>CAJNDT010001169.1:442421-1072504 GCA_905221615.1 Symbiodinium sp. CCMP2592
TTTGGTGATATTCTCACTGACACTGAAAAACCATGACTTTGGTCTAATATCTAAATGGAGCACACCATGTTCGTGTAAGAACTTCAGGGATGTGGCCATCTGTTCTGCCACGTCTCTCATGAGACGTGAGTTGTCTCCCATAGCACCATAGCCATGCAAGGACGGCAAGTGTTCATGCACTATGCATGGAGTCGGGCCGTCCACTAAGAAGTACAGCGGTACCATATACAATGCCTCCATCCAATCAACCTCCGGGTTCTCCGCAAAGATGTTGCTCAGAATCTTCAAGCCACGCAGCTCCTCCTGAAGATCATCCTTTTGCAGATATACTGCCGCCTGAGCGTGCTTCTTCAAGATACTGTGCTGAACAAGGTACAAAGAGGAGGAGCGGCCCGTTGCCAAAGGCTCTTTGCCAATAAATTCCCAAGATCCGATGCGTATAGCATCGCCAAGCGTTGGTGCAGCACACGCCAGCTGCTCTTCAGGAACTTGCAAACTCTGGATGACCTCCTTGCGATGTTGTGATTCAGCCGATGCATCCCCTTCATAAAGAGCCTTCTCATCATTTGACAGCTCATGCCATAACCGCCCAATTTCAGAGATGACCTGTCGATGCTCCCTTTGCTTCAATTTGCCCCTCCCAGGGAATAAAGACTCTTTTTGCCTTGGATACTCATGTTGGACGTGGAGAGCGTAGGCTGTCCGCTTCGACGGTGCCATGCTGCGGACGGCCGCAGCAGCAAGATTCTCTGTCCGTTTCGCCGGCCGCCGTTTCACACCGAAGGCTGCATCCTCTGGCTGCTCGGGCTCCAAAACATGCTCTGGCGCCCGTTTTCCAGATACGCGTCTTGGCACCATGCAACAGGCAGAGCACTCTGGAATCAACAATTAGTTAAGTAACCGGGCAGGACCACTAGAATCTCAAGGGCCGCTGGAATCTAAAGTTCAGGCAATTTCGCAAGGGCCGTTGGAATCTAAAGTTGAAGCAATCTTGCAAGGACCTGGCAACCAAGCTTTCAATTCCGACCCGTTGCATTGGACCTGAATCTGGGCAGTGCAATGTAGAGATTGTCGCCGAACCCACAAAGAAGTATTGTAAATGACCACTTTATGAATCATAGTTATTGGCAGACCACCCTACCAGATGACCAGTGACCACTTGACAAGCATGATACCATCACTCGAGCTTGAGCGTCAGAGTGGGAGGCCAATTGTCGCATGGGACAGGTTAGCTTAGCTTCTTGAAATGAAGCAAAACTACCCGGGCTTGCAACCGGCAGACAAGAGGTATCAGACATGTTCTTGACAAGTCTACTCAATGGTCTGAAAACTCTGTGCTTTATGCGCCAGCCTGCATTCAGGTGGAAGCAGCAGTGAAAGAAGAAGGCCGGACCTGACAAATCAATTTTCTCAGCGTGTTTGGGCTGCAAGCACAGAATGGGCCGGGAGCCTAGCCCAGAATGACAAGAATAGTTCGAAAGCAAAGCTTGTAGTTTGTCATGGCCAGAACCAAAGCCCCATCACCTCTGAAGACCTTTGTTAAGTGTGACAGCAGCATCACGTTCACATGCACTGACCCTCATCATTGCTATTCTGGAAAGGCCTTCTGCTGAAAGCTAACTTGCAAATTGAAGATTGACAATCGGACTTTTTAGTGCGAAGGTTTCAGACGGCAACTGCAAGCGTGACCTATGCAAAACTGAAGGAAGGTCCTGGGAGATGTCTGTACGCAAAACGACTGACTATGCAATGCCACGGGTTAACCCAGCAATGTAGTCAGACTCGTGAAAAAAACGGAGAGCCTCACTCAACCTCGAACCTTGGGCGCTTCTGGCCCTGCAATGGCTTGCTTTCCTCAGCAGACTTCATAATCTCTAGTTTGTCCTTGAGCCCAGCCAGGCGTTCTTCTGCACGAAGCACTTCATCTTCAAGCTCCGAAGCCTTCTTCGCAATCCTGTCAGGGATGCATTGCCCGGCTGACAAAGTATGAACACCTGATACACTCATTCATGGTGGCTCCTGGCTTGGGCTTGTGGCTGCACTATGTCCGCCAGGCTTTGCTGCTTAGAGAGGCCATCCCACGCATTGTTGCCGATGTATGTGCCCGCTTGCACGGCCATGCGCATCAGAATCTTCCCGATGTCGGCTGTGGGAGCAGCAACATCATCTGCACGTCTTGCGATGATAAAGTCCACAGGGGCGTTGACCTTGGAGAAGGAGTCCAAGCTCAGGTTGAAGACCTGCCCCGGCTGCCCTTCCCCATGATGGCTATTGGCGAATGGGCACGAGAAACAGACGCAACCAATCAGCTGGGCCTCCTTGGCCCTGGGGATATCTTCCGCCGGGAGAATCAACTCGAGGACACACATCTTCTTGGTCATGTTCTTTGCAAAAAGCCCTGCCATGCAAAAGGCCTCACAACGGTTGGGAAACAAACAAATCCCTGTCCCCACCAAACGCATTCGCTTCGGTACGTTCCGCAACATGTACGGCATCAGCTCGGTAAAGACCTTACATCAAGCTGAACATGAAGCAGCATTCTCAGCATGCCGAAATTCAAAAGAAGCCAAAGTCCACATTGCAAGGGAAGCTTGGGCCCTCGCCAGGTTCTGGTCCCTCCAGTCGGGCTTCTGCAGCTGCTCATCCCCTGTGTCCAGCATCGCATACAAAGTCCATGTGGGCTTCTTTTCGTTTGGGTTCGCTGTGATGCTGCTCCTCCAGGACTGGGCACACATGATAACACTGCGGACGTTGCAGGACCATTCCTCATTGCTTGTGCCTTGCAAGCCCACCATGCATCCGGGCGCAGTTTCCTCATGCACGCCCAGGTGAAAGCCCGAGACTTCGATCCCTGATTCGACGAGTCGAAACGGGTAGCCAATTGCAGGCGCCTGGATAACGAGCTCGAGGACGGCAAAGGACATGTCCAAGTGGCCGCCCTTGACGGCTCGGTCGTGAGCCCCCGAGAGATTGAAGCCCTGGATGCGCCCCAGACGCATGCAGGCTGCCTTCGCTATATTATCCCGGAAGAAAATGACAACAGATTCAGCAAGAGGACGGAATCACAAGAATCAAGACAGCTGATATCAAAGCAGAGATGCGTAGCACGCGTCCATTACGGACATGGACAAAGATAGACCGCCTTGCCCGGATCCACGCAGCAGCACCCTCTCAGGCCTGAGGTAACGGATCTGTGACACCAGCTCGCGCCATTCGCCTGCTGGCACGGCATAGTATGCGCGAGCCATGGAGCCCAGACCCTAGAAGTACTGTTGCTAAGTGAAGCTCGAAACTGCAAAAGCCTGGCGGATGTGGCTTCCGTTCCGGTAACTGCAACACCACATCTCTCGGTGCCCTGGCACACTCTCGCCCCTGTCGAATGTTTGCCAGCAAAATCCGACACAACACTGACAAGCCCACCATAGCCCATAGCCGCCACCTGTGGAAACTCACATCAAAGGCCCAGTCAATGTCAACCACATCTATTCATCATATGCGGCTGGAGTATATAGTCTCCTGATGACCATAGCATCTACTTTGGATAGTTAAAGGCTCCGGACAACATGCCAGGCGACCGGCATCCGATGCATTGCAGCCTGCAGCCTCGGGATCATCAGATTATCGGGCCAGCGATTGAATGAACCCTCAGGCAGTGGAGAACATTTGTACGCCAGAGAGGATGTGGCCAGCAACTATGATGCAACTGCCGTGTGTGCACTGCATGCTGAGTCCTGCAAGAACTGGACAAGTAGCCTCTCAGAGCAAGCAGGCTAAGCAGGCTGCTCAAGCTGTTTCATGCGGGCCGCAGCGCAAAACTGAACGATGTGAAGGGTCTGAGCAAAAGGGGGAAGTGTAGCTCGGAGTGGCAAAACGCTAGACGGCTCTAGCTTCCACGGCTACACAGCTGCTCGAGAGGAGAAAGTTCCGCCCGCCATGTTCGCATGTTTCAAACTCGAATTGTGCATTGCGGTAACTGCACTGGACGGAGCCAACTTCCTCTCATGCTGTCGCGCCATCACGACTTAGCCGCGACGGGCCAAAAGTACATCAGGCCTCGCTGTGCGGATCGCTTGCCGCACCATCATCATCATCATCATCGCCGAAGAGTCCTGCCACTTGGCTCTGGGATGCTTGATTGTCCACCCGGCGGTCCTCTGATCGAACTGGTGTTGGCACCGGGGAGGGCAAACTGGGACTCGTCGCCGGCGTCTCGCCAGTAAGGGACGTTTCTCGTTTGAGGATTCTGCTGCGCATGATGAAGTGTGGGCTATTGCCCAAGAGTATCTCATGCGCAATCATGAGCACGCAACTCTGGAACACATAGTCTTTGTGTGCCTCGCTGTCAACGAGGCCCACGAAGTTGACTTGGTGCCTGATGCAGTGAAGAGGCAACATGCCACTGCCTGCTTCCAAGCCAACCACACGCTTGCATCCCTCAGGCTGAAACAGATCCACCATCAGCTTGAAGTCCTGCTCACTGCTTTCCCACGGTGTGCACCAAATACCTTCAGCAGATGCCGGGTCATCGTTCCCCGGCTCGTTGACAGGGTCCTGAGTGGCAACGGCGTGGTTATCCTCGGTCGCGCCCTCGGTGCCGGCATCAGGCTTCAGCAGCTTCTCGTAGGTCTGGAGGGTCACGGTGCTGAACTGCTGACATAGGTGGCTCTTCATTGTCATGTCCTGCCAGCCGCGGCAGTAATTGTCCTGCACCTTCTCAGCCTCGGAGCTGCGTCTTAGCGGAAGTCTTGCCATTGCCGTCTTGGTCGCCACAAGCACTAAATTTTCGAGGGGGTCCGGCAACAATGGATTGAGTGTGCGTCTGCATCTCGCCGAAGCATACCCGCTCTGGAACTCGTCGTTCCTGTAAAATCGGCGAATGATGGTGGTTTTGCGCACTGGCAACGAGGATGCCACTGGCTCTGGCCTCAAAACTTTGCCCAATTCTTTGGACATGTAGTCGAAGGTGCTCGGACTCCTGCCGTCAAGGAGGAGCAGTATGTCGTGCTCATCAAAGACCATGGGCGGCGGCTTCCTTACAACGGTCATCAATTAGGCGACAGGTACTACTGTGGGAAGCCAATACTACAACCTGCACATGCTGACGATGCTTGGCGTCTCTTGCTTGGCAGGGTCATTCCATAAAGCATGGAGCACCTTCCTGAAAGAAGACTGGTTGAGGGGGACTGGCCTTCTGAAGGGGCGCAGCAGAATCCCATCCGACGGCAGCCGCAGTCGCGACTTCACGTCCATGATGAAGAGGCACGACAAACCACCCTTGATCCGAGCAAGCTGCTCCTTCAGAGCCGGAACGGCCGTTTCTTTCACCTCCAGATTCATGAAGGCACGGACCCTGATTTCAGCCCATTCGATGACCTGCTCGAAGTAAAGGTCTGAGTGTTTCTCCAAGACTGAGATAATCACCTGAGGAATGTGAAGCTTGGAGAACCAGGAGACGCGGTTCACACGTGGCGGCTCCGACTTAGGAGCCTCTTCACAGCCGCCAGCCAGGATGGTTTCCTTGTCTGGCTCTTCCGGCTTCTCATCCTTCTCAGAATCCTTCTCTTCTACTTTCGGAGGCTCCGGTGCATCGGGTGGGGCCTTCAGCTCGGATTCCTTCTTGCTCTCAAGAAGCCCTGAGAGGTCGAAGAGGCCCGACTTCAACATCTTCTCGCACACAAGGGCAGTTTCTGCCGGGACAATTTTGTCCTGTGTGACACAGTGATCAAAGATCTCGTCCAAGGAAGCGTGGCCCCGCAGGACCTTGGCCAGGAACATGATGACATCGATCTGATAAGCTGGCAGCAGACCCAACCAGCCCAAGGAAGAACTGGCTGTGCTGCTCTCCATGATGCCACTGCTCCGCACCGCTGAAAAGGATGAGAAGATGGCAGAGAGAACTTGCGATGGGGCCCGGTGAGGCTCGTAGGTAACATCGCCTTTGTCTTCACCAGCAAACTTGTTGATGCAGAAGGTTGCGACCCTTTTCTTGAGCAAGGCAATAGCTACCTCCTGGACCATTCCCTCTTTCGTGAGTTTTGCAGAGACCCTGCCCTGCATGATGTTTGCGCAAATGATCCTTAGATCTAGTTGAGCACTCAATCAAAGGTTTCGAAGCTATCGTCGTGATTGCTGTTCGTGGTCTGTTAAGTTGGTGATGCTGCTGAGTCTCTCCATGCACCATTTCAGCAATGCTATGGAGCCCGGCTCATTCTTCGGGATCCATGTCTTGCTGCTGATGATGTCCAACGCAAATAGGTGGTTGAAGCAATGGCTGGAACCAAACTCATCGTCGAGGGCAACAATCAGACTCTCCACCTCCGGATGGTTCATCCGCTCGTAGATCCGCACCATCATCTTTATCTTGGGGGCCTTGAGGTTCTTGATCTTGGGCCCAAGCCTCGAGTGAGATAAACATGGGTGTGATTTTGATACTGAGAATCTCTTGCAGTGTCACACAGGAATATTACAGAAAAGGCTCCATTTCTCGATGGCCTCTGCATCGCAAGGCTTCCCCCGTTGGCGAAGAAACTCTTGGAGCATGTGAACCGCACGCAGCTGTCGAAAGCCTTGAAGCGTCAACACCTCCTTGTCGTCTTCGACTTCCTCCGCAAGCTCAAACTTGCGGCGTTCACACTGCTCGTCGTCGGGTATCAACACATAGCGCACCTTCGGTACATGTCATCAGAATTCTCAAATGGATGCATCTATTCATGAGAGATACTCCTTCATTTTGTTGCTGCTGAGTGACACGATAGGAGCGAGCCATCATGAAGAAGCTCTTCAATGCCCGGGTCGTCTCCTCGGTCTTTTCGGCCAAGTGCTGCACTTTTGCCTGCCACCAAGCAAACAGAAAGGAAGCTCGCTCAGCATCTTTATGAAGTGCTTCGAGGTCTTGTGTGGGCGGGTCGGTCGCACTCCTCGCGCGAACCGTGATAGGCTCCATGACAGAGTCTCCGGCATGCCAGAACCCATCATTGGTCTTGTACTTCTTCTCTGCTTTCAGCTTCACGGAGCCTGGGGTAGGTTGATGATTCCTTTTCTTCTTCTCCACCGACGAATGACCCCCGAAGATAACAGCAGAATCTAACAGCTTCAGACATGGGTGTGCACCGGCATACACGTAGAGTCTATGCTGCCAGCTGAGGCAGGAGACTGGATGTCAGGCTTTTGAAAAAGCAGGTCAAGTGTGTCAAGCGATGCAAAGTGGAGACATGCAGCAGCTGCACGTCGACATGTCTACCGGAAAGATGATAAACTCTAATAATTGGAAACAGTAGGATGCACCAGTGAATTTCTGCATACACTCTGAATCCGATTCGGCGACGCGAAAGTCTGTTGTGCAACCAGAAAGCCGAGAGCCGGAGGAATGGCTCGGTGGGCAAAGTGCAGAGGGTTGAACCATGCCAATGTCACACAGCACTCGAAGCATCCATACTTCTTCATCGCAGCGGCAAAGTCTTGCTTGTCATACGCAGACACGCCTGCAAAGTCCAGGGGCTCCTTGCCCTGAAGGTCCTGCCACAAGATGCGTCTTCCTCACTACATGATGTAGACAGGTCTGCTGCATTTGGCAATTGCAACCGTGGTCCTTCAACTCCCCAGCCAGGCACGCTTGTGCTTCATTCAAAGCCTCGATAAGCGGGTGACTGCCGATGCCAGCCGCATCAGTCGTTGCCTTCGGCTTTTTCGAGCTTGATGCCGCAGCTTTTTGGCTGGCCAAGGACGGCCGCTTCTTCTGACCCGACATGGCCAGAACGGCTAGCTCAACGCCAGAGAACCTCAAAACTGGGGATCGAGCCGTGGCGTCGGCATCCAGATGTCGACGCTGGAGACCCTGGTTTTCCTGTCAACGCTAGGAAAAGCACCCTGATCCTGGCGTTGGTCTCTGTGGCGTTGAGCCGGCTCTTCTCTTCTAAGCCTCATTCGGGATGGGCTCAGGCGTCGGCATCCAGATGTCGACGCTGGAACCGAACTTTTGTTTCGCAAATACTCTGGCGTCAGCTGGGCCGTCTCTGGGCTAAGTTTGGGCTCTGAGTAAAAATTTAATTTTTACTCGCGGCTAGCCGACCGTGTTACCGCACCAGCTTCTGAGCACTCTCCGCGACTACGATTGCCACCGATCGATAGGTCCTACGTGCTCTTGTCCCCCCAAAAAACATGGCACGTCCCCGGCTTGTGTGGCAAGACCAGAACCGTAGCAAAGAACAACTTCAAGTCCCCTCAAAAAACTGAAAACTGTTGTGTCATTCAGCAGAACCCCAGCACAACGAACGAAGACTGCAACCTAATTCTCGAATTCGTGTTCTGGCTATGTCCGGAAATCTGATTGTGGAATCTCCCGAAACTGCCTACCCTGTGAAGAGCAATCATAAGACAGTACTCGCAAGATCTGAGTCACATGCACTGAACAGCCGGCGATCCTTGACTCCTGCACACAACACAGCAGACATAGACAGTCAAAGACCTGTGTTTGAAGCCGGTACCAGCCACGTGTTGCGAAGATGCACGTCACTGCCAGCAACTAAGAGTAAGGGGAACTTAAAGCAAATGACCTACGAGGGCACGGAACTTCATCTAGCCAGAGCACAGCCTTCTCATGAACTTATAAACCATCCCAAAACCCTATATGAGGTAGTTGAACAAGAGAGCTTTAGGCCTCAAATAAATCAACCGGGGCGCCACGGGCCAAGCGGGCAACTGCCAGCCAATGCTTAGCACTTGCCGGACGTTGAAACATGCTTATGGTAGATGAATATCAATGGCTATCTATAATGAATTAGTAAGGTTGAATCTCAGCCCACTAAGCCCTATCACACAACAAATTTCGTTTCCAAAGTGGAACAATGCAGCCAGAGCCCAGAGCTACATGCTTGGCTTAACGCACGCAAACAGGGCGGGGACGGCCTGGAAGCACATGCCTTGGTGCCGGGCCTCAGGAGTGCCAGGCAGAGCACATCATGCTTCAAAACTAACAATCATCCCCCTGGCCCGATTGACTCGCGAGATTCCTGACGCCTGACATAACAATTCAAAGTCGTATCCCTTCGAATCCGAACACGTCACACTGCAGATTGGTACAATTTGGTGGACGACACAACCACGGCAGAAGGCTGCAGCTTGCACTTGATTTATGATTAAAACCTTACTCACTGAGCAGACCGGTCTCGTCTGATAATTTGCCCAACAGTGTGGGAGCAAAGCACTGGAAGTTCCTTTCCCTTCTTAGCGTCTCGCATGAATCGTTGTCCGCCAGGACCTGGCAGAGGACATTGTCGGTTCACCAAGGAGGAGCACAGTCGACATACAAATTTCAAAGTCTCGGATCCTGCACAGACAGCAGAGACAGTAAGAAGCATGTCTTATCGGCTGTCGCACACAACGCTTCGATTTCTAGTTAGCATAGCAGCGGCTGCAGCGGTTGAGCAGCATGCGTAAATCCAGCTGGTGCTTCGCACCCTCTTCACCCTCTGAGACTTTTGCCACGAGAAGATAGGTGAATTCTGGAAACAAAAGCTCTTCTGGAAGAGCCGTGTATCCAGTATGCACTTCCAGCCGTTTGACCTTTCCCTTGGCACGGCTTGAAAACATCAGGGGACTGCGGCTAGCACATGCTTCCAGGGCTTGCAAATGCACGGGGTGCTGCTTCGCAAAGCTGTCGGACACGTAGAGCACGAAATGCTGACACTGTGTAGCTCCCCTGAAGAACACCTCACGGGATGTCTCGAGGTCACGAAAACGAGCGCCTTCTAAGCGGGCAAGAAGGCCCTCCGGCGATTCCCAGTGACTCGTTATAGACGACACCAGCACAATGTCTGGCTTGTCTGGAAATGTTGCCGGAATGCAGCCCTTCAAAGATGATTTCTCCGCACCAGGGCCACGCAACAAAATTGGTTTCAATGGCAATGTTGGGACTTTCCTGCCAGGCTGCGGCTCTGAGACAGGACCGTCTGGGATCACAGTCATCCCTCCTCCTTTCGAATCAACGAATGCAGTGGGCTGGCCAGGTTTCCCCTGCACCTGGGCTTGCTGTCTCTGCAAGGCCACCTGCGCTTGCTTCTGAACGGCACTGACAGCTTGCGTCCAATCAATTGCATCATCTACTGGCACTGACGTGGACGATGACGAGGCAGAAGAAGGCTTTCCAGCCAGCAAAGAGGCCATGGCAGTCGGAGTGGATACGGTGTCAGCAATAACAGGCAAAGGCTCGGGATCTTGTTTTGTCTTGCGCCGCTTCGACATTTCCCAAGCGGCATCCGCCATCTGAGACAGCACTTGCTTCTGTGGCTCTGGTCGAGGAAGCTCCGCACCCAGGATCGTCTCCGTGCCAGCACCAGACTGAAGTTGACTGATGGCTGCCATGCAAGATTGTCTGTGCTGCCCAAGTTGGGCTGCCTCTGAATCGTTCTGCAGAGTCCGCGGCCCGCCTAGGCGAGGTTTTTTGGCTTTCACCTGGGCCACGCCAAGTTCAGACAAACTTGCAACTTGAAGGGAACGTCCTGCAGATGCCCGTTCACCGAACCACTGGCCATAGAGTTTCTGAGCTCGCAAGAGATATGGCGTTGAAGGGTGAAGGACGGTGGCCTGGCCAGACGTCCTTCCAGGCGCAGATTTGGATAGGAGTGCCAACGGGTCCAGACGCTGTCGGCGACGGCCGCCCAAGTCCATCAAGACAAGTTTCATAGAGGCCTCGAGAGACCGATCGTGAAGGGTGCGTCTTTGCCTCTTGAGACTCTCCATGGCACCTATGAAGCGCTCGACTGTCTGCGTACCACTCAGCGCCGAGAGATAAAACGCCAGCAGCTGCTTTGCCTCCGCATGGCCGTCGCTTTGTCGAAGGTCGCGAAATGTTTGCAGCCATGCTTGCTGGTGATGGCTTTCGGGGCTGTGGCAGATGTGCTTGACTTGACTAGTCGACTGTTCTGGGCGATTTGCCAGACCTGCGCTGCTGGCCCAGTAACGGGCCTGCGCCAATAGCCCAGTTGTGTGTCCACGGCCACTGCCGACAAAAGAACGCCAGGCCTTGCCGCCGTCCACATTCAATCTCTGCGCCAGCGTCATCAAGAATTTCTGGCGATCGGAAAGTGTCATGTCGACGTCGAGGTTGAATGCCACCATGCAGTTTGCCTCCTGCTGGGGCACGAAGGCAACAACCAAACCCAGGATTTGCTACGCAGTAGCAGCAAGAAAAGAAACGTGAGAAAGCACACAACGACCTAAGACCCATGACACGAGTGCGGCAAAGATCAGGACAACCACCGACACGAAAAAAACAGCAGCAGCACAGCCGTAACTTGAACCACATCAGAGCACTTCGGCAGCCACAACAAAATACAGTTCAAGCAGGAGAAGTAACATCAACAGTAACAGCAGGAGAGGCAATATCATAGTGTTGATACCAGCCGGAAGAAGTCCGTCACAAGCAGCGCTCCCACTTATTCTGGTATTACACACAGAACAGCAGGGGCCAATACCGAAGAATCCGAGTAGGTCCCAGAACTCGCAACATCCAAAGCAGCAGCAACAGCCGCCGCCACCAACAACACCTCCTCCCGCTGCTGAGCAACACTAGGAGCAACATCAAGAACAGCATCAGAAAGAGCACTGGGACATCCACCAGCATGAAGAGAACTAGAAGTATCACCATCAATGAGCCAGGAACACACAGAACTACTGATTTTCGGCCTCATAGAACAGAAGGCCTCGAAGATGGCATAGAACCTGAGGGTTCGCAATCTTTGCACTGCCTGCTTTCTAGATCTGATTGTTTATGTCGGTAATCAAGATCGAAAAGGAAACGGATGACTTCAATCAAGAAACTCGCGAGCAATGGCGACGGGCTTGTTTCTCTCAGCACTCTGTGGAGCAGGCCACCTCATTGACACTGCTTCACAGTCTTTGGAATTGTGGCGCAGAATCATCAGCCTGTCTTTTATGGCTCTCAAGACAGTGTGGGTGAGCGTGTTGCGGGCATCCGGGAGCCAAATGGCTCCATCGTATAGAAAATGTCGCATATCTTGCAAAGCTTTCGCTGCAGCAGGCGCTTGCAGCGCATAGTCTGCGTTGTCCTGGTCACAGACTCGCAAGAATGGAGAGCCCAGCAACATCGCGTCAGCCGTAACGGCGGCTGAAACCACCGTGATGTATCCGAGGTCGCCGGAGAAGTCATACAACACACTCTTTGCCTTCTCTCGATCATCAGCTTCCCAGGGGCCAAGACCGGAAGCAATGTCTTGCAACATTTCCAACACAATCATCAGCAGCTTGAAAAGCCGGAACAGGGGCTTTAGCCGGCTATCGAAGCGATGGTCCGCAAAGCTCAAGGACTTTATGAGCTTGCTAAACCCAGCACCGCTTTCCAGCTCGCCGTCGGCATCACCAGCCCTGGCAGCCTTTTGCTTGTTCAGGAAAGCGTGGGAATACTTATCTGAGGTTTCAAGCAAAGTGGCTATGCTGCGTTTGCCAGTCAGAAGCTTGTCAATGAACTGGCTGAAGATAGGCGGGAGCTTCTTGAAAAACAGCTTTTGCACCGATCGCACCCTATGAGCACGATCCCGCGTGATCATAGCACAATTGGGGAAGAGAGGCTGTCGCTCAGCAGCCCCGACCAGGTGTCCCACCAGCGGGCTAGATTCGAATGCTGCACGCTGCTCCACAGCGCACCCATCGCAAACGATTGACCTGACACTGTCGCAGAAACGATCGAAGGCGACTGTATCAATCGTGTCGTCTTCTCCATGATACAGATTGGATCTCCTTCCGTCCCCCCTCTTCGTACAGGAACGTAGCAGAATCTTCTTGAAGGCTTCAGACAGCTTTCTTGAAGCCTGAGGCTCCTCTGCATCTGCAACACAATCGCCCTGAATGCCCAAGTGGCAATCAAAAATCTGACCAGACTTTGTCAGTATTCTTGCGTAAACGACCAGGCAAGAATCTGGACCACGGTCCATTGCGATAGAGGATGCAACAGCTTGCCTCATGTGAAAAAGGATTTCCTGGTTGAGTGGTTCGACCAGGCATTGCAGCATTTTTCGAAGCACCGTGTCGGATGCATCTGCCTGAGGATCTAAGAGCCCTGAAGCCACAGCTGCAGTTGAAGACTGGTCCTGCACCGATTGGAGGGAAGAACGGGTCAGAATGCTGCTCAGCGCTGCAACCCAGCTGTCCATTCTTGGCACTTTCGAGCTCAGGCCCGAAACAATGCCATGCTTCAGTTCCGGCTCCTGTGGCTCCTGCTCTGATCGGTCCGAACTCAGCTGCGCAGATTGTAATGCCTCAAGTGCCTTGATATGCTTCAAGTTCTTGGAATGGTTGCTCAGGTCACTGGCTTGCTGAGGCTGTGCCTCAACCCGAGCATACGGTGAGTTCACTTTGCCTCTGAAGCACAGAAAACAACCCACCTTGATAGGATTGTCTCTGAAGATCACCCACGAATGCATTTGCTGCTGGAAACGAAAAGTACACTGCCGCTTCCATGAGTGCGTCTCATCCGTTGTGTGCAGTAGAACTGAGGATTTGCGGAGTCGCCCCAAGTAACCTGCGCAATTTTCAGACTTATGGCGAAACTAGGCTGCAAACCCAAATACAATAAGCATGGTTTCAACCCCTGAACGAGTCACCCAAGTTGAAAACCACCGTTGCCGACTTAGCTGGCCTGCTGCAAACATGCATTGTCGGCAGGATTTGTGGCCATCTGGACAAGATTCCAAATGCATTCGGAGCTCATCGACACTGCAGCGCTGCAACTCCGGAGTCGGAGGTGCCTCTCGGATCTCATTGGCATCAGGAGCACACGGCGGCACTGGCACAGCTTCTGCAGCCATGGAACCCCCAAGACTGCCGAACGTCGTCCAGGGCCAGACTTTAACTATGTGTAACACATGGTACGGCTAATGGCGACTAGCACCGATCATCGAAAGATATGCACCGACTCGGTTTCTATGGGTACGGGGGCATCTGCTTCCCTATGAAGTTTGGTCAAATCAAATCCTTACTTTCACAAGACTGCAATGCGATGCTGAGAAGATCAAGCTCAATTCTATCACCTCCATCTCCGTGACAGTGGACTAAGACAAACTAGTGGGACCTTGAAAATTATATTGTTGAAATTGAAAGACGTGCTGCCTATGTCCTGACCATGCAAAGACAGCCCCAGTCTATTTGGTCCAGCTTTGCGATGAAGCAACAATCAAGGCTGACGTGGGGCAAGTTCATCAGTATGGGCCGGACAACTCAATCAGCAATCTCACAACATCAGGCCTGCCACTTCATTCGATCGTGCCTCACACAACGGACCAAACGAGCTGGGCAAGCCTGCGGCTGGAAACTGCAGCTGCAGCTGCCGGCAACAAGGCACCTGGGCATCGGCACTGAAATTGCACCATGTGAGGACTTACCAGGTTTCGAAAATTATGTATAATGAGTTAAATAAAGGGCACAGGCAGGGGATTGGGATGAGTGCCACGAACCCGGAGCCCCGAGCCAAAGTACCCCTGGAACACGGTATTTGCAATCCCGATAACAAGTCGCGCAAGGCAACATTATGACTTAAAGCATAGGGTTCCATAACCACGGGTCGGGGTGGTCTTTGCGCATGTCGTTAGATGCCTGTGGTTGCCTACTTGCAGAAACATATGGTTGTTGCACAGGGCTTCAGGAATAATAATGTGATTTCCAGCCATCAGCTTTGTTTGATATTAAGTATACAGGGGTTCTACAAAGAACCTGGCACTAGACTATGGGTGTTTTCGACCTCATCCCTGCCAATGTTTCAGAAGAAATTCGGCTTTGCCTTAAGCGTTCAATAGCGGCTTGAGTTATCAAGTATCCGGCTTAGTCTATAATTAGTGGCTTAACCTGATCTTCTCCATACATCATGGGCACTGAAGGAGCGGTGGGGTGCGTTTGCATTTTATGGGCCAAGACAATCCCTGCACGACACCCTCCAATAATATTGATTGTTTTGCTCCGATGACCATGCCTGGCGAAGCTAAAAGGGGCAGGAAGCCTGTCGAGCCATCGCCAGGACCGTGACACTTCAAGGACTTTATTAATGGAGCCTATGTCCTATGTTGTACTATTTAATTAATCTCCGGCAGGCTCGGCCCCTTACCCGCTCTTTGGCGGGGGCCCGCCACTCGGCGGCGGCGGTGGGGGCGGCGGCGGCGCCGCTCCAGAAGCAGCACTGCCAGAAGAAGCCCCAGGTCCAGCAGCAAGCCCAGGACGCTGAGGCGGCGGTCGGAGCATCCAGGCATGAGGATTCTGATCGCCATCCCTGTGATGATCCATGTATTTCCGCTGCCACCACAAGATCAGCTCATAGCCACGCATGCAGAGCCCACACCACTCCTTGATTGTTGCAAGGCGGCACAAAGGCATAATAAGAATAAGACGCAGGAAGCCTAAGCACCGAAATTGAAAGAGATTCTTTCAGACATGGGGCATGCAGGTCCGCCATCATGGACTGATGCAGCATCTTCGGCTTCTTCTGAAAGAAGTCCTGCGGCAGCGTTTTCCCAGTCGGGAACTCGAAGGGCATCTCTCGCCGGAGCCACGGCGGCGCATTGTTGAAGTACCACTGGTGGATCTGGCGATACTGCAAGAGAAGCTGCTGCATGGCCTTGGATCAGGATTTCAATTTGCAGTGCTCCCTTTCAATTGCTGTCACAACCTTGTTTTACAAAAGCTGCTGAAAGCTGGATCCAAGATACAGTGACATCGGCGAGCAGGTCCCTCATCATTCGATTGTGGGAATGCGAGCGGTCGTACTCCTCTGCCAGCGCCCCCTGCATCTCCCGCACCTCGGCCTTCCGCTTGAGCCGAGCCCTCTCAGTCGGATTCGGCTTGTTCTTCTTCTTTTTCTTCTTCGGAGCCTGCCGCATACAGCAAAAGGTTTCCCAGAAGGGTTGGAGAAACCTATATCCAAGCTCGCGAAAGTAAAAAAAACACGTACACTGCTATGGAAACCCCCGCTCCTCAGCGGAAGTCTGCACTCCAGAGCCAGCAGCAGAAGAAGAGGCAGGCTCGCCCCCAGATGGCATCGCCTCGCTGTCACCGCCGTGGGACTCCTCACAAGTTTCGGAAGCGTCCAATCTTAGAGACCCGTGCCTGGAAAGCGAAAGAGCCCACGACACCAACCAAGCAAGTCCAAGGAAGTACTAAAGAAGCCAAGCAGCATAGAGCGATGCCCTCAGAGCCTGCCGGAGCTCCTCATCGTCATCTGACAGAGGCTCCGGCAGATCCGACTCTGCCTCGCATGGGCCACGTACTTTGTAGCAGAAATCCTCAACCTCCCTAAAACCCTATTTAAAATTTGGCCGCCCGGCACCTGCGGCAGCTCAGTCAGAGGCTCATCAGCAGCAGAAGGCTCAGCCGCCGCCCCAGCCGCCGCCGCCCCCACCGCCGCCTCCGACTCCTCCGACTCCGACTCGTCGCTCTCAGCCTCGACCACCTCTGTCGGGCTCTCTGCAGGAGAGGTCGACGCATCAGGATCAGCATCCGCCATGGCAGCAAGCGCAGAGTCGGGACTTACAGTATGTATGTATGTATGTATACATATATATATATATATATATATAATATGAATCCGAGAGCCCGTCTGGCTGATTAGTTGTGGGCCGGTCATAATAACCCCAGGCGAACCCGAGCTGGATCCCAGGCCCCAAAGCCCTCAAGCCCTAGCTGGACCCAAGGCCCTCAAGCCCTGAAACCTAGTTTGCTCAAAATATAAGACCCTCGCTGGGCCCTAAGCTAAATCGGATTTAACGGATGGCGAAACTTGAGAATACCAAACGGACTTTGTTACGAATCCCACGTCGTTTGGGGGATTGGGACTAGAGGGGGGCACAGTCGGAGATATCATGAAATGTGATGAGTACCTGGAAATGAAGCAATCCCAGCTGGTCCAAAGTACAACTTGGAATGAGCAGCCTGTGGTCCTGGTGTTATAATCAGTTGCCTCACAACACTTGGGAATTGGAAACCAATAATAATGTACTTTATATCATGAAACTGCAGCCGCCCCTGCCCTCCCCCCCTTGAGTGTAAATAGCCGTGGCAAAGCTGGTGTGTGAAGCCATGCCGAAAAGACACTACTGAAAAGCCAGCAAGCTACCCTTCAGACATGAGTCAATGACTGATGGCAATGCCCCCTCAGCCAGAATCCCTCAACAATTGTCAACCTGCCCGGCTCACGCGAACGCATGTCTGTGTGAGGACGGCACCACTGCCGCTGCCCAGCTCCGAAGCTCCAGACGCCAGCAGCAGCGACCTTGCGTTAAGCATTGATCAGCTCAATGTCAAAAAGATGCGTGCTTGTGTCGTTGGGAAACCCACGAGTAGTATGAAGAAGCATATGTTGGAGATGCTCAGAGGCCGTTCTTATAACGACACAATACCTGAAGGTCAATAGGAACACAGGCTCGTCATGAGAATAATGCTGAACTGCTGCAAGAGTTCTGCGTTCACCCAGGGGCTTGTAGGTCAGTTCACAAACTAATGCATGTGAGGGGTTTTTGAGCTTGAGGCTTTGTGTCTTTTCTGTGACTGTGGCGGTTTCAGATTCATGAAGAGTGTTTCAGGGTGTTTAGGTTTGGGGCTTGGCCTCGGAAATGTAAGCGCGATCAATCCGCTACAGATTCAAATCTCTGGTCGGGTCCTAATTAGAATCACAACATGTCAGATCAAGATAGTTAGCAGATAGCAAACTGAACTCTGAATCCTGAAGAATTTAACTTCGGAATGCAGCCAGCAATATCCATGCAAGAAAAACAGACTCTCTCACACATGAACTACATTTGATGGTAATTGCGTTGCTTATACGTAAATTCCCGATTTACGGTTGCTCTCTCCAAATTCTCGACCAGTGACTGATGCATTGCCCAGGACGTGCCACCATGCCCTTTGCACTGGCTACCGAACACTCAAACCGAACTTAGCAAAAACGAGCCTCCCAATAAAGAAGCTTATTACGTGCTTCAGCATGACATAGTACAAGTAAGCCTATGCTGGGAGAAGCGTTTTCTATACTGGGAGCTATATTCTTCTTTGCAGCTTGTTCAAAGCACTCCTCTCAATATAGGTTTGCTCATGCGTAGATTTGGATGGCAGAGCATAATATACAGACTCATTTGACCCTCTTCTGACCCACTGGATATCACTGGATCATATATACTGGTATTACAAATACTGGGAAGAGCGTTGTCTATACTGGTATGTGATTCGGCGGAGCCACTGCAGACTGTAAGTATGCTATTCAGATTGAAGCTATCGCCAACCCACCCATCACCAAGAAAGAAAAAGCTGATCCTAGTGTAGGAGCTAGTTGGGTGCCAACCGTTTTCTTTACTGGCATGTGTTTCGGCGGAGACACTACAGGTTACAGGTTGAGAAACACTGTTTATATTCGAACATACCTATCACCAGTATAGAAAGCGCTCTTCCCAATCTAGGAGCTAGAGGTCGTGAAAACGCTCTACCAAGCCAACCCTACACAAGCCAACCTATACTGGGAGGAGCGTTTTCTATACTGGGAGCGGCGCGGCAGTTCCCAGTATAGAAAACGCTCCTCCCAGTATAGGTTTGCTTGTGCGTGACTGGCTTGGTAGAATATCTCAACACCTAATAGCTTCTATACTGGGAGAGCCGTTTTCTATACTGGCGTGTGTTTTGGCGGAGACACTACAGGTCGCAATACTGTTTCATTCAAAAATACTTATCACCACTACAGAAAACGCTTCTCCCAGTATAGGAGTTAGAGGTTGTGAAAATGCTCTACCAAGCCAATCCTACACAAGCCAACCTATACTGGGAGGAGCGTTTTCTATACTGGGAGCGGCACGGCTGTTCCCAGTATAGAAAACGCTGCTCCCAGTATAGGTTTGCTTGTGCGTGGTTGGGCCTATAGAAGCTGTTCACAGTTCACAAGCAAACCTATACTGGGAGCAGCGTTTTCTATACTGGGAGCTTCCTTGCAGCTCCCAGTATAGAAAACGCTCCTCCCAGTATAGGTTGGCTTGTGTAGGATTGGCTTGGTAGAGCATTTTCACGATCTCTAGCTCCTATACTGGGAGGAGCGCTTTCTGTACTAGTGATAGGTGTTTTTGAATGAAACAGTATTGAACCTATAGTGTCTCCGCCAAAACACATGCCAGTTTCGAAAACGGCTCTCCCAGTATAGAATCTGTTAGGTATTGAGATCTTCTATCAAGCCAATCACGCACAAGCAAACCTATACTGGGGGGAGCGTTTTCTATACTGGGAGCTGACTTGCAGCTCCCAGTATAGAAAACGCTCCTCCCAGTATAGGTTCGCTTGTGCGTGGTTGAGCCTGGCACCTAACTAGGTCCTATACTAGGATCAGTTTTTTCTTTCTTGGTGATGGGTGGGTTGGCGATTGCTCCAATACGAATAACATACTTACCGTCTGCAGTGGCTCCGCCGAATCACATACCAGTATAGACAACGCTCTTCCCAGTATTTGTAATACCAGTATATGATCCAGTGATATCCAGTGGGTCAGAAGAGGGTCAAATGAGTCTGTATATTATGCTCTGCCATCCAAATCTTCGCATGAGCAAACCTATATTGAGAGGAGTGCTTCGAACAAGCTGCAAAGAAGAATATAGCTCCCAGTATAGAAAACGCTTCTCCCAGCATAGGCTTACTTGTGCTATGTCATGCTGAAGCACGTAATAAGCTTCTCTATTGGGAGGCTCGTTTTTGCTAAGTTTGGAGAGACAGCAACCGTAAATCGACACAACACCTGAAGGTCAATGCCACACGTCTCGAAAAACTAATAAATTAATAAATCAAATCTTTCAGCATAAAAACCATAATAAATTACACCAAACCCCTTACATGTTATGTAACAGGCTGGACACTCCGGACCGAAGTCCAGGGTGAGCACAGCCTGATGAGTGGAAGCCGTCAAGCCTGGACACTCCAGACCGCGGTCCGGGGTGAGCACAGGCTTAACGAGCTCCCAACACCAAGACACTCGGGGACCCGTCGAGCCAGACGCTCTCGGACCGAAGTCCAAGGGCGAGCAGGCCAACAGGTCCCCAGCCAAGTCACGCCCGGCCTCATCTCCGCGGAACATGTAGAAGAGGCCAGGGGGGTGCGCGAGGTGGGTTTAGGGTTTAGGGCTTTAGGGTCTTGGGGTTTAAGGATCAGCTGTTAGGGTATTTACGGCTTAGGGTTTTAAAGGCTTTAAGGCTGAGGGTTTACAGCATTGAAGGCCCTAGGGCGTAAAAAGCTCAAACCCGAAAGGGGTGGTATTTTATTCTATCGTCCTTATCTATATAAGTATCTATAAGCCCTGCTCACTTAGTAAACTACACGGAAACCCCACGGCCTTATATTATACCCTGAGTTACACCTACTAAATTAAATAAGCCCCAATGCCAAAAGCTGGGGTTCCAGGCCAACTCGATTTGTGCGTGTCATTCTGCGCAGAGGTCCTAGTGGCCGCGGTGGAGGTGGTGGTGGTGGGTGGGTAGTGCCCGGCGGGTGGCGACGGCGGTGGTTTGGGGTTTTTTTCCCACCCGCCCAGCTGACAAAGTCGCACCGCAGGGAGCTCGTTCGGAAACCTAAAAAGACTGCGTAGTGGCCATCCGTAGGCAAGCCCCGAGTCAAACAAGGAGGGAGACAAGCATGAACATGAAACAACCAAAAGTCATGAAACTAGGGGAGCCATAGCTAGAGCAAACCTCCTTGCGTAAGTCGAGCTCGCACGCACTGCTCCGACAAAAACATGCCCGTACTGGCACTACATACAAGAACCACAAGGGAAACAGACAAGTGTCTTTATCGGAGCCGGGGAAGAATTCCCGCTATGTACATCTACAACTATGGGGCGGGCCCCAGGTCCCCACCTAGTCCGGAGGAAAGACACGCCAACAACAAGTGTCACCCATAGCATTGCCGGACTGGCTGACGAGCCGAGCCTGCCATACCAACTACCTGACGTCTGTAGCGCATCCATAACATACCCTTGAGGATTACGAAGACAGGATTGATGCTGCAGTCATCAGGATCAAGCTGTACAATTTGCAAAGTAGTTCGAGAAACCTTCGGAATTAGATAACCAACATCCTCCAAATCTCAAGGCAATAAAACCATAAAACGAGACAGATCAGAAATCACTAACCCTTCTAATTAACCGTCTCAAGGACGAATTCTGAATTAAGCCTCACTCATCGCTTGCACTATGGACTTGACTCCAGAGTCACCCAATGGCGCTGGATAGCGCTAGAGGGTGACTTCAGTGTCAGTTGATTTTTGCAGGCCAGTCGACTGTCAGGAGTGGTATGGGAGAGCTGCTCTCTGCCGATCATGCAGGAAGAATCTCTGTGACCACTGTTCGTCTTCAGCCACCATCTTTTCGCTGCGTTAGACCCATCGCAGCCTCGCCATACAAGCGAGCTAGACCGTCTCTCAGTCACTTCGGGATATCACTGATCTGGTGCAGGGCTGTCAGATATATTGAGCACAGCTTTGGTGTTTGTGGGGTGTCAGCCAGTCTTCACAGGATTCATTAGATTACCTTAATGAACGTGGGATTCATGTGCCGCTTGCAGTGCTACTCTGTAACTGTAGTCGAAGCTCTGGCTCTCCAATGAGGGGTTAATGGTTTGGGTATGTTTAGGGTTTCTGATGCCCCCTTGAAGCGTAGACGAGGAGCTTGGGGGCTGGGGAATGTTTAGGGTTTCATGAAGGAGGATTTTCAGACTCGTGCCTGTGGCTTGGGCTAGAGATTATTTTGGGGTTGGTCTTCGCTTTCGTCTTGGTTTACTAGAAACTTAGTATTCCCACCCTGGTCTTGGTCTTTACCCTAACAACTTGCACGTCTTTTTCACGCACCGCTGCACGAGAGCTGCCAGCGAGGACGTCTCAGGCCTGGCCGGGCAAAGCAAGGTGCAATAACGAATCAATGGAACTGGAGACTGCATTTGCACGAACCAAGCAGGTCGGTCACTTCATTGATTTTCCACTCACTTCTGTGCGGCAAAAGTGAAAGAGCATGCAAATTTGATGCCATCAGCACATTGAGGGCGCTTATTCAATACATATTGGTAATGATGTAGTGTACTGCAATGGCACGAAGGCGAAGGCCCAGTTGGAAAACCCAAGGCCAAGGCATCAAGCATGCTCCCGAACAAGGATTCCTTGTTTCCTGTAAGGCCACAGACCCAGACAGCAGGCCCAAGGCGAAGACGACATGAAGAATGCTACCGACGGAGGTGCCCAGACTACAGGGCATGAACTTCAAAAATATCGAGCATCCAGAAGGATGCTGCTGAAACCTTGCATGAGGAAGCAGAAAACTCTTCCACTCAGCAATAACTCCTATTTATTTGAGACGCACTACGATTTACAGCAGGTTTGCTCTTTGGCTTAAGGTCTCTGAGCTCTGCTTTCCTCATATTACAAGGAATCACAGCTGCAAGGGCTTAGCCGGCTCAATGTTGAGCTGCTTCTTCACATACAAGCACAAGCCACGTGGCTTCAGCACCTGACCTTCCAATGCCAGGGACCAGCACAGACCCACCGAAGACGAAGTTGAAGTCGCGGCGTAGAGGTCCAGGTAGAGGCTCTCTTCGGGCAGCAGCATCAGCGGCAGTCCTGGCCAGAGAATGAATGTCAGGCAATTACGTGACAAATGTATGAAGCAGGCGACAAAACCGCAGAACTTGCCCGACCTTCCGTCTCAATCTTCTTCGCCCCTGCCACGACCGGCTTGTAGCCATGAACTTGACTGGCGTTGTTGGCGACGATCGCATCCTCCAAGGTGCAGAGCTTCTGCTTGGCCAAGTCGAAGACCATCCCCTTCATGGTGAGATTGTAGGGGATCGTCTTTGGCAATGGCTCGGCACTTCTCTGAAAGCCGCCTCCACCAACCCACTTCGCCAGAACCGTTTCTCGTGGGATCCTTTTGTTGCTGCTCTCCTGAGACGTTGCCAGCAGCTTGCCTTCCGACAGCACGACGTCCACCTTCGGGGAGCCAATGCTCGCAATCGGCGTAGAAGCCGACGAAGGCGAAGGTGCAGGCGTTGGTGCAGGCGTCGGCGCAGGCGTTGTCGAAGGCGGCTCTGCCTTGGCCTTCGGGGGCGGCTTTGGCTTCGGAACGGGTGCCCCAGGAAGCAGAGACTGCCCCTTTTCGGGCGGCACAGGTGAAGGCGAAGGCGAAGGCGAAGGCTTCGCAGAGTCCGCCACTGCAGCCGTAGCCTTTGCCCCGATGGCCGGTGCCACTGCCTGCTCCCATAAGGTGTTTGATTTTTTAATCACCTCCACCCCTGCTCTCATAAGGTGTCTGAATATTAACTAGCAAGACTTCTTTTCATAATACCAGTAACAGTATAGTACTATTCTCCCTCTGTACTGTAGATAGGTCGGACTTATTGAATGAGTGAAGCCTGCCAGGTTACCTAGAGGCTCGGGTCATAATCTAAAGAGTGTCTAAACATCGACAGATTTTGGAGGCACTGTGCCTGAACACCCATGTCGGCATCATCCTCTGAGTTCGTCGACCTCACAAAGAACTTGTCGAGCATGCCCATGAACTTGGAGTCGTCCTCGGTGGATGTGCGGGCGATCTTGGTGTTCATGTCGAACTCGACGCCGTAGTTGATCGTGATCTCCGCCCTTGATGCGATGCCCACGCCGTTCGGGGTGCAGGCTTCCAAGACCAAGGCGAAAGACGTAGGGGACATCGTCAGCCTGGCATTGGGGCGTCTCGTGCCACGGTAATCGTTGACGAACCTGGCGGCCCCTACCAAGACGCAGAAGAGCCTGCATGGCTGTCCACGAACAAGCATGTTGTCGACGACCACGACCTGAGAATGTCGACTAGCTGAGCCAGCTTGTCTAAGAAACGCCCATTGATTGAAATAAAATTAAAACCAAAAAACACAATTTCAGCTACTCCAATCCACCCATAGCCAAGTTTCGGAGTCCGCAAAATAATCCTGCGCCTGCAGGCATTGCAACAGCTTCGTCTCGTCCGTGAAGTAGATGCAGGAGCAAGGGCAAATGATGTCTCCTTCGCGGATCGACCGGTTGGTCACCAGCCCACGGCCTCGACCTTGGAACTCCTGCACACAAAGTCCATGTGCATCCAGCTCGTTCTGCATGAGGTTGATGGACACCTGAACAGGTATAGAAATTTAATCCAGGACAATTATGTGTCACCACACTATTTCCTCTTGGCTCGACAGTCTTTGTCAGGCCTCTCGCAGGTTCGAGGGATAGGAATCCAAGTGGAAGAACGACCCAAAGGAATCAGGCGACTTCTCCAGGAACTCCACCAGCTGCTCATCGGGCAGTCTCGGTCCGCAGATGTACTGCGACTGCATCTCCGTCTTCCCGAACTTTCTCTTCACACCGACGCTGTGGGCTTCAGTGAGCTCCTTGTAGCGAAGGCCAGCCAAGTAGGTGAAGGCGATGTCCTTGCCATGGGCAATCGAATGCGAAGACACCTCAGAGTTTTGCTTCTGGCACAGCTCGAGCTCAGAAGGAAGAACCTATCATCAAGAAACTAAATGCAGATTCGAAGCCTTTTTCAGCAAGACGAAGACGGACATGGATTCAGCACGTGCTGCAAGCCAGAACCCAGGGTGGGCAGTGCTTGTCAACAACACGGCTGTTCCAGCTCCTGTCGTCATCAAGACCTCACCCAAGAGCTTCCTGTAGAACTGGACCGGGCGGGTGAAGGGGAACAGGTCGACGATGTAGCGTTTATCCTCCTCCTGACCCTCCCCCTCCTTCTTGTCTGCCTCATTCCCCTTCAACAAGTTCAGATCCTCCTCCTCCAGCCCAGCGGCAGCCATGATGTCGAAGGCGGGGCTCTCCCGGTGCTCCATGTCCAGCTCCTTATCATTTATTCGTCTTATGTATTACATACACTCGGCTCTGCAGATCACCTTGTGACTGTGTCTGGTGCTGTGCCGAGTGTCTTGATCAGTCGGCACCTTACTGTTGGGGTCGTTGAACATGTCAGCCTTCTCTTGGTCGGTGCGAAGACAACCTTACCGGAGGACAGAATCTTCCGATTCACAGGATGCCTGCACACGACGGCGGCTATCTGCTTTGTGGACAAGTAACATCCACGATCCAAGCATCGAAGGCGAGTCTGCTCCAAGCCTCGTGCCCTGCTTTTCAGCAAGGGCAGCGAAGCCGGCACGTTGAGGTTCCCGGGACCGTGGTGGGAGACCAAAACATAGGCTGGCTTGGCCTTCACGAGCTGCATTTCGCCAGCATTCAGTTGGACCACGTAAACAGAAGCCTTCGGCCACAGCTTCTGCATCTTGGCTTGCCTCAGGATGATATTTGTATCCCTTCAGAAAGAAAATGATTCTTGATGATTGTCATTGAACACTGTTTTCAACTTTCAATTACAGTCAATTCTGGCCGAGATACACAGCTCCAAGCAAGTCCCACCGTGACCCAACCATCACGCCGATGCTGAAGTTCGAGAGCCCCAGCCGCTGTACGATGGTCTGAACGGTTTCCAAGAAGCCCGCCGTTATGAGGACTCGGGAGGTGGGTGCATCCAAGACGAAGGCGACCCGTTGAGTCTGGAGCACACGAGGGGACATGCAGTCTTCCAAAGCACGATCGTCCAAGGCGAGGAAGATCTTGTCCATCTCCGCATGGGCATGCTCCTTGCTTAGTGGTTTCAGCACTCATTGCACATGTATTTCCACAGTCACGACTATTACTTCCGGGCCCGGACTCCACAACAACTGATCTCGAAATAAAGGAAATGCCGCTAAAGCTTCTTTGCTCTGCTTCTCCAGGGGATCCTCCGCCTCTGCGGTCACAAAGCCCATGATGTCATCCTCAACATTGGCATTGTGGGCGGCCGAGGAGGTTGTGGCAGTGGCACCTGAGTCCAGACTTGGTGGGGAAATGACTCTAAGATTACAAAAAGGCTTACAAACCATGCCAAGCCGAGGCCGAGTGATAAAACGGACCTCTGCCATAACGACAAAATGGTTTTATTCAACACTTCCAAATGTCCAGTCCATTTCAAAAGAACTCTGAAACACTAAACAACCAATCTGCCCGAGGAGCCTCCCGAACCTGTGCTGGCCACATCCGTGGCAGCGGCACCTCCGGGCCCTGCACTGCCGGCCACGTGTTTGGACATCTCTAGGAAGATCTCCCTGCACATCTGCACTCCAGGTTGTGCATCGGAATGTCCTTGGAGTGGCACTCCCTGTTGCACGCAGCCGGCAACACTTTGCAATCCACCTTTCGTGCACAACGTCTGGATCGTCCTTTCGAAAGCCGGGCTTTGTGTTGCCACGGATCCGAACTTCCGGATCTGTGCCTGTTGCCAGAGCTCCACGACTCTCAATGGCTGGCACACCTGAGTCTCGAAAGTGGCTTTGCTGTACGTGCAGCCCTCCTTGTGCTGCTCGAGCCACAAGTCCAAGGCGATCCTAAGTTACAGGAGTTATTTAGATTTAGATCACTCTGCAATTGACCATCACAAGCCTTTCTAGTTGTTGGCATCGATACACAAGTCAAGACAAGCTTATTTGCCACCAGGGCACAAGGCGAACGAAGGCGACATGCGGTTGCGGGCTTTCAATCCCTCTCCCATCAAGTAGGAATTATCGAAGACGTGGGTTGGCAAGATAGCCTTCCGGTATCGCAATGCTTCCTGGACCTTCTCGGGAAGATGCCGCTCCAACCTCACCCACCGTTGAATGGTTGTCTTCCTGGAGTCTGAAAGCAGAGAAGGCAGGAGAACAAAGTCTGGGCCCTTTTAAATTGCTCCATAATTATTTTTTGAGTATGAGAAGGCCTAGTTCATCTTACAACAATCCAAAAGATGCTTGTCCAGGACCCAATGTCTTCCCAGAGCCCAGCACGCTTTGCAACCGTTTTGACACCTCGGCATAGTCATTGTTGTTGACCTTCGCCTTCATGAGTCGGACCACCCGCACCATGTCATACAGCGAGGTGGCCTGGTATTTGTTGTTGTCGACGTCATGGGCACCGGTCTGAAAGGCCACCCGGAGCTCGACCTGCTCTGTGTCGTAACGGACGAACTCCACGAAGACGCCCTCTGTGAAGACTTTGACAAGGCGACTGTCGAAGGCGAAGGCGTCCTGAAGTGGGGCAATGGTTTGGCTTTAATAATGCAATGAATGATGCACACACACACACACACACACATCAGGTGTATATTATAAATACAGTAATCATATATATATATGTACAGAAACGGTTGGTTAGTATAACCAAGCAATATTGAAAAATCTGAGAATTAGCCTTATCAGGTTTCCTCATTGTCATCGTAGGTCTTTGCGACCTCCCACTCGGTCTGGAGCTTTTGCAAGGCGATGATGGTGCTGAGACCGTCGTCGAGCAAGATGTGCCCACTGCTGTCCACCATCGCCTTGTCTTCTTCGCTGTGGAACCTTGGCCGACTTCTGAACCCCTCCTAAAAGCTAAACTTTCAGCCTCCTTATTATAGTTCATATAGAAACCCAAAAAGTTAAAGTCTAAAGAGCCAACCAGAAGAACGCCAAGGAACAATCCACGCGGTCCTCTCAAGAGCCCGGTATTGTAGTTCCCGGGCTGCCGGAAAAGCTCCACCAGCTCCTCGATGCGGTCCTCATCCTTGTCCCGCCATCCGGACACCGCCGGATCCACGCTGATCTCGAACCTTGGACCGGAAAGAAATCGGTTAACCCCGTTGCCGAATTATGGACATGCTTGAATGTTTGAAGAAGAGCTACAAAAGAAAGTTTTATCTGTATGTCTGAATTCGACCCTGAAACAGCGGCATCCTCTTTGCTTCGACGACTTGAGGAGCCTGCACCTGTTCGATCTTGGCGGACTTGGGAGCCATTGCGAAGGCGAAGGCGAAGGCGAGGAGCAGCCGCTGCTCGATGGCGAAGGCAGGCGATGGCGAGGAGGATGCTACTGCTTACTCAAAGAAGATGTCGCAAGACGGGTCCGGGGTCCATGGAAGGGGCAGGGCCGAGCGAGAATTAGAAGCTGCGCATGACGTGCAGGACTGAGAATCTCAGAAGCTGGACTCATATGCATGGCCGAAGCCTGACCTTCTGCACATGTCCTTGACATAGCCCACAGCTTCGGCATGCGGTCTTGGCTTGCTCTCATTATCAGCTTGCAACACAGAAGTGCAACTCCCAAAGACTTGCAGCATGAAATGCAGACATTCACAGTACTTGCGACGGCCGACATGTCTAAGATTCTGAATTGTAGCTTAGCAGCTGAATAGTTTGTATCTACTCCTCGAGCGCCACCAACTACCAAGACCAAGGCCAACAAATATCTTGGGCAAAGGCTATCAGAATCCTCCCAGGAACTTCTTATGATTTAACACATGGTCCGGTGCCTGGGCAGCGGCTGGAGACCACGGCAACGACAAGGCCCTGGCGGTGAATTGGGTCATGTCACCAGCCCACAAATGCACGTCGCACATGCAGCAGAGATTTCTGACTCAGCGAAGCATCACAGACACTCGTGCGGCATTTACTTGTTAGAACTCTGATTCAGCACGACACTCAGCATTGCAGTTTAGAATTCCATACCTTGAGCAACAATCTCTGGGACATGGCTGCTGCTCTCTACCTCTTCCATAGGTCCAGCACCTTGACAGCTGCTCGATTCCACCGCAGGACGACCTTGGCACTGTCTCTGTCTGACTCAGTCAGCATCACCAACAATCAAGGCCGTGGCTCGCTTCCACCGCAGGACGACCTTGGCACTGTCTCTGTCTGACTCAGTCAGTGCATCAGCAACAATCAATAAGTCCGTGGACATGAATAAAAGCAGCACTCATTTTTCTCACCTCAGCGAACCCTCTTCGCTCACCAGGGGCGACGACGAAAATGCCTCGCCGTAGTAAACGGTTTGGCTGTGAATCTGGGCCACTGCCACCAGCCATGTTTGGTCTTGTCCTTGCCCTTCTGGTAGCCCTTGCCCTTCTGGTAGCCCTTGCCCTTGAAGTAGCCCTTGCCTTTGAAGTAGCCCTGGCCTTTGAAGTAGCCCTGGCCTTTGAAGTAGCCCTTGCCTTTGAACTTGCTCTTGCCTTTGTGCCAGCCCTCGCTCTTGCCCTTTGTGGTGCCCTTGCTGCCCTCGAAGACGAAGTCCAAGGCCTCTTCGGGCTTTTCATTGTCGGCCGTGTCCTCCTTGTCGTCAGAGATCGCTCCGGCCTCCTCCGCCTCCTCCTGGTCTTTATCGAAGTCGAATTCGAAGTCGACGTCCGACTCTATGCTGCAGGACGACTGCTCTGAGTCTGACTCCTGCTTCTCCGAGTCGGAAAGCTTCTTCATCTGCTCCTCGTCGCTGTCCCAGTAGAACCTAGGTGGGGCTTTCAATTTGAAGCCTTTTGAAAAATATTAGTAAATACTATTCCCAACAAAGGAAAATATCAAACCAAAGCCTTACCTAGGTACCCTTTCCACGGGTCCTTGCCACGCTTGCGACGTTCGCCACGTCTAAGGAAGACGGGCTCGCCGAATGGAGACGGCATGGCGAAAGAAACGAAGGAGTGAGAAGGCGAAGGAGAACGCGAAGGCGAAGGCGATTCTCTAGGCTTGAGCAGTTTCAGCGGGGGTTCAGCTGTTTCTTGGCTTTGTTTGAGGGGGTGTTCAGCACAACTCCATGTCTCAACATAGCTGCTGGTTTCTACCTCTGTTCTCTAAGGCCGGAGCCTGTGTACCACACTGATCACGGCGACCTCGTCGAACTCCATGCCTGTACCTGGAAACGCTCAGACATGGCTGCTGGTTTCCACCTCTTCCGTAAGTCCGGTGCCTGACCAGTGGGTCGAGTCCACGGCAACAAGGCCCTGGCACTGAATCGGATCATGTCACCAGCCCAAAAACATTTCGCACGAACGGCAGAAAGGTCTGACTCGTTCAATGGTCCAAGCATCACCGAGACAAGACATGGGCGGCCTTTGTTCATCTTTGCTGATTCAGTGCACAACTCTCAAGAACGCCGGTTGAAGCTGGAAAAGCTGAGACGGAACATCAACATGGCTGCTGGTCTCTACGTCCCCTCGACTCAACCGGACTCTCTGTCTGTTCGCTGTTCTCAGTAAATCTACTGCTGATTCTATCTCATCATATCCATGGGCAGAATACAATATGACTCAACAGCAATGCTCTAGATTGGTGTACGAAATCCAATTGAGCTCCAAGACGAAGCCAAAGTTCCCTGCAGAGTGAAAACAAGGTTGCAGCCAACAGAACATTGCAGCTTTGCTGCCTTTCTGTGCCAGACTCTTTGACAGTTCAAAGCCTAATCTGCGATCCCATGTGGATTGACTTCACCTTGGGTGCTGCCCACGGAAAACAATTCTTGACGTTGCCTCTTCCAAGCTTGGCCCTCCTCGCTCCCCAACCACGTGGCAAGGCGCCGCCTGGCATCCGACCTGACCTCGTTCCCGGTCTTGCGACCTTGAGTAATGAAGACCGGCAGAGTCTGTATCCGACCACCTTTCTTGCTGGCCGTGCATACCATCCGGTAAGAGAGAGATTCTTTGTTTAGCGTCATTAAGTAGTGCCACTGAAATCAAAATAAAATTTATATATCCTGACTAGAGACCAACTCGCAAAGTTCTAGCCTTTGCAGAATCCACTGCATCCAGGCTCCGCGGTGCATGCAGGTCCTTGTGGGCATCACGATCTTGTTGAAACCGCTTGGCGGACCACCTGCCCAGTAGCTCTTGGCCAAAAGAGCTCGGCAGATGGCGGCGCATTGCTTTTGCCTTGGCAGGAACAGAATCACATGCAAAATTATCATCATCCTCCAATTTACTGCTGCTGCACGTCTGCTTGCCCAAACATAATTAGACAAGGACGCTTTTCGGTTGCTCTCCCTCCGTGTCGCTGCAAGCTTCCGCATGCCAGTCTCTGATCGACCCTTCTTGACTCTCGCTGCCTTGCCTTTCCGTGTGAGGTGTGGTCGTTTCCCGGAATCCAAAAGCGCCTTGGCAACGTCTCTCACAAAGGCCTCGTCACGGTCACCGCCCAAGCCCTCGAAGCCCATCTCGTAAAGACGAAGACGAGAGGCCACACGAGAAGGCGTCATGTTGCTGCCCTTGTCGAAGAGCCTGCCCAACAAAGACCCCACCCGTTCACAAGTTGAAGATGCTGCTTGCATCGTCCGGCAGCACGCCAGAAGGAAGGCGGCGTGGAACGCATGGGTGCTTGCAGTATTCGGACCTTGGCTGACTTCTGAACCCCTCAAAAAATTAACTTATACTCTCCTTACTTACTACTGCTGATACAGAAACCCAAGAAGTCAAAAGTCCTAAGAGATAACCAGAAGAACGCCCAGGGACGATTGCGAAGAGCTCGGGCAAAGTCGGGCACGGTTGCAAGCGAGGCCGTGACTGCCTGAGGATCCACTTGCTGCTGCACATGGGTGACACGCACCAGCCGATGAAGGCATGGCCGAAAAGTCAGCATCGCATACTCACCCACATCCAAAGACCGGCCCACGGGCAGTGCTGCATGCTTTCGCTGGGGAACAAACCCCTGTCCAGCCATGCACTTCCACCTGGGCTTTTAAATAACCAGGGAGAAAAAAGTATAAACTTGTATTTCATATAAGGGCTCCCTTTAATAATAACAAGTAGAAAAAGTATGGTACTTCAAAGCCCAGCCACAGACCCGAAGCCGAGACTTCGAAAGGCGAAGGCGAAGGCGAAGGGCAGCTCCACAAGAATCGCATGATGCGATCGCTCAGGCTGAGACGAATGACCTCTGGCTCAGCTCGCATGATAACCTGGGCCACCAAGAGATGCACACCGAGCTGGCCACGTTGCACAGGGACAACGGTGTAGCCGGATGCAGAGAACCAGTTTGCGCGGAAGCGTTCTGCACCGGCAGCAGACCGAACTCTGTTCGTCCTTGGAACGAGAAAGCTTCATTATTGACAATGCAGGACATATCTCTTTATATCCTCAGAGCCACAAAGACATCTTGAAGAACCGATCCTCCAATCTCTCGAATCCTCGAATATAAAGCTTTAAAATGCCAGGCTTTCGGCTGTGTTTCTGGTTTATTTTTTAGCAGGACATGGAATGCAACAAAGGCACAGCCTCTCATACTGCAAGCTGAGTTCATGATCTCCAGCAGGCGAAGCCGAAGGCCAATGCTGAACACGGCATCCAATGTGTCTAGAATGAGGCCTTGCGGCATGTTGCACGAACTCCCTGCATGTGTGGGCCACCCGCAAGAAGGCCTCTTTCTGCTCCCGTGTTGGTGCCTGCTGAGTGAGAACTCGGAAATCCCAGCATGAGGCCATATCTTTCAGGAGTTGCTCCACCACGGGCGCCACACCTCTGCCGGACCAGTACTCAGTGAAATAAAACATCAGCTTGTCGATGAGTATGCCAACCTCCTGCAGTGCCTTGTCCGTGGCCGCATGAACCAAGGGTGCTTGCCGAGGTGCGATGCATGCATAGAAATGATGCCGGTACATCCTCGGCTGGCTTTAACACACCCTGCTACGGGTCAAACGAGGAGACTACCTTAAATCAAATTAAACCACGGCCCATCCTCACAACAGAGCCTAGCATCGACTCGCCCTGCAGCCTTGGAGGCAGCCTGGGTTGGATCATGGTTTCGTACCGTGGAAGCACATCCACTAGGTCGGGCGATCGAACATCTTGCCGGCACTGTTCAATCGTCAAAGGCGACCGTGCAACATGCTCAGGTACTCTCACATTCCTTAGTTCATGTCATAATCCTTAGCTCCACTCCATACCGCATCGAGAATCTACAGCAAAAGGACTGGCCAATTCGAGTGCCCAGGCATCCGTTCGCCGATCGACACTCTCACACGGCGAGGGCCCCTGAGCATCCTTCTCGTGTAGCATTGACACCTGTCAACACTGTAGTCAATATAATATGCCGGACTGGCACGGCACTAAACTTGATGCATGCACTTCTTCTGCTGTCTAGCCACCGAGGTGTGTAGCAAACTTGGCCGGGAGTGAGGTCGACCAGGACCTCCAGATGGGCAAAGGAAAGCGAAGACCAACCCTGATGATCTCTACCCCAAGCCCAAGCGATAGGAATCAGGATATCATCCCATGAAGCTTCAACAGAACTCCACAATTCAACGTTTCTACCTAGTGCCACTGTGAGATCTAAGGAGAGCCGGCCCGCCATAGCCAAGCCTGGAGTTGAGTCCCACGATATGCACGATCCACAACAAGGTCGACCAAGGCATGCAAGAAGTGACCGAAACGTCTGCCTTCTTGGGATGATCTGAATGCGAAGACCATGGCTTTAAGATCAGCCTTTGGACTGTAGTGCTGCAGCAACGTGACGACGAAGACGAGTCGCCGGAGCTTCCGAAGCTCTTCCTTGCCTCTGTTTTCACTTAGAACCGCACATCAGTTTGTCGCAAAACTAAATCTCCAAATTGAATCTGGCCCCATGGAAAAATGACCAAGGACATTTAAGCCAAGGCACAACACCGGAACTTGCTCAACATGCTCTCAAATGCCCATTGCGGCACCCACGGTTCGTCGCAGCCTCGTTGAACAACTTGTGCAAATGGACGCAGAACTTTACCGAAAACACCATCCACAGCGAGGGCGAAGGCGACGAAGTCTATCGAAGACAACCTGCGGCCGATGGTGGCCAGACTCGTCTGTGTGTTGGATCCTTTGCCACGCTGCCGGCGGTGTATTTTCATGTGCAAGCCGGCAATGTAACCCTGCAAGTTGTGCAACAGGTTTGCCGGTACATTCAAGGTTGCAATCAGCACACGTGTCCCGCCCATGTCCTCCGGTTTCTTCACGCCGATATCCAGTTCGGCCGCCGTACTCCTGTACACGACTTGGCCAGGGCCGACACCGAAAGCAGCGTTCATTGCTTTTGCACAGGCCAAAAGTTCTGCCAGAAACTGGTGGTCAGCCACGCACTTCTCGTACGCCGTATTGGCTCGGTGAAAACCATCCCAGAGCACCATGGGGTTCGAAGGCGCATTGTTGCCGAAGCTGAAGACCAAGTCCCAGAGCTTCTCGCTGGCCTTTGTGCTGGAGTGGAGAGCCCGAGGGCCTCCGCCCACGTTGGCGCCGTCGCCACCCACCATGCACAGTGGTAGACTGCGAAGGCGGGCTTCGTTGAAGCCACCGGAGTGCTGGGCCAATCCGGCCAAAACCACTTTGGCGACAGAAACACCATCTTTGTCTGATCCCACCTGACAGAAAAGCAACGGAACACATGCGGGGTATCATGAGTAATCCCTGTCCCAGCAACAATACACAGTATCAGGAGGAAGCATGAAACTTATACCGAAGAACACTGCAGGCTTAAGCCACACTGGGGGTTGCGAGCAAGCGGTTCACCAGCCGGCCCGTGCCAGCATCAATGCTGGTGACACAGATCACTTGCAGGGACTCGTGTCTGGCGAATGTAGCACTGCCCAGCGTGATGCCATCGAAGACGAGACTGATTGGTGACCGAACACCAAGACCAAGGAGAGGGCGATCAAGCGCCTCACCTGGGCTCTTGCTTCACTAACTAACTAACCCATGAATTTAAGAATATGTCTGGATCAGTCAATGTTGAACCTATGACTCGTTGACTTGAAAGTGAAATGCAAAGTGAACCAGCTGTCTCCACCAAGCATCCGTCCAGACATTCAACGTATCTGCCCGCGAGATGCTCCACGAACTGTAAGAATTCAGGGGAGCCATACTTATCTCCGCAGTCCACCTTGTTTAAGCTGAGCCTACACAAAGAGTGCGTGTACGAAGCGTCAGGGCGGCCATGTGAACTTGTGTAGAGGCATTCTCTGACCAGAGTAACCAGAGTCTCCAGGGGTGGGCCGGCAACGAAACTGGACTGTGCCTGACGCACCTGAAGTTCTTATATATTGAATGACCCTCCTGCTAGGAAAATCTTTACCATCCAGGAATCCAGAACAACATCTTGCTAAGATTGAATCACGGCGACCTTCTTACCAGTCGATGCCCGCCGACCAGCGGGCACGGGGTTTTTCGGAACCCAGGCACGTTGCCTCAGACGATTGACAGTGTGTTGCACTGTGCCAGCTGGGATCCGCAGTAGTCGGCTGGCCAACACGTTTGTCCGGGCGATCGAGCTGCCTGTGTTGTCATCTTGTTTCTTGTCAGTGGCAAGGCTCGGCAGCTCCGCCAAAACACGCTTCATGACATCTTTGGGAAGTCTTCTAGCTGCCAATGCCACATTGGCAACCAGCACCTGTCCCTGTGCTGTCAGTGGAACGGAACCCCGTTGCAGAAACGATCCAACATTCCTTCCTGGAGCCCACTCCTCACTCTCATCCACAGTGCCTGCCTCCTCCAGAGCGAAACCATGCACAGAAGTAGCTGTGGCTTCGACAAGCTCATTGGAAAAAGTGAAGCCCGGCTGCTCTGGGTCAGTCGTCTCTGGTTCAAGCCGAATATCTGGCAATGGCTTCTCGCTCAGATCGAAGCCTGCAGGCTCATCATCCTCCAGCACAAAAGCAGTTTTTGCCATGGCCGGAGGGCGACTTCTTCATTAACAAAAGTACAGATGCTGACAGTCAGAAGCATCAGATCAAGAGCGCCAGACAATGGGGGCCGCCGAACTTTTCTTTAGAGGAACCAAATAATGATTCCGTGGCTCTGTCCTCTGCGGCTCAACATTGACAGAACTGAAGACTGGGGGTAATCGAGTTGGGTGCTGCATGTCTAGTTCTGCTTATCGTCCAAGAGGACAGCTCAGGGCCAAGATTGCGAGAGCTCATGTGACAACACGCGATAAGCCAGCCACATGTGTTCTTTTCTGGAAGCAGAAGACCAGGCCTGCTCCAGCCGATGCCCGGGCTCGCCACGAAGGTCAGCCTGCTGCATTCCCGGATACAGGTGCAGCTATGCCAGTGCAAGCAAGCGGGCAAAAGCATCAGAAAAAACATCTAGAAGAACAGAGGTGCACGCAGGTCGAACACATGACGGGGCTTTGCCTATCCCCTGTTGGCTTTCTTCAGTTCAGCAAGTATCTAGCATCGAAAACTGCAGGCCCATCCCGTGGCCTTCCGGGTAAAGTCAGAAAGGGCGTCTAGAGTCTACCCATTCATCCAAGGCCAAAGCAATCAAAAGCGAAAACAATCGTCACTGGAAGCAGAAAACCAACATGCGGATGCCGACTTTGTTTGTTTTGCTACCAGAGCTGCAAAACTCGAAGTTGCACTTCAGCAATGACACACACCTTTCACTGCTGGAGCCATAACTGACAAAGGCTAGATTCGGATCTGTTTCTGAAGTGATGCAGCGCAGACTGTCAGCAAAACCCAACCAGCCTGGAATCTGCAGGAAGCCCGCAAGAGCCTTGTGAGGTGGCTCAGTCTGATCCAACCAATAGTAGAACCCAATCAGCCGGCCTGCTGGAAGGCCACGAAGGCGGCGAGAGCCTTGGGAGGTGGTTCAGTCTGAACCACTGATCAACTGCAATGATGGAGTAGAACCCAATCGGCCTGGACGGCCAGGCGGGGTGGTGAATCCCTTGTGAGGTGGTTCAGTCTGATCCAATGACCATTTCCAGTGGAGTAGAACACAATCGGCCTGGACGGCCAGGCGGGGTGGTGAATCCCTTGTGAGGTGGTTCAGTCTGATCCAATGACCATTTCCAGTGGAGTAGAACACAATCGGCCTGGACGGCCAGGCGGGGTGGTGAATCCCTTGTGAGGTGGTTCAGTCTGATCCAATGACCATTTCCAGTGGAGTAGAACACAATCGGCCTGGACGGCCAGGCGGGGTGGTGAATCCCTTGTGAGGTGGTTCAGTCTGATCCAAATCACCTGATCAGTGGGGTGGCTCAAACTGCCAGCCCAACGTAGGTGGTTCAGAGTCTGAATCCCAACTCCGAGGCCAGGGGGTGGTGAAATCCCTTGTGAGGTGATTCAAGTCTTATCCAACCGAATCATTGGTGTGACTCCAATGTCACCCCACAGATACCCGTTCAGCGCTTAACCGTGGTATCTGGTGGCGTGAACCAACACCCCACCCCACAGTTGGGAGGTTCAGCCTGAACCTTCACTACCTAGTCTCACCGATGGCATTGTCTAATGAGTTGGGGTGGCCCAAATGGCACCAACAATACACGGTTCAGCCTGAACCTACATATCGGGCTGGTGGCAACACTTATGTCACTCTGCCCATCAGCAAAACCCGGGCCACAGGCCAAAGACGAAGTCGATCTTCCAGCCTCAGGCAGCAACTTATGTCACTCTGCCCATCAGCAAAACCCGGGCCACAGGCCAAAGACGAAGTCGATCTTCCAGCCTCAGGCAGCAACTTATGTCACTCTGCCCATCAGCAAAACCCGGGCCACAGGCCAAAGACGAAGTCGATCTTCCAGCCTCGGGCAGCAGACATGCTTTGGCTTGTCCAAAATCGGAAACGGCAAGGCTGTGCCGGCACTGCTACTGACACTCACTCCATTTTATCCTGGTGAGAATGCTCTGGAGATGACTGTTTGCACGGCCCAGAGGCTGCCTCATGGAAAAAGAGACTTCATAACACATCTGGACCAAGCAGCAAGGACCAAGACCAAGACGATCCACTTGATTTTATCCTACTGGGAATGCTCTGAAAATGACTCTTGCCACATAACGGCCTATAGAGGCTGCCTCATGGAAACCGAGACTTCATCAAAAATCGTGAACCAAGACGATAGGCCACGCAGGCTTCAGGCGCTGCAACCATGTGCATTGCGACCAAGTAGTAGTTCTCTTGCACGTCGTGCTTTTTGAAGTCTTCCGATAGAGCGGTTGTTATTAATATTTTCGATGGCACAGCGTCGAAGCTAGATATCAATCAAGATACGAAAGTTCTAAGCCGCCTCAGATCCTGAGCCCAGGCTGGAGCCCTGCTTGGAGTTCGCACCCGGAACAATCGGCACCGGCGAAATCGAAGTCGCAGCATTGTCCGCAGCAGTTGGCGAAGGCGAAATCGAAGTCGCAGTAGTGTCCGCGATGGCGTCGTCGTTCTCGCCGTTGAAGTCGCGTTTGCGCTTCTTTGCGACCGCGATCATCGCCTCCCACTCGGACTTCTCAGCAAGGAGCTCAGCCTTCTGTCCCTCAATGGCCTGCAACCTGTCGGTCACCATGCGCAAGGTGTTCCGCATGTCGTCTATGTTGAGGTCTTGGATGACGTCGTCGCGACGTTTCCTGGTGCCCATGTTCAGGACCACCTGATACATGTGTACGACTCATCTTTCAACGGGACTGCAGGCCGCATACACGGAGACACACACAGGCAGAAAAGGAGTCACTGCACAAAGCCAGACACACAAATAAGAAAGAGTGCGAGGCCTTGACGTCGAACAGCTTCTGCTGCATGTTCAACTGATCGTTGGGGCCATGGAACCAGAAGTCCTGTCTGCAAGGAAATAGATCGAGGGACCCTTCACTTCATCATTAATTTAATTGCTGGTAACATCTTGCCGAGTTGCGAGCATGGGGCTGCAGTGCATATCCATGTAGCGAAGTGTCGAAGGCAAAGCCGAAAGCGAGAACTCGACGACCTCGAACCTTAGTTCTGAAAGCCATGTCGGTGTGTTACTGTTGCCCACCGCAGGAAATGTGCTGTCACGCAACTCTTTGCACTTCCCCTTGGATCTGGCGAAGGCCGTGAGCCCCAGCTTCACGGGGTCGCAGAAGAAGATCTCTGCCCCGGGGGTCTTTCCCAAGGCGAAGGCGGCGCCGAAGCTGTTCTTCAAGACCATTTGGCACAGGTGTGCATGGTCGTCCGCAGCCTTAAGCCTGTAGAACTTCCACAACTGCGAGGACGGGCCACCGCCGCTGGTGGCAGTGACATCGACGACGATGTTCACGGGCACGAAGTCGAGGGCGAAGTCCTTCAAACATAGAGAAAGCACTTCATTCGATGCAGCTGAGATCGACTTTGGAAGATTCTAGTTCCTGGTCCTGGCCTTGGGCGTCAGCTGATTCTGGCCGACCGTCTTGGCCAAGCGGACGGCGCCGTCGGCCGTCATGTCCAATTGGCGGTCCTCGACCATTTTTTGTGGGTTGTCCGTGGCCAGGGCCAGCACGATGAATTGGCGGATGTTCAGGAGCTCCCTGCAGTGCGGTGCAGATGAATCAGCACATTAATCCGTGATTGCACCGAGAAGTGTCCTTGCAACGACGCATTAACTGCCGACTGAGGAACGCCATCCGCTGGAGGTTGGACTTTCTGAAGTTCACCCCACGAGGGTCGCCATCGCTCATGCGGAAGCCAAGCCTTGGATTGGACCGAGCAGCCTTAATTGTGATGTCACAGCGAAGGGCCTTCTCCAGATAAAGTAGAGGCACTCCCTGGCTTCATTCTTCACCGTGCTCGCAATGGCCTCCTCGATCGAGGGGTAGAACCTTGGCTGACTTCTCAACCCCTGCTAAAAGTTGAAGTTGAAGCCTCCTGGTCAAGAGCCAGCAACCACAAAAACGCCGAGAAGCACAAAGGATCTGGGCACAACCGTGCATCCGTAGCCGCTGCTCACAGCATAGCACTCCATGGCTCAAGCCACAAAGAGAAGACGAACTGCGAAAGCGAAGGCACGAAGGCGAACTCGAGGCTGAATGAATGCAGCAGTCAGCAAACTGAATGACGCAAATCCCATGGTAAGCTGCAACATGGTGCAGAAAACTCCAGTGGCATCTCAGCAGTGTACGCATACAGGACTCACAGCACGCTTTTTTACCCCATGAGAACCCCTTCATGTGTGGAAGCCGCCGTCTTCGTTTCGAAGGCGAAGACGACGACGAAGCCGACCCTATCGTGGAATCACAGCTACTTGCCCATCCCTTGCAGTGTTTTTCGCAAGGGCTCACTGAAGGAGCGACTCAAAGACCGCATCGTCCTCACATCATCTTTGCCGGGCGCCTTCGAAATCTTGTAGATGGAGACGATGAACTCGGAAGCGACTTCCTGCAATGCAGAAAGATGACCAAATGATGTCTAAAGGGTTTAGGGTTTGGGGCTTTAATAAACTTTAGGGCTTTAAAACAGCTTTGAAATGGAGGGGTTCAGGGCTTTTGAAGTAGGGTTTTATTTTAGGGTCTAGGGCCAGAAAAACATCCGACTGCATGGCCTCGGCTGCGGTCTGGAGGAGGTCCACCCCCTCCTGCGAAAACAGGAAACCCTTCTTCCCCATCTCTTCGGCCAAGCCCTTCACCACCGAGCGGAACGTCTTCTTCGGCACCGAGAGGTAATTGTCGATTGCCTCAAGCGAAACTTCATTCTAATTCTAGCCGTGCCACGAGAGGAATGGCTGCACAAGCTGATCTAGAGAAATGAAATATGCACCCAGTTGCCTGGAGTTTGGCAATGTCCGACTCCACCAAACGCCGATTGATCTTCGAAGGCGAAGACGAAGACGCATTCGAAGGCGAAGATGAAGACGCATTCGAAGGCGAAGACGAGCACGCAGTCGAAGGCGAAGACGACAAAGGCGACGGCGACCAGGGCTCCTTCTTGACCTTAGTTGCACTTCTCATCGGAACTTACTCAGTATGTGTTCTTCATTCGGTCGGCGTGGATTCGAATGCAACTTCGGCACTTTCCGCATCGGTGTCTTCTCCATGACATCCTGTTTGCAGCACTTCTCAGGACTGTGTGGAAGGAACTGCTTGGATGCCTTGCTTGCGACCAGGGCACTGGCTCCATCTTGACAGTTTGCTTGCCAGTCTTACGTGTTGGTGTGGCCTTCACGCAATGACAGTCACAATCAGAATCAAGCACTGTGATGACGTGATTGTTTCCACCAGGGCACTCGGACCATCTCGACGAAAGCAGCTGGATTCTACCCCTTTGGACACTGAGGACACACAGGGTCCTTCACTCGATCCAGAAAAAAAGCTGCGACAGGCAATACGTTGTAATTCGTGTCATGATGCCTCCGAGTTGGGTTCACTGAATCATTGAAGGTCCCATGAGGCTCTGGCCACCGGTAGTACACGGAAGAGCCCATCAGCTCTGGATCACTCCCGCCTGCAAGGACGTCGCATGCAGTAGCATCAGCAGAAGAATGTGTTTTTCAATTCAAGTCTGAAACTGGCATGATTCAACGACGCAACCTTCAATGTTGATTGGAACCTTAAAGTAGCCCGCATGCATGAATGAACCCCATCACAGCAAGCTCTTCGAAGAAGTTCCAGCTGAGACTGCCAATTAAGTCTTGTTATGCAGGAATCCGTGGATACTCAAGCTTTTCAGGCCTCAAAAACGGTTTTGGGGAATCCGGTTGCATGTTCTCGGATGTGATTCTAGAACCTCTGCCTCGGACCTGTTTCGTCACAGTAACCAAGCTTCGAGGGAGCATAAACTGCTGTGCCTGTGTCGGTAATAAAGCCTTGCAGGCCGGGGCACGCCGATTCAATCTTCTGCAAATTCGTTTCGAACTTAAGCTGGACAATGCCACTTTGCGGTTTTAAAGCCTGAATACCTGTTTCCGGCATCGTGGAGCACGGTTGAATTTCAAGTGTGGGCTGAAGGCAGAAACCTACCACGGGCGCCGGAGTCTCTGAAGAATCGAGATTATGAGGCTAGAGCCTGTCAATCGCACCACTGAAGCACCACATGTGAGTTATCAAGCAATCCGACTCAGGAATTCCAGGTGGCCTTCCCCGTGGTCTTTGCAAACACCAGTGTAAAACTCTCACCTCCACTCGGCCAGGGTGGAACCACCATGCCTGGAGGGTGTGCACTTGCCGGCTGCAGGGCTGTCCCACGTGTGCCTCCCAAAGGCCCCCGGGCAGCTCACCTGTAACAGCCCCAACGACACCGGCCAAAGCAACGTCCCTGTTGCCTTGGACCCTGTCGTCGCAGTACCGCTTTGGACCCCAGCGGTCTGCTTGGCGTGTGCAGTGACTCCCCAAGCCGCAGGCCAGTGGCACTGCAGTGATGAATGGTGGGGGGTGGGTGAGAAAGCATCACAAGCTGCTGTTTTCGGCATCCAGAAGCATCTCGGGTTTGATCCTGGAAAATGCGGGAACCGACTGAGGCATTTTTTGACACCTCTGTGGGCGATTCAATAGCTGTGTCTGTTTCCAACAAGAAGCCAACTTTGAAGCTAGAGGATGCCAATTCAAGCTTTTTAAGGCCCGAAAAGCTGTTTTCGGCTTGCGGCAGCACGTTTTCCCTTTGATTCGGCAAATGCAGCCTAGAACCCATGACCCATGTAGCCCAAATAGTGCGGTACCCATGTTTCGGGTTTGATTCTTGCAAATGCAGTCGCAGCCTTAGAACCACGTAGCCATGTCCAGACAAGTCAATAGCTGTGTCTGTTAAAACAATGAACCTGAAGCCAGAGAACGCCAATTCAAGCTTTTCAAGGCCTGAAAAGCTGTTTTCGGCTTCCGGCGGCACGTTTTCCTTTTGATTCGGCAAATGCAGCCTAGAAACTATGTAGCCTTTTCGAGGCAACGGAGGCCAGGTCGGAAGCTCTGTGTGTTTCCAAGAAGAATCCAGCTTCTTGAAGCTGGAGAACGCCAATTCAAGCTTTTCAAGGCCTGAAAAGCTGTTTTCGGCTTGCGGCAGCACGTTTTCCCTTTGATTCGGCAAATGCAGCCTAGAACCCATGACCCATGTAGCCCAAATAGTGCGGTACCCATGTTTCGGGTTTGATTCTTGCAAATGCAGTCGCAGCCTTAGAACCACGTAGCCATGTCCAGACAAGTCAATAGCTGTGTCTGTTAAAACAATGAACCTGAAGCCAGAGAATGCCGACTCAAGCTTTTCAAGGCCTGAAAAGCTGTTTTCGGAAACCTGTGGCAAGTTTTCGGTTTGATTCGGCAAATCCAGCCTAGAACCCATGTAGCCTCTTCCAGACAGTTCTGCGGGCAAGTCAATAGCTGTGTCTGTTTCCAAAAGCAATCAAGCTAAAGCTAGAGAATACCGATTCAAGCTTTTGAAGGCCTGAAAAGCTGTTTTCGGCATTCCAGCAGCATGTTTTCGATTAGATTCGGCAAATGCAACCTAGAACCCATGTAGCCTTTTCAAGACAACTGCGGCCAGGTGGAAAGCTGTGTGTATTTGTGTGTTTCCAAGAAGAATCCAGCTTCTTGAAGCTGGAGAACGCCAATTCAAGCTTTTCACGGCCTGAAAAGCTGTTTTCGGCTTCCAAAAGCATGTTTCCGGGGGTGATTCGGCGACTGCAGCCTGGAATCCGTCATTTCCAGAAACCTCTGTGGACAGGTCGAAAGCTGTCTGTGTTTCCAACCTGAAGGAAACTATTTTGGAAGCTGGAGACTGCTGATTCGAGGTTTTCAAGGCCGGAAAAGCTGTTTTCGGCATTTGGGGGTTCCGAGAAAAGAAAACACAGCCTGTAAGCCATATCCAATAACTTATCGGGGAAATCAAAGGCTTTGTCGAAGACCAAGGCGAAAAAAATTTCAGGCTGGAGAATGCCGACGCAAGCTTTGGAACGACCTGCACAAAAATCGCCAATGTTTCGGCTTGGATTCTAGCACTTACAGCCTGCACGCCATGTCCTTAATCGAACAATCACAGTCACAAGACAAAGGGACAACGGGCCTCCCCATCGCCAGCCAACTCATCCCGGACATTTTGCCAAGACCACACCCGACAAGTCGAGGATTTTGCAGGGGGGGCTCCTTTCCACTGGGTAAGCATAGTTCCGCTGGCTCGCATTCATGTGGCAATCAGCAAGTCATGCCAAGCAAGTCATGCCACAACACAAGACAAGCGGCAAAGGGAACACAACGCAATCTCAAGCGAGTCAATCGATCACAAGAGGCCTCCCATGTAATATGGACAGATGCGGGTCTCGCCCCACCGCCACATCCACTCCCTGTACTCCATGGTGTCCTTCCCAGAGCCCAGCAGGCACATTGGCACATTGCCCTGCTGTCGTCTGCTTCCCAAGGCTGGAGCATGTTGGCCAAAAGCTCTGTCAGACACAACATGGTTCCAAGAGTGTGAGCTCCAAACCCGGCCAACGGTTTGAAGGCAAGCCCGATGTTTTTTTGGGTTGCCTTGCAGGCTTGCCTCTTGGTAGAGCCAAAACTGAAACGAAGAACAAGCCAAAAACGACCGCACAAGACGCCATGCTGTGTCGAAACGAAGGTTACCCGGTTACCCATGACTGAAGCGAGCGAAAAGACGACGGACCCAAACGGCAGGCCCAAGGCGAAGATATGAAGAGTGCTCCAAGGACGACAACCCCCTGCACCGACCGAGATGCCGAGACTGTAGTACAAAGCATGAAAATCAAAGGTTTCGTGGCATACTACAAGGATTATCCTCTGCACTGCATGTCTGCTGGAGAGGAAGGCAAAACAAGCGCCTCGTCTGTCCAGCCAACTTCGAAGACGAAGGTGAGAGGGGCGACCTGTCCCATCAGACCCAGAGGGACGGACGTGCACCGAACTGCATGCTCAGTGAGGAACCGGCCGCTGCTTGTAGTAACAGACCTGGCAGTCAGGAGATTCAGAAGATAAGCTTACGTGTGCAGCGGCAGGAATCCAGGAATGGCATGCTGAGTCACGAACCATCTTCTGACCCCATGGGTCTGATGAAGCCTGGCGCAAACAGAAGATAATCACTGGACACCGATCAACTCTTCAAGAGCACTGTTAACATGTCTCGGCACGAGCACTCCTTTTTGAATTGCATGGTGCTGAGCTGGTCACGTCGGGTGAAGAAAAATGCCAGCCAGCACGGGGCACTGGGCACCGAAGACGAAGAAGAAGGCAGCCAACACGGGGCAGTGGACACCGAAGACGAAGAAGAAAGAAGCGAAGACGAAGAAGAAGGCGGCCAACTAGTCCTTGCCCTTCTCTTTGCCCTTCGTGCCCTTCTCGTCTTTGCCCTTCGTGCCCTTCTCGTCTTTGCCCTTCGTGCCCCCTTTCTCGCCTTTGCCCTTTGATGCGCCCTTCTCGTCTTTGCCCTTCGTGCCCCCTTTCTCGTCTTTGCCCTTGCCGTCTTTGCCCTTCCCTTTATCGTCTTTGCCCTTGCCCTTATCGTCTTTGCCCTTGCCCATATCATCTTTGCCCTTGCCCTTCTGGTCGCCCTTGCCCTGGTCCACGCCCTGGCCGCCCACAAACTTTGGCAATGGGCGATACGAAGTCGGCGGCCCCCGAAGGCCAGAAAGCGCAGATGCTTGACCAGTCTCAGTTGAGACAGACAAGAAGCGGTTACAAGGGCAAGTACTAACTGAAGCAACTCGAAAATTTTGGACGGGTGACAAAACTTACGAACGAAACCAAGCAACCGAAGTGTTGTGCTGGACATACTGGGCGTACATGGCAAGCTCGGGGTTGTGCAGGCTGTAGAGCGTTTCCCACTGTCGCAGCTGGGTGATTCTGTAGTCCAGCACCTGGAGTTGCGGTTCAAGTTCAATGTTGAAAAATTAAGTAAGGTGGTTCAGTAAGTTTTTTTTAAATAAACAAAGAGACTAATCTTTACCCCGCCCCGCCTGGATGGCGTCCCGCGCCTCGCCAGGCGTCTTGGGCCGGACAGGGTCCCCCACGCACTGCTGGATGGAGTGTGGGTCGCCTCCGTGCCTTCTCGCAGTGGCGTAGCCGTCGGAGTCGAGCATCCAGCAAACCCGAGTCTTCAAGGACAAAAGCGCCTGGAAGCGACTTGTCCTTGTCTGACTTCTGAACCCCTCCAAAAAGTTAAACTTTTAGCCCCCTTATTATGGTTCATATAGAAACCCAAAAAGTTAAAGTCCTAAGAGCCAACCAGAAGTACGCCAAGTGTCCACTCGGCGAAGACGTCTCCCGAAGACGAAGACGAAGGCACAGGCGCAGGTGGCGGAGGCTTGAAGGTCAAGTGCTGGATGCCTGAACAGAATTAAACTCTGGACCATTTGATCCTTTATTCTTGGTATAACTGCAATTTTATATTCATTCGTTATACTAAGTATCATTGACATGTTTGTATTTGACTTTGTTGGAGTTGAATCTTTGAAGCCGAATCTGATGTCGCTCCTGCAAGCGGATCCGGCGAAGGCGAAGGCGGTGGCGAAGCCGCAGGCATCTTGGGCACAGGCTCCTCTGGGAAAGCAGCTGCCGGCTTCGGAGGAGGTGCAGCTGCCGGCTTGGGAGGAGGAGCTGCCCCAACTGGTGGCTGGCCTCGGATGTGCAGCAAAAATAGTTTGCTTTCATAATGACCTTGATTAATTATCGCATGATGTCATATTCTACTGTTCACACCGATCTGAATCTACTTAAGTGCCAAGGCTCTCTTAGTCTTTGCAGCATTCTGCGCCGCCCACCTGTCTCTCTTCCGGCTGGTGTTGGAGAGCGGATCTCTTGCAGTCCCCCCACCCGTCTTCGGCGAGGGCTTGGCCGCAGCAGCAGCCTTTGGCTCCGAAGGCGAAGACGAAGACGAGGGATTGGCCGCAGCAGCAGCCTTTGGCTCCGAAGGCGAAGACGAAGACGAGGGATTGGCCGCAGCAGCAGCCTTTGGCTCCGAAGCCGACGACGGCGAAGCCGTGGGAATGGCCGCAGCGGCCTTTGGCTCCTCAGGCGAAGGAGAAGCCGTGGGACTGGCCTTTGCAGCAGTCTCTGGCCCACGCAGGCGCTTTCGAGGCATGGCGGCAAAGCTAACAATCCACCCTCTCAAGATCTGTCTAAGACCATCCTGAAATTCAGATTGTCATTGAAGCTCCAATATCCTTGAACAAAGCTCTTTATTAGTGAAGTTCTCAAGTGACAGGGTGTCCAAGGGAGTCCAAGCTAAGGGATGGGACAGCCCGAAGTGAAGAAGAGCAGAAGAGCTGTGATTCGTTGATGGTTAGGTTTGGGACTTAGGCTTTGGGGTGGTCTCTACTCACTGTGCCTAGATTAGTAAATTCTGATTGGCAGGCCTTCAATTCAGTCACTGGCAAGTGAGCTAGGACTAGAGTCTTGCATGTCCCCCAGGCCCCGTGCATCTCATGTTCTGCTCTTGATCCCGAGCAGCTGTGTCATGAACGCACGCAAATCTTCAAACACTGAAACCATTGAATGCCTCTTTGGGGCTCTCTTAAAGCCATCCTATCAATGACTCAAGTGGTTCCATTCCAAAATTCCCGTATACTATAGCAATAATGTTAGATGGTATGTTATGGGTTGCAGTGCTGGTACCTCCAAAATTAAGATGTGCTCAAGTGTGGAAACGGACCAATGACGTGGGTAAAGAATGCGACTTAGCACTATTCTCTGCCCAATGGAGCTTGCCGGGCCTTGTCGAAAACCAAGTCGAAGCCCAAGTCATCATGATGGCAGGACCTGGCAGGAAGTTCAGATGATAAAGCTTACATCTGTACATGGCCTGGACGGACTTGTGAACGGCAAGCTGAGTTGCGAGCCATTTGGTCGACAAGGTCTGGTCAAACCTGGCACGAGAGACAGTGGTAAATGAAGCGGTAATGCAGAACTCAATATCATGCTTTGCATGCATTGGCACACGCACTTTTTTGAATGGCAGCTGCCGCTGGTCGCGTCCCTCGCCGGGAAGAATGCCAGCTCAGCAAAGTGCTGTGGTCGTGACGTGAATCACACAGCACTTGGTTCCATGACGGGCTGAATGATGCCATGTCGAATGGAATGGTTTAGGTACGGCCCCCTTACAGTAAAAGCCTATATTTATAATAGAGACACCAGTCTACAATAGGGCTACGATTACGGTCGTATTATATCTATATTACGAGTACTATTCATTATTACTGACAGTGGGAGCTGTACCCAACGAATGGTCTAGTTATCGCTAGTGTCTTGATCAATATCAAAGCCTTTGTCAATACATATAACAGTTAGATTCCGAAGACGAAGGCGAACGTTCGACAGGGTCTCATCAGATGTGCCCAGTCATGGAACCGCATGCCATCCAAAATGCTCGATGGAAGACTGTATATTAAGTCGGAAGACTTAATATTGCCCGAAGACCAATGGTAAACGAGCATTCAGAACGGCAGCATCTTAGGACTTAATGCGCTTTTTTCGCCTTGGACTTCAAGTGGGCGAGCTTTCAAGCTTACAATCTGCTACGAAGTGCTGCTTGCGAAGGCGAAGTACTATGTTTCATGTTCAACTATTCTAAGCCGAAGTCGAAGGCGAAAAAGCGCATGCCAGCCCTCAGCCGCGGCGAGGAGTCCTGGCCCGGCTGCCCCAGCCAGCGCTGCCGCGGGAATCCGAAGGCGAAGACCAAGTCGGCCTCCCGGAGCCTTTGACATGACCTTGGAGTGCGGGGACTAAGGACAAACAAACATGTCTGCAGTGCACAGACAAATCAACTGCAACCAAGTGGCCGGATATGCGGTTGAAGCGAGATTTGCAATGCCACATAACGGCAGCCGACGGGTTGTCAAATGCGCCTTCGATGTAGCCCCCGTTGGCTTCCCGCTGCGACTCCGCATGCATGACGAACTCGCGGGCCATGTCGCTTCGTTCGGCTGCAAGCGACGCCATCATCTTAGTTGAAGAAAGAAGCGAGGACCAACAAGCAATGATCGTAAGCACGCAAAAAAAACAGTTTAAAAGCCGAGCCACCGTCCACGCAGAGGGGTCTACCTTCATCTCCGTCAGGAGGCCGTGCAGCTCGTACATGTTCTCGGCGAGAAAGCGCTTGGCACCCTCGCAGCCAGAATTTAACGGACTACCATGTGTGTCTGTACTAGCTTGCAGGTCATTGCAGGTGAATTATGTTCATAAGCAGGGCCTGCACGGCCGACGAAGCCGAAGACGAAGACGAAGCCGGCGGTGGACCATCAGGCGAAGCCGGCGGTGGACCACCAGGTGGTGGACCCGGAGGATCCCGCGGCAACCACTGCTGCGAAGGCGAAGCACCCGAGGGCGGAGCCGACGGAATCTGCAAGCCCATGTAGCGGCACTGCTCGGAGATCCTTTCCCGAGGCACGCAAACAGTCAAGAAGCAAACAAAGTACACAGTATATATATACAGTATATAAGTAAGCCCAAATTCCCTTTAAACTAACTTCTGACAAATGGCTTGATCTCGGCGATCTTGGTCAGTTCCTTGATCACCTCGACGACCTCCTGGAGAGCTGGGTTCCTGTTCGAGAAAATAGGAATCTTCTCAGGATCATCATACTCTTTCTGCATCGAAGGCGACCAAAGCCCCATATTGAAGACGAAGGCGATGACCATGGCTGCCGAAAGGGAGCGATGGCAGCCCGCCGAGCCTGAGTCTGCTGGGTCGTCTGTCTAATACAGTCACTAGTTCCAGAAAACATAAATTGCAGCTAAGAAACAAGAGATCGCCACACAGTGGTAGACGTCGGGCCCATGTCCGGCAGCGAGTCCAAACACAAGCACCACGGCTGCTACTATCGCGTCCCATCCTTCTGTCACCATGCGACAAAAAAATTTGGGATTCGTCAAGGGGTTCGGCGGACCTTCTGGACCATAGTCGTTGTCCGCGGGGCCCTTTTTGTCGCCTCAGGATGCCATGAATGCTGCACCCAATAAGCAGGTGGCGCCGAATAAGTAATTACGCAGTACCAGTAAACAGAACTTATATCAAACGAGCCAAGTCACGTGCTGGGGACAACGATCTTCCACGGCCGTCCTTGATGTCCTTCGGCCACTTTCCCCGTATGTCCCACATTGTGTGGATGTAGCCCTTGTAGAACTCGTGGCAGTACCTTAGAAAGGTTTTAAATTCGCAAAACTCTTCTGTTGACTGTTATCGCTTGACAAAGCCAGGGCACCCAGCCATCACGTCGCGGCCTTTGCCTTCCCCTTGGCGCCGACCTGAGCTGACAGGGCGGTGACATGCATTGCAGTGGATCATGACCCTTGCAATGCAAACATTCCATCTGCTTCCCAAGCTGCTGAGACTCGGGTACTTCCACTCGGCGCCGAAGGGGACCACCACGCCCGCCATGTCCAACGTGGTGCAGGAGAACATGGCGAAGGCGAAGACGAAGGCCAGTGGCGAAGGCGAAGGACGATGGCGGGCGTGGAGAAGGCGAAGGCCAACCGCGAAGGCGAAGGACAATGGCCGACGTGGGGCTACAAAATTTAGGTTAGAAGCTGTGAAGGATGAGGTGAGAAGTATTACTGGATTAGCATAGCATTATTGACAAAGACTTCTAAAGCCCTGAATCACTGAACAAGAATTTAGGATGGGTGTCTGACATGACACTGCCAAGGATCTGACTGAATCAACGATTAGGAGTTTAAGATGGGTCTCTGACATGACTGCCAAGGATCTGACTGAATCACTGAATTTAAGTAGGGTGTCTGACATGACACTGCAAAGGATCTTCGGAACTTCATGTCACGACGTGTGCACTTGAGCCCGGTCACCACAATCAAAGCAAGTCAGCTGGTGCAATGGTGCAAGAATGTCATGCATGCACCCTCTCGGCAACGAGAAGAAGCTGAAGGGACCTCTTCCGGCAAGCACCGTGAACCAAAACAATGATGATGAGGAAGAAATGCGGGACCTGGCGTATGCACAACATGGCTCCACACCAAGTTTGAGCATGCTAAGCTAGGGCAGCTGCCTCGAAGCCCATCCGAGTGGTTCTGTTAGCCAGCCTGTCATGCATTTTTCACAGACTCATAATAAAAAGCTATGCTCGCGGCACCTCCGTCGAAAGCGCAGACGAAATCGAGATGTCCAACTTGTTGACCTGATGATCATCTAATCACTCTCAAGAATCTAAGAAACCAGAACGATAAGTTGCGGACCCAGCTGTGCACGGACTCCACCGAGATTGTGGACGGGATGATCACTTCATTCACTGCTAAACTGTTAAGCATCTGAGTCTGAGAAACCAGCCCGGCTGTGAACATAGCTGACATCGGCAATGAAATTCAGTCTGGGACCTTAATCACCAAGAGGAAAAATCATTGAACTGAAAGCGTGTAAGTCTCAGCTCCTGGCGCCAGCTTCAAAATAGAAGCCGAAGCATGCCACCTGGCCATGGAATGCTGCAAGGGAACCGATTTGGCGATGGCAGTCACCTGCCTCGAAGCCGAAATCGAAGACCTGCAACAAATTCTTGGGAAAGACATTCGAAATCAAGAGCAAGACTGCAACTGAACCGGCCTCCGAGACCATCCAGAGCAGAAATCGTCCACCACCATAGCCAACCTGGCAGGTTCAAGCACAATGGTGGATGTTAGCCAGGGCCCCTTGAGCACGCCTGGTTGCTGGGGCCCACAACGGAGCTCACCCAGCAGGGTAGGTACTGGGGCCCCGGAGTGGAGCTCACCCAGCAAGGTTCACCAGGGCCCGATTGAGCTCACCTGGAGTTGCTGGGGCCCCGAGTGGAGCTCACCCAGCAAGGTGGACCAGGGCCCGATTGAGCGCACCTGGTTGCTGGGGCCCACAACGGAGCTCGCCCAGCAGGGTACTGGGGCCCCGAGTGGAGCTCACCCAGCAAGGTGGACCAGGGCTCGAGAGCTCACCTGGTTGCTGGGGCCCGGTGAGGGAGCTCGCCCAGCAGGTTGACCAGGGCCCTTTTGAGCTCACCTGGTGTACTGGGGCCCGCAAGGGAGCTCACCCAGCAGTGGTTGACCAGGGCCCGATTGAGCTCACCTGGTTGCTGGGGCCCCGAATGGAGCTCACCCAGCAAATACCAGGGCCCGTTTGAGCTCACCTGGTTTACTGGGGCCCAAGTTGGGCACACCCAGTAGATTCTGGATTGGGGCCCCGAAGAGCTCGCCCAATCCCTTCACTGGGGCCTCTAAGCAGGCTCACCCAGTAAACCCAACCTAACCTAGAAAGAACCCACCCCCGGCCTCCAATCCAACCAGCGAAGAAGGCGAAGGCGACGCGAGACCTCGAGATTTATTTTAGGGGGGGGGGGGGGTTGGGGGTTAAGTAGGGTTTAAGGTTTATGTTTTTAGGGTTTGGGTTTAGGGTTCGTTTAGGGCATGGGTTTAGGGTTTAGATGTTTAGGGGTTTGTTTTGGGTTTTAGTTAGTATATATAGGTTTAACAGTCTAGGGGTTAAGACTGCAGGGTTTAGGGTCTTTAAGGCATTTGGTTTGGGCGTGGTTTGGGGAGCTTACTTAAGGGTCTTAAAATCACACCCCCCCCCTCAAAAACAAACACAAACCCGAAACACAGAACCCCTAAAAACCCCTACTAAAACAACACAAACCCTTAGACCCTGAATCCCCAAACCCTACACAAAATCACCGAATACCAAGGACCGTGACCCGCCCCTAGACCCCGAAATTCGTTGCCCTCCCTCTAAAACAAACACAAACCCGAAACACTGAACCCCTAAAAACCCTTACTAAAATAACACAAACCCTTAGACCCTGAATTCCCAAACCCTAATCTCCTAGATCAAAACCACCGAATACCAAAACCCCTGATCCCCTCTAAACCCCGAATTGAGACCCGGGCGGAATTGTAGATGTAGGCGATCGTCGCTAGGGCCGTTCAGCTGCGGGACTCTGAGCGCGGTTATTTATTAGAAGACCAAGACCAGGGTGGGAATACTAAGTTGTTACTAGTATACCAAGACGAAAGCGAAGACCAACCCTAGAACAATCTATAGCCCCAGCCCTCAGGTACGAGTCTTAAAATCATCCTTAAAACACAGCTCCCAAATTCCACTTCTATTCTTGGAGCCCCTGTATGATTTAAGGAACCCTGCTAAACCCTAAACCCTAAACCCAAAAAAGGACTGGGACCTCAAAAGCCTTGGCATCCATTCCCAACGGGTCCTAGGTAGTGTTGTGGGGTTTAGGGTTTAGGGGGATACTTCCCCAAATCATAACAGTAATTTCCATAGCTGGAATAAGGAACTTTAAAGGACTAACATTCGGGCTGCCATACTATGGGGGGGGTTCCGAAGATAGGTGACCGTGATATAGCACCCTAAATAATAGGATCCTTATTGTAAGGACCCCAAAATAAGCTACCCCTAATTTTCGGAAACTCCCATATATAAGTATATAGGGCCTGTAGGAGGATGGTTTTCTAATTCTTCCGACCTTTACATTAACTTCTCAAGCGCCACACTGTCTCCCACTGACAGCCTGCAAATGACCCCAAGAAGGATGCGGGCCTATAATCAATGCGACGGCCGCGCCGCAGCCGTCCTTCGCGCGTCTGCTTTGGGGTTCGGATCTATAGGATTACGATTAGGGTTTAGGGTTTAGTGCTTACGGTTTAACTTGAACTACCACAACCGCTTTCTTGTAGGACCCCCTGCAGGTGTAACTTGCAAATTCGGGCTTCGAATAAGGACCTGCAAGAAACTAGGTTATAGTAGGTTGGTTATAGTCGTTTCAAGTAGGGCTTAACTAGGGGCTCTCACCCGCTTAAGGCACATATGTCGGCTTGTGCTTGGGGGTGTTTTGAACACAAGAAGACTAAGATCGAACGGGTTCATGGCTCCATCATCTGCTTTAGGCTTTAGTGTTTAGGGGTTGAGGGTTACCTTAAACCGGAATAACCTACCCTTTTAAGGACTTGTGTAACCCATAATAAGGAACCCTAAAAAGGTAGGTTCCTCAGGGTTTAGGTAGGGCTTACAGCAAACCCCATAAAGTTGGAAACCGGATTGAGGCCAAATAGTGCTGGGATTCCCTTAACATTACTCTTAAGGACTGAGGCTATTGGGTTTCCAACTTTTGGGCTTCTACTGTAGGGTTTAGGGATGGCTACCCAGAGTACACCAGACGGCCCTCAACTCCCGAATCCACATGGCGAGTACCAGCACCCGGCTTCCTTGTTGCTGAGTTTAGGGTTTAGGGGTTTCGGGTTGTTGGGTTTAGGATTTAGGGTTTTAGGGTTTAGGGTTCCTTGTTGCTGAGTTTCGGGCTTATGTAGGTGTGTTTCTGCTTAACCCCTTTTGTCCACCTGCAGGAATTGCACACAAACCCTGACTTAGGTGTGTTTATGTAGGTGTGTTTAGGCTTTAGGGTTTAGGTGTTTAGGGTTTCTAGGGCCCGCTCTAGACTCTTGTTGGTTTGGTTTATGGCTTATGGATGTTTATGGTGTTGACATTCCGGTGGATGGCATGTAAGCTCGATTCTGTCCGAACAACACGGAGAAAGATCAGGACCAAAGCAGGTTGGGATTTAGGGCTTAGCTTCGGATTTGGGGTCTGGGGTTCTAGAGATGTGATTTCTACGTGAGGTTTAGGGCGGCGCAGCTCCGGGTCCCGTCACCACCCCGTCCTGAATGTCCGGCTGTGTTTCTAGAATTTCCTGGAACGCGCAGAGAGAACATGCGTAACAGTGCAAAATGGGTTACTACTGTTGATGATATAAATCCTGCATGACCCAGAATAAGGAATTTACCATAATTCCCACATCTTCCTTATTATGGGTAATTCCCGATTTATATCATCAACCGTAGGTTACATAATCTACGGTCAGTAAGTATTTGGGTAACTGAGGACCTCGGGAATCTGATGGTTGTAGTAGCTACTTGGGTTTAGGGTTTCTGAGTTCTCCTTTAAGCCCTTTGAAAATTATTTACTATTATGGTTCTCTACAAAATAGCAGAGGAAATTGCAAATGATCCCAAAGGACAACCCAGGTTTGTTCTTATTTAGGATCCTAGCAATAACACCGGCTATATAGAAAAGGTCCGGCTTAGTGTTAACTTGGTAGACTTCAGGTTTTGCATAGCCTTCTTCATCGTGAAGCGTTTTTGTAATAAATTGGACCATTTCATGGAACTACATACGATCCGCCAGGTAATGATGAAGACGTTAACGTCTTGGGAATTGGGTACAACGGACTGCTTGAGGCTCTGCTGGAGGAGCTTTCCCTAGGATGCCCAGTAACCTAGGAATAGAAAGGGCTCCCTTTTTGGTATTGGGTAACTTTGTAAGGAACCTAGGACTACAAAAAAGGGAATAAGGGTACTACTGGGCATCTTAGTTCCCAACACTTCGATACAGTGGGGGCCTGATCAGCTGAATTATTTGCTTAGGGTTTTGCCGGCATGAGCAGCTTGCTTAGCTTCAAGGATTCCATTGCGAGCCAAACAATGCTTCGGCACATGGGAAACATGTAGGCTTGTCCCCAGACAGGTCAGGTCAGAATCTGTTTCTGCTGTGCGGCGGCCCCAAATACTCTCGCACCGAGGGGCCTTAATTATGGGAAAAGGGCTTCGGGGGTTGTATTCTGACATATTCAAAACAAGGACCCCCCAAAGTAGAATAGGTAATTGTTGAGGCCCCCATACTGTAGTGAGGTCCATCCTCCGACGACTCACGCACACCATACAAAGACCCCCGTCAGGGATTCTACAGTTTTCGAAGCGAGGCCCATCAAAGGCACATCTAATGTGCCGATGGGCACGACGTGAACTCTAATTACACTCCATGATCTAAGCCCAAAACGACGATCTGAGGTTTAAAGCAAGATGCCTCTGAGTCTGGTGCTATTCCGATTCAACGTACGGGGATGTCGGGCATTTCGTGGACGATGGCTTTATAAAAGCAATGTGCAGCTGGCTATAATCTGGGCCGCAGCAATTTCAACCTGCAACTCCCCAAAACTTGAAAATCTGCCTGAACCGTCACCCGGAAACGCAACGGAACATACAGTTAACTCGCAACCCGGACCCCTCCACTGTTCAAGGAATTTTCCGTAAAGTCTAGTGCTTATCTGAAACCTAAACCCCTAAAGCCCCAAACCCTAAGCCCCTAAACCCTAAAGCCCCTAACCCCTAGACATCCCGAGTGCCTTGTCCAGATCCTCGAAGCTTTTGACCAGAGCGGCCTGCTTCCAGCAAGAATCTTCAGGTTGGGACTCTATAGTGAACCCCAGAAAGTTGGAACATTGAGACCCATAAACCCTAGACTTCCAAACCTCTGAACCCTAACCCCAAACTTCCTATTGCAGAATAATCTTCACATCGAGGGCTCTGCAACAGCTACACCGCCGTCAACTCTGTAGAACCCTGGCGAAGATGTCCTTGGGGTGTAGGTAGAGCCCGACGAAGACATATCCCAACGCCTAGCTTCGATCTTGTGATTCCTGAAGTGGTCTTGAAATCCCGCCTTCACGTAGGTCTCGCTGGTACAGTTCGCAGGTAGACTTGATATGTTGTCCATCACCTGGCACAGGAACTGGCGAAAACCTTTACATTCAAACAAAAACGCGGTGCCCCAAGCCGATGTTGCATTCAGAGACTGAGGCGTAAGCTGTGTGATTCACTAACCCAAAGGGTCCTAGGTACTGTTATGGGGGAAACTTCCCTAAATCATAGTAGTAATTCCTAATACAGAAACCCGACATTCTACTATATAGGTACTTTGGACCCTTTGGGTAACCGAGCCAATAACCCATCACCATAACAGTTCAATCTTTCCAATATTGACCCGCTATGGAAGGCCGAAGAATCCTAATTTGTAGATAAGCAATGGCAGGTAGTCGAAGCATCCACAGTCTTTACAGTAGAACGCCAGGTGAGATTTATGTGCTCGAAAGGCTGAAGCTGAAGTGCACTGTATAGCTAAATGGTAGGCAACCGAGAAAGCAGGGAAACCATACAAGGCCCTCACAACACCATGACCTCGAGACCAAAGAACACCTTCTTGGAGGTTCATGGATAGTTATAAGTGGAGTTATAAGTCCCCTAATATGGGCTATACTTATAGTTACCTTACTTCTAACCCCACTTATAACTACCCATGAACCTGCAAGTTCAATAAGCGAAGGAAGGCTGCTGGGGAATTTGGTTTTGAGGGTTTGGGGCTGTAAAGCTTCAGGGCTTCCTAATTCCCAGCTCCCGGCACCGTGGCTTGCAGTGCACAGCCCCAATAAACTGCAAGCCCTGCAGGACATCGGTGATGAATCCGGCATTGGCTCACAACTCAATCTACAAGTACCTTCTCGGGCAGTGGGGGAGGGTTGAGGGCTTGAGGCTATCGAGAGGGTCGAGAGTTTACTGTTTAGAGAAAGCATATACAAAAGGCTGGCCGGAGGCGGGGCTGTTAACCCTAATCTCTGAGCCGCTACATATTTTCCCTTAGCCCTCGACTCCTAGCCACTAGGTACCCTTCGTTCCATCCGTCACATTCACATGCAGCAGACCACTGTCCCATCCGGCCTTCTTATGGAAGTTCTTGGCGCAATACCTGTGAATGTGGCGAGGTTGGGAATTCGCTCCATCTACGAGCGATATATGTATATGTATATATGTATATACTTATATATATATATATAGAGAGAGAGAGAGAGAAACAAAACATACACATGCATACGTGTAGTATATATATATATATATATATATATATATATATATATATATATATACATCTCTCAATATATATATATATATATATATATATATATATATATATATATATATATATATATATCCATATAAGATATTATTTTACTTATGTGTATATTAATACTTATATTTGTGTGTATATATATATATACAGTTTATCAGACATGTATATGTGTATACGTAAATGTGTGTGTGTATATATATATATATATGCATGACCTAAACATCTCCTCTGGGGGGAACCGGAGAGACCTCTGCTTGTCTATCTATGTGTCGGTCTATCTATCTAACTATCTAGCTAGCTAGCTACCTCTGCAGCTGGGGCTTTCACCTACTTGTCGGATGTCATGGAGAACTAAACGCTAACCTTTTTGGTTATATAATAGGGATTATATAGGAACTATGCTACCCAAAAGAGGTTAAAGGTTTCCTACTCTACTACTAGGTCTAGCTAGCTAGCTACCTCTGCAGCTGGGGGCTTTCAACTTGGGGATAAGCCCGAGGTCAGAAACCCAGGGCTGATAAGGCTTGCTTTGATTTAGTACCAATATAGTAGAATGTAGGGTTTCTAATTAGTGTCTACTATCATGATTTGGGGAAGTATTCCCCATAACAGTACCTAGGACCCTTAAGGAGGGTATAAGGTTTTACAGGTCTGCGGTTCGTTTCTTAAGAGCTCAGAATACAACGCTTTGGATGCCGGGTCCGCAGTTTAAAGTTTTCCTGTTTGTGTTGACCTGTGACTTTGGGTTGAGGAGAATAGCCCTAACCTTTCCCAAGGGGTTTTAGCTCTTCTGCAACCTTTACATTATTCTCCACCTGGGATTGTTGCAATCTTGCAGGTTTCTTCGGGCTTACCGCAAAGAACTTGTGCCAACAGCAACAGAGCCAGAACTCCAGATTTTAGAGCCTTACTTAGAGGCCCAGGGGACTTAGTAAGTGGACTAACTCCCCTGGACCTCTAAGTAAGGTCCAATCTTCAAACTCGCGCGGGTTCAGGGGGTAGGCTTTAGGTTTATTTAGAGCTTCTCAGCTTTTCAGACTGACCCTCTGAAACGGCTCACTAGTCGGTATGATTGGACCAGGACGTTTTGAGTTAGGTCATACTGTAAGTACAACTGCAACTACAGAGCAATTGCAAAATCAGAATGTCGCTGCACATTCAGATGCAAAAATAGGTATTGCCGTTCGCGTTTTTGTTTGTGGCCTCGGGGCTTGCCTGTTTAGTGCTTAGAGGGTTTGCAGGCAAGAGCCTCCACAACCTTGAATCCAAAAGCCTTACGGTTTAGGGTTTAGGGTTTTGGGTGTAGGATTTGGAGTCAGAAGCTGAGATCCTTAAAAACCAAAGCCTCTGTAACGCTGGCAGCAAAGAGCAGTCAAGCCTCATAAACACCTGCAGACCTGAATTAACCCTGAACCCTAAACCCTACACGACACCCTAAAACCCTGAACCCTACAACCTTAAACCCTTGTAGTACCCTTATAGATCCCTTCAGGGAACCTTATAGAGTCAGTGAATACCATTTCCATTTTCTAGCCACGCACACGCCTCTAGCACCCAAATCATAACAACCTATACCTCAACATTCAACCCATCCAAGACCCATAAGTAGAACCCCAGGAATAACTCACCTCAAAACCCAATTCCATAACAACCTATACCTCAACCCGACCCTAACTCACCAAAAAACTCCCAACCTAAGACCCACATGATGGCACCAGAGGGACATATTAGCCCTTAGAGTAGCCCCTTATGGGAGGTTCCAAAAATTGGGGACCCTAACATAGCAATTACCCCAAACAATAAGATCCTTATTATAAGGACCCCAAAATCAAGATCCCCAATTATCGGAAACTCCCTCATAGTAGCCCCTTAACCCTAAACCCTAAACCCCTAAACCCCTAAACCCCCAAAACCCTAAACCCCTAAACCCCTAAACCCCCAAACCCCTAAACCCCTAAACCCCTAAACCCCTAAACCCCCAAAACCCTAAACCCCTAAACCCCTAAACCCCTAAACCCAAAAACCCTAAACCCCTAAACCCCTAAACCCAAAAACCCTAAACCCCTAAACCCCTAAACCCCAAAACCCTAAACCCCTACTCCTTTAAAGGAACCCTCCGACTCTGGGGTTCCCGCTCGGCAGCTAAGTGGCCGGGCTGACTCGAAGCGGACGATCTCAGCGCGCTCGACTTTAGGGGTTTTAGGGGTTTTAGGGTTTTTTAGGGATTCTTAGGGGTTTCGGCTTGAGGGGGTTAGGGTATAGGATTTAGGGTTAAGTAGCGCTGGTAATGGCAGTGATGATGGGAATGGTACCAGTTCTAGCAAAACTGGGGTTAGGGTATAGGATTTAGGGTTTTAGGGGGTTTAGGGGGTTTAGGAGTCTAGGATTCAAGGTTTTAGGGATTTTGGGGGTTTTGAGGTTTAGGGTTTGAGGGTTTGAGGGTTTGAGGGTTTTTAGGGTTTAGGGTTTTAGGATTTATAGAGTTGATTTTAGGGTTTAGGGTTTACGGGACAGGTACTGGGGAGTTGTGATCCAATCTTTCTCAAAGCCTCGCGCAAGAATGAAAACCTGTTACATTCGGTAAACAGACAACTCCCCTAAATTCCTGGCAGCGGTGGCATCTTAAACACAACACTTGCGGCCCAAAAGCGACACAACCAGAATTGTTCGGGTTGTCGAGGTGTGCGCTGTCTAAAGCATATTCTACCACGAGTCTGGATGTTCGGGGCCGCTTAGATTTGAGGGCCGACACATATTGGATGTAGGGCTTACGAAAGCGAAACCCTCAACCCGAGCTTAAGCTTAAAGCCGACGCCCAAGCCAACAATCCCAAACAATGAACCCTAATACTTAAAACCCTTACAGCATCTTGCATTAAATCTTTTATCTAGCTACATTCATCCATTTGTATATCGATCTCTCTGCCTGCCTGTCCGGCTGTCTGTCTGTCTATCTACCGGTCATAATCTGTCTCTCTGTCTATCTGTCAATCTGTATCTCCCTCGCTCACCAAAACTGTCACATACGTATATGTACCTCCCACCCGTCAAGACTGTCAAACCACGAGAGTGCCTGAACCCTGCCCTTGGGGACTCGGGCTGTCCGTCGAAAAGCGCGTACAGGCCTATTGGTGCCTGACGTTTCAGGGCCCTACAGAACAGGGCTTAGCGATTGGGTTTTCCGCCTGTATGGGTTTAGCATGTAAGGTTCTAGGCCATTCAAGTGTTTTGGGTGCACGGCTGTGGAAGTCCTAGAATAGTCTTAATTACTTAGGGTCCAAGGAGCCCAAATGGTGTAGGTAAGTTGTTGTAAGTCGTGGCTTTTTGTGGGGGTACCTAGATCCTACTATTGGCGCATTCGGACACTGGCGACGTTGCCTCGTTGTCGTGGCAGGCTCTGATCAAGGCACTGACTATACTGACCAACTTAAGAGTTGTGTCTGAGCCCAAAGCTGCTCTTGGAGTCTGGATTTCACCCCAGCAACGAGTAAGGTCTAAAGGGTTGAGAGATGTTGAGAGTCGAGTGTGTACTGCCACACGATGACTCCTCAGACAGAGACAGACAAGTTCACAGAACTGCCCGCGGGTGCAAAAAACAGGCAAAGCTGCATCGCCAAGAATTATAAGTCTCTATAGATGATGACTTGATGTTTGGACACTCCGCCCCTTCCTTAAAGTGTCCTTTAAAACGACTATTCTACCGACAAACCAAAGCAAACCCTCGTCGCCTGGTCCGCAAACAGGCCCGTCATCGGAAAGTCCACTTTGGTGCGATCCGCAACCTCTCATCTGTGCATTATATATGGGAGAGCGAGGCTCGAAAGCCCTCAATGCTGACGGTTGATCTTTGGGTTCGAGGCTGGTAATACCCTAAACCCGCTTGTCCCAAGACTGCCTGCAAAAGCCCGAAACCTTAAGCCCAAACCCTTAAAGCATTGAAGGAAACCGCCCGACAGCACCACCCCATAGTCGCCACAAAGGTTCGTGATAATCCTCGTCCACTATTCCGCATGGGGCGGCCTAGCCCAGAAAAGGCTCTCTTCAGTTTCTCCATTGCTATGTCTGCCTTCCTCGTCATATCCAACGTTAGCGCCTCACATAGGCATGGAGTCTATGAGCTCAAAACATCTGGCCAAGATTTGGAGGCTTTTGTCCCGAAAAACGACACCGTAAACTCTTGAGCTCTCAACCTCAAACCTTTTGAGACCCAGAAACAATCCTTGCATCTCCTTGCTACGGTTTATGATATAAATTCTGCATTTCCTGCATTACCTTAAGGACCCTAAAGTATGGGAATAATGGTATAGTCCTGATTCTGGGTAATGCAGGATTTGTATCATCAACCGTACCCCTTCCTACGATGCCCTCAGGCCCACGGCTCCAACATAGCGGCCTTTACAAATAGCAAGACGGTTTGGGAGTCATACGAAACTAGAACTATGCACCTGCAACTATACAACTGCCTGTAAAGGGGATGATAGTACGGTTGATGATATAGATCCTGCATTACCCATCATAAGGAATAGATGGGAATTATGGTATATTCCTTATTATGGGTCATGCAGGATTTATATCATCAACAGTATAAGTTAATTCTTCCGACGTCGGTTTCTCTTGGTTTTCGTAGGGTCTGGCTTTTGGCGCCTAAACACCCGACGGCCCACAGGCTTTCCTGAAACTTCAGGTAAGGGCGTCTTTTGGGATTTAGGCGTTTATATGGAAGTTTAAAAAATAATTCAATGGAGTTTAGGACTTCTGTTTGGGTTTAGGGAGTGTAAGAGTTTAGGTACTCTGTTTGGGTTTAGGAGTTGAATTAGGGCGTCTTTTCGAGTTTACACAGGGGTTTGGGGCTTTTGCTACTTGAGTTGAGGATTTAAGGTTTAGGGTCTAGTGGCCCAATGCCTTATAATACTTTTATGCATGGAGCACAGCTGGGGATGTGGCTTTCCGCAGGTCCTGGCAAGTGGGATGACCACCGGGTTGGAGGCTCGGCGTGTAGGGCATCGGTTAGAAGGGGCCCCCACCCTGAAATAGTGACTATAAGGATTATAGTAGGGCCCTATTATATTCCTATTATACCACTATTACAGGGTGGGGGCCCCTGATAAGGCATCGGCTTCATTTGTCAGAACCGGAAGAATTGTTTTTGCTCTTGGTACGGTTGATGATATAAACCCTGCATGACCCATAATAAGGAATATACCATAATTCCCATATATTCCTTACTATCGGTCATGAAGGATTTATATCATCAACAGTTCTAAATACGAGCTACATCTGGCGGCGACGAAGAGGAGGATGACGACGACGACGACGGCAGCAGCAGGGACTGCGGTGACTACAGCAGCAGCAACAACAACAACAACAGCAGGAAAAAAACAAGCCAACAACAACGAACACGACGACAACTACGACTGCAACTACGACTGGGGTCCAAGACGACTCGCAAGTACTGCCACTGCCTACCGTCAGTGCGTCCTCTACTACAGCTCCGGATACTGTATTGCAAATACGATCACCTTCGTACCGCCGACGGCGCCGCGACCACAGGGAAAAGGTGGAATATGTGTTGTATTGCTCTCTGCCTAAATGGACGGATAGATAGGACGTTAGGTAGGTGGACAGACAGATACATAGGACGATATATAGATAGGTACATGAGTAAATAACCTGATGGAGAGCAAACGTGTAGGCAGGCGGGCTGGCAGGTAGGTTGCTGGGTAAGCCACGCGAACGCAAGGTGCGGGTGATTGTCGAAGTTCATTGCCACTTCACGTTCGCGTGAGTATTGTTGTAGTGGAAGAAAGAGGGCCCGCAACCTCCACAGCAGCGGTAGCAGATACTCACGGCTGTCGTAGTTGAGACCAATCATCATCATGGCTAACAATCATACTCGAAATCATAACAATCACAATTAATAAATGTGCCTACTGCTAGAAAGATAGTAATTACTACGTATGACAGCAGAGGGTCAAGAGTCGAAAAGACCCTACACCTGAGGGTGGGGAGTCGCGAGTAGGATTCAGCGTTTGCGGTTCAGGGTTGAACACCACATGTAATGAACCAGATCGAGTAGTCCCTAAGGGCCCTAGGTATTGTTATGGGGAATACTTCCCCAAATCATAGTAGTAATTACTAATTGCGATCGAAACCCTACATTCTACGTGTACTATATTGGTACTTTGGACCCAAAGGCTATCGAAACAAGCTTAGGGTTGAGGTTACAGGATCATTCCAAACATCCTGAACTGCACACCTGAGCTAAGCATCGACGATGGGATCGCGAACTACGCCGCTAACCACTAAGGGTCCAGGTATCCAAATAGTACAAGGGTTCCTTCAAGGGTCTGCTATATCAGGGTTCTTTTCGGGTTCTGTAGGGTTTAAGTTTAGGGTTTAAGGGTCCATGCACTCATGTAGTATATGCAGTGGCCGTGAAGTAGTCCTTTTCAAGGTCCCTAATACAGGTACTTTAGGGTCAACGTATATAGGCTATATTGGTACAAGGACCCTCAAGGCAAGCGGTTTCAGCGGAATTGGATTCTAGGGCTTTGAAATCCCAATTGTCTTAAACCCCAACCCTAAAACATAAACTCTAAACCAAAAACTAAAAACTTCAACCCTAAACCCTCGAGACACTCTCATGGGGCAAAGTTGCTTCGAGGCACCTTGACGAGGGCGTGCCGCGTGAACGGTTTGGACCCGCCTTTTCGTGTCTTGGGCTAGGGATTTAGCAGCCAGGGTTTAGGATTTTGGGGCATAGGGTCTGCGGTACTGTGGGCCCAGTTTCAGGATATTCTTAGAGAGTAACAAAATTCAACCTCAGGCTACAGGGCCTCAAGGGTGTTTCGTGCTTACGGTTTACCGATGTCGAGGCATGGCGTTAGGATGTTGTGAGAAAACTCGAGGCTAGAGTAATAGTAGTTTTGGATCAACTGTGAGCAGGAACATTGAGAAGGGTAATATACTAGCGAGGGCGTGGAAAAAATGAGTGTGCCAGATGCTTGATGTCTGTTCAGCCGTTTACGGCTCACAACGCTTCACCGGATACCGGGTAAGGATAAGGATTAGACTGTCTGGTTCTTAGTAGGGAATGGAGGAACGGAACCCTATAGTAGTCCCTGTAACAATCCCCAATACTAATCTCCATAATCCATTCCCTATTGCCTACTAAGAACTAGACAGGGACCATAATGGATACCCTAAGACCCTTTGTAGAACCCTTGTAGGACCCCTTAAATTAAAGGAACCCTTAAAGGAACCCTTTTCCCTGCTGAGAGCGTGTGGCTGCGGGCAGACTGCAGTGAACGCGGGCTGGCACATGCACTCGCAGGGCCAACCCCGAAGCCAAAACCCTGAACCCTACCTGGACCCCAAGGAACCTACCTTTATAGGGCACCCTAATATGATTTCTTTATATAAGTCCCTAGGAGGGTAGGTTATTTGGGGTCAAGGTAAACCCTAAAAAATCTGCCAACCACAGCCTTTGTGAATTCCAACCCTCGAATGTAACATGGAGGCCTTGTCCGCCCATGCTGATGCCGTCCACCAGGATGTTTGGCGGAATGATGGGCTTGCTCCTGCATGGCAAGGCCGTAAGGCGAAGCTAATGCAGATAAAGCTCTGAAATGATATTCAGGCGGGTAATTCTCTAAATTAGGGTCCCCTTCTTGGTCCGAAACTAGTACGGCACCCATATAGACAGGACCCTAGAACGGACCCTAATGTAGAAAACTGCCCAGGTAACGACACAAAGCCTAGGCAACTTTGTCGTCTTAGGGGCTTTAGATGTTGAGGTCTACTGTGCATGAGAGACCCAAGGCATCATGGGTCAGGGTTTAGGGTTTAGGGGTTTAGGGTTTAGGGGTAGCGTAGCGTGTCAACCAAACTGGAAAGTACCAAAGACTCACATGAACCGTAAAACCCTTGATTCTGAACCATGTGTCAACCCTAACCACAGGCCCTATCTTACAAACCCTACATCCCGAACAGCATAAAATCACAACTCGAAACTTAGCCTTAACCCCCGATCTATGCATCCTTAAGCTCAAGCGAAAACAACCTCTCACCCTAAAGCCCAAGTTAAGCTGCAACGATAACGAACACCACAGTCCTATGACAACTTGTTACCTGCATGACCCAAAACCCTAAACCCTAAACCCCTAAACCCTAAACCCCCCTAAACCCTAAACCGTCAAGAGGACCTTACAAGCCGATGCGTGGCCTGGCGGCCACGTAGGCCAAGCTCTCGGCCAAGGATTGCTCGCGCTGAGCCGCATACCTGGGGGCTTAGGGCTTAGGGATATTGGGGAAATTGAGGGTTTTAGGGTTTGTTGTTGTGTTTGCTGTTTTTCTTTTTTGGGGGGGGGGCACATGTTCTAAGGATTTGGGGTATAGCTTGCTAGGAAGCGTTAGTTAAGGAAGGACATGAAAGCCTAAGGTTCAAAACACAGGACAGCTACCAGACTAGGCCCATGTTCCAAAAACATAGCATTGAAAACCCTGCATGAACCATAGACCCTAATCCCTAAACAGTAGGTCCCTGTCAACAATAACAGGCACCCTTAACCCTAAACACCGTCTCAACCCCAAAACCCCAACCCCACACCCCCAAAACTAACCCTCAATACCCTCACCCCTAAACCCCTGAACCCTAAACCTTCGACCATCCTCGACCCACCAGACTGGGGCAGCCGCTGCTCCCTAATCTTCCATAGCGGAGTGCCTGAAAAGCCTTCGTGGCCGCCTCGTGCAATGCGTCGGTTTAGGGTTTAGGGCTTGAGGGTTGAAGAGGGCTAAACCCTAGACCCTAAACCCTAGACCCTAAACCCAAAACCCAAGACCCTAAACCCTAGACCCTAAACCCTAGACCCTAAACCCAAAACCCTCAGGCTCTCGCCTGGGTAGTCGGGCCAACTTACCACGGTGCGTCATCCCCGAAATCCTATCCCATCCACCACCCCACCCACATGACTTCCCTCAACCCTAAACCCTGAACCCTAAAGCCTAAACCGCAACTCCTGAACCGTTATGGAAGCCTTAGTATTGAGACCCCCTAAAAGCCCTGAATGCCCTTAACCCCAAAACTCAAGCTTCCACCCTTTCTCCGTCCCGGCAGAGAAGGCCTTGGCCTTGGCTAACCTCAGTCAGCAGGAGCTATGTATGTGACGTGCTTTTGGGTTTAGGGTTTCGGGAATGGGGTATAATTCATGTGTGTGTATGTATGTATGTATATATATATATATATATATACAAAACATACATACATGCATGCATATCCGACGAAGGGTCCTGGCACTCCTCTTTTTGGATTGCGGTGCTCATCATTTTGAGGAAAAGACGACCATATACATTAACCGGTCTGGGATCCCAGCCCACAACTCCAACAACCCTGATCCACTCAGAACCCCTTAACCAAATCTATGCGGGCGTTTTCGAAAATTAAGGGGTACCTCATTTTGCGGTCTTTATGATAAGGATCCTACTATTTAGGTTACCATATTGGGGTCCCCTATTTTCGGAAACTCCCATGCGTCCATACTTCAAGGATCAAAGGACTTGGCAAGTACGGTTACAAGTGCCCAAAAACGGCCCTCGTTGGTTGTAAGTGTAGTTACCCCAATTGTAGCCCTTCTGCTTAACCCTTAAGCTCTAAGGACTCATAATTTAAGGCTTTTGGGCCCAAAAACCATACTATATAAGGCTTCTAAGCTATTTTGAGCCTTAGGGTAAGTCTCCTGATCCGTTACGTCATCCTGAAAAGCCGAAATATGCCATGAACCTGAAATACAGAGATTAGCAGAGAAGTATCGGAGTAGCGGAGCACCAATTCACTACAACCCCAACGTATAAGCCCTAAACCCTAAGTCCCCTGCATATCTGAAATCTTTTGAGGTTTTGCCGTAGTTCGTCTGACTTTCGGGGGATCCTATGGAACGTCAATACCCGGAACTTCCCCTTCGACAAATCTCTCAAGCTGCGGTTGATAAGGGTTCAGGGTCAGCCTGTCGATTCTTAAGTGCGCAAGACTATTCACCTCGCCCTACCCCTATAACTACCCACCCCCTTATCACCTACCCTCATCTTTTCGAAAAACAGTAGCAATAGCCGTCGACCTCTTATTAACCCTTAACCCTAGAAATCGAAATCTGCAGAAACCCTTGCCTTAAACCCCAGAGCCTTAAACCCTAAACCCTAAACACTAAAGCCCTGAACAGTGGATCCCTCGCACCCAAAGATAAGAGTCGCCGAGGCACCATAGTTTCGAGGTCGCCGGCGGGCCTGACGAACCCAGTGGCTTCAACTTCATATACAGTAGAATCTAGAAGCCCAAAAGTTGGAAACCCAGTAGCCTCAATCCTTAAGAGTAATGAAAACGGAATCCCAGCACTATTTGGCCTTAATCCGGTTTCCAACTTTATGGGGTTTACTATATACGGACCGTGGTAAATCGAATAAGGTTCTGGGGAATGGTACGGGATACGATTGGTAATTATTCCAATCCGTATGCTAGGGTTTCGGGGCTTGGGGCTCCAATAAGTATTCCTGCAATGGTTTTGTCCGGGCTTAGGCGGGTTTGGGGCTCCGGGTCGGAGAGTGTCTGTTTTGGTCATACGGTTGGTGATATAAACCCTGCATTACCTTAAGGATCCTAGACTATGGGAATCACGGCATATTCCTTGTTATGGGTAATGCGGGATTTATATCATCAACCGTAAGTCATAGGTGTTCTTTCACGGGAAGGGTTTAGGGTTCTTACGGCTTCAGGTCTTTAGCTTTCTGAAACCTTTCAAGCCTTGCTCTCGTGAACCCTAAGCCCGAACCAGTCTTCGGCCCAGGATGTCTAAGGAAGTAGTCTTTGCGGGGAGCAGGCCTAAATTCTTTTATATATAAACTACTGAAAGGGTCTTCAGTCTGCAGTACAAATCTAAGACACAGTTGACCCCCAAAAGAAGCTCCTCCATGCCAGAAGTTCGACCCTTTGGGTTGCGGTGTTGGATTCAGGTATCAGGGTGCAGGGTTGTTTAGGGGTTAGGTTTCAGCCTTTGGGGCACCGTGCCCGCACCCCCAGGCTGCCAAGCGCCTACCGCAAAAATGAACCCTTAAGACATACCGCATACATGTTGCGATTACCACGAACCACGGCCAAATCCTGCTTTGTACCGTCCTGCTGCAAGCCCTTGAAGCCTAAACCCTAAAACATGAATCCCAAATCCTAGCCTTGTCAAGCCTAAGGTAAATAACCTTGAAGTCCTATAAACCGAAGCCTCAACGAACCTTTTCCCGAGTAATATAGGGGCATAGTAGGAACCTCAAAGCCCCATTCCAATTATTGACGCCCCTATACATTAATTAATTACTTCCGATGTGCCTTGGCTCGGAGCCGTGGCCCCGCACCCCGCGGCTTTGACCCAGAAACGGCGCCGGCGGGAGTGAGGATTTTCCTACATAAGACTCCGAATAACTCTAGGTAGTTGCTGCGTGTAGGCGTCACACCCCAACGTAAGTGCTTGTTGCATACTTGGGGTCTTCGGGGTTTCGTCGGCAAAGGTACCACAGACCACCATCACCAACGCTTTCGTAGGGAGGGTGGCACCTTGGAAACAGGATCTGGCACACAAGACTTGCAGCTGACTCATGTAACCTAGGTTGGCCCCTTAAAACCTCTGAAAAATATTCGTAAATAGGGTCCTACTAAACCCAATAAGGGAAAATATAAAATATCCCTAAGGCCTACCTAGTAACAGTAAGTTGCACACATTCAGGACCTGGACATTTGGCTTGCTTTTCACACATTATCACACGATGTTTGTGCCAGGTGCCAATGTTTTGCGGGGCTCTTCGTTCCATGGCTTCCAACATCAAGGGTTGCGACCTGCACTATCACACGGTCTGTGCGTTTGGGTTGTAAAGCTATGGGCTCACATCTGCATGTTTAAGTTTCAGTCTTGAGGTTTTTGCTAAGCTTTTGGTCTAACATCTGCATGGTGGTTCCAGTTTTGGGGTGTTTGCTTTTGGTAGGGGCGAAACGTGTTCATGGTTTCGTAACTGGGTCTGTGTATGAGGAGCGTAAAGCCTTTGGGTTTAGAGTCTGGAGGTTTTCAGAATTCAAATGCTCTAACGCTTAGCGCCAGTTCAACCATGTGCATGCCTCTTGCATGATGCGCCCGATTCGTTGAACATAGGGGTCAACAAATTCGGCAATAGCCTTCCCTTAGCAAACTTCCCGTTTGCATTCTCCTGCAAATCGGCTCGCAGCTGCGCAGAAGTAAAACAGCAAATGGCTCTCCCCCGAACGTTTAAGGTTCTTCAGGGTTCAAGGCTTATAAGGTTTAGGCTTGATTAATTGGGGCTCAGGGAAACGAGCATAAAGCCACTGAGAATTGCGTCTCAGGGATGGTATAATGCAGGGGTGCTGGATTTGTGCACTCACGGTTTGCAGTACGGCAATCTCGACCCCTTGACCTTGAACTTGCGTCCCTCGTTTATCGAACCACACACCAAGAACCCAGCAAGCCTAAACCCAGAAACCCTAAACCTTAAACCCTGAAATCTCAACCGAAAGTCGTCTACTGGAGGGAATCTACACCTCAATCTCGACAGCCTCACTGGCCGCTCGGGTATCCAGATCGAAAAAACCGGCCTGGTTGTAACAAAGCACACCTTAACCGGAAGAATGACTAAACCCCAAACCCCTAAACCCTATGCCAAGAATGCCTTTTGTTGGCTTCGCGTCTCAGAGATCTTGTCTTGCCTCACCCGCACGGACCTGCTTGAAGTAGTGAGGCCTCAGCAGACAGAACGGCCGAATCCTCTCCCGGGAACCCTAAAGAGCCACGGTTTCGGGGTTTAGGGTTTAGGGGTTTAGTAAATAGGGGTTTAGGGTTTAGGGGTTTAGGGTTTGGGAGGTTAGGGGCTGAGGTTTTCTTGTTTGAGATCCTTTGTCCGCCTAAGGTGCAAAATATCGACGAAAGACCACATGGGTCAGGAGAATCTAGCCCTCTTACGCACCTCCGCTTGCAGGGAGGAAAAAAGAAGCAAAGGCCAGACCCCAGCCATCACTGGCTGAGCAGTGCATAGCGGCGGAAGATATTCAACACCACAAACCTTCGAACCTAGAAAACGGATCATCAGAGCAACATGCTTCGAATTGAGCGGGCACCAGGTCTCTTCGCGAAGATAAGAAGTACTTTGCACAAGCTTGCACTGAATTAAGCGGACAATCAAATCCCTCTCGTAACATCTTAAGGGTTTAGGGTTTGGGGGTACGGTGTAGGGTCGATGGTAGAGGCTAGGGGCTTAAGCTCAACATTCCTGCAGCCTCACGGCAGTTCAGGCAAAAACATGGAAACTGAAGAACCGAAAACCCAAACCCGTAACAGCTCCTTCAGAACTTCAGGCCTCCACCCCAAAACACCAAAACCCTACAGGTTTAAAGCTCGCAAAACCCAAAGCCCAAACTCGCAAAACCAAAAAGCCCCAGACCCACCCTAACTTAAACCCTGAACCCCCAAACCCCATAGACACTACACCCTAAACCCGCCTGAACCCACAACTAGCCCTAAACCCTCAACCCTACCCGAGAGGCCAGGCTACGCTAACTCAGTGAGCCATTCCGGCTTGATCCGCGTGTTGTGGATCAAGAAGGCCTCGCTGGCAGACGCTTCAGGGTTCAGGGGTCTATAGGGGCTTAGAGGTTGAGGCGTTTGGGGGTTAAGGGTTTAGGGGTTCAGGGGTTTAGTAGTTTAGGGGTTTAGGGGTTTAGAGGTCGAGGCGTTTAGGGGTTAAGGGCTTAGGGGTTTAAGGTTTTAGGGGTTTAGGGTTTCTTTTTCACCTACGTTGGGGTTTAGGATTTAGGCGTCTAGCGTGTAGGGAAAGTTCAGGGTTCAGGGTTTTGAGGTTGGGCGCAGATTGGAGAATAGTTGAGTTTGAATTATATGAGGGCGGGTAGCAAGTCTTTCCAACCCTACCAAAATTTCACACCCAAACCCCCAAAGCCCCCAAACGTCAAGATGCTGAGCCTCAAGTTCTCAAACAACCGTCTAGCACCAGTGCCTCAAAGACACATCCTGAAGCCCTACTTGTGGGCTGCTGGGTAGTTGCAAGTCAGGACTTGATACCTTACTTGTAATCGGGTTTTTGCTATGTCCCCTGATCCTTTCAGTAGGCCTCATACCACCTAGCTAGACACTGAATTGTAGCTCCATACACCCTAAATCCTACGCCCTTTGGCCTGGTTAGGCTGAGACCCTCTGAAGCGGTCATTTGATCAGACAATACAGTATCCGAAAAGAGCGATTCTAAAATAGGGTCTTCAATTCAATGAATACGGCATATGTAAAGAGGAGTGGCTTTATTCAATCAGGGGTCTACATCACCCTAAACCCGAAATCCTTTAGACTCTGAACCCGAAACCCTAAACCAAACAATCGAAACGCTGAACCCTTTAAAATGAACCCCAAAAATCCTGTAGTACTACATCCTGAATCCGAAACCCAAAATTTTGAACCTTAAACTCTAAACTTACCTTCGGTTAGTAGGGAATGGAAGAATGGTAGTAAGAGTAGTTCTAATTCTACCCCATTCCTCCATTCCCTACTAACCAAAGGTAAGTAAAGAGAAAGCCGACAGCTCCCTGCAGTCGGCCTGTCCGCCGACGCCTTGGGCTTCTGCGCATACCACAAAATCTGCCGGCGCGTGGCCAGAGACCTAAAACTGAGGCTCAGGGTTTAGGGTTGAGGCTCAGGGTTTAGGCTCTAAGGACTCATATTTTAAGGCTTTTGGACCCAAAGACCCTACTATATAAGGCTTTTGGGCTATTTTGAGCCTTAGGGTTAGGGTTTTGGCTCGGGGTTTAGCGTTCAGGTGGTTTAGGCCTTTAGGGGTTTAGAGTTTAAGGTTTTGGGTTTACTTGTTTGGGGCTTCGGGCCAAGGAAGCCGGACAAGTCCTTCTAAAGCCTCCAACAGAGGCCCCTCTGGACGACCACCAAAATCCTTCTTCAACCTCTCCACCCTCCACCCTTAGCCTTTCCAACACCTGCCAACTACCCTCTACTGTGCCTCAAACGCCTACTAGTCAGGACCATTATGCCATAGAGGCTCTGTTAAAGGGCACATGGCCCTAAACCCTAAACCCCTAAACCCTAAACCGTTTGGGGGGGATCCTGAAAAACATGCTAAACAAAAAACCCTAAACCCCTAAACCCTACACCCCTAACCCCTAAACCCTAAACCCCTAAACCCCTAAACCCTAAACCCCTAAACCCTAACCCCTAAACCCCTAGCCCCTTAACCCCTAAACCCCTAAACCCTAAACCCCTAAACCCTAACCCCTAAACCCTAACCCCTAAACCCCTAAACCCTAAACCCCTAAACCCAAAACCCAGCAGCCTTGGCAAGCACCGACTCGAAGTGCAGCTGGAAGCGCGTGTGCGGCGCCCTCGCCTGGCGGCACTTGTAACCAAAAATGGCCTCGAAATATGAAGAAGGTAGGGTTTAGGGCTTAGGGGTTTAGAGGTTTAGGGTTTAGGGACATTCATAATTGGAGCAAGGTTTCTGTAACGGTTCCTTCCGGGCTCTATAAACCGGGCATGAATTGTTTGAACATTGCTCGTTTGGAGTATTCTGTACCTTAACCCCACGTAACCTACCTTTTTAAGGACTTATATAAAGAAATCATATTAGGGAACCCTAAAAAAGGTAGGTTCCTTAGGGTCCAGGTAAAACTGCCAGGGGTTAAGTTCGCCAAAGACCAAAACACAAAATCCGAGGCTCCAAGGCTGCAGCAGAAAGTCCTACATCCTCGGCCTGCTAGCCACAACCCCAACACTCCCGTGCCTGCCACTATTGTGAATCAGAGCCACGGTTTAGGGTTTAGGCTATTGTGATGATGGCTGCAGTGGTGACGTCTTTGTACTCGTAGTCGTGAGTCACTGCGAACTTGTATGAGCCACGGTATGGTTCTATCTGCGAATGAAGCGCTGGTTGCGAGCATTAAGCCGTGATTGTGAGCATTGTCTTGACCACCATGGCAGGCAGGACGACATTGATGCTTTTGCTCCCTGCTTTTGTTCATTCCCCCAGGCCTCGTCGATGGGCCGGCCTGGGCGCAACATGAAGTTACAAGTAATACAGGGGCAATGGTAGTTCGCGTGATTAGGGCATCGGATGCTTTTGGCTTATCGTCCTACTCTGACCGCTACACCCTAAATCCTTCGCTAGGATAAGGAACCCTCAAGATTGGTAATTACTCATCAAATCCTTGAAGCTTCTACGCTTGAGACTCTAAACACCCCGCCGTGCCAGGACTGTTCTTCCCATAAAAAAACTATAAGCAGCCACCCACTCATAGGCACACCGAGTCATGGCAATAAAGTGACCGTAGCACGTAGAATAGGGGTCTGGGATGTATTCTAATGTCGAGGTAAACCCTCAACTCAACCCTACCACAACCTAACTTTGCGGAGGGGGGTGTAATGTTGAGTGGTCCGCAAGGACCCTTGTTTGTGAATAGCTTCGACGATGGAAAAGTCGAATTCGCTTCGACGGGTCTTTTCCTTTCTTCGGCTAAGTGGTCCCTTTCACAAGTCGCACTCCCCGGCGAAAGGAGTTTAGGTCTCGACGACAACAATGACTGCAAGGCCACCAAACTGCAAATCTCGGTTAGATGAGCATAATAAGATGAGCATAGATGAGCTCTACAGTTGGAAACATGAACCTGCAAGTCGTTCATTGAGCTAAGCTCGAACCTGCATGCGCTGTCAAATCACCTGACCCGAAGCCCCAAACACAAAATCTTACTTGTACCCCGAAAGACCAACAACCTTAGCGAACCTTCAATGCTTGCCTAAGTAGGTGTGTGTGTGTGTGTGTGTGTGTGTGTGTCTGTCTGTGTGTCCCTCTCTCTCTCTCTCTCTCTCTCTCTCTCTCTCTCTCTCTCTCTCTCTCTCTCTCTCTCTCTCTCTCTCTATACGCATGCACATGTTGTCATCTGTCCCTGAGATGGTAATTAGAGTTTCTGGTTCCAGGCAAGCCTAGATATTATAAATGCATTCCTTTAACCCCCTACCCTAAACCCTAGACGTCCCTACCCATAGGCCCCAAAGTAGTTCCTTTTGGGGATTACCTATATAATAGAATTCTATATATGAACCAAAAAGGAACTACTATGGAGCCTCTAGGTAGACCTTAAACCCTCCGTAAAATCTGCCACGGGGGAGACGGTGAAAAGGGGACTTTCATCCCACCGCTGCGGTTCCATTAGCACATGGGAGTTTCCGAAAATTAGGGGTACATTCATTGCTTTGGGGTCATTATAATAAGGATCCTAGGATCCTATTATTGGGGGTACTATATTAGGGTCCCCCTTTTTTCGGAAACTCCCACATCTTGGATCGTCAAGATCCGGGGGTTTCCTCTAAGGCTTCCTATGGAGGGTTCCTTGAAGCAGGTCCCTACAAGGGCTCTTCAGGGTCTAGGGTTCACAAAGGTTCGGGGTAGGAGTGTAATTAAGCCTTTGAAGTTTAGTTTGGTCTCACCACGTTGTTCATGGATTGACATCAGGTCCTCGGCAAAGCTTTGTGCCGGCTCGAGACTCAGCTCGAATATTGGCATTTGGAGCCCCGGGTCAACTGGCCTCAAATACTGTAATGAGGTCCTTAACAATTAGGTTAAGGCTCCACAGCAATGATAAGAAAAGATAGTAACAAAATATACTAATAGCAACGATGATAGCAATAGTCACAACAATAATAATAACATAAACGTTCCAGTATGGGTTCGATTCATCAATACACCGGCAGGCAGTTCCGTGCGACCAAAGAAGAAGCACGGGCCTAAACCCTGAACCCGCAATCGAAACTTGTTTTAGGGCTTTGGGTTTAGAAGCCCCGAACCATCACCCTAAATAGGGCAGGCATGACTGCAAGGAGATCGATCTCAAGCCATACCAACCGCATCAGTTGCGTGGTTGATGCATGGATTTTGTATAATGACAAGCCGGGGTATCAATATTGCTATGGCACTTTCCGGGCAGTCGCACTGTACTCATGCAGGCTCCAATCATGTCCCGTGTTATCGGCTTTCTGCGCGAAAGCTGGTACGAGCATCTAGTCCACATATACCTGGAGGCTTCCCAAAACAACACCTCCCCGATCCTAAGCCCACACCCAAAAGCCGTACACCCACAAGCCTTTGGTCGAAAGGGTTTTCATGGTCCATATGTGGTGTCGTTCCACATCGCGAACAGGAAGTTGACCCAAGGTTGCATTCTCTATCCTAAGCTGCTTGGAGGAACGTGGGGAGAATCGGGAGCTACTGTTGATGGACAGAATCCTGCATTACCTTAAGGACCCTAAACTATGGGAGCTATGGCATATTCCTTATAACGGGTAGTGCAGGATTTTGTCCATCAACAGGTGGATGGACAATATCCTGCATGACCCAATATAAGGAATATACCATAATTCCCATAAATTCCTTATTATGGGTCATGCAGGATTTATATCACCCTAAACCCTAAACCCCTAAACCCTGTCATCAACCGTATGGATCTACTGAAAAGCAAGCCTAAGGCTCCTCCGCTCACGATGTAGTTTGGCCTTCACACGGGGCTCTTTTCTATGCAGTGACTGTATCGTCAGTGAATGTGCTACATGGGTGGTTGTCAAAATTAGGGTCCCTTTTTGGGTACTAATTATAATACGGCGCCTAATATTTAGGGTACCCCAAAAAGGCACCCTAATTTTGACAACTACCCACATAAGTGCGCAGGACCAATCGGGCGTACTAGCTTATGACTTATAACCAGTGCAGAAGTTGGAGAAGCCGCCTAAACTTCCTAAGCCGTAAACCTAAACTCAACCCTACGTCCTAAAACCTGAAAGCTTAAAACCCGCAACCTGAACCCTAAGCCCTAAAACCTGAAAGCCCTTCGAAGTGCTTAAGGCTTAGGATTTCAGGACGAAGTCCACAGATCCTCCAAGCATGGCTCGCGGCTCAGCTCAAGCCAAAGCCCTGGCAAAGGCGCTTTCTTTGTAAAGATAGGGGAGGCGGTTTCATCATAGGGATCCTTAGGGGTGTAGGGGGAGGGGGGTAGGGGGCCTTAAGGCCCATAATAAGGACTAATAAGGCCTATTTAAGGAAATATAGTCCCCTACACCCCTCCCCCCTACACCCCCAAGGATCCCTATGATTTCAGGTTGCCAAGTATTGGCTGTACATAGGCCCTTGTGTGTCCTCAAGCTATAGACTTTTGGATTCAGCGCCACCTTTGAGTTGTTAATTTTACAGGATCATAGTAAGGTTTGGGCGTTCAGACTTTTTGTGTGGCAACATGAACCTAGACGTGAAGCTTCGACTGTCGAGCATGCAGCTTCGTGCTGTTAAAACTACTTGTCGGGTATCTTGGGGAACTAGAGGTTAACTTTTTGGGAATTTGCGGATTATATAGGGGCCATACTACCCAAAAAAAGGTTAAAGGTTGCCTACTCTACTACTAGTACTAAGTAAGTAAACCAAAACTGCAACGGAATCATCGCGTCGTCCTTTTGCCACTGAGGAACATGCCTCGCGAAACCCCTTGTTCAGTCTGCTCTTGATCGGCTTTTTCGCAAGAACGAACAATTCCAGCACCATGTTGGAAACTGCACTGGGCCGACACGCTAAGCCTTTCGAACCAGAACCCCGTAACAATTCCATAAAAAAAACTAGAAGCTTACACCTGATACCCTACACCTTTCCAACCACCCTTCAGCATAATGCCCCGGCCTGTGCACATACGCCGATCCCAAAAACCGAAAACACACACCGGCAGCTCCCATATTCTGTCCTCCTAAATCCCAAACTTGTGTGAGGCCGGAACCTGAATTATTGCAGGCCTTGACATAGCCAGGCCTGTTAGTAACGCAGGCTCATTCACAAAACCCTGAACCCCCTCTGCAAAGCTCCAAGGCCTCCGTCTCACTGATTGCAGCGAGAAGGCGTGCCCGCAAGACCTGTGCAATCCAGAGTACTCCCCGCATTGTGAGGGTTTCGTGTTTTGGGTCTTGACCCCGAAACCCACGACCCTGAAACCCCAAAACACTAAACCTTCGGGAATCAGGGCTTTGGGGCTTTAGAAGCCAGGGATTGAAGACTTGTGTTAAGGCTGTTAAGGGGCCTCGTGGCAGTGGCTTTGTATTGAACACATTGTAGGGTTTAAGGGTTTGAGGCTTAGGGGTTTAGGGCGTAAGGTTCCCACTTGATCGATTTCTGTAGTTTCTTTTCTTGCTTGTGAGCTTTGACACACAGCCTTCAAGAAAACGTTGAAACTCAGCCGGAGGCGAAATGCGCAGATGTTTAGACCCGTTCCATGCAGGACAGTGTTGCAAGCAGCGCGGGAACTGAACTCTCGACACTCTCAATCACCCAGAGACTCCAGTATCAACTTAACTACGGAATATTCCTTACATGATAGTAGGGTCTCTAACAGTTATAATTATAATTTAAGGAACATTCCGGTCCCTAATAACGATGATTTAAGAAACATTCCTTAATTGCGGGATGTTGGAACCTCTGGCTATCTTGGACACTCGCCAACACCGCTGAGGGGGAACAATAAGTGTAGGAAACCCCAAACCATGGAGGGTCTACACACGCCAAATGTCTATGTAAAGTTCACAAACTGAGCTACTAGCACGGTTCTAGGGTTTAGGGTTTCGGGTTTAGGCTTTAGGGCCTTTTTACTAATGGTTTGGGAGCACTGCTTCACCACACCTTTACAAAGGCCCCGAAACACTCAAACTTAAAGTAAACCCCCCCAAACCCCCCCAAACACTAAACCGCCCAGCCCGTTAAACCCAAACTGCCTCAACATCATGGTCTACGGTTGACGATATAAATCCTGCATTACCCATAAATAAGGGACATCCAATTATTCCCAGAGTTCAGGGTCCCTAAGGTCATGCAGGATTTGTATCATCAACCGTAGGACTTCCATAGGGCCCCAAAAAAGCACATAAGCCAAAATAAGGATAGGGATATCCCATATATATATATATATATACCCCCTTATAATGAAGCCCATTAAGATAGGGATATCCCCACAAAATACTTTTGCTTATGTGGTTTTTGGGTCCCTAATTCCAAGGACTGACCCAGGTTGCCTCGGCAGAGGAATAGCGGGGGAGAAGCAGCAGAGTGTAGCACGTAAAGGCCTTTGGATGTGGGTTTAGGGTTTAGGGTTTCGGGGTTTAGGGTTTAGGTTCTCTAAATTAGGATCCCTTTTCAGGGGGTCCTCTAAAATAGCACGGCCCCCTTCGAACGAGGAGCCCAAAATTTAGAGAACTACCCATGTGCTTTCGCTTCGGTGGTGTGATTTCGGGCTTAAGGCTTAGGGTTTAGTGTGTTTTGGTGTGGATGGAGCTTTTGACTCAGGCTTTAGGATCTAGTCATAGACTTCAGCACATTTTGACATGAGTCCACGTAGGAATATAAATACAGATACGAACCTGAATTTGAATGCGAATCTGAACTTGTGACCGAATGTGTGAATGCATGGAAATGAAAACATGAATATGTCCGTGATGTGTATGAATATGCAAAGTGTGGAACCTGGAATATGTGTTTGATGCATCTGAAATCGAACGTGGGATGTGCTTAGCAAGCCGGGCACGAGCAAGGCATCTATGAGTATGGGCATCAATACTTGAAGTACTTCTGACGCTACCGGTCTGCAATTCCTGTACTCTGCAAACCCTAAACTAAAATGTCTAAAGTGGACTTTGAAGTAACCACGGAAACTACATGCTTGAAACCAGGGTTATTTGAGGAACAGGTCCCAAAACGTAATGTAGAAGCATTCATGAAAAAGAATAGGGCTTGGCTCCTTCATAGTAGAATTACAATAAAGAAGCTTAAGGAATAATATTGGCAATCATTTATAAGACTTCTATATTATTCAAGCACGCTACTCCAGAATCCAGGCAAGGCCGGACCCCTCTGGGAAAACCCTAAACCCTAAACCTTAAACCCTAAACCCCTAGACCCTTTTAACCCTGAACCCTAAACCGGAAAGTTCCGAGGGTGCTGCTGTCGGAAGACGCTCGTCGCCATCTCCATTCCTGCCATGTGGAGCTACTGCAGAGGCCTTAATCATTAGAATAGGGTTCCTTTAAGGGGTCCTTTAAAAGGGGTCTATAGGGATCTATAGAAGGGTTATAATATAGGGGCCTTAGTAATTAGAATCCCTATATTACCAGGTTCCGTCCGGGCTCTGGTTTTTGCTGTGGAAGGGTTTAGGGTTTATAGGGTTTAGGGTTTAGGGTTCAGGATTCAGGGTTTAGGGTTTAGGCGTTTAGGGGTTTCGGGGGCTCTGGTTCTTGCAGTGGAAGGGATTTAGGGTTTAGGGGTTTGGATCCTTGGGCTCCGCGCAAGCCCCAAAAACCCTAGACGCACTGAGCAACAACAATCCCAAATCACCAAAGACGGAACCCAAGACTGGGGCCTTAACGATTGGAATAGGGTTTAGCGGATACTCTGTTATACTTATAAAGGATTACCTCAGGGAATCACAATGGATCAACGTCTACTGCCATAGCTGCATTAACTGCAAAGGGCTTTTCGGCCGTATACCCCTTCCAAGAGGCCCTTAGTGACTAAACAAAGTTCATCGACCCCCCAGACCCCACACCCAAAACCCTTTTTATAAATCCTAAACCCTCCGCCGCAAAACCCGAAACCCTCGACTCCCCCGCGGCCTCTGCACTTTCAGCTGCAGTCTCTGCCAGCCCTCTGGAGGTCTCCTGTCAGAGGGACGGCGTCTGCAAGGTGATAGAGGGGCCTCGATAGTTGGGATACAGGGTTTGCATATATATATATATATATATATATATATATAATAACATTATATATAATAACATTATATATATATATATATATATATATATATATAAATGCATATGTGAATTTGGTGTACATGGAATTAATAAGGAACCTAAGGAGTAGCATTGCTACCGATTGAGGCTTCTTGTCTTTTCGTGGTTTGGGGGTCCGTTAAGCGCAATACATGGAGTTGTGTAGGGTTGATTAGAGCTTAATTAAGGATTTGCGATTTAGGTTCTGGGGTGTGGTGTGATGCTGCGCCGCAGCACTGCGAGCTGTGCGAAAACCAAGTGTCGAGGGTTCGGTGACGCACCAAAAGCCTGCCAAAACACTCACCTACAGGAGCCCCCTTACATTTTAAATCCCACGCCTGGAGCACGCAGAGACGAACACGGCAAAGGCACTGCGCTGTGCTGCATCGAAGGCATTGAGAACGCTCCAAAAGCGCTCCTGCTTTCAGTTTTTGAGAACAGGCTGGCTTTGGTGTTAGGGCCGTTAGGGCTTGGGGGCAAAAAAGCTGGTTTGGGGGTTATGAGCTTCGGGCACGTACAACCGAACTTCTAACTTGTGCCAGCCCCGTGATCGTGGCACCACGGGCTGGAGACTGCTACTTCAGAAATAGGCAGTGCTCCACAATCCCTGCCCTGAGGCTCAAACTAGCCCCAAAGCCTTATATAGTATGTTCATTTGGGCCCAAAAAACTTAAAATATGAGTCCTTAGAGCCTAAGGGCTACAATCGAAACCCAAGACCCTAAACCCAAAGCCCTGAACGCCGCAACATGCAGCCAAAACCCGCGACACAGCGGATCCTGTTTATGCTGTAATGGGGTGTACAAGCCACAGTCGAAATCTCAGACATGAATCCAAGGGTAAAAGGAGGGACCCTTAATAAGGACCCCTAGGTATATACCCTTAATATAGCTATTATATACCCATTATATAGCCGATTATATGGCAGGGGTCCCGATTATATAAGGGTCCCTCCTTTTCCCCTTTGAATGAACTCAACTCCCTAACCCAAAATCTTTAAATAAGCCAAAACTCTCAAGTCTCAAGTCTCACTATGCAGCGTTATACAGGAAAGCCTTAAGCCCTAAACACAAACCCGCAGCAATCCAAACTAAAACCCCAAAGCCCCTAACCCCCGAAACCCCCAACCCTACAAGCCATAAATTCCCAAGCCTCTAAACCACCGAACTCTAAAACCCTAAACCCCAAAGTCTAAAACCCTAAACCACCGAACTCTACAACCCTAAACCCCAAACTCTAAACCCCTTAACGAGCCATTGAGAGCCGCCTCATCCTCTGAAGAAAAGCCCGTCATCGCAGTGCTCTGCCGCACAACGTCCACCTTGCGATATGGCTTTCGGGCCTATAAGGGGTCCTTTAACAGGCCATTAAGGGGTCCTTTTAAGGATAGGGTTCCCTTAAGGGCTAACGGTTGGGGTGTTATAGGGCTTGCAGGGGTTATAGATATCTAATCTACCGTGTTTACGGTGTAGACTTTAGGCTTGTAGGAAAACTAAAGGACTTGAGGCTTAGAGCTCCGAGGCTTCATTGTTTAGGGTTCTTGTGGACTTTGTGTAGGCCTCCAGGGGTTTGAGACTGAGGTTCTGCATTCTGGACGTCTGTGTGGGCATTGTGGGCTCTATCAGACTACTGGACCCTGACGATTGAGCTACAAAGCTTCAAGCATACGTTCGCTTCTTTTTGGGCGCCGTAGACAGAACCCCGTACAGCATGAAGAATTGATGGCTTGCAGACATCATTAGCCATGTAAGCCATAGACCCTAGTGGTGCTGCAGTTTCCAACTTGCTGCCCCTGAACCCTGAATCCTAACTCCCAAAAGCCCAAAAGTTTAGGGTGAGGCACTAAGGGATCTTCGTTTCCTTAACGGCCTCAAGCGAACTATGCCCCAAGCAAGTGATACTGAAACACAGCTGCATCAAGACATACGCGAGCGAACATATTCACACAGTCACAATGGCGAGGAAGAACAGACAACATCACGTCGGACCCTTTCGAAACGAGCTCTGTTGAATTTGCAGGACCGATACACCGAACCCCTGGCAAACTTTTCTCGCAAGCACGCAGCGGAACTCCGATGCTGATGCTGCTGATGGCAGCGAGGATGAAGATCCTGCCGCCATTAAGAATGATGATGGTGATGCTTTCGGTAATCATGGATCCTACCGGCTTCACAAATCCGCGGTGCCAGTCGAATGGGCAGATTCATGCCTAAGGCTCGGCACTTCTCATGCGAAATAAGGTCTGGGGTGTGAGTATCATGGCGAGGGTGTCTGGGCTTCATGCTGCTACTACAACTACTCCTACCTCTACTCCTACTCCTACTACTACGACTACTGCTACTACTACCACTGCTACTACTACTACTACTACTACTCCTGCTACTGCTACTACTGCTACTACTACTACTACTACTACTACTGCTACTACTACTACTACGACTACTACTACGACTACTACTACGACTGCGACGACGACTACTACTACGACTTCTACTTCTACTACTTCTACTACTTCTACTACTGCTGCTACTGCTGCTACTACTACTACTACTACTGCCGCTGCTGTTATGTCATGCGTTTCTTTTTGTAGGGTTACACTGCAAGGAACCAAAACCACACTCAAGAAGTCTCGTACTTGGCCCGTGGTATCTGAAAAGGACTCCTCTTGGCTTCGCAGTAAAGCGGTTTCTGCCTTGTCTAAAGTTACCTTAACGCCTAAGCACTGGACCCAGGACCCTCAATTGTCTCCGGGAAGAGTAATGAAACCTGGAGGCTATAGGTCGAGGGGGCATTCAGAGAATCGAGGCTTCGGGTTTGCGTAGGGTTGAGGGCGTGTAGAATCGAAGTTAGCACTTGGCGATTAAGGCTAGCGGCGTCTACTGCTTGTTAAGGCTTGGTGCGTGCTTGTACGATGTCGACTCCTGGCCCACGCTACGCTTTGGATCTTTGCAGCATCTCGACATGCCTCTTGGGTAGCTTTTGGGGAACTTCGCGATTTCCGGAATTGAACCCGAATCTTCAAGCCCTGAAGCCCAGCAAACCTCTGCAGCTAGGCTGAGAGCCCCAAACTGCCTCCCAAAGGGTCCGAGGTACTGTTATGGGGGAACTTCCCTACATCATAGTCATAAGACCACATATAGAGACCCTACATTCTACTATATAAATTCTAGATACTTTGGAGCCTGTGCGCTGTTAAACAGAAAAGACAACAACCTGTTATAAGGACCTGAATGAAAGACTAGGGTTTGGGGCCTGTGCAGCTCGTGGTGTAGTAGTATGGGAATTTGACGGGGATACCGCCTAAGTATTGAGACCCCTATCTTTAAGCCAGCTCGGAGCATGTTTTGAATCTACGGGGCGATGTTTAAGCTTGGCGCTTGGTACTTGTCGTGCTTCTACTGCCAGTCTGAACGTACGTGAGTCGAAGACTTGACGGAAAAGGCACCCATGAACCCTTAAACCCTAAACCCGTAAACCCTAAACCGACCCATGAACAGGCATGTCAGCTGCAGATTGCTGCCGGCTACCAGTCCTGACTCAATGTCATTGCCCCTGCAATGCGGCAGGCGTGCCCACTGAAATAAACTCTTGAAGCTGTACAAAGCCACAATGACAGGACACGGATCATAGCCTGGCTCAACAGACCCGGTTGCATGAGATAGGACGGAGGAAGGGTCCGATATGGATCCACGAAACAGGCTGTGACTCTATGTCCAAACCCAGAGGCTCCAAAACCCCTTAGTTAAGGAATATACCTTAAACAATAACAGGAACCCGAATATGATTTGAGGTATTGTCCTTAATTAAGGAGTATTGGAGTCTTTGGGAAAAGCATCTGTACAAAACTATGCGGCAGCACGCCAATTTTGAGGCGGTAGCCGTAGCCCAAATCCTGCACAATTCCGATTGGCACACGCACTTCCCAGTTGCTGAGGCTTATGAACCAAAAGTGCAGACTTTCAGTTTTATAGGGAGTCATATATTGGCCAAAAATGTATAGTATACTCACTCAACCACTGAGACTTCCTTTTTAGGGGCAGATTCCCTGCTCTCCTGTGAAGAGGAAGTCCATCGAAGAGCCTGCCCTCACAACCCAGGGGCGAACTAGCTGCTTCGATAATCACTGCAGACAGTCTACATGTATTTAGGAGTTGGAGTTTTTAGGGTATAGCGCATTTAGGGTTTAGGGTAGTTTACAGTATAAGACAGTATGAGCCGTCAACACCCTACTTAAACCGCAAACCCTGCACCCACGTCGTATCAGTGCATCTCCTCATGTGGATTCATGTTAGTATTAAGGGATTTTGTTTGAGTTACTATAATAAAGAAACCATATGACGTACTATAGATCCCTATTATGGTAACTAAACCCAAAACCCTAAACGCCAGTCATGCCCCCAGGTTGCGAGAAGCAACCCTTCTGCCACAGTTTCTTGGGCTTGGGCCTTGCCGTGTAGGCCTGGGAAGTGACTGAAAAAGAATCCGCAAGCCGCTCTGCCTGGGCTGTGCTCCGGCTTCGGGAGTCGGGGGTTTCGGGCTTCGGGGTTTAGGATTTAGGGTTCAGGGATTGGGGTTTTCGATTAGGGATTTGGGATTCCGGGTTCAGGGATTATAGGGATTAGGGGTTTAGGATTTGGGGTTCAGGGATTAGGGTTTAGGGATTAGGGATTTAGGACTTAGGGTTTAGGGTTTATAGGGTTTAGGATGTAGGGTTTAGGGTTTAGGGTCTAGAAAGTAGATCCCCTAATTTGGGGCCCTATACTACTCAGGGTACTTTATAGGAACCCCCATTAAGGGATCTACTTTTTGGATCCTCCCGGGGGTCTGGGACAGGGGATTTCCGAAAAAAGGGGACCCTAATATAGTACCCTAAATAGTAGGATCCTTATTATAAGGACCCCAAAATAAGGTACCTTAATTTTTTGAACTCTTTGGGCATAAAGACACCCAAGGAGCTGATGAGATTGCTGTAGCGCGCATTGCAAGGCAGTGCATCCCTTCTTGTCCGCCACCTTCAAGACAAGATGCGCCCTTTGACGTTTTAGGAAGTCGGGGTTTGGGGCTTACGGGTTTAGGATTAGGGTTTAGGGATTAGGGGTTTAGGGTTTAAGGCTCAAGAACAAAACACATGCAGGTTCATAGCACAGGGGTGTTTCGGGCTTTGAAGACCCCATAAGCCCTAAACCCTATAAGGAATATACCCTGGACACTATGCCATACCTTAAAGCACCCATTCCCAGAGGCTCCATATACAGTACCATTATGGAATTAGGTCCCAAAAGACCATCCATATCATGGCTTTTGGGACCTAGTTCCATAATGTTACTATATATTCTAGACCCAAGAGGAATAAAAAGGGTGCCCTTTTTGCTTTTAAGGGGCTTATAAGGGAACCTGCACCCTAAAAAAGGGAATAAGGGCCTACTCTGAGTCCTAGTATTGAGCCTCTAGGATTTTGACGGTCATAACGGCACCTCCATGCGAGCTCCCGCATCCAGGAGACAGCGAAGCAGAAGAATCGTGCCGTCCTTTTCTAGGTTGGCCCCTTAAAGCCTCTGAAAAATATTCGTAAATAGGGTCCTACTAATCCCAATAAGGGATAATATGAAAAGTCCCAAAGGCCTACCTAGTTTTTTTGGCGGATGCGTCTTTACGGTTTGGAGTTTCCCTAGGGCTCCGGATACTTAAATAGTAGGTTACTTGGGGTATATAATACATGGGAGCTTCCGAAAATAGGGGACCCTAGTATAGTACCTTAAATACTAGAATCCTTATTATAAGGACCCCAAAATACAGGTACCCCCATTTTCGGAAGCTCCCATATGGTTAGAAACCTGCTATTTAGGTAACTGGAGCCCTCGAAGTTCGGTACTAGGGCTTATACTTGGAGGCCCTTTTGACTTAGTAAGTAGGGTTAGTAAGGTGGGTTATGGGGATTATAATGGGGTTTCTAGGGGATACTAAGTAGACTTACTAAGTCAAAAGGGCCTCCAAGTAGGGTTTTAAGTATTGAAGCGGTTTAAGGCTTCTGGATTTAGGGCAAAAGGCTTTGCGGTTTAAGGTTCTAAGGCATTACCCAGTGGTGCGGGGACTTCCACCTTTTCGGGGTGACATGGAGCCTTACAGACAGCGGCACTACTTCCAAATTCCCAAATCTTGAAGCCACAAGACCCTAAACCCCAAAGCCCGAGTCACACTTAAACTGCAGAGCTTGCGCCCAGAAAGGCCCTAACCCCAGCTCCTTCGACTTCAATGCATAGTGCAAGGCTGTACCATGAACATCATCAACTGCATCTTTGTCAGCGTTCGCCTGCGCAGGATGTTGATTTCCCAAAATGTCCGAGGTATTGTTAGGGGGGATACCTCCCCAACTCATAACAGTAAGTCGCAATATAGACACCCTACCTTCTACTATATAGGTACTTCGGACCCTCTGAGTTTGTGTTTCAGCATTTCTACGTTTTGGGAGGTCTACATAAGCTCGTTTCTTGGAGACTTTTTCCGTGCAGCTTTATCTGTCTGGTATTGAGATGGTACCGCAGTGCCCGCAGCTGTATGACCTGCGAGGGGTCAAGGCTACCCATAGGCCCCCAAGTAGTTCCTTTTGGGGATTACCTTATAGGATTCTATATACGATCCCCAAAAAGGAACTACTTTGGGGCCTTCGGGTCATGACCATGTAGCTTCTCCGAGCTCTCTATGACCTTTCTGAGAACTGCTAGGCGGCCCTACAAAGCCATGATGCAAGCCCCATGCTAGTGCTGACAGAATTTAAAGCAGCTTGGGTCACGGGCCACGGGTCTATAATTCCCTGTTTCAATGTGAGGGGCGGCTTCTTAACGTTACGGAGGCTGTTTGATGGTGTTTTACTTGGGGTTGTATAGGGCGCTAAGGTTTACATTTGCAGTAGGTTTGCGGGGGGGGGGGGCTTCTAAAGATTAGAGCTACCGTGTTTGCGAGTCCGTAGATTCAGGATCCTATCCTTTACTGTGATTCAACACTGCCACATGAGGCTTCAGGTTGAAATCAAGTTGGTGGCTGCGTCCGCGCCTGAAGCAGCGACCGCAGGAGGTCCACTGCAACCGTGTAGGGTACCTTGCTTAAGTCAGGAGAGTTCGCAACTAAGTACGTAGCGGTACGACTAGCGTACCAACACTTACAATTACGCATATAACATTTTTATATAGGGTGCTCATGATCTTGTTTGCTCGTGCAATATCATGGCTTCTTGCAAGGCTCACCCATATCTCGAGCCTAAAAAAGGTCTGAAAAGCAAGCTGCTGTCGACGATGTCGGAAAGTACTTGTCCATGTTACACATGCCATGCTCTGAGAAATATTGCAGCTTGTTGCGCTGTGTTGCCGCATGCTGTAGCCGCCTGTTGTAAGGTCCTAGATAATGAGACTTGGGCTACGTCACGCTATAGTATGCTGTACCAAGCTGTAGTCTGCCACATCATTCTTCATTCTCCTACACACAGTCAGTGCTTTTCTGCTGTCGTACTTTTTGCTGACGTTGTTTGCCATATCCGAGGCGATCGCATGAGCTGGCGGGTTCCGACAGGGAGTCTCCGAACAAGATGGTTACTGAAGCACTCGCGCTGACGAGACGGCACTGTAGCATCTGGCAGGAAAACAGCTACAATGCGTTTTCTTTGAAGCCTGGGTGCAGAATCGAAGCTCGAACATGCCGCATGCAGAGCTGTCCTGCCGTGAAAGCCCCAAGCGCCCTAACCCTACAGTATTCCCTAACCCTAGCCCCACTAGGTTCACGCGTCCCTAGAGGTGCCAGACCGGAACACTCAATGCCAGAGTGCCCTGTAGACTAATTAAACCAGAAAGTCTTAAGCTGTCCTGCTGCGACAATCTTTGAGACCTATGTCAGCCCTGGCTTGCAGCAAACCTCAGTTAGCATGCAGGGCTTCAACTGGGTTTGGGGTGTGTAGGGCTTACGGCTTTCATGTTGGGCTTTCTTTGCTTCTTGGTTTGCAGGTTCGGGTGTAGCCATAGGCTGTATCGTTCAGCGTTGAGGCTGCTCTTCGAGGGCTAAGCGGTTAATGGGCATGGGGTCAAGGACTTGTCATGTACCGTTTCGGCTCTGAGGACTCCGTTTAGGGTTTAGGGTTTAGGGGTTTAGGGTTTAGGGTTCAGAGGCTGGGGCCCAAAGACCATACTATATAAGGCTTTTGGGCTATTTTGAGCCTTAGGGTAAACATCTGAACTTACCGAAACTACCGAGAGGGTCATATCCTGGGTTTAGGGTTTAGGGTTAGGGTACTTTGGGGTTCAGATTCCATGCAAAACCCTAAACCTCAAGACTCAAGCGGGTTTGGGTGTGGCAGTCCGATCCCTTGGTCTACTGGAAGGAGGACTGCAGCGTTGGTGTATAAAAGTCTTTTTAGGTTTAGTGTTTAGGTGTAGGGTTTAGGGTTTATAGGGTTTAGGGCTTAGGTTTAGGGTTTAGGGTTTAGGGTTTAGGGCTTAGGTTTAGGGTTTACAGAAATTTTGGGTCCCCATCACTTAACTTCCGACTCATCTCCCGCCTAGAGGCAGCGTGCCGAGTCTAAGCAACCATTCCCGGAGCTGCAATGAAGCGCAGTGAGCTGCTCTTTGTCAGCTGCATTGACATTCGCCTGTACAGTCTACCCAGAGGCCCCAAAGTAGTTCCGTTTTGGGATTACTTAATAGAATTCTACATATGATCCCCAAAAAGGAACTGCTCTGGGGCCTATGGGTAGTCTCGAAGGGCGCCTAGGAAGTTAAGGGTTTAAGATTGGCGCTTAGGAACGGACTTCCGTCCGCATGGAGAATGCGAACTCTGAAACGCACAAGCATTGCTACCGTTGCTCTGTCTCTTCTTGGAGGTTCATGGGTAGTTATAAGTGGAGTTATAAAACTCGAAATATTGGATATACATGAAATACTTATAGTTACCTTACTTTTAAACACACTTTTAACTACCCATGAACCTCCAAGTAGACCCTAAACCCTATACCCTTATAGAATCCCTGTAGACCCCTTTAAAAGGGACCCTTAAAGGAACTCTTATACCTACCTAAATTTCATGACGCAGACCTTCGCCATCACGAGCTGCTTCACCAGGCGAGGCCTTCCTGGTGTCGTGTTGACGGGTTTACCTTGGGTACTGCCCCCATACAGTAACAGTCTATAATAGGGCTACTATTAAGGGCCTAATATACCTATATTATAAAGATTATCCAACTGTTACTGAGTGGGGGCAGTACCCAAGATTTACACCACAAGTTCAAAGGACTTACAGTAAACTCCATAAAGTTGGAAATCGGATGCCAAATAGTGCTGGGATTCCCTTTACATTACTCTTAAGGATGGAGGCTATTGGGTTTCCAACTTTTGGGCTTCACCTGTAATAGCTGGGTACTAGAGTCACTAGAGTTTAGGATAGTTGTTCTTGGGGTAGGTACTTGTAGTTCGACAAGTGTATGGCTAGGACGCTGAACCCTAAACCCCAAATCCTGCACCGAATATGATTGTCAAGGTGGGAAGCCCTCTAGGCTACACTTAACATAAAAGAGGTATATTTGTAGTTCTCTGAGTTAGCCGTGCCTTTTTAGGTACCCAAAACAGTATGCCAATTAGTACAGAACCTTGCCAGTGCAGCCTATATATTTCAAGTTTAAACTCCCAACAGAAGCCAGACAAACAAAACTGACTTTAAACGCAAACGCAAAACCATACAAAACCTGATACAGCACTTGATGCCAATAGCCTTTTCAAGACCCTACCAAAACCGCACCCCTCTGAAGCCTTGTAACACCGCTCTAAAGCCGTAAAGCACACTTTAGAATCTTTAGAAATCTTATACAACCCTTCCCTAAGTGCCCATGTACCCATATAGAGATACATGAGCCCCAAAGTACCTATATAGGGACTACATTGAGGCCAATGTATATACTACTGTTGATGATCTAAATCCTGCATTACCATAAGGACCCTAAACTATGGGAATTATGTTATATTCCTTACTTTGGGTCATGCAGGATTTTTATCATCAACCGTATATGAGCACATGGACCCTTAGGGCTTTCGAACCCAGCCACCGGGGCCCTGGATGCAAGATGCCACGTGCAGCGCTGTGCGACCCCTCCTCAAGAGGGCTTCCAAGCTGTAGGTCTAGGGTTTAGGCTTTGGGGTTTAGGGTCCGCACCTCTTGCGATACCATCAAAGTTCAAGCGTAGAAACAGCACATACTTACCCTAAGGGGCCGAGGTATTGTTATGGGGAATACTTCCCCAAAACATAATAGTTCTTACTAATATAGAAACCCTACATTCTACTAAATTGGTACTTTGGACCCTTTGGGTTAATTTTGTGGTCAGTCTAAAGTCTGCATATCATACTTTGGGCTATTTGGAGTCTCAGGATTCGGTACGGCCCCCATACAGTAACAGTCTAAAATAGGGCTACTATTATTTAAGGGCCTTATATACCTATATTATGAATATTATCCAACTGTTACTGAGTGGGGGCCGTACCCAATGCTAGGTTAAGGTTACAGTAGGGGCACTATCAGGGTTACTATCCGGTGCACTACAAGGGTACTGGCGTGGAGACTGGGCGGAGGTTCAGGGTTTAGGCTTCAAAGGTGCAGCGCTTCTGAGTTGTCCTTTAAGCCCTTTGAAAGATATTTACTACTATGGTTCTATACATACCCAGACCCCCGGGAGGATCTAGAAAGTAGATCCCCTAGTTTGGGGCCCTATACTACTAACGGGGTCTGGGTAATAGTGAGGAAATGACAAAAGATCCCAAGGACAACCCAGGCTTATAAGGCTTCGGCTCTTGGTTTCGGGGCTTTCAGGATGGACCCCTGAAGAACTGGAACAAGGTTGGGGGGGGGGGGGGGGCAAACCATCGTAGGAAGACGTAGGGACTGTGAGGACATACCATTGCTAGTACTTCGGACTTCTATCTATATATACATATATATATATATATATATATATATATTATATATATATATATATATATTATAATAATAATGACAATACACATAAATACATAAATAATGAATGTGTGTATATATATATATATATATAATATTGTGGAGATGGTTACACACTCCTTGTCCAAGGGGTTTTTGAAACAGCGAGAATGGGCTTCTACAATGCTTCAGCCTGAATACGGGAGATTTGCAGTTGGCGGGGAACTGGTTTGGGGTTTCAGGGTTTAGGGCCGTAGAGCTGCAGAGGTAAACTCTTAAAGGACCGTGGTGACAGAAATAAGGGGTCAAAAGGTACTTGGCGACGAAGAGTCTTGTCCACGATATCCGCATCAGCGCGGAACTCCAGCAGCAGAGTCACCGTGGTCTCGTATCGTTCCGATTTCTTGACGTTGTAGTTTCCAAGTGCTTGGTGCAGAGCTGTGCCGTCCTGGAGTAGGGTTTAGGGTTCAGGGTTTGGAGCACGGAGCACGCAGGAATAGCACGAAGGCTTGGTTCGACTTTCTAGAACTTAAAGCTCTTGGAGTTCTGCGTTTTCAAGAGAAACGATTTCGGGTTGACCCCAGAACCCAGAAGTCTGGACGTCGCACAAAGGACGAAACCAAGTCATTCGGATCAAACTTAACATGGAGTGCCTGTCAATGGACCATATACCCAGAGGCTCCACATGTACTATCATATGGAATCCGGTCCCAGAAGACCATCCTTCTGGTCTTATGATGGCTTTAGGAGCCAATTTCCATAACGGTAGCGTATGTGGAGCCTCTGGGATAAGAGCTCTACAGAACATTCTGACTCGGCGCTGGGGCTCTTCTACAGTCCTTACCCCTTCTCAAAGAGTCCCTAAACCCCAAACCCTAAACCCTAAATCCTAAACCCTAAACCCTAAATCCTAAACCCTAAATCCTAAACCCTAGACCCCAATGGTCAAAGATTAAGGAGTCGCCTTCAGCACAGTCAGAGTCACGCATTCTTTGTGGTTCAGGCTTAAGCGTTTAGGGCTTAGGGTCGTGAGGGTCTGAAGAACTCTAGTTACCCATATGTAGCATTAGAAACTGGGCTTTGCGCCTACGGGCACCATGAGCTTTACATAAAATCTATATGGGTAATCCCAACCCTAAACCCCGAAACCCTAAACCCCTATCCTCAACTGTGTAGATGATTGGACTTCGTGGGCCCCAGGGCAGAAAGGTGTAAGTCATTTGGGGAAGCATCAGAGGTCCTTGTGTCGAAACTACCGATAGTCTCCATTGTAGTTTCTTCTTCGGCTAGACCAGTTTTAGACTTTGGGTTTGATCAGGCAGCCCAGAAAGGGGAACGACAATGCAGGCTAGAGGTTATGCATCAGTGTTCTTTGGTACGTAGACTGGCCTCCGTGGTGACATCGGGGTTGGCTTTGGCAGCGAGGAGCAGTTTTACAAAGTCAGAGTTCCCAGCGTAGGCTGCAATTGCAAGAGCTGTGCATCCCCTTTCATCTCGGATGTCCTGAGCATGGTTTACGGCATCTTCAAGACTGTTTAGGGTGGTCAGTTCAAACTGCTCCCAGAAAAGTAGATGTTGATAGATGTCCTGAATTCGTGCAAGAGACTGAGAGCAAAATGGACAAGACAAGAGGCAACACCCCTGAGCCCTTCAGTAGAAAGCAAGAGCCCTAAACCTACGGAACAACTCCGAAATAGCCTGACTGACAGCCTAAAGCCCTAAACCCGATCCCTACAGCTCGAAACCCGAAAATCGCTAAATAAAAAACGGGTACCGAACATCCTAAGCCCTGAACCCTAACGAACTCAACCTCTAAACTCTAGTCTCTAGCCCCTGAAGAAGCCCACTACGTTATAGAACGGTTGAAGAACCTCTAGATCCTAAACTGTGGCGTCTCCCAAACTACTAGTAGGACCCAAGAAACCTCGGAATGTTATTGGTTTCTGGGTACGTCGTTCGATATCATCCTATAGACCTCAAATCCCGAAATCAATTTGAGCGTCTGGATCACCCTTCGCCTCTAGCAACAAAGAAGCGATCGGCATGTTGCTTGCACGAGCTGCTTCTGTCAGAGCCTTTGGGCTTTCAAAACTTCAGGGCCAACTTTAGGGATCTTTTAGGGTTTGAGGTTTAGGGTTTAGGAATATCTAAGCTGCTTAGGGGTGCACTGGGCTTTTAGGCACTTTGGGGTGCTTGTGGTTTTGAAAGATTCCTTTTGGGAGCCCGCAGGGGAAGGACCGCCGTACCACGCACGTCATGTAGCCCTGGCCACAAAACCTGGATCTGGCAACCAGGGTACCTGATTTTGGGGTTCTTATATTTATTTAGGGTACTATATTTTGGTCCCCTATCTTCGGAAACGCCCATATAAATCCACGTAAACTCCGAGTGTTTGTGGGCGGGGGGGGGGGGAGCCAGACGCGTTCTTCCCAAAGCCCAGACGCAGGTCAAGCTGAAGAGCTTGCGTTTTGGGGCTCTGGCTTCGTAGGGTGATAAATTGCCAAAGTTTCGCGTTGAGGTTTTGGGGCTCATAAAGCGGCCTACACTTAAGCCCTAAACCGAGTGGCATAATTAAATGGGGACTATCAGGGTGGCGGGTTTAGGTTTCTACTACCCTAACGGCTTAAACATCTCTTGCTCCGTGCCCAAGGAACGCTTTCACCGAAACAGTCCATCAAGTTAGGATCTTGTGGGCGTTGCAAGAGCTGTTCCACCACAGTTGCCGCGCCGTTTCTGGCGGCGAGGATGAGCTCCCTCCGCTGCTCCGATGAAGCACTGCAGAAAGGAAGGAGGACCAACTGTACCTCTCGCTATCTGGAACAAACAGTGGAAGGAAAGGTCACCCAAAAAAACGTAAACCCTACACCTTTCGAAGGTGTTGGCTTATGTCGTCCCTTCCAGACCCCGAAGCGAGGATGTGTTCAGGGCTTCGGGTCTAAACGCGGGTGGTGAGGGTTCAAAGCTCAACCCGGGTTTAGGGTTTAGGGTCCCGCCCAAACCCTACACCTGAAACACGTTTTCGGTCCCGAAATAGTAGGATCCCTAAGCATCACCACTAAACACAAAACAACACAGCAGCAATTACCTATTGGTATTTCCAGTATGTGATATAGATATAAGAAGCCCTATATATATGTAAATATATATATATATATATATACATATGTATATACATATATATATATATATATATATAGATGCTCTTTGTTATTGTTATATTAAGAAAACAATAAACGCCATATCGGCCAAGGTACATGCAAAGGCAGGTCTAAGCTGTCGTGGTCTGCCAGGATGCTTTGCTGAGAAAGGAGCCTTTGCCGGAATCGCGGGACACCACCTGTGTTCCGGGATTAGGATCTACCTGAACCCCAACTGACCTACCTTTCTAAGAAGGACTTACGAAAGGAAATCAAAATCAGGAATCCGAAAACGGTAGGTTCTAGAGGGTTGTACACTTAGTGACACGTGGATGGTTAGGGCCAAAAGCAACGCGATCATGGTCTTTCTGTGTTGTGGCGTTCTACGGTCGTCTTAGTAACCTGGCACCCAACCGAGAAACTCTTAAGCAATAGCTGGCACTGTGATCCCGATTGTAAATGAGTACTATAAATCATAAACTCAAAACCCCTAAACCCAGAAAGGCGAGCCGAGCCACAGGACTTCTCCAGCTGCACCTTCAGCGTCAGCACATCCGTCAGCTCTTCCTCGCAATTTGGGCTCCGACGTCTGGTGTTTCGAACAAGGTCTATTGTTTGGGTCCGCGAAGCCCGAAACCCAATGTCCAAGTCCCGTACCCGAGCCTCCTCGAATCTATAGTAATAGGGCTTGCGGTCTGTACCCTTAGGCTCTAAGGACTCACATTTTGAGGCTTTTGGGCCCAAAGACCATACTATGTACAGCTTTTGGGCTAGTTTGAGCCTCAGGGGTAGGGGTTGAGGGTACGGGTTTAGGGTTTGCAGCACCGGGTCCAGAGAGAAAGAAGCAACCTGCTTGCCGGATGTGGCCCAGACCTCGGTGCAGGCTTCAGGCCAGGAAGGAATACACTAATCCCCAAAAACCCCAATGCCCAAGGCCAAAATTCAAGTCCATGAAACCCCAAACTGGATCCAAGACTGAAAACCCACCCATCCCAAAAAGGGCCCAAACCCTAGCACATCTTGAACCCTTAACCTGAAACTCGTAAACTAGGTGGGGCTTTTAAAGCTTTTGAAAAATTAGTAAATAAGATCCTCTTATATAAGCCCAATAATAAGGGAAAATATCAAATGTCCCAAAGCCCTACCTAGTAAACTCTGCCCAGGTGCATGGAGCCATGAAGCTGTTTCATCCAGGGCACGCTTCGGCATGGCATTGGCGATGGCCGTTCGGAGGCTTTCACTAGCCGGTTTAGTGTTTAGGGTTTAGGGTTTAGGGGAAACTTTGAAGCCGTGACAACTTACATATTCAAGCTTTGAGCCTGTATACTCTGCTACTGTGTACGGGTCTTGAGGGATTTTGCCGGGCAGCAGTTCTTACGACTGGCGCTATCCTCCTGCTTACATCATCAACAGCATCTTCTTCAATATTACCAGCACCACTACACAAGAACTACTGCATATGCGAATGCGTCGATGCTGGGGCCAAGCCTGGTTGCCGACTAATTGTGCAGCCCTAAAGCTCGAACGCTGAACCCCAAGCGACCTCGCAACAGAGCCAGTGAATGTGGGGATTCGTGGGCGTTGGAAGCCAAAGTAATTGTTTCAGGGCATACGATGTGTGTATAGGGATAATAAAGGAACATAATATAGGGCAATATAGAGGCCCAAATAACTACTAATACTATTTTGGTGGTTCCTTAGTAAAATACTTATAGCATAATGGGCCCCAAAACCCTATTCTAATTATTAAGGCCTCTACATTACCCTATAGTTCAGAGGTTAGATAGGGCGTGTGGTTGAAGCCCTGGAGCTGTGGCATTCCCCATATATAGTAACTCGGGTGTAGGGTTTGGGATAGTTTAGGGTTTAGGGTTCATAAACCCAGAGACTCCAATATCCCTTAATTAAGGAAGGTTCCTTAAATTATAGTAAGGTCCCTGATTTAAGGAATATTCCTTAATTAAGGGATATTGGAGTCTCTGGGAACCCTAAACCCTTCCCAGCAGCTAAGGCAATAGCATCCATGGGCTCTTCGAATCCACAAAGGATCTGCTCCTGGTGAGTCGGACTTGAAAGCCTGCAGCCTACGGGTTCACGGTTTAGGGGTTACCTTAACCCTGAAGAACCTACCTTTTTAGGGTTCCCTGTTATGATTTCCTGATATAAGTCCTTAAAAGGTTAGGTTATTCCGGGTTAAGGTAAGGTTTAAGGTTTAAAAACTGGGTTTAAAGGAATTAAGGTTTGATGGGTTTTAGGGCTCCAGGATTGAATTTTTTTTATTGCTCAGACTGAGGCCTTGTGTCTCATTAAGGGGGCCTGAATGATCTTGGGCTTTAAAACAATCTTTGTGTGGGGACAGGAAAGGTAGCCTTCTACAACCGGTAGCCTTCTACAGCCCTCAGACGGCAAGATCCTCTTTGCTTGAAACTCCTTTGACCTACACTTCATGTTTTTGGGTTCAGGGTTCAGGGATGTTCTGCACGGTAACTATCAAGGTCTAAAGGCACCAACATTTCAAACACTTGCAAGAATCTCCATTGCAGTTGCCTGTCTGGGTCAATCAACTGTAGAGTTAGGATCCTACCTTGCGAAGAGCAACCAAGCAACCGAAAACATACAATGCTGCAGACATCTGCAGACTACAAAGTACCCATAGGCTGTATAGTAGCTCCTTTTGGGGTTCGTAATTCGGATTCTACAAGGTAATCCCAAAAAGGAACTACTATGGAGCCTATAAAGTAAACCCCAGAGCCGCGGGTCCAGCTGCGTGGCGGAGACTTGTGTCTGGCAGCGCAGTGCATTCCGAAAGTTTGGCACTAAGGGGACCTAGAGACTCCAATGTCCCTTAATTAAGGAATACGCTTTAAATTAGAGTAGGATCCCTTATATGACTTAAGGCATATTCCTTAATGAAGGGATATTGGAGTCTCTGGGGATGTTGGGTTTGATGTTGAGGGCCTACTTGTCGGGTATCAAGGGGAACTAAAGGGTTAACCTCTTTGGTTTTCTAGGGATTATATAGGAACCAAAAGGGGTAAAGGTTGCCTACTCGACTACTAGGAGGGTTTGGCATTCGATGGTTGAGGTAGGTGTAGAGTTCAGGGGGGCAGCACTGACCGTGATGATGATCATAATTCATAATCGTGTAATCGTCGTCATGGTGGCAGTGAACGTTGCCGCTGTGCCTTCTTGTCTGTTCCTGTCCGTCTTGTGGCAAGAGCAGAAATACTAATAGGCAATACAGTGGTAGTCTTACTGTCTAAGGGCTTGGCATCCAAACGACTTAATGAAGTTAAAGATGGTACCCGAGAGCCCGAGCTCTAAACTCTAAACCGGTGCTCTCGCGATCCTGTATTAACTAAGATTCATAGTAGTAGGGTTTAGGATTCGGCTCTGAGTCAGGTTTGCGGATTGGGTTTGGAGTCAGAACGCAGGCTCCTAAGTAACCCCACACCCTAAGATTTACGGTGTTTTGGGGTTCAGGATTTAGGGCTTCGGGCTTTAGGGGTTTAGGGGTTTGGGGTTTAGGGTTTAGACCTTACTGGATCAGGTACCTAGACCCAAGAGTGGTCATGCAGCAGAATTCCTTACTATACGCGAATTCCTCAGTGAGGCGTCACTAACTGTCCGAAATTCTGAAACCCCGATGTGCTTGCACGAGGCTCACTAACGAGCCCCCAAGGCGGCAACTGGCTCTTTAAGAAACACCAAGACGGGAATTCTGCGCTGGTTCTTTCTTGTCTACCCTGGTTCCTATCATTAAGCACACACAGTCCCAAAGGGTCCAAAGTACCTTTATGGTAGAATGTAGGGTTCCTATATTAGGAATTACTATTATGATTTGGGGAAGTATCCCCCATAACAGTACCTAGGACCCTTTGGGAGTGTGTTCGTAGACCCCAAGCCAGAAATCTGAGACCCCGAAGACGCAACAAGCCCTCAAATCTCACGGAAGCGCAACATGTGAAACTTTACATGCCCAGACCAAGCCCATTCTTACTCGGATCGTTCCTCTGGAATGTAACCATCATGTAATAGACTAAAGCAGAAATACTCCACGGAAGTGCTTCGATATAGAGCCCATAGATCCGCCCCCTCCGAAACACACTGCCCTGAGGCTCTCAGCCGCGACGCCTTTAGGAAGTGGCTGCGGCCAAGGACTCCGCAGAAGGCTTTGGCGACAGGCAGCATCTGCCTAAACGGAGTTTTGGATTTCGGCTTTCGCGCTATTAATGTAGGAACCTGATTAAGAAGCCCGGGGCAAATAACCCCCAAAATAGTAGGATTCATATAAGGAACCCGAATAAAGGCCAAAGGCTTTCTAATCAGCTTCCTACGTTAGGGGATTCTTGGACTCCGGCTTTGAAGCATCCTCAGGCTGCTAGGATGTTATGTAGGCTGTCGGGCTAGCAGCTTATATACCGAAATGGTCCTGGGCACTGCTATGAGGGATACTTCCCCAAATCATAACAGCAATTCCTAATAGAGAAACCCTACATTCTGCTATATAGGAACTTTGGACCCTGTGGGATAGGTCTTTACACCTTACGAGTGGTTACAGCTTCAGGGCTTTGGGATGGGTCTCATGTCTTCTTCCGAGGTGTCGACCTTTTGTTCAGGGTCACTTACGATGTTTGTCCGTGTCGACTAAAACCGTTCACGAGATTGTGGGTTTCCGGTTTAGGGATTTGAGTGCAGGGTGTAAGGTTCAAGGTGTCAGGGCTCCTACTTCCAAAGGAAAATGTTCACAGTTGTCCTCTTTCCTCTCAGTCCCTTTAGGAAGTGCTCGCAGCGAGGGTGGCAGGAACCCTTATAATATGACGCCAAATAGAGACTTTTTGCACGGCGGGGGCACTACCCAGCCCTAAACCCTAAAAACCTTAGGCACAAAATCGCTCCAGACAAATCTTGAATCCTGACCGCTGCATGGTGAGGCCGAAAGCTGCAGACCTGAAGCCCTATGTCCTTGGAAGCCAGCTGGCCAAACCTTCTTTGTAGGACACTCTAGAGATATCAGAAGGGGTTAGGGTGCATCCGGAATCAACACTTTCTGGATCTTCTTGTTCGAGGCGTTTAAATTTGTTGGATCTAACTTGGGGTTTAGGGTTTAGGGTTTAACCCTAAGGGTCCAAAGGACTCAATAGTCAGATACTCGGTTTTAGGATAATAGTTATGTAGGTTATAGGATTTTGGAAAGTATATGTTTATCAGGTACTTGGACCCTTGGGGACTTGGGATAGCAACATCGCAAGGAAGCTGCTATCGACAATAAAGGCTCTATCTTGGTTTGGTGTGCAAGGAGTGAGCTGCGATCCAAGATGGACGGTGTGCAACGCTTAGACCCTAAACCCTAAAGCCAAAACTGTCAGGGATTAGGATTTCAGGTTTAGGGTTTAGGCTGTCGCGGCTTTGGGTCTTAGGGTTGAGGGTATGGCGATCAGCTTTTTGGAGTTTGCGGTTGGGGTCTGGTCCACGAAACACTAGCAATAGTCTCCTTCGAAACGTAAGTACGATCTGCAGGTACACCCTGAACCCTACCTACCCAAAGTCCTAGGTACTGTCATGGTGGGAAACTTCCCTGAATCATAGTAGAAATTCCTAATATAGAAACCCGACATCCTATAGCAATATAGGTACTCTGGACCCTTTGGGATAGGGCTTTACGCTGTAGTTATAAATGGGGTTATAAGTCTCCCCTTGTATGGGTTATAAGTAAATTTACCCTACTTATAACCTTACTTAATAACTACCCGTGAACCTCCAAGTAGAGCAACCTTCCTTTCAAAGGGGAAAAGGAGGGACCCTTAATGCGGACCCCTACCCTACAATGGGCTATATAACGGGTATATACTAAGGGTATATACCTGGGGGTCCTTATTAAGGGTCCCTCTTTTTACCCTTAGATCCTTTGAACTACCCACAGGAGCTGATTCTCATGCTTCCAAAGAACGCGTGGAAGCGCTCTTGCATGAACCACTGCACGTAATCTTTGACCTCATGGGGACGGGGCTGTTGTGAGAGAAGGTCCCTTTATAAGCCCTAAAGGCCCTAAACGCCTAAACCCCTCAACCCCTATAAACCCTAAATCCCCTAAACCCTAGAAGTTCTAACCCATAAACCCTAAACCCTAAATCCCCTAAACCCTACAGAAGTCCCAACCCCAGAAGTCCTAACCCCTAAACCCTAAACTTCTAAACCCTAAATCCCCTTCTGAGCGCCATCATAAGGGCGAAAAAGTGATGGGAGGCCAAAAAGGGGGGTTTAAGATTCTTGGGGTAGGGATTCCTTAATATGAACCCTATTATGGGAACCCTAATCCCTACTAAACCCCCATAGGCTAAAACCCCTTTTGGCCTCCCATGAAAAAGCAGGCCGTGGGCTCCACAACGGGATTCGCTTATTGAAGTCTTGAATAGGACCGATGCTTCCTTCCACCGGGTATTCCAGTTTTTGGTGATGGTACATAAAGGTTTAGGGTTTAGGGCTTAGGCTTATTTTTGGTGATGGTATGTATAGGTGATTTTGTGTTTAAGTGTGTTGGGCCTTTCTCTCTGCAAGCAGGTCGGTTGGCTCACTCTTATTCAGTTCACACCGAAAGAAAGGCCAAAGGCCAATGTATAAAGGTTTAGGGTTTAGGGTATAGGGCTTAGGGTAACCAGCGTAACCAGCGTTTAGGGTTTAGGGCTTATTCCTCGGCGAGTGGCGTACTCTGCGCGGTTCTCGGGGTTCAGCTCGTGGCTGCGCGGCCATTCCAGTGGAAAGACCTGTGCAGCGAGAAGGCTTCCCCAAGCCCGAAACCCTAAACCCTAAACCCCTAAACCCTAAACCCTTTTCCTGAACCCTACGAGACATACGTTTTTAGGGTTCCTTATGATGATTTCCTTGTATAGATCCTTTGAAAAAGGTTCTAGGATACCCAGTAACCTAAGAATAAAAAGGCCTCTCTTTTTGGTATTGGGTAACTTTATAAGGAACCTAGGACTACAAAAAGGGAATAAGGGTACTACTGGGCATCCTAGGGTTGGGTTTCCGAGGGGTTTAGGCCCCTGGACCCTGAGACCCCTATCACCTAAGTTGAATCTCAATCCCAAGCCCTTGGCTCCTTAGCCAAAGCCACACGGTCTAGGGTTTAGGGTTTAGGGTTTGGGGTTTAGGGTTTAGGGGGCCACAAACTTTCTGTATCTGAACAACGGACACTAGCACTTGCAGTAACCCTTATGGGCCCGAACACCATTCCATTCGGGGTTTGAACCTAAACCCTATATAAACCCTAAGGTTTTGGGTTCTCTGAAGAGAGGGCGAGTTTCCCTGACCTCCGCAACATCGAGTCCTTCGTAGTCGATCAGCTCCTGGAATGGGGCAAACGCGTGAGGGCTTTGGGCTTTAGCTTGAGGGCTGTAGGGGTTTCGGGTTTAGGGTTTGAGGGCTTGGGGCTTTAGTGATTTAAAGGGGTCTATAAAGGTTCCTATAAAGGACCTATCAGGGTTCTATAAAGGGGTTTAGGTTTCAGCGGCGTTTAGGGGTTTAGGATTGAAGGCTTCAGGGCTTATAGGGGATTTAGGGGTTTAGGGATTAAGGCTTTAGAGTTTCCAGCTTGAGGGCATTTAGCGGTTTAGACTTAAGGTTTAGGCTTCGGGGTGAAGGGCTTGAGGGCTCTAGGGTTTCGGGCCCAGGCTTGTCGGATGAAGCTGGTGAAGGTTTAGGATATGGAGATTTCCGAAAACAGGGGACTCTAATGTAGTACCCTCAATAGTAAGATCCTGATTATAAGGACCTCAAAACAAGGTACCCCTAATATTCGGAAACTCCCATATGAACTTGGGGGATGTAGAGATCGAGGGTCTGGTCAATCTAGCCGCGTTGTAGATGGAGGGCCTAACTTTCAGACGCTTTGGGTTGGGGCTTTGGAGGCTCAAGGTTTAAGGGTTGGGGTGTAGGGTTTAGGGTATAAGATGGGGGTTTCAAGGTTTAGGATTCGTGGCGGATCGGGCTTGTCAGCAAAACATAAACACCAAAAGGATGCGTTGTAGGGGCCTTGATAAACAGAATAGTGAGATGTTACACTAAGGAACCATGAGGAATGTGTTACAACATATACAGGCTTTTCTATTCTCATAATTTCTTATATTACCTACTGGACTTAGAGACCTAAATCCCAAACCCTTAGAAAGATCTTGATGCAAATTTGAATCGAACCCCTCTTATCGAACCCATACTGGAAACAACAGAGCCCCTACTGCACAGAAACAACAACCCCTCGAATTCGGACCCCTCTGGATGCACAAAATCTACTGGGAGACCTACAGCCTAAACCCTGATTTTTTGTAGGTTCTCAAAACACTAATATGAAATCTACAGGACCCTACTTTTGTGTAGGTTTTGGTAGGTTAAGGTACAGCCTAAACCTGAACTCAACATCTACTGGGATGCCGCAGAGGACATGGCTACCCTGTGAAATACTCCGAAAGAACCGTCATGAATCCTAGGCCATGTGTACTTGGAGGATCATGGGACTTAGTAACTAGGGTTATAAACAGGCTAACTCTACTCTATAGCTACTTGTAACTCCAGTTAGGGTACTTCTGTTGATGATATAAATCCTGCATGGCCCATAATGAGGAATACATGGGAATTTTGGTATATTCCTTATTATGGGTCATGCAGGATTTATATCATCAACCGTTATAACCTTACTTACTAAGTCCCATGATCCTCCTTGCAAGCCATGGCTCTACTGGGAGGCTCAGCAGAAACTCCGAACCCGAAGCCTGAACTCCAAGCCTGCTACGAGACTGAAAGCTGCCCCATCATCCCCCATCCGAAATGGGAGAACCCGAAAATTCGGGATATCTTGTTGTGGGGTCCTGTTTATAAGGATCCTACTATTTAGGGTGCTAAATCAGGGTTCCAAATCGACATAGTCTGACATATCACGGCCCACTTACTAAGTTCCACCTGATTTGTCACGTACCTCGGGTACCACATTTTAAGCGAGAGCCACTGAACCCGAAGAAATGCCCTAAACCACTGAATCCATGCCCAGCTTACGAACCCCAAACTCTCAGAGCTAAACCCTCCCCAGCCGAATCCCTATTGCCCGAAAGCCTGGTAGACTCTAAACCCTTTGTGGTTTGGAGTTGTGGGCTTGAGGCTAGGGGTTTTGCGGTTTAACGCTTTCGTGTTCCGGGCTTAGTTTAGGAACTGGGGTTTAGGTTTGGGTCTAGATGACACCCCTCTCTGCACAACAAATCACGGACCAAAGCCTTCTTATGGAACCCTTCATACGACCCTTATGACAACTCCAGACCCCCCTACACCCGAAACCTTAAACCCTAAACCTGTAGCCCAAAACCTTAAACCCTAAACCTTAAACCCTAAACCTTGAAACCCTAAACCTTAAACCCTAACCCTTAAACCCTAACCCTTGAAATCGAAACAAGGACAGGTCCTGCAAGCCCTTCGCCAGGCTCGGCCTTCGAGAGTTGGGAGGCTAATTTAAAGGGTTCGAGGGTTTAGAGATCGGGGTTGCTGGACTTTGAAGTAACCAAGGAGAAAGAAGTATAGACTTTTATTTCATAATGGTTCCTTAAGGGAACAGGTACCCTAAACCCTAAACCCTAAACCCCAAAAAAATATTCAAGGATGGTACTCCAGAACCCAGGTTCAATGTTCCTTTCTGCCGGGTTGTGGGGGGCTTTAGGCTTCTAGGGTTTATAGAAATTGTTAAGGGTTTGGGTCCCAATAAGTTTTGGGCGAAACGTTTTGAACGAAAGTTTTGGGCGAAACGTTTCGAACGAAAGTTTTGAATAGGGTTTAGAATTTAGGGTTTAGGGTTTATAGAAATTGTTAAGGGTTTGGGTCCCCGAAAGTTCTGAGCGAAACGTTTTGAACGAAAGGTTTTGAACGAAACGTTTCGAACGAAAGTTTTTTTTGCGAACCATGTTTTCAAATTTGTTGGGGGGCTGGGGCTCTTGGGTGCCAAAAACGTTTTGAGCGAAACGTTTTGAGCGAAACGTTTTGCACGAAACGTTTCGCTCGAAACTATTGAACGAAACGTTTTGACCAAAAGTTCTTGTTTGCGAACTCAAAACATCTAGCTTGTACGGCTAGCTTCTTCAAAGCTCAAAACATCTGTCTTCTACAGTTGGGCCCCTCCAGGGTTTCAAGACATCCAGCTTGTACGGCTAGCCTCGAGCGAAAGTTTCGAGCGAAAGTTTCGGTCGGGGGCCTGGCAAGTGAGCTTATGGGGGGAAGCATAGAAATTGTTAAGGGTTTGGGTGCCAATAAGTGTCGAGAGAAAGTTTTGAGCGAAACGTTTTGAACGAAAGTTTTCCGACTGGGCTGAAGAGAACTGGCCTGGGCTGGCTGGGGGCTGGGCTGGGTCGGGTTGCTTGGGTTGGGCTGGCTGGTTTGAAAGTTGTAGAGAAATTGGTTTATCAAGAAGCTTGTTCCGTTTTTGAGCTCCAGCTCAATGTTGGCCGGGCCGTACCGGCGGCTACAAATTCGTAGAGAAATTGGTTTATCAAGGAGCTTGTTCAATCTTTAACCTGTGTGTTGGGTCGTAGCGGTGGTTACAAACAAGGACAAGCAATTTCTATTTATCACTTTGTTGAAGGTTTAGGGTTTAGGGTTTAGGGGTTTATCTAGGCGTTCAGGCTTCGGGCTTTGGGTTCGAGGATGTGCTTACTGTTGAGGGCACGTGGCGTTAACATGCATCATGCTGCCATTACTAGTACGGAGGAGCAGTCCGCAGATCCATGGTGAAGTTTGGAGGGCTTCAGTGAAGAAATCTGCGAAGCATGCGCAAGTTGCTTCTTAAAACACACTACACGCGACACCAGGGCAGAAACACCCAATAAATATGTATTCCCAAAGGGCGAACCTACACAACTGCTACCCTAAACCCAGATACCTCATCAAAATGGGGTGCTTGGGACCCTGACTGAAAGGATCGGGAGACGGCTACACTCACCATAACGAGTGACTAACTAGTGTTGAACCTACTTTAAGCACTCACAATCATACCTGCCAGGTCCACTCATCCTTCAACTAGCCCTCAAATTCCCTGAATGAACCCTGAACCTTAAAGGAACTACTACAAAGTCCCTTGATCCTCTACCCTAAACCCTAAACCCCAGACCCTAAACCTTATACCCCACGACCCTAAACCCTAAGCCCTAAGCCCTAGGGAGGTGTCATAGCAGCCAGGAGTCTTCAGGGCAGCCAGGTCTGCCAACCCCAACTCGGGCACGGAGGCACCTCCCACACTTTTAGGGTTGAGGGTTTAGGGTTTGGGTTTTAGGGTATCGGGTTTCGGGTTGGGCTTTAGGGTTCAGGGTTTTTTTTGTTTAAGGTGTAGCGGCCTTTTCTGGTTACGCAGCGTCAGGGTTTAGGGTTGGGCTTTAGGGTTTAGGGTTTAGTGGCCTTTCCCCCGGTTTAGGGTTGGGGTTTGGGGTTTAGGGGCATGCTTCAGTACCTAAGGGAACCAAAGGTTAACATTTGGGATGATACAGGGAATATAGGGGGGTTATAAAACCCCTGAAAGGGTAAAGGTTACCTACTTTGCTTCCAGGTTTCTATTTGTTCCCAGAATGCCTTCCGGATGCGATACTATTGCCAATTGTTCCGGCCCTTACGGTAAGTTCGCAAAGATTTCACAAACTTGCAGTGCAGGGGTCGAGCGGCATAGGTGCGGTTAGGATTCAGGGAGTGTACGGTTTGGCCGTGATCGCCCTGTCTTTCAAGTCGTAGTTTCCGCTGGAACACACGGAATTGTGGCTGGAATGACCGGCCCCAGGGCCCCAGGGCGTACTGTTACTATATCGGCCTTACTATTTCGAACGGGGTTTCCGGGGTATAATAGACAGGGAACAGAACTCTGGTACTCTAGATAACCCCTTTCATCGCCCCGTGCTTCGTACAGGGCAGCCGCGCCTAATTCGCGAAGCAGCAAACCTGGAAGTGTGAACGGCAGAAAGCGGGGAGGAGACACCTGCTTTCGCTAAAATTTACATTCAGACTTCTGTTGAAGACCTTAGATGGTGTGTTCCAGTCCCAAAAGCCCACGTCGTTCTAAATCCAGCCTCCGAGCCATGCAATACCAGCCTCACAAGCCTCAAATCCACTCGCGGAACTTTGGACTATGGTTTCCTGCACGCTTGAGCAAGTAATCACTACCATAGTCTCCATTGTAGTTCCTTTTTGGGGGTTACCTTACAGGACCCTTAATATATAATTGGTTAAACCAAAAAAAGGAACTACAATCTACAGCTACTGAGTAAGCAGCAACAGTCCTTCTGCTACGTCAGCTGCTGCTGCCACGATTACCACTGCCACTGCACTACGACTACGACGACGACTACATAGTATTCTGGAAGGTCACGGATTTGCCGCTTCGACTTCCGGATTGGGTTCTGGTGCTGCCGGGCTTTCCGTTTCGGGTTCCGCTTCGGATTCATTCGGATTCCAGGTTCCGATTTCAAAATCCGTTTGGGATGCACTGTCGGTTCCGTTTCGCGTTCAGGCGTCGGTTTCGGAAGCCGCCCGAGCCCCACAGGGTCAATTGGCCGAGTGGGGAGGGACGGGTAATGGCGGAGACAAACGAAACCGAAAAAGCAAATGGATAACGAAACGGAAGCGAAAACGGAAGACCCCGGAGAAGCGGAAGGACGGAAACAAAACGGACACAGAAACGGAAGATGAAACATACCTTGTTCCCCAAGCGAGGTTTACAACCTTATAGACCCTACTGGCCGGGTATCACGGGGAACTAAAGGTTAACAGCTTTGGTTATAATATAGGGAGTATAGAGGGACTATACTACCCGAGAAAGCTTAAAGGTTGCCTACTCGACTACTAGGAGACCCTAAGAGACCTACCTGCACAGCACCACATCCTGAATGCCCTACGCCCCTAAACCCTGCGGTTGATGATATAAATCCTGCATTACCCATAATAAGGAATATGCCATAATTACCATAGTTTAGGGTCCATAGGGTAATGCAGGATTTATATAATCAACCGTATGTCATAGTAGTTCGCAAATGTATTTGGGAGTTTCAGGAAACCCTGGACTCTGACCTAGAATGGCCAATGGACCCCTAAACCCTGAAGAAACCCTAAATCCTAAACTAACCTCAACCCTAGACCCTATACCCTAAACCCCTAAGCCCCTAAACCCCTAAACCCTAAACCCCTTAAACCCTAAACCCCTCCACCCTAAACCCTAAACAGGACGAGGGGCTGTAAAAGAGCGGAGGCAGGTTCACCTGGAGCTGCGTGCCGATCAGCAGAGCCTGCCCAAGGCTTCACAAGAAAGGTCAACCCTAAAGCCTAATCCCTAACCCCTAAACCCCTCAACCCTAAACAATAAGCCCTAAACCCTAACCCCTAAACCCCAAACCTTAAACCCTAAGCCCTAAACCCCCCAAACCCTAAGCCCTAAACCCCTACGCCCCAAACCCCTAAACCCTAAACCCGAAGCCCTAAACCCCTAACCCCTAAACCCCTTAACCCTAACCCCTAAACCCTATTCGGGCTTAGGTGAGCCTTAAACGCAAGAGGGCGAGGCAAGTTAGGGCTTCAAGTTCGAAATCCCCTAAACAGTCCTGGACCCCAAACCCCCAACCCCTAAAACCCTACTTGGAGGCCCTTTTGACTTAGTAAGTCTACTTAGTATCCCCTAGAAACCCCATTATAATCCCCATAACCCACCTTACTAACCCTACTTACTAAGTCAAAAGGGCCTCCAAGTACAGCAGAAGCCAGAAAGTTGGAACATCATTAGCTTCATGACCTTAAAGTAAAGTATAGGGAATCCCAACATGAATCATCCTAATTCTATGTTCCAACTTTCTGGGGTTCACTATAAGCCCTCGTAGTCCCTCAACCGCAAAGCTTGAGATTTAGCGTGAAGCTCTGCTTCTGACGCGAAGGCTACCATCGCCAGCACAAGGAGTCCGACGGCTTGCGATGCTGGGCTTGGGTTTAAACCCCTTAATCCGTAGAGAACCCACATTGTAGGGGCCTTGACTGATAGTTAGAATAGGATTTTGGGCGGTTCCTGATATGTAAGGCTCCTACATTATATAACCAGATAGGAACCGTAATGAGCTTTCGATCAGCCTGAACCCTAAAATCCCGACTCTTTTTCCACCTGCTCGGAAGCCTACCAACTTCAACACGTGAAACTTTGGGGTTTAAGGTTCGCGATAAGCCTCAACCTCGATCAAGCTCAAAAACCTACGAGCCACTGCCCCTTACACCCTAAATGGCCCTGGTTCAGATAAAGATCTGCCGATGCCTGCGCGAGCAGCACCCCCACTGTGTGAAAGAGCTCCGGCACCGGCGATGCAGTCTCCGAGAACCAATACGTCCTAGTCTCTCGTGCTTAGACCTTTTGGGCTCTGAAGGGCGAAGGGTTTAGGGCTGCATGGGCTATTCGAAAGAATTTGTGATTGTTGACCCGCTTGATTTGCAAGTCTCTTCTCTTGGTAGGGTGTTGTTGGGCTTGGAGAGCTGCGTGTCAGCAGCCCGAGTTTAGTCCTGTAGGCAAATGGTTTCGGGGGTTTGGGGTTTGGGCCCTGCGCAACGAGAAAAAGTCCATGAGGGCACAGGGCACGAAAATCCAGCAGGGGCCAGCCTAAACCCTATTAATCCTTATCCTTTCATAAAGAATTCAGCATTGGATAAGCAATCTAAGGAAGATCTCCTATTATAACCCTAAACCTTAAACCCTAAACCCCTAAACCCCAAAACCTAAGCCCTGGCGCTGAAGCATCAATAGAGACCTCAGTCGTGCAACGAGAAGATGCACCCTCGGGCCCAGGGCCTGAACCCGGGTTTGGGGTATAGGGTTTGGGTTTAGGGTTCCGGGTTTAGGGTTTGTTAGGGTTGAGGGTTTAGGGCTTTGTTTTTTGGTTTAGGGTTGAGGGTTTAGGGTTCAGAGTTGAGGGTCCGAGACCCTGCATGCTAGAACCCAAGTTGTTTTCCCCTGTCACCTGCAAACAGAACCTGTCCTAAAAGCGCTGGCAGCTAAGCCCGTCCTTGTTTCTTCCTTTTCCTAGTCCCTAACCTGGAAGCCTAAAGCGAGCGAAGATAGCCATCCCGACAGAGTCCTTCAATTTTTCCACTAAAGCAAACACGGGGTCATCGAGCCACAGATGCGAAGACTAAGGCTAAGGCATAAAAAGCTCTTGACATGAGATCCTGAAGCCCGAAAAGCACAGCAGCTTGAGGGAATACATAAGACATACGGAAGGCATAGTCTTAGGTTTTTGAGTTATTTCGTTAAACCCAGAACCCTATAACCCTAAACCCCGACCCGCGGTGCAGAATACATCGGACGGTTGATGATATAAATCCTGCATTACCCATAACAAGGACTATACCATAAATCCCATAGTCTAGGGTCCTTAAGGACAGGAGCACTTGGCCCAAAGTCCTGGAGTCCGCATCGTACACGAAGACCGACTCTCCCTCCTGACAGCTCTGGAGACTTTACAAAGAGGGTTTAGGGTTTAGGGGTCCCTTTAAAGGGATCTATAGGGAGTCTATAAGGGTGTAGGGTTTAGGGTTTAGAGGTTTGGGGGTTTAGGGGGTTTAGGGGGTTTAGGATCTGGGTGGGTTCCTTAAAAGGGATCTATAAGGGCTCTATAGGGTTCCTTCAAAGGGATCTATATGGGGTGGTGTGAAAACTCCGTGTTCAGTTCCTATACGCTAAATGGCGTTATCGTTTTTTTTTCTTCTTATCGTTTTCCCATGAAAGAACCTTTTACTGAAGTGTAGTACAACTGTAGTATATAGTATACGGGACATGGAAACATTCGTATATCGAAGGCAGTGGTTGTGCTTCTTTGGCGTGAAGTAGGTTTAAATATACGGGATATGAAGCTGCAAGCTTAGTCTGATAGGATTCCGATGGGGACCTTTTCACTCCGCGCTGGAGCTGTGCGTTTCGAATCCGTGCCAAAATGCATTCGCGAGGTTGGTGACGAAGCGGTTAGTGCGTGTTCAAATCGCCGTGACAAAGCCCAACTTGGCCCCAAGCTCCTCCCAACCCCGAGTGCGCGGGCCCGAATGCATTTAGAATCCGTGCCGAAATGCATTCGTGATGTTGGTGACGAAGCGGTTCCCAAATCGCCGTGTAACAGCCCAACATACCCCACACTCCCAAACCCGAGTGCAGGGAGCAAATGCGTTTAGAATCCGTGCCAAAATGCATTCGCGAGGTTGGCGGCGAAGCGGTTGCCCAAATCGCCGTGTGAACAGCCGACATGCATGCTCCCACGCCCGAGTGCGTGGGCGCAAATGCATTTAGAATCCGTGCCGAAATGCATTCGTTAGGTTGGTGACGAAGCGGTTTGGGATGAGGGTTTGGGGTTAAGGTTTAAGGTTGAAGGTTAAGGGGTGGGGATTCGGGTTTGGGGTTTAGGGTCAAGGTTTAAGGTTTAAGGTCAAGGGGTAAGGATTCGGGTTTGGGGCTTAAGGTTAAGGTTTAAGGTTAAGGGGTAGGGATTCAGGTTCGGGGTTTAGGTTTGAGGTTTAAGGTTTAAGATGGTTTACGGTTAAGGGCTAGGGTTTCGGGTTTGGGGTTTAGGGTTAAGATTTAAGGTTTCAGGTTCAGGGGCAGGGAACCCGAGTGCAGGGAGCAAATGCGTTTAGAATCCGTGCCAAAATGCATGCGCGAGGTTGGTGACGAAGCGGTTTGCGCGTGCTCAAATCGCCGTGAAAAAGTCCAACTTGGCCCCAAGCTCCTCCAACCCCGAGTGCGCGGGCCCGAATGCATTTAGAATCCGTGCCGAAATGCATTCGTGATGTTGGTAACGAAGCGGTTCCCAAATCGCCGTGTAACAGCCCAACATACCCCACACTCCCAAACCCGAGTGCAGGGAGCAAATGCGTTTAGAATCCGTGCCAAAATGCATTCGCGAGGTTGGCGGCGAAGCGGTTGCCCAAATCGCCGTGTGAACAGCCGACATGCATGCTCCCACGCCCGAGTGCGTGGGCGCAAATGCATTTAGAATCCGTGCCGAAATGCATTCGTTAGGTTGGTGACGAAGCGGTTTGGGATGAGGGTTTGGGGTTAAGGTTTAAGGTTGAAGGTTAAGGGGTAGGGATTCGGGTTTGGGGTTTAGGGTCAAGGTTTAAGGTTTAAGGTCAAGGGGTAAGGATTCGGGTTTGGGGCTTAAGGTTAAGGTTTAAGGTTAAGGGGTAGGGATTCAGGTTCGGGGTTTAGGTTTGAGGTTTAAGGTTTAAGATGGTTTACGGTTAAGGGCTAGGGTTTCGGGTTTGGGGTTTAGGGTTAAGATTTAAGGTTTCAGGTTCAGGGGCAGGGAACCCGAGTGCAGGGAGCAAATGCGTTTAGAATCCGTGCCAAAATGCATGCGCGAGGTTGGTGACGAAGCGGTTAGTGCGTGTTCAAATCGCCGTGAAAAAGCCCAACGTGGTCCATGCTCCTCCCAACCCCGAGTGCGCGGGCCCGAATGCATTTAGAGTCCCTGGCGAAATGCATTCGTGAGGGTTGTGATGAAGCTGCTTGATTTGAGTTGTGGAACTCTGCAGGCGCGGCGAATGCACAACATACAAGCCATCAGCAGCAAATAATGTACAAGACTACTGACATCATAAATTGACGTTATCGTTTTTTTTTCTTCTTATCGTTTTTCCAGCCAAAACACTATCCTTCCAACAGGCGCCCAGCGAACACAGAACGAAGAGGCGCGGGGTTATTACACAGCCCCATATAGGGTTTAGGGTTTAGGGGTTCCTTTAAAGGGATCTATAAGGGCTCTATAGGGTTCCTTTAAAGGGATCTATATAGGGTTTAGGGTTTCCCTTAAGCCGGAATCACCTACCTTCTTAAGGACTTATACAAGGAAACCATAAGGAACCCCAAAAAGGGAGGCTATTCAGGGTAAGGGAGGGTTTAGGGCTTAGGGGTTTAGGGTTTAGAGTTTAGGGTTTAGGGTGAAGGGCTTAGGGTTTAGGGGTTCAGGGTTTAGGGCATAGGGTTTAGGGGGTTTAGGGTTTAGGGGTTTAGAGTTTAGGGTGTAGAGGGTTTAGGGGTTCAGGGTTTAGGGCTTAGGGTTTAGGGGTTTAGGGGTTTAGGGTTTAGGGGCTTAGGGCTTAGAAGGTTTTAGGCCGATTTAAGGCTTCGGTTTTGGTGGTTTAAGCTTTAGGGTCTAAAGTTTTTTTTTTTTTTTCTGGGGTTTGGTGGTTTAGGGGTTCAGAGCGGAGAGTCCTGGCCCATATTGGGCTGCTTCAGAGTTTGGGGTCCCAGGGATTCTTTGTTTTTTTTCAAGTGCAGTGGCTCTTTCGACTCCGCAAAAGGAGGTGAGCCTGCCTATGGGGCATTTTAGTGGGGTTCTAGGTGGTTAAGGTTTTGCTTTATGGCCCGAGATGAGGGAAGGCGAGAGATGGTCCAAGAAGCATGAACATGAGCGTCATGTTGGTCGGTTTGGGGTTTGGGGGTGCCCAGAGACTCCAACATCCCTTAGTCAAGGAATATTCCTTAAAGTATAGTAAGGATCCCAAATATGATTTAAGGTATATTCCTTGATTAAGGGATATTGGAGTCTCTGGGTGTACGTCTAGGTTCAACAAACCAAATCCGAAACCTGGTCAAAAGGTAAACTCATCTGGCCCTGGCTGTCAATCTTGAAACCCCAAACCCCAAACCTCAAACCCCTTAAAACCCTGAACCCTAAAACCCTGAACCCTAAACCCCAAAACCCTGAACCCTAAACCCCCGAACCCTAAAACCCAAGACCATAAACCCTAAACCCTAAACCCCAAACCCGGCCGCTCCTCATAGCCCTCGCCGGACTTCGAGGAAAAGATGGCCTATGCATTCCCCCAAGAATTCCAAAGGACCCAATAATCAGGTACTCGGTTCGAGGACTGAGGATAGTAGTTGTGAAGGTTAGGATTTCGGAGAGTTAATGATTATTAGGTACTTGGACCCTTGGGGTTCAGCTTTGCACACATCAGATCAGCGACTGCTTCTAAAGACATTACGGTTTAGGGTTTAGGGGCTTCCGACAGTCTGCTTCGTCGCATGTTGATGGTTGGAGGGCCCTTTCAATACCACAAGGTTGGTTAGCCAAAAGGAGGAACTACAATGGACACTAAAGGTACAGCAATACCCAAGACCTTAAAACCTTCATACCTCCGACCCCAGAATCCTAAGCAGGCACAAACTCAGCCAGGAACCTCAACACTCCTCACGCTGAACCCGGAGACAAGAACTAACCCCAAAACATCAGCCCCTGACCCCCGAAACCCGAAACCGAAATATCCCCAGGCCCCAAACCGACCCACTGATACGAACTCTAAAGAAACCTTGTTGGCCTCGTGTAGAACCCTTCTAGAACCCTGAGTTAAGCCATGGAACCCAACCCTCAAAGCCCTGGTAACCCTAAGCCCAAAACCCGATGATATACATCCTGCATGACCCATAATATGGAATATTCCATAATTCCCAATATATTCCTTATTATGGGTAATGCAGGATTTATATCATCAACCGTATATCCTTCAAATCCCAAACCCGAAAGCCCAAAAACTCTGCAAGCCCTATGCCCTTCAAGACCCTAACAGAACCGCACCAAAGATCCCTTAAAAGGAGCCCTCGACACTCCTTTGCTTTCAACCCATGTCATCACCGCCCCAACATAGAAGAGAAATTCGCGGATTTGCTCCTGTGTCATCTGCTTGAACCTTTCAGTGGCCAGCTCATAGAACGGGAGGATGGTATTCCCATCTCCTTGGTGCATGGCCACATACACGCGACCTTCCCACAATACCTCGGCGGTTATCGAGGGGAAAAGCTGAGCCATTTGGGCCTCGTTCCCATGGCCCTCGTCGGCCAATTTCAAAACGAACCTCTCGTTGTAGTTGTACACGATGCGCCAGTTTCCCTTGCCCAGCATCTCAATCTTCCTCGGAGGATTGAAAGCCGAGCCGGAAAAGAATATGACCCCTTCCGGGTCCCTAATATAGTACGGCACCTAATATTTAGGGTGCCCAAACAGGGACCATAATTTTGACACCCACCCATATACAAAAGTCTGTCTGGGATTTGGTGGGCTATTCTGGATATCCCTTAAACGGAGCCCTTCAAAGGAACCCTATTCTACTCATCTTCCGCAACTCCTAAGAACCCTGAACCCTAAACCCTAAACCCCTCAACCCTAAACCCCTAAACCCTAAACCCCTAAACATAAGAACCCTGAAGCCTAACCCCTTTATAGAACCCTCATAGTACCCTTATAGCAACCCTTTAAAGGAACCCAGAAGCCGACAATGGCGACCTCCATGGCCAGCGCCAGGAACTCCTTGGCCACGCCAGGGCCGGAGCCCCTGCGCTTTTTTTGTTCTTAAAGGGCCTCTTTTCGATCTGCATTTAGGGGTGTAGGGGTTTAGGCTTGTTAGGGCATTTAGTTGTTTTTTTTGAATTTTGAGGGACTCTTGTCGATCTGCGTTTGGGGCTTTAGAGGTGTAGGGATTTAGGGTTTCGGGTTTAGGGGTTTTAGGGCTTTAGGGGTTCAGGGCTTTAGGGCTTTAGGGGTTTAGGGGTGTGGGGTTTAGGGTTTTAGGGTTTTAAGGTTTAGGGCTTTAGGGTTTAGGGTTTTAGGGTCTTAAGGTTTAGGGTTTTAGGGTTTTGTTTTTTTTAAGCGCCCCTTTTTAGGGTTTAGGGTTGAGGATTTAGGGCTTTAGGGGTGTAGGGGTTTAGGGTTTTAGGGGTGTAGGGTTTAGGGCTTTGGGGGTTTAGGGTTTAGGGTGCTAGGGGTGTAGGGTTCAGGGTTTAAGGGGTGTAGGGTTTTAGGGTTTAGGGGTGTAGGGTTCAGGGTTTTAGGGGTGTAGGGTTTTAGGGTTTAGGGTTTAGTTTTCTGTGTTTTGAGGCCTCTTTCTATTCCGTTGAAGGTCTAGAGAGCCTCGATTGAGGCAGGCCTTTGGAAAAGCAGGGTTTACGGTTTAGGGTGGAGGGAGCCCCTCTGCGCAGAACGAGCTAGAAGTACGGTTGATGATATAAATCCTGCATTACCCATCATAAGGAATAGATGGGAATTATGGTATATTCCTTATTATGGGTCATGCAGGATTTATATCATCAACAGTATTGCAAATACTACACGATACATACAATGATTAAAGTGTCATCAATATCTTCGAGTTATTACGACTATTCTTCTGTTGTCATTACATATTAAATGTTATGTTATTGTCATCATGATCATTCTTCTTGGCGTCTTTCAATACCATTATTATCATTGGCCATTGTATGTAACGTCTTTATTGCATGCTGTTATTGTCATTATAGTTGTGAACCCAGAGAGCCCAATACCCCTTATTTAAGGAATTTGCCTTAAACTATAAGCAGGTTGATATTGTACTTTAAGCTATATTCCTTCATTAAGGGGTATGGGGCTCTCTGTGCATATTGTTGTTCTGATATTTGTGATAGCTGCTATTGCTGCTATTACTACTATTACTGTTACCATTAATCATTGTTAGTATTATTCGCATTAGTATGCGTATTAGTATTGTGGTTATTGCTGCGCTAAGTCTATATTGTTCTTACTGCTATTTTAACTGTTATAGATTGCTACTCAGGATATACATTAATACTAGTCTCATTATTGTTGCTCTGCTCTTATTGTGACTACGACTATTGTTACTACTGTCATTATTATTGTTGTTGTTGCTGTTGTTGCTGGTGTTGTTGTTGTCGTTGTTGATCTTGTCATTCTTACTGTTATGCTTATTGTTCGACGTACTGGTACTCTTATTGCTATCACTCCTATTATTCTTATTTCTAATATTGTTAGTACTACGATATTTTCACTATTCTACTATAGATACGAAGTTTCTTGGGTTCTAAGGTGCAGAGGCTTAGATTCTACGGGGTGTTGAAGGGGTTTCGTAGGGGGCTTACTATATCAAGCTTTGCGCAAGGTTGTGTGGATGTGCAGCGGTTACCGTTGTTTTTGCAGGAGCTTGAAAGATTAATGCCATTTCTCAGACTGGTCAACGGGCTTTTCGGCAGGTTAGTCTTGCAAAGGCAGTTGTGCAACATGATGCAAAGCTTCCTCTGTTTACACGGTGTTTAGGTTTTGGGGTTCGTGGTGCAGATTTACCGACGTAGACCCTTTCACTGGGTTACCTTACTTTCTGAATTCAGGGTGCTAACCATAAGAACAAGTAACCCAAGAAGATTCTGCACTTCAGGGTCTAGGTAGGGATAGGGTGTACGGAACATGTCGCGCCTTTCGCCGGAGAACTTGGCCATCAGCGGTCGCGGAGATGCGGCATCCGCAAGCTGCCCTTAGACGATTGTTGAAACGGTGGACCCTGAACCCTTCAGCCTAGCAAAACCCTAAACCCCAAACTCGAAACCCTAAACCGTCGGGGTCTAGGCTTTGAAGGCCGACTGCGAATAGCCCAAAGCTCAAGGGCTTCCATACGGAGTTGGAGTGACTCGTTCACTAAATCTCCTCAAGCCCTAACCTTACACCCCAGAAGCGGAAGCAGAGCTCCTGAACCCCCCAGAGACTCCAATATCCCTTAATTAAGGAATATACCTTAAAGTATAGTAAGGATCCCTAATATGATTTAAGGTATATATTCCTTAATTAAGGGATATTGGAGTCTCTGAACCCCTTCGTCTGCAAGGGCCCTGAGCTCCAGGCGGACCATAGCTGTGCGAAACTCCTGGGCTGGCTTCATGTCTTTTAAGGTTTAGGGTTTAGGGTTTAAGGTTTAGGGTTCAGGGCTTAAGGTTTAGGGTTCAGGGTTCAGGGTTTAGGGTTTAGGGTTTAGGGTTTAAGGTTTAAGGTTGAGGGTTTAGGGTTTAGGGTTCAGGGTTTCAGGTTCAGGGTTTAGGGTGTCCCTCACCCCAAAACCCAAAGCCCCGAACCCCCAAAACCATCAAACTCTGAAGGCGTGAAGATCAACCCACCTGAACTTGCAGCTTAAATATAAGGGCCTTCATCATGAGAAGGAGGTTTGAGTGCAGATTCCAAAACTTGGTCATGATGCCTTCAGGGCTATCATCCAGCAAATGTCTTGGATGAGCGCAAAACAACCCCAAACCTTAGAAACCTAAACACGAACGCCACCAACTACTGAACTCTAAACCATGAAACCGGAACACTAGACCCTAAACCTATAAACCCTACACCCTAGACCCTAAACCTTAACCCTAGACCCTAAACCTTATACCCCAGCGGAACGAAGGTCTCCTGAGCTCTGGGGCTTGGGGCTCGAGTTCATCTTGTCAGAGTTGTGATAAACCCTGCTTCATGATTACTTCCTGCGACCGCCGCGATTGTGCAAGCTGCCCTCAATCCCGTAATAGAGGGGTCTTAATGATTACCTATACTATCTTGGGGGAATGGGGCAGGGGACTTAGACGTTTTGGGGTCTAGGGCTTTGCAAACAGGATTGAAGTTTGGGTTACTACGCTTTGCATTTCGCACTTAACTGGATGAAGCTACTTCAGACAATACCTGCCAAGTCCCCTGATCCTCCCGGTCAACTAAATAACGAACTCTAAACCCCCAAACCCCAAAACCCTAAACCCCAAACCCTGCACCCTAAACCCGAAACCCCAAACCCTAAACCCCTAAATCCCAAACCCTAACCCTAAACCCCTAAACCCTCAGCCCCTGAACCCGGAACCACACCCGCAGCAAGTAACCCAGGAGTCGAGAAGAACGGAACTCGTCCCCGAAGAAGGTGGTTTTTAGGGCTTAGGGTTTGGGTTTAGGGTTTAGGGTTTAGGGTTTAGGGTTTAGGGTTTAGGGTTTAGGGGCTTAGGGTTTAGGGTTTAGTAGTCTCCATTGTAGTTCCTGTTTTGGGGTTACCTTATAAAATTCCACGTTTTGGGGTTACCTTATAAAATTCCACGTTTTCGTGGGCTACCCTATAAACTCCTGCTCATAAACTCTAACCAAAACAGGAACTACAATGGAGACTAGACCTTGGGGTTAAAGGGGCCCTATACCCTTATGCTATGAATCCCTATATAGTACATGAACCCTAAACCCTTTTGAGGCTCATTTCGTCCTTAAGGTAGGTAGGGCTTGCAAAGGGCTTAGAGCCCAGCGTTTCGGAGCTCAGGCTGCATAGAATAGAGGCTCCAAAGTAGTTCCTTTTTGGGGTTCATATATAGAATTCTATTAGGTAATCCCAAAAAGGAACTGCTTTGGGGCCTATGGGTAGCTTAAGGATCTTTTTTTGAACCCTCGTGCCTTTTTAGCCCTGCGCCTCCAGACTACCAAATTGGTTGAGGGAGGGGAACACATATCAGTACAGAGAAAAAGGCTGATGATCACCTACACCACATAAATATTCCCCAGTAGTACTTATAATAAGCTACCCCTAGGCCCCATAGTAGTTCCTTCTTGGGATTTCCTTACAGGATTCTGCATATGAACCCCAAAAAGGAACTACTTTGGGGCCTGTGGGGTAGGGCTAACAACAATAGCCACCGGGCATGCGTGTTCCCAAGGGCTCTTGACGACAAACTTACCAGGGCTATCTCTGCTTACCTGCATCAGTCTAGGTCAAAGAAGTTACCATACCTTAGAAGCGGCTCCCACCCTGTAATAGTGACTATAGGGGTTATATAGGATTATATTAGGGCCCTATTATATTCTTATTATACCACTATTACAGGGTGGGGGCCCCTTCTAAACCATGCCTATAGTCTCCATTGTAGTTCCTTTTGCGGGTTACCATTTAGGATCCTTAATATAGGATTAAATTGGTTAAACCGAAAAAAGGAACTACAATGGAGACTACAGGTATGCCACCACTCCAAAATCACAACACAACCCGCGGCCCTGCCCAAGAAGTCGCCACCGGACTGGAGCGAACTCAACTAACTCAACACCCCAAGCCCAGCTGACTACACGCACTCGCCGCCCTGAGCTCCGGACGATTCTCAACGGAATGGGCGAATTTGCTCCCAACATGACACGCCCCAGTAAAGCGTCGTTACACATCCTAATGATAAGTGGCAGTGCGCCATCCAGGCCTGCAAGCGAAGCACTGCACGTGGAAGACGGCGGACCTGCACCATCCGTCGCCACCATGCCTGGACGCGTCGCGAGGCGGCTTTCTTGTCGACCTTTGCGCGACGCTGCTGGACGAGGACCTGGACGTCCCGGGCGACGAGGCGCAGCTTGTCGCCTACGCCCCGGCTGAGGTGTCGCTTCCTCACAGTTCTAAAGCTTGCTCCTTAACGAGGAGAGCAGCCTAGCTTAGGGCTTAGGGTTTTAGGGTTGCGTATATTCACATCCTGAATTCCCTATCCAAAGATACCAAACTCCCTTCCACGAAAACTGTTTAGACCTAAACTAGAACCTGAACATGAACCTTAAGCCCCTGAACCTCAAAGCCCCTGAGACCTATACTCGAAGCTGTACTTGGAATCTCAGAACTATGACAAATACGCTCCAAAGACTGCGTTGCTAGTTAAGGAGGGCCTCTTCCACTGCTGCAAACCCCAAAACCTAGAAGTCAATGCTTGCTCAACTTGGGTTGCTGGTGTAGAGGTATGTACATGCATGTACCTACATCGTATTTGTGGTGGCATGTAAAGTTGCTGTGCAGGAATCACTTTCACGCTAAATGTATATAACCACCGACTATGGGCTTCCCATCCTCCAAGCATACTTAGAGGCCCATGGGGCTTAGTAGGTAGGTTACACATGGGGTCATAAGTACCCTATGCGGAGTTACCCCGCCATTTTCTTGACACTACCCCAAACCCTAAACCCCTAACCTACCTTTTTAAGGACCTATATAAAGAAATCATATTAGGGAACCCTTAAAAGGTAGGTTCCTTAGGGTCCAGGCACTTACTACAGGGAACTCCAGAAAGTTGGAATATGGTTTCATGGTAGGATACCCTGTAATTTACCATAGAAGGGTTAGGATAATCATATTCCAACTTTCTGCCTTTTACCTTAAGCCAATTCTGCCTCCAAACATACGTTGCCAAGCGTCCGCCTGCGGACTGCGAGGAACTTTCACGGCAAGCCTCGACTGTTTCGGCTTGGGGGGGGGGGGGGGGGGGGGGAGGGTTTGTATCGTTGAAGTTTACGGTATAGGGTCTGGGGTTAATATAGGGCCTTACTAATTAGGGGTATATTTATACAATCTATACAGAGGAACTCCGAAAATAGTAGAGTTATAAGGATAACCTAGGCCCCTTTATGTAGTATCGCGTGGGCTCGGGGTTTAGGGCTTTAGAGTCAAGAGGTCTAGGGTGCAGGTCTATAACATCTGAAATTTGAGGGTTACCGGTTGAGGGATTAGGGATTTTGCATGGAAAGATATTAGACCCCGCGAAAAGGAGACCATTTTGGTTTCAGGTTTGGGGTCAAGCTCAACCCGATGAGGGTTTACAGGTTGCGGGTGAGGTTGCTTCTTGACCACACTTTACTGTTTATGTGGGTTTAAGGGTTCAGCGAGATTGACCTAAACTCTAAAGCCTAAAAGGGCCCATAAAACCCTAGGAGAGGGGACTTTTGTGAGTTCCTTCTGAACCCTAAGCCCCACACCCTAAACCCTAAGCACATGAAACACTCCGGTCCAAGCAAGCACTACACTCACCCGAGACCCGAACTGACTGTGAACCCGAAACCCCCACGCCTACGACCGATGCAACTTTCAAAGGTGTAGGGTTTGGGGCTTTACGGTTCAGGGATAGGGTCCAGGGTTTGGGAACAATTACAAGCCCCTTAGGTCTGCAATCCAAACATTAGTTTTGTTGGCCCTTTGGGTATACATTTTGCCCGGACTGAAGGACTCTCCCCCTTCACAACAACACCATTCGGAAGTCCGCCTCACATCACAGAACCCCTGAACAGCCAATTCCAAGAAACCCTTTACCCTAAACCCTAGAGGAGCGGCTGCCTGGAACACTAAAGGGATGACTGCCTAAGTCGCTGAAGCCCCTAAACCCTAAACCCTAAACCGCTTACAATCCTCTAAGTTGGTACTGAGCAGCGGCTGCACCCGACGGCGAAAGAGACGGGCCCTTGGAAGCCGAGCATAGGGGCCGAAATAATTACCAATACTATTCTGGGGGGGTTCCTTATCTAGTTCATTGTTGGGATAGGATTAACAATGATCATGTTTATTCCTTATTGGGTTTAAGTACCCAGTAAAATGTAAAATGTTGTCCAACTATGACCCAGTTATTATGAATACAGTATAATGGGCCCCAAAACCCTGTTCTGTTTATGAAGGCCCCTACATGAACACCATGGATGAGGTTCCAAAGATTGTTCCCAAATCTGACTTTGCCGTATCTATACATGCGAGCAACACTCTACATAATACGAACTTATAGATCTACACACAAGTACACATGCACCTACTTACGTTATATGCATACATATATATATATATATATATATATACAGACATGTACAAGCATGTGCATATATATATATATATATATATATATTTGTATACACACACATGAGTCTACTGATTGTTTCTGGGCTCTCCATTTTACGACGAACGGTGCAGGGGTTGAGGCTAGGCTTGTTCTGTCGATTCTTTGGTTCAGAAGGAGCATGGCTTTTCCGGCTGTGGAAGATAAAGGCTCGAAGGGACGACGATGACATCTCTGAAAATGCCTATTTCATCAGTGTTACTAGTAGTACTTCAGCACTAAAGGCTTAAACCTGAGCAAAGATCATGGCACCTCAGGGCTTAGGGCTTAGATTTTAGGCTTAAAGGTACCCTATAGAAGGACACAGGGGGAAGAGGCCTGCTCAGCATGTCCGATATGTCGGACTGCAAACATCGCTGGCGGAAGCCTCGGATGACCATCCTACGGTTGATGATACAAATCCGGCATTACCCATAATAAGGAATATATGGGAATTATGGTATATCGGTCATGCAGGATTTACATCATCAACAGTAGCTCTGGATCGGAGGTTTAGGGTCGAAGATCTTCGGCGTAGGGGTTCAGGGTATTGAGTTGGGGTTTAGGGTTCAGGGGCTTTGGGCATATGGGCTTTAGGTCATATGAGTTAGGCCCTTTAGGCTTCTGCGTTAAGGTTTCGAGCTCTGGCGCATGCTGTAGTTGATCAAGGAGTTCCTGTCTAGACACAAGGATTTAGAGTCCATGCTTGAGGGCTGAAATGTTTCGGTTTGAATATACAGCTCCGGTTCCCAGAGACTCCAATACCCTTTAATAACTTAATTAAGTAGGGAATATACCTGAAATCATATTGGGGATCCTATACACTATATTTGAAGCATTCTCCTTAATTAAAGGATATTGGAGTCTCTGGGCTAAAGACTACCGAAGACGGTCTAAACAGTGGAGTGGGGTGGAGCGGTCAAAAAGTTTCAGGGTCTCTGAGACTCTGGTTTGGCTGCTAAGGGGTTTCACTGGCTTGCTCTTGTAATTTTGTTGCTACGATGAACACCACCATGAACAACTTCCTCATCCCGCCGACACTTTCCCGACATGTCCTTGTTTAGGTTTGTTCAATGCTTCAATGCAGAGCTAACTATCTCATGGCACACTCTCTCCGAAGTTCTACGATTCTACATGCTACAATCTCACACGCGAGAAATCTGAGTCCCGATCCTTCCCGCATTTTGTTTTCGGGCTGGGCCTATAGGCATAAGCCCTGATATCAAATGTCTACACCTCTGACTACTAGATGCAAAACTGACGTGACCTTTGTGCCTCAGGAAGAAACGGAGCATTCCAGACCCTAACCTTCAAGCCCTTGGGTTTTGGGATTGGGACACTCTAAGCCCCAAGCCGTCGTAAGCCCCAGCCCCCGTGCCCTAAACCATTTGCTTCAAAACATGCATTGAGGATTTCCATGCCGGGGAGCCCAGGGGAACTAAGTCCACGTGAGCAAGGAAGAGAGCGAAAGAGGGCGTGACCTATCATGAGCTTCCGACTTGAGCTATCAGGATCTCTTGTTTGGGGCTGAGGGCGTTCAGATCTGGCATTGGTTAGAGTTCAGGGTGTAGGGCCTAGTCGGCTTAGTCTTCAGATTTCCAAGTTGCTCAATGTCAGCTGAGTAGGACTTGGTGATGTTTAGCAACACCCCAAACCTAGTTCATTGTTGGGATAGGATTAACAATGATCATGTTTATTCCTTATTGGGTTTAAGCACCCATGAAAATGTACAATGTTATCCAACCATGACCCAGAAACCATGAGCCCAGAGGTCAGAGTGGTAGGCCTTAAGCAGATGAGCGTTGAACAGATACAACCCCCGAGCAAATACTTAAAGACCGGGGATCCTTCTCGTCTTATTCAGGTTGCACCCCGAAACCCTACCCTAGACCCTAAACAGTAAACCCTAAACCCCAAATTCAGGCAGGAGGCCCAAACCGAAATGGAGTAATTACCTGGGGCCCTGTGTTCCCAGAAAGCCTGCTTCCGCTGGCAGAAACCGAAACCAATACTGGGTTTCGGGATATACTAAACAACAACCAAATTGGGCCCATAAGGCAACACTAGTACTAGCGATTGTGAGCGGTATGTTCTCTTCAGAGTTGAAGCTGCTCCAAGCAAAGGACGGGGCACCCAAGGATGACAATCTAAATCGCTGGAGAGCACTGGAAGTTCGTTGTCATTAGTTAGGCGGTGGCTTTAAGGTGGTCTTTGCGCTCTGTGCTTAGATTGGGATGGGCGCCCTGGTGCCGTCCATGTACCTATAAGAAGCTTTAGTTTTAGCAAGGTTGGCTGAACCTTTGAAAGCAGGGCTCGGATACGACCCAAGCCCAGGCCCTGAAACTCAAGACCCCCACGAGCCCAAGCCAATTCAGACTTCGGGATTCAGGGCTTAAGGTCACGGTTAAGGGCTTTTTGGGTTTCGGGCGGTGCAGAGTTCAGTATCAGCCATGCGTACACACACACAAACAAAGACACAACACGTACGCATACCAACCACGAAGACGATTCCGAAACGCCAGCGGCCTCGAAGGTCTCCTCTTCGAGCACCTCGAAAGGCATGGATCTACAGGGTTTGCACAGCACAAAGGAACCCTTGCAATGCAATGCAAGGCAATACGACGCACTGCAGCGCAGTGCAATGTGTTGCACAGTGATGCATTGAAGCGCAACGTAGATGAGCAGCTATGCCCTGCAATGTGATGAAGTAATCATTATAGTGGCACTGACAAATGGTAGTCACAATAGTCTACAACCAGCATATATAATAGTCATAATGAAAACAAATAAAACTACATCCTCGCCACGCGTCGCGAAAGGGGGTTCATGAGGAAACGAGCAGTGTAGAGTTTTTCGGTTGCATGGATGTTGAGGGTTGGGGCTGGTGTTAAACTGTTAAACCAAAGCATGCCAAAGCCAACCAAGGTGCTGATGCCACTACTGTGGAGGAGCCGCGGCCCAAGTCCCGCCATCGCTTGTACTCTGCCTCCGGGAAATGGTTTAGGGTTTAGGAGTTTTGGGTTTTGGGGTTTATGGTTTACGGGTTTAGGTTTAGGGTTTAGAGGTTTAGGGTTTAGGATTTTGGGGTTTAGGGGTCTAACTAGACTGGCAGAGAGTTCAGGAAAGACTTCGAGTTCAGTCTTCAACCCTAGTGTTCAACCTACAACTCTCTCACAGCATCTCAAAACCTCCTACGAGTCTTCATGCGATGCCTGCAACCAAGCCAAGTCCTGGAGGCTGGAATCCCAAAAAGCGGAACCGGAAGTGAGATCGCCTCCTTCTTTTTTTTTTAGAGTGCAATGGGGCCTTTTCTGCGAGAGGTCCAGCCAATTTCCGGCTTGCACTGAAAACAGATCCCTTGCCAGATCCGAGGTTCGTTTCTCCTCCTTCAACATAGGGGGTTAACACGATGATATAAATCCTGCATGACCCATGATAGGGAATATACCATAATTCCCATATGTTCCTTATTATGGGTAATGCAGGATTTATAACATCAACCGTAGGAGCTCATTGAGGGCCAATGTACGTACAATTCGGCACATGGACCCTCAGGGCAACACAGTTCGTACAAAGGATAACGCAAAGAACAAGTCTATACTCACGTCATCTCCATTCTTGTCCCGTTCTGAACATGGCCTGTGCTGCTTCAACATTCGGGTCCTTCATTAAGGAAAACGGGCTTATCAATCAAAGGTCTGCATTATGTGGGAGTTGGAGAACTTCAGCTACCCGAGTACAAAACCAGAAAGTGTCTTCAATAGAATGGAACCAATAATTTCATGTAGCCTTTAAGAAATTCCGAGAATGGGTGGGAAGGCCTCTGCATCGCACTTGTCGATGCCTCCCAATACGAACTCCTCCTCCTCCGGAGAAGGGCTAAGGGCGTTTATTGTGGGCTTCCGAAAATTGGGGGTACCCCATTTTGGGATCCTTATAATAAGGATCCTACTATATTAGGGTCCCCTGTTTTCGGAAACTCCCTATTGGGTTTAGGGCTTGTAGGGCAGGGCTTACAGGGCTTGAACGGTAGGGCTTACACGGCTTATCGGGTTCTGGACGTATGGGGTTTAGGGTTTGCGGTTTCGGATTGATAGGGATTTCGGAAGGGGTACGACGTCACTGATGCCAGGATTGATGACCCCCACACTAACATAGTGCAATACCGGTATTGCCATGTAATGAACCTGGAACAACAATGCTACTGGGCCAGCCGAGCAAAGCGAACAGCGAGGTCACAACGTCTACTCCGTAGCTAGACTCTGACGCGTTCGTGGCCCGGAACTCAAAGCTCAGACGTGATCTCTCCAGCAGCAACACACTGTCAACGATCTATCCGAGGATATGGAACTCACGGTTTAAGGCTCCGGGCTGTTATTAGGGTTTGTATGTTCACGAGAGCACTGTCCATGTCTCGTCGATCACCTTTTCCGAGATCGGTAACTCAACGGCATCAACCACTGATGAAGCAGCATGCACAAAGACGTGCAGATGCATCCGAAAATCGAAGCAGGCCCCTTCCGAAGCTTGGTAATCTGCTCTTCGTCCTCCTTCTGCTTCAGCATGTTTTACTCCTTCTGAACATTCTCCTGCGTTTTCAAGACGCGGTTGCACCTTTGGGACCCGAAGCCTCGTCTTGACGTGTCTTTGCTGACCGAGGCCAGCAGCTGGGGTATTGTAGCGGCCTTACCCTAAGGCCCCAAAGTAGTTCCTTTTTGTGGTTCATATATAGAATCCTACTAGGTATTCTGAAGAAAAGGAACTACTTTGGGGCCTATGGTAATGATTAGACTAGGATTTGGGGGGGTTATATTCTACCATAACTAGCATAATACAGGAACCGTGAAAACCACAGTCTAATTGTTAGGGCCCCTACATTTTACTCTATGATCAAGGCACCCTCCCACAGCGCAAGTGCAAGCTTTTCACTGTCCAGGTCATGAACATGAACAGCACTACTACTCCCTCACGCCGTAACCATCCCAAACCCAACGTACCCTAAACTCCTAAACCGTAAACCCCTAAACCCCTAAACCCCTAATCCCTAAACCCTAAACCCATCCCAAACCCAATGTCATCCCGGCCATGCGTGCCAGGGCACAAAGGAGTTTCGAATTGAGGCTCCGTTTTGAAAGACCAAGCGGCTTGGCAAAATCCTGAACGCAGGTCAACCCTCGAACGAAAGTTAAACTCACCTGACCACCAAGCTCTATGCCCCGAACCCTACAACTCTAATTAGACCATACCCTAAAACCCCTGAAGCTAAAAACCCAGAAACACCAAAAACCTTACAAAATCCTGCAGCCCCAAACCCTAGAACCGCTGAGCCTAAACCCAAACCCCTAGAATCCTAGAACCCCAAACCCTAAACCCTACACCCCAAACCCCAAAACGAACTACTATGGGGCCTATGGGTAAACCCCAAACACCAAAAGAGACGCAAAAGACCACAGCCGCTCCGTCAGCCGGGAGCCCCGCGGCATCAGCTCGCCAAAGCGCGTCTCCTCCGTTTTGGGCGCTTGAAAGCCCTGAGACTCCAAAGAGCCCGAAGTAGGTAGCTTTCTTTTTTTAAGGTGTAGTGGTAGCTTTAGGGCGTAGGGTTTCGGGTTTAGGGCTAAGACTCCAAATACACCGAAGTAACGAGGTATTATTTGTAGACTTTTGACCCCAAAATAAGCATTCTTTGTGAACTTGGAGTCTCAAAGTGCTATTTCCTCATTTCAGGGCCTGAAAATTAACAGAATAGGGTTTTGGGGCCCGCTATACTAAATTTATTAATTTATGAAAAGGGGCAGCCCAACATAGGATTGGTAATCACTGCCAGGCTTCCGCTAATAGGCGAAGAGTGCCATATGTACAGACTCTACAAGGCTTTCAGGGGCTAGTATAGGTGGGCTGATAATTAGAACAGTTGGTCTTGGGTAGAGTAAACTACGCAAGATCACACACAAGGAGACCCAAGTCAAAATAAAATCCCTTAACCCTGCACCCGTTTAAAAAGTCTATAAAGCTTAAGGACGAAATGAACCTCAAAAGGGTTTAAGGTCCATATACTATATAGGGATTCACAGCATATGGGCATAGGGCCCCTACTGATGGGTCATTTGGTCCCCAAGGAATTCCAAGCTCTCATCCCTACACCCCTTCTTAAGAGTAGAGGCCCTAAGTAATCATCCATTCCTCAACCCGCACAACTCCAAGTAGCCCAAAAGTAAGTACCGTTTCTAGACTTTCGACCTCAACGTAGGCACTCTTGCTATACTTGAAGTCTTCCGGAAACCCTAAACCCCACACCCTTAAACCATAAACCCTGAACCCTAAGCCCTGAACCCTGAATCTTACACCCTACACCCCAATAACCCTAAACCCTAAACCCCGAACCCTCAAGCCCTTTAAAAACCAGGAAGACTTCAGAACCAGCCTTGGAAGGCCTGTCATTGGCACAGCGAAGGAGCTGCAAAAATGCAATGAGGCGCCTTTCCGGGGATTTCAAGGATTTTATTGGGGTGCTCGGGGCTTTCAGGTTTGTGGCCTTAGGGTTCTAGGGTACGAGGGTTTAGGCCCCGTGAGAAACCCGAGAACCCGAAAATTGAAGCGTATGTACATAGAAAAAAATGTATACCAACATACCAACATGAGACTTGTGGCTTGGTGGGCTTGAAAACAAGGCACTCTTAAGGCATCATGTCTACTTCTCCGGAAGTCTGAGGATAAATCGGAAGCTGAGGCCGCTCGCCAGAAGCTGCTGTCGGCGGCGAGGTCTCCGTCGTGACCATCCTGGACGTGTTCATGTCAGGTGGAGGGCTTCTCGGTTCAATCAAGAGAGTCAAGGATCGGGGTTTGTCAAAGGGGAAAAGGAGGGACCCTTAATGGGGACCCCTACCCTATGATGGGCTATACAATGGGTGATGCTAGCTACATGAAGGGTACATACCTAGGGGTCCTTATTGAGGGTCCCTCCTTTTACCCTTGGGGTTTGGGGGCCGTTTTGCTTTGGCGCTAAGGGGCTGTGGGGCTCAGGAGGTCACGAGGGAAGGGTTTAGAGTTTAGAGGATGATTCGGGTTGATCCAAGGCTTCGAGATCATTCACACGGTCCATTACCTGTAAGAAAGCCCGCCAGTCTAAGAACGAAGTTGGCTGCTCTACAGCCTGGCACTTTTTGGTGCGATGATCGCCGATCCGGAACTGTGGACCGTTTCCAGAAACTCCCCTATCCCTCAATTAACGAATCTTCCTCAAACTATAACAGGATCCTTGATATGATTTAAGGAATACCCCTTAAAGCCTTAATTAAGGGATGACAGTGGAGTCTCTGTCTTCTAGAGGCCCTCTGAGTCTGTTGTGCAACGCTGTCATACGGTATATAAATCCTGCATTACCCATGATAAGGAATATATGGGAATTACGGTATATTCCTTATTATGGGTCATGCAGGATTTATATCATCAACAGTAGTTCCCTGTAACCACCAGGGATGAAGCCCTGAAGTTCCAAAGCCCTCAGAACCACAACTAGCTCATGGTTGGGATAGAATTAAAAATGTACGTGTTTATTCCTTATTGGGTTTAAGTACCCATAAAAATGTAAAATGTTACCCAACTATGACAAAGACAAGTCGTGAAGCTCAAGCCCTGAATCCAGGGACTCAGATCTTGCATGCTACCCTAAGATTCCATGTACCCAATTAGTATATACTTGGGCCCCAAAGTAGCTATGTAGGAACTATACTTAAGGCCAAAGTATCTACTATTTGGGTATATACATGAATCCGAGAGGAAGGCCTCCACATGAACCACTTTGGCGTCGGCAACGCCAGCGATTGCACGCACAAGGTCCTGTGAATCTGGGTTTAAGGCTTGGCTTTCCGGTTCAGGGTTGGTGGGTTTTTGCTTTGGTCACTTACCTGCCAGTTTGTCCTAGCTTTGTGTGAGCGCGGAGGATTTTAGAGTAACTCCCAGAAAGTTGGATCATCATCTTGCCCTCAAGAAAAGTATAAAGAATGCCAACACCCATTATCCTCCTTCCATGCTTAATATTCGAATATATTTGCTGGAATATAGAAACTTAAAGCCCTAAGACATATATTGACAAATTGTGGTTCTCGTGGGGGCGTCATCATCTTAAACCCTAAACCTTGAACCCTAAACCCTAAACCGCAGGATGTTGTTGACGCCTGGAACCCACACCCGGCGGTAGGTCCAAAAAACCTGAGGTGACACGCAACAACACAAAAATCCCTCAAGATTAAGGTTCAGGGATTAGGAATGGGGCTTAGTTTCAAGTGTTAAGTCTGGGTTTTAGGTTCTCTCAATGAACAATGACCTACCACAGGGTCGTTTCATGTCCTGTACAAGTACTTGAAATGATACGAACCATTCAAACTAATATGTGGGCAGGAAGCCATCGGGAGTATTAAATTGAAGTGAACCACGTCTGAAACCCTCATAAGCCCGTAATCCCTGTTCAATACTTGTGCAGGCACTCTGGAAACCCTAAACATACAATCACCCCTAAACCCCTGAACCCCTAAACCCTAAACCCCTGAACCCCCAACCCTAAACTCTAATCCCGGGATCCTGGAACAGCTGATGCGGCCACTCAAAGGCAAATCCTTCCACTAGGGCCTGCAATGGACTGCTGCGCTGTAGACACGACAGTTTAGAGTTTGGGGCTTATAACCCTAATTGCTCTAAGGACTCATATTTTAAGGCTTTTGGGCCCGAAGACCATACCATTTTCGGGCTATTTTGAGCCTTAGGGTAACAGAGACAGGACATCTAAACCGTCTGCGAGACATTTGCTTATTCATTCCAGTTTGGGGTTTTAGGGTTTCCGGGTTGTTGGGGGCAGGCGATTAGGGAATCACGCAAAAGCTCTCAGCCCTGTGATTTAAACATATCTGTCTTTGGATCGATTATGACGACAATATTTTCTAGCCGATGGATAACTCGTCGCACAGTATAGGGACGTACATAGATGCTGCACCTCTGGGGTTTGGGTTCGTGAGGCTTAGGAAGGCACCCTAGCGGTCCAGTTTGGCCTTACAAGGGGATCCTTTGAGGCACTCTAAGGCCCACATACATACTGCGTCAGTATACAGTAGAAGCCAGAAAGTTGGAATATCATTATCGTAACCCCTTTAAGGTAAACTATAGGGGATCCTACCATTAATCCATACTCCAACTTTCTGGAGTTCCCTGTAAGGTTCAGTCACCTAGGGTTTAAGGCTCATTTCTGGACTACTTTTCATGGAGACGAAGATGCTTGGCGAAGTCTTCAACGGCCCTTCAAACAACATTATGCAGAAGTACTGTAGGGGTTCCTTTAAAGGGTGCCTTTAAAGGGGCCTATAAGGGTTACTTTAAGAGATCTATAAGGGTACTATGATATAGGGGCCTTAATAATTAGAATAGGGTTTTGGGGCCCATTATACTACAAATATAATAAGGAACCTCCAAAATAGTAAACTAAAAAGCACGACAACAGAGCGCCTGACCCGTACCCTTTGCAAGACCAGACGCGTTTGGCGAGGTAGGCTTCTTCAACACTTCATGTTTCTGCGGGCTTCTGGCCACCATTCCTTAAAACCGAAGTCACCTTAACCCCCGAAAGGCTACCATCTTCTGGACTTATACCACGAAATCCTAGTGAGGAACCTGTAACTTGAAACGATTGGCCTCTTGGGGTCAAGGTAGACCTGACCCTTACAGTAAGCCATCTACAACCCCTTAAACTGAATTCAGCATTATCAAACCCTAAACCCTAAAGCCCTACACCCTAAAGCCCCAAACCTTAAAACCCTAAAACCCTAAACCCTAAAGACCCTAAACACTAAAACCCCCAAACCTCAAAAGCTTATAAGCCCTACAACTCTGAGATCTTGGTCTCGTGCCCGCCGCGACGCGGCCCCCGCCGCTGTGGCGACGGCTGCCGCTCGCGTCGCGACCTCGGCCGCGCGCAAGGCCGCGGCCCGGTCACCTCGGGCGGGGCCGCTTAAAGGATACCTTGGGGTATCCTTTGGGTACGGCCCCCGCTCAGTAATGGTTGAATTATATTCATAATATAGATATAGTAGGACCTTAACAGTAGTCTTTTGTAGACTCTTACTGTATGGGGGCAGCACCTAAGGTATCCTCTACTAGGATGCCCGGTAACGTAGGAATAAAAAGGGCTCCCTTTTTGGTATTGGGTAACTTTATAAGGAACCTAGGACTACAAAAATGGAATACTGGTACTACCGTCTTCTTTTGATGGGCTTGATAAGCCTGGGTACCACTGCGAAGCTTCTACTTGCGCCGCTACTAGAAGCCCATGGCTTTATGCCTTCAGCAACAGCACTCTGTAGGGGCCCTGAATAATTACCAACACTATTTAGGGGTTCCTTATTATAGTTATAGTATAATGGGCCTCAATATCATATTCTAATTAGTGCGGCTAAAGTGTGGGAGAAGCATGGAAAGACTTACGGCCTCATGCAAACAACACTGTCCGGCAAGTAGCCTCCAAGACATTAACAAATACTGCTCTTCCTAATCACAACAACAACAACACCAACACCAACACCACCACCACCACCACCACCACCACCACCACCACCACCACCACCACCACCACCACCACCACCACCACCACCACCACCACCACCAAGCACAAGAACAATAACAATAGTTAGAACCAGAATAAGACTAAAAACAACAACACGGAGACGATCACGCACAAGAACAAGAAGACGAACACGAACAATGACAAGGCCAATAACAAGAGCAATAACGAGAACAGAAATAAAGCAAGAACAATGATTGACAAGAGAAATACATAAGAATAAGAGCAAGAGCTAGAACGACCAGTCCTCGTCGTCGTATAGTCATCGAAGTCGTCGTCGTACTAGTGGCTTTAAGCCCGAAACCTCTTACTGCCCATCAGTGCAGCCCGCCAGCGTCCCTCAAAGAGCTGCTCGTACCTCTTATGGCAGCGGCAGCAGAAGTCGACCTGCCGCGGGGAGGAAGGCCTCTGTGGCTGGTAATATGGGAGTTTCCGAAAATAGGGGACCCTAGTATAGTACCCTAAATAGTAGGACTCTTATTATGTGGACCCCAAAATAAGGTGCCCCTAATTTTCGGAAACTCCCATATAGCTGGTTAAGAAACCTTGGGTCTTTGTTTTGGTTCCTTTTATAATCCCAATAATATTGGGGTTACACGGCCAGGGTTGCCTAATCCGATTCCTACATTAATACATATGGACCCTTTACCCGCGTTCCCGGGGCCAGAAATGCTAAACCACATCTGGAAAACGGCGGAAGGCTTTCGCTGCCGGTACAGCGGAAGCTACCCAGAGACTCCAACATCCCTTAATTAAGGAATATAATGGAAGAACCTGATTAAGAAACCCTGGGCCTTTATTACGGTTCCTTATTAATTATGTGAATCCTACTTCTGGGGGTTTTAGACCCAGGGTTTCTTAATCAGATTCCTACACTAAATTACCTCAAACCATATTAAGGATCCTACTATAGTTTAGGTGGCGCAGTGTTTGTCCGTGGAGTATCGGCTTTGCGCCCGTAGGCTTCGGCACATCAACGTCGCGCCTGGCAGCCTTCTGCGCAAGCGTACCAGGTGCGCTCCTCCGCGCAGACAGCTTCCCAGGGGCCTAGCGTAAGGGCTTGGGGCTTGAGGGTTTACCCCTGGCTGAAACTCTAAGCTACGGGTCATGTGTCACATGTTGCGGAGTTTGGGGCTACCCGTACAGTTTTACGGTTCGAGGAAGTCGGTTTAGGGTTGAGGGCTTGGGGCGTAAGGTTCAGGGGTGTAGGGTTCAGGGTATGCGGCTGTCAACACGAAACACGAACCCTGAGCCGTAAATCCTGCACCCTCGCGGTGTCCTCGATTGGGTTGTCGCAGTTGTCGCAGGCTCTGCGTGTGTCAAAGGCGATGGAGCCCGAAGGTGTCAGGCGAAACCTCCACACTGTAGGTTTGTTTTCTCTCTTACGTAGCTGGAGCGCGATGAGAGGCACAGCAACAACAGCCATGTTGAAGAACAGGAGGGTAGACCGTCAACTAAGAGTGCCAGTGAGAAAATGAAGCTGGCACATGCTACCCCACAAAAAGACTGCTTCTCTTCATGCTTTCCTTGTCTAGCACCAGCTGAGCTTGTTCAGTATTGGGAGGATCCTCGGCGAGGGTGTAAGAGTTCAACCCAAATCTACACCCTAACTGGACCCGAAAGTTTAGGGTTTCCGGTTTCGGGCAACCCGGCCGCTTTTTCCAAGCTTTCCACGCTAAATCTCAGTGAAACTCACGCGGCTGGGCGGGAGGCGGCTTAGAGTTTAGTTTGAGTTTATGGTTTGGTTTCATCGCCTGGTTGCCACGTCCTCCCTCTAGGTTTAGCTAGACCCTGGCTTGCAGTATCTTTCTTGGCGACCTTCTTTTCTGATTTTAGGATCCCCTAAACCCTAAACCCTAAACACCTAAACCCTAAAACCCTTAACCCTAAACCCCTAAACCCTAAACCCAGGTTATCCACAGACAGGTACTGCAGTTCAGGGTCCAGGCAGGATTTAGAAACTCGCTCTTTGTTTGCATTGCGCTGGAGTTCCTTAGCTGCTCGGAGTCCGCAATATTCGAATACAGTAGAATATAGTAGCATATAGTATAATACGGTTGATGATATAAATCCTGCACTACCCAAAATGAGGAATATGTGGGAACTATGGTATATTCCTTATTATGGGTCATGCAGGATTTATATCATCAACAGTATATCTAGTACCATAACCCACTTTTTTTTTCAACCCTGCCCCTCGAACCGCAGCATCAGCATTTCAGGGGCTTTACGAGCATAGCACAAAGTAGGGTTTCAATATGAGGAATTACTAGCATGAGTTGCAATGCTAGAAGGGGAGGGTTTGGGGTTTCGGTGTTCTAGGTTTAGGGTTTATGGATTAGGGCCCAGGGGTTTAGGGATTGGGGGTTTTAGGGCTAGGAACTTATGTAGACTCAGAATTTCGATCTATAACGTTTCGGGGTTTAAGGCCTTATCCAAAACCCCACGAAGCCTACAGGCCTACATCCCAAGCCTGAGGCTTGCAAGCCCTAAACCACGAACTCCAAAAAGGCTGCAAGGGGATATTAACATTTTGAGATCTGCGGTTGGTGATTTGGGCTTTGGGGACCTGGCTAGCAGGCCAAGAAGCTTCGAATCGTGAATTTCAAAGCGTAGCTTGATATTTAGCGGGCTCAATCTTCCATGTAAACATGTCCGCAGCTCAGGGCACGCGCTTATGTATAAGTTTTGCTCGAGAGTTCGATTGAAAACTCTGCACCATGCAGTCCCACAGCAGCTGTTCAGATGTGCAGACTTAGCTCCCCGGAAATGTGGGTTTCGATATGCGGGTTCCGGGCTTACCGTACATGATGTCGCTCTATTTCCGGGGCCTCACCCGAGAGTTCATGCTCTGCAGGGCTACCCATTTAAATCCTACTCTACTTCAAGGATTTGGTGGCATAGCAAGTTTGGTTATAGGTACCTTATGGTTAAGTGTAGCTACCCCCATTATAACCCCACTTACTAAGTCCGCTGATCCTTCGAGTAAACCCCTAAACTGGTGCCTTGAAGCACTACTTAACGGATCAGCGGATTCTGTTCTACCCTTATGTTGATCATGTTGCTCCAGGTACTTACATACTTGCTGAGCCCCCCTTTGAGCACTCTACTAAAGCCTTGGGCTTAAACACTAGAAGACCAGCCAACATCAGAAGACTGCATTTGCCAACACTGTTTGAGCCCGCTGTGGCCTGAGGGAATGCAGAAGACTTACTCGCCTGCCTTCCTGTGTCTGGGGAAAGTGTATTACGGTGGGGGTTTCATATTCGGAAAGCCCAACTATGTAGGCTTCTTGGGCTGCAGGTAGGTACCCAAACACTCAGAAGCTTTATATGTCTTGCTTTCAAGGTACTCCATAGTGTTTAGAGCTGAAGGTTTACGGTGTAGGATTCGTGGTGTAGGGTTACCTGAGGGCTTATAGAAAGTTTAGGGTTGAGTGTTTAGGGTTCAATTGCTCTTATACAGCTCTGGCTTGCAGGACCACCGGAGATGAACTGATAGTATTGGCCTGCCCGCTTGGCAGGCAGGTCGTGGGCAAACATCCGCCTGCTCCCATTCCGTTGACTCAAACCCTCAAAAACTGTAGGTTGTGACCCCATGCACAGGACATATGTAACTATATGCCCTTCAAACAGCTGCGTACTGGAGCCACGGATGGTGTCTGAAATGCAAGATGCCGGAGATGCCTGTGCAATCTCCTTACCAGTGCCTATAGACCTCAATCCATGTTTATAACTAACAGTCAAAACATTATGAATATTATCAAGCCTACTTATACGGAGTTTTCTACTCGAAGTAAATTTCGAAAACTCTTTTTGCCCGGCCCCAGACCTACACTAGACTCCAGCACCCTTGTCCTTTAGACAGAGCCCTACACCTATATCCCTGCGTAGGAATTATTTAAGAAGGTCTACTAGCCGGTCTGTTTATTCTTTGGGGGAACCATGAAAAAGGACAAGGCTAGGCTCCTGCACATCCGAGAATTGAGTCCTTTTGAGGCAAAATCGGCTCCCGATTTTTTAAAGAAACAAACTCCTTGACAAGAGCCCAGCCTAAATCCTAAAATCCTAAACCCTAAAATCCTAAAAGCCTAATTCCTAAAATCCTAAACCCTAAAATCCGAAAAGCCTAATTCCTAAAATCCTAAAAGCCGAAACCTTAAATCCCAAATCCTAAAATCCTAAACCCAGAAGAGCTAAACCTGGCGCCCTGGCTCAAGAGGGAAGATTAAATGAAATTTTCTGCTCGCAAAACATGGGTAAAGAGCTTCGGGGTTTAGCAATGGGTTTTTAGGGCTTTGGGTTTAGGGTTTAACCCTTAGCCCTGAACCCATAAGCACACCAAACCCTAAACCCTAAACCCGGAACCCTAAACCCCTAAACCCTAAACCGCTGAACACGTCGACCCAGAACAGAACGTGAGGGGGAGTCGCGGAGCAATTGCCAGCGTCCCCAGTAGCCGCCTTGTTTTTCTAAAGCAGGGTTCCCTTATACCTACTTACCGGGTATCATGGGGAACTAAAGGTTAACCTTTCCTGCTTATATCGGGATTATATAGGGAATATACTACCCAAAAAAGGTTCAAGGTTGCCTACTCTACTTCTAGGTATAGGGTTCTTCAAGGGTAAGGGGGCTACAAGGGCAGTATAAGTTTACTTGCTATTTTGCCTTCTAGTCAGTCAGTCTTCAGGCTGAAGCAGGAGACATCAACACGAAAAGGGTCTGGGGGTTACTGCTGGGAGACCTAGTCGTAGTAGAAGTAGTAGTAGTAGTAGTAGTAGTAGTAGCAGCAGCAGCAGCAGCAGCAGCAGTAGTAGTAGTAGCAGGAGTAGTAGCAGCAGCAGCAGTAGTAGTAGTAGTAGTAGTAGTAGCAGGAGTAGTAGCAGGAGTAGTAGTAGTAGTAGCAGTAGCAGTAGTAGTAGTAGTAGTAGTAGCAGTAGTAGTAGTAGTAGCAGTAGTAGTAGTAGTAGTAGTAGTAGTAGTAGTAGTAGTAGTAGTAGTAGTAGTAGTAGCAGGAGTAGTAGTAGTAGTAGTAGTAGTAGTAGTAGTAGTAGTAGTAGTAGTAGTAGTAGTAGTAGTAGTAGTAGTAGTAGTAGTAGTAGTAGTAGTAGCAGGAGTAGTAGTAGTAGTAGTAGTAGTAGTAGTAGTAGTAGTAGTAGTAGTAGCAATAGTAGTAGCAGTAGTAGTAGTAGTAGTAGTAGTAGCAGTAGTAGTAGTAGTAGTAGTAGTAGTAGTAGTAGTAGTAGTAGTAGGTAGTAGCAGTAGTAGTAGTAGTAGTAGTAGTAGTAGTAGTAGTAGTAAATAGTAGGAGTAGTAGTAGTATTTAGTAAGAGTAGTAGTAGTAGGCGATGTCTTGCCCAAAAATTCTAAATCTGACTGCACATCCGCAGGCTCGGAGGACTTAGCCACCAGCTCTGGGCCAGGCCCCACCTTGCCCCAAAATAACCAACCCTTGTTGGGTTCTAGAAGCCCTTACAACGGTGCGTTCTGAAAAAACTGAGTCCTCCGAGCCTAGTAAGTGGGAGATGCTGACTTCAGATGGCGCAGCACTCATTTGAGGAGTCGTGCTTGAACCACACCTGAGAAGCGAACATCGAGGCTTCAACAATTACACAAGGCCTTCAGGGGCATATGTATACTGCAGTTACGCTGGGGGCTATAAGGACATAATTATTATCACTGGTCATTAAGACCCCGATGCTACGCGCTGACATCCTACAGCCTTTTGTCCAAAAGCCTGCTAAAGACTGTCAGAAAGCATAAAACGCTAAGCCCTTGACCCCAATCGCTAAAACCCCAATCCCAGGGCGAGCAACCATTGACGATATAAATCCTAAACCCTGAGCAACTTAAATACTGAACAAGACCAAAACAAAGAGCTCCTGGTGCCTAAACCCTACGCTACAATGCTTAACCGGGAAACTACCCCAAAGACACCTAGCATGCCGAAATCCTCGGCGGTTCCCAGGGGCCGAATTGTAGAAATTACCTGTTTTGAATACCATCTGGTATCCTTAGATAAGAAAATAGGGGTTTTAGGGCTTCTGGGTTTGGGGCTTAGGTGGTATCCTTCGGATAAGATAACAAAACAGACGGGCTTAGGGATTACGGATTACTGTATAGGCTGAAAGTGGGCCACTAATCTTTGCAGTGAAGCCAGAAACCCAAAGGCTCTCACACGCGACACCCGAAAACTCTGAGAGCTTTTTCTGAAAAAATCCCAAAGCCCAAGCTTCATACAAGAACAAAAACAGGGTTTGGGGTTTGGGTTCAGAATAATCCTGAGGTCAAGTTGGCACCCTTCACAACGGGGGCTCTGAACTAGGGGATATCAGAACCTGCTGGGACGCCAAAAGCTGCCAAGTGTCCTCGCCATCACTCCACCGGATCATTGGAGTGTCACCTTTGAGAAGTGAGGGTTTAGGGTTTTTAGGGTTTAGGGTTTAGGGTTTAGGATTTAGGGTTGGAGCCCCCTTCTGACACACAAACATCCGAAAAACCCGAAGCACACCGGATGGACAACGAAAGCTTTGTGGCTTCAAGCTTGGCGCTTAGGCAGCTTTCGAACCCTGGCTGATTGAGACTTGGAGCAAGAACGGAAGTTGAACGATTTGGGAGTTTCGGAAAATAGGGGACCCTAATACAGTACCCTAGATAGTAGGATCCTGACTATCAGGACCCCAAAATAAGGTACCCCTGTTTTCGGAAACTCCCATTTGAACTCACAAGCATCCATTCAACGGGCCTGCAAGTGTCACAACCCCGTGGTACGTCTGCCCCTCGAGGAGCATCATCACATTCCGGCCTGTCGGAAATAGCGCTTGCATCCTCAACCCGAACACGTCTGAATGGGGAAGCGTGTCTACCCACACCCAACCCAAACAAAAGCTCTGAACGCCTGAAACTTTTGGCCCTGCCTCTGTCAACCTAAAGGCCCTCAAGTAAAACCCCAAACCCTTAACCCTAAAGCTCAGGTGTTGAGGGATCAGGGATGGCCAGTGCTGAAAATCTCGGGTTCAGAGGTTAGCGTTAGGGGTTCTCTTGAGACCTTCGCCTCCGAGCTTGCCCTCACCATGTAAGGGGCTCCATTGTTAGTTAGAATAGGGTTTATTAGGGTTTAGAGTTTAGGTTTAGGGTTTTGAAGGCCTGGAATAGTGTCAATACTTGTTCCTGCCCCTACATTACAAAACCCATCAGGGAACTTATCAAGTGGGTTACAGTTCGAGCAGGCGCGCAGACTTCAATTGCAATCGGTTTTGCGGCCTTCAGTATAAGGCACTCTCAGGGATAGGATTAAATTATTGGTTACTCAAGCCCCCTACTAGAAGCTAAAGAACCAACCACATTATGTTCGTTTGCCCTTAATCCCTTCGAAGGCTAAACCCTTAGGCCCTAAACCCTAGAGCCCTTAGGCCCTCAAAACTAAAGGCTCTAAACCCTAAACCCCCCAAGCCGTAAATCCCTAGGCCCTAAACTACTAAACCCACCCCGGACTCTGAACTCGGCTTTGCGGCGCCTAGGAGTTGAAGAGGACAAGTCCTCTCAGAGACTTCGTAGCTGGCATCCCAGACCTCATGGGTGCGTCTGACAGTCACCATATAGGGTTTAGGATGTAGGACTATCCTTGTTCGGGTTACCATAAAGGGTTCCTGAATTTTTCGTAGGGTCCTACAAATTCTATAATACTAGAGTCTAGAACCCATATCTCTCAAAATGTCGCCTTTGTTAGTTGATAGGATTACCATACCTGTAGTCTCATAACCTACCCCTCTTTTAGGGTATCTACTTTTTCTACACAACAGATCCTAACCACAAAACTAGGTATCCAAAAAAGGGTCTGGTATAAGCCTCTAGGTATGTAACCTCGCCAGCAGCGCGGCAGGGCTGAAGAGCTGCTGGGGTCTAGACGTCTCGAGCTTCTCGGGTTTAGGGTTTAGGGGGCATAGGCTATTCGGGAACTGAAGGTTGAGCTTTGGGAATACATATTATATATATATATATATATATATATATTTATATACACACATGTATATTTACATATTTATATTATACAGGGGTTCCAGTATCCCACAAAGGTTTTCAAGGCCACCTACTCTAGTACTAAGACAGGGTTTAGGGCCATAGGGCTTAGAAAAAGGTCAAAAGCCGAGTCCGCAGGGTCCAGAACCTCACGCTCTGCAAATAGGGTTTAGGGTTTAGGGTGGAAAGTTTAGGGTTTAGGGTTTAGGGCTTGGGGTTTACGGTATAGGGTGTAGGGCTTAGGGTTTACCGTTTTTAGGGTGCATCGTAGGAGCCGTGGATGCTGAATGACTTAGTAAACCATCGGTTATTGAACCACAAACCCTAAGCCCTCAACCATAAACTCTAAACCCTGAACCCTAAACCCAAGACCCTAAACCATAAACCCTATGAACCTTAAACTCGCTTAAACCCTAAACCCTGAACCCTGACCGCGAATTTTGGCTCTTCGGGGCCTTTTCGGCGAAGAAGCCGGCAAGCTTCTGGTTGGGGGTGTATCTGTAGTATCCATTGCAGTTCCTTTCGGGAGGGTTACCTTATAAGATCCTGAGTACAAGCTTGGCTATCACAAAAGGAACCGGAATGGAGACTAAATTAGGAATGCTTCCGTCTGTGCACCGTGCATCCGAAGGCCAAGTTCCTCTAGCTTCAACCCTAAACCCAATCTTTACCGAACTCCTACATAAAATTAAACTCGTATACGCCCTTTAGGACCCCAAACTTAAATCGGCCCTGTACCGTAAACCCGAAATCCACAGCCCGCCGTCGAGAAGCAATGGTGCTGCCTCGGACTTCGCCGACAGGGGCACCGGTGGCCACTAAACGCCACGGCCCCTCGCTGAAGCCATGTTGGAGGTTTCCGGTGTTTAGGGTCTAGGGGTGTGAGGTGTCGGGCTTAGGAGGCTGTCTTGAGCTTAGCTTTAAGCCCCGCAATTAAGATCCCGAGCATCAGAGATTACCAATGGTAGGGTTTCGTCTTCCCAGAGACTCCAATATCCCGTAACTAAGGAATATACCTGAGATCATATTAGGGATGCTACTATAATTTCAGGTATATTCCTTAATTACGGGATATTAAGTCTCTGGGTTCAGGGTCTCGGGTAGAGGCCCTGGCCAAAAGCCTTGAAGAAATCGTGGGTCCCATTGTGACAAAGCCTTAGGGTTCCGGCCTCTACAGGGTTTGTGGCTTCAGGGTTTCTAAACCCTTCTGAACCCGATGAGCCCTGCACTTTAGTCTTCAGGGCTGTAGGAAGCTCTGCTCTTGCCCTTCAGGCCCCTAAAATCTAAACTCTAGCCCACATGGGGAAAGCTGAACAAATCGCTACCAAAGCATCACTCTGCCATTAACTCCCGAGGACCACCGGTATTTCTTGGGTTGAGGCCCTAAGGTCAAGGATGCTCTTTGCAGTAAGCGAGGTACTGTGAGTCTGAGAGCCTTCGTGTCTCCAAGCCCCCGGCAACAACATCCTAAGGCCATATATGGGTGGTTGTCAAAATTATGGTCCCGTTTTGGCTACCCTAAATATTAGGTGCCGTATGATAATAAGGACCCAAAAAGGGACCCTAGTTTCGACAACTACCCATATGTAAGGTGGCACAGCGGTCTCCAAGGAGTTGCAGATGGGTGCGCAACCCCTGTCTCGGCTGTCTTACACAATTTCGAGACGCCTGCAAGTCTCGCAGATGGACATCTCTCTATCTTCCAGAGCCAACATGAGATTCTCGGCCAGACTCTCAAACATAAGAGACCCTAGTAACTTTTTGGTAGAAGCCCTAAATCCAGCGATCCTGAGTATGATAAGAGACTCTCCCAACAGGAACCCAGAAGTTTAAGTACCTCTCTTGGCTGCGACGAGTCCTCTAGTAGTATTGTCGTTTCGGGTTTAGGTTGAAGACAGTAAATGCGATGACACCGTTGGCCGCAACAATGACGCACAACCGAGGGAAACGAAAGCTCTGCGACGTAGTCAGTACCCTGGCTCTTCTCCGTATCCATAAAACCTAGGCAAACGAGAAGAACAACACTCAGAAACCCAAAACCACAAAACTCAGAACCCTGACCCCCCAAAAGTCCACAAAATCGAACCCACGGCCTCCAGGTGAACCGTGAGATGCAACAGCTCTACAACGCGCTCGTCGTGGTCCTCATGCCTGTGAGCAATTCGGGGGAGGTGCTTGCAACAAAGGGTTTAGGGTTTAGGGTTTAGGGTAGCAGGAACCGCAGCAGTAGCAATAACAGCAACAGTGACAAAAAAAACGCGAACCAAAAAACTAAAAGCCATGGGATGCGGGCTTATCGCTAGTTGTAAATCTTGCATGCGATGAGGGGATCCTCCCTCAAGTTGTCGCAACTCTTACACTGACTGGTAGGTGCTGAACCCTTGATGCAACTTCGAGCTTCCTCAAACTATCGCAAGCATCGTTGAGCTTGAGACCTTTACGCAAGAACCTTCGCGCTATGGGCAGAGGGGCCCCAAAACGGGCAAGAATCCGAATCCTAAACCCCACACCATCCCCAGATCCCCAAATCCTGACACCCTCAACCCGAAACCGCAAACTAACCCCAACCCGTTCCAAACCCCAAATCCTAAATCCCAAGCCCTGAATCCCAGTTAAACCCGAAACTGCACGCCCTAAGCCCAAAACTCTAAAACCCCACGCACGGGAGCCCAAACTCGAACTAAACCCCCCAATTACCCTCCAATAGGGTTCCTTTAAAGGGGTCTATATAAGGGCTACTATAAGGGATCTATAAGGGTACTATCATATAGGGGCCTTAATAATTGGAATAGGGTTTTGGGGCCCATTATACTCTAAAATACCCCAAATACCCACTATTCGGGGCCACAAGGACTCTATCAAAGGGCCGTTCGGGGGTCCTGGTAGTCCCCACTTCCCGGAGCAGCTGGGTCACAAACCCAAAACCTCAAACCCTCAACCCTCAGCACCTGGATCCTAAACCCTAAACCCGTTAACCCCAAGCATCTGGATCCTAAACCCTACCTGGGCCCGAAGGAACCGACCTTTTTAGGGACCCCTATACCATGATTTGTTTATGTAAGTCTCCAAAAAGGTAGGTTATTTGGGGTTCAGGTAAACTCTAAAGCCTCAACTCTAAACCTTAAACCCCTAAACCCTAAACCCCAAAACCCCTAAACCCTAAAACCCGTAAACCCTAAACATCCCTAAACCCTAAACTCTAGTCCCCACGACCCCAAGCAGCTGGGTCCCAAACCCAGTTAGGCCGTGGGAGATCGGCGAGTCGACAAGGTTGGTCAGACGCTTGGCCACTGGCAGCCGAAGGGTTATATAGGGTTTAGGGTTTAGGCTTTAGGGTTTAAGCTCTATGAAGGGTTTAGGGTTTAGGCTTATAGGGCTTAGGGCTATAGGGTTTGTTTGTTTTTTTTGGAGGGGGGGGGGTTAAGCTTTTTGTTAAGGGTTAAGGGTTTGGGGTTTGTTTGGGGGAGGAGTGAATCAGGGTTTAGGGATTTCAGGTTAAGGGTTCGGGGTTTGAGGTCTCGGATTTGGGGTTTGAGCTCTCGGATTTGGGGCTTGAGGCCCTAGGGTTGAGAGTTCAAGGTTTAGGGTGTTGAGCGTCCTGGACTTATACTGTAGGGTTTACTTGGAGGCCCTTTTGACTTAGTAAGTCTACTTAGTATCCCCTAGAAACCCCATTATAATCCCCATAACCCACCTTACTAACCCTACTTACTAAGTCAAAAGGGCCTCCAAGTAGGATTCAGCTGCTGGGGAATTAGAAGGCGTGGAGGTGGTCCAAGGAGCTTGCAGGTTAGTCTTTAAAGGCGTGTTGTACTCGCTCTTCGTGGTCCTATACAGTTGTGGGAAGGGCTAGACACTCTCCAGGACCGTTATGGGGCTGTTTTGCAATACAGTGTGCCGCGAGGTCCCGTGCTTGTAGGGGTCCGTATCAAGAAGCCCACTATATAAGCCCTCCTCAGTCAGCCTGGACCCACTGAGCCTTAAACCCTACACCCTCAACCCCGAACCCAAAAAACTGCGAAAACAAAAAAACAACCTTTCAACCTCAAAAACCCACCTCACCCTGCAGGGTCCCTGCTTGGGCTGTGAGGATTTACGATCCCTAAGGGGTCGGGGGCACGTCGTAAACCGTACACCCGACTCCCCGAACACTAGCTGAACCTGCAGCACTACATGCCCTCATGTAGGGGCCTTAGTAATTAGAATCGTGCTTTGGGGGCTCCTTGTTATTTGATAGTGTAAAAATACCCCCCAAACCCGATCCCAAATTAAGGCAGGCCCCTTTATGCTAAATCCACCCCATGCCCTGAATGCGAGCCCTGTCTATTCAACTTGCGCCTTCTGCGGCCTGCGACGTTCGGCTGACCTCCCAAATTTCAGCCCCACGGCATTTCTACTTTGTGATTTTTTGGCGGAAGCCGTAGGATGAAAAAATACCTGCAAATAGGAGCACGGACATTACCTAGTATTCGACAGATACGTGGCAAGAGAGAGCGAGAGAGAGAGAGAGAGAGAGACATAGACATGCGCAGAGACACAGCATTTCTAACTATCGTAGACAAGTTCGCCTATAGCCGCCTCAATGGCTGAATGCTATATGGAAGTTCCGAAGATTAAGGGTACCTTATTTGGGGGTGCTTATAATAAGGATCCTACTATTCTAGGTGCCATATTAGGGTCCCCTATTTTCGGAAACTCCCATATCCCACAAAGCCCCAAACGAACCCGTTGCCAGCCTTAGCCTCAACCCTTGGCATCCAAAGTGTCTCAAGCTGCCTCTCGTCATCTCTACTTTGGCACCACCGTGCTCCCATATACCTTAGAAGGGGCACCCACCCTGTAACAGTGGTATAATAGGAATATAATAGGGCCCTAATATAATCCTTATAGTCACTAACTATTACGGTGTGGGGGCCCCTTCTAACATATACCCCTTCCAACCTCCCCCTGCAACAGGCCTCGCCTGCGGCCCTTCATTGGCCTGCAACGTGGACAGAGCCTTGGTGAGCTGATGGCTGGCTCTGAGAAGTCCCAACCCCCTGTGTTTCTTTGTTTAGGGTTTAGGGGTTTAGGGGTTTACGGTTTAGGGCTTAGGGATAAAAAACAAAAAAGTAGATCCTTTAATGGGGTTCCTACAAAGTACCTTTAGTAGTGGGGCCTCATATTAGGGGATCTACTTTCTAGAGCCTCCCGGGGGCATAGGGTTTAGGATGTAGGGTTGAGGGTGTGGGAATTAGAGATTACTGTAGGTGTAAGGTTAACGGTGTAGGGTTTAGGGTCCTAAAGTAATCATCGTAGGAACCCTTACACCGGGTTTATGAAGCACCTACGGGTCTGTCCATGTCTTGTTGCAACTGGGGAGTTTCCGAAATTGGGGGTACCTTATTTCGGGGTCCTTATAATAAGGATCCTACTATTTAGGGTACTATATTTTGGGTCCCCTATTTTCGGAAACTTCCTCTTGGTAAAATGCAGCAGCAATCCTGAAGCAGAGTGCTGGACGCTCCTGCGGAGTTCGCGCGAATATGGGAGTTTCCGAGGTCCTTGTAATAAGGATCCTACTATTTAGGGTACTATATTAGGGTCCCCTATTTTCGGAAACTGCCTCTTGGTAAAATGCAGCAGCAATCCTGAAGCCGAGCGCCGGACGCTCCTGCGGAGTTCGCGCGAATATGGGAGTTTCCGAGGTCCTTGTAATAAGGATCCTACTATTTAGGGTACTATATTAGGGTCCCCTATTTTCGGAAACTGCCTCTTGGTAAAATGCAGCAGCAATCCTGAAGCCGAGCGCCGGACGCTCCTGCGGAGTTCGCGCGAATATGGGAGTTTCCGAGGTCCTTGTAATAAGGATCCTACTGTTTGGAATACAATATTAGGGTCCCCTATTTTCGGAAACCCCCATATCTTTGGAGGGATCCTCAGTTCGGTGAAACCTGCCCAGATGCTCCAACCCCGCTTAACTACGACATATAGTCTCCTCACAGTGGTTGCACGGCTCTTCACCGTGCGCCCTGAATCACTGAAAAGCCCGAAATCCTGAATTACTCAATCCAAATGCCAATTTCCAGCATAAAATGGGAGTTTCCGAAAATAGGGGGCCCTAACATAGTACCCTAAATAGTAGGATCCTTATTAATTATAAGGACCTCAAAATAAGGAACCCGAAATTTTCGGAAACTCCCAACTGTAGCTGACGAGGGGCCTCGGCGTCGTCACTTTCGAAAGTGACAGTCAGCTCCTTCCCCCTTGGCTCGCTGTGATCCCGAAGCTTCCTTAAGGACGAAATGAACCTCAAAAGGGTTCAAGGTTCATATACTATACAAGGATTCAGCGCATAAGGGTACAGCGCCCCTACTTATAAGGGTCGTTTGGTCCCCAAGGTTATGCCCAAAGCTGAAGGTCCGAATCCTAAAAGCTCGGCACCATGACCAGAACCTTGCATGACATATATAATATTTTAGTGCTAAAATGTAGTATGTTATGTTTATAGTAAACTGTAGTATGGCAACAATATGTTATAGTAGACTTCCCGACATTTGGCGTCGTCTCCATGTGCTTGTTGTCATGCAAACTCCTTGCCCAAGCCACTGCAGGCCGCCAATAAACCACTCTAAGCATTGGGCTCTACATGTAGTATCTAGGCCGTAAAACACCCTGTGACCAAAGGACTAGACCCTATACCATAAGGCACCAAACCCCAAAAATTCTAACCTGAAACCCGCCGAGACCCGAATAGGCCCTGTCGGGTCCCCGCCCGCACGTTTCGAAGTTCGTGTGGGGATATCTGTTGGTTCATTTTCAATTAAAAAAGCGCACATTGCAGCACTATGACCAAGCCAACATAACTATATGCCTTTGTATATACGGATCTGTGCGAACATAAATAAACGTTGATATAAATATATTTGTATACATGTATGTATATACACACAACATACATCAGGTGTATTTATACATGTACCAACGCAAATGCTCTTTACGTGTCTGTGTGTACGGCCCCACTTTGGGTCCTGATCCGTAAACGCAAAAGCCCACCCACAATCCTAATCCCCCAACCCTGAGCCCACACCACGCAAACGTTTGTCCCCCGACAGACCTGAACGTTAGATTCTCAACCTTAAGTTGTTCACTCTAACTCCTAAGCCGAAAACTGGGACCGTGCACCCTGCTAAACTCTGGGGGTTTAGCGACTTTATTGTTTAGGGTGATCTGCTCCCGCTCAAAATCAGACACTCTAGACCCTGAGCCTTCAAATCCTGAACCCTGAACTGTACCTAGCACACACCTTAAGGACGACACGAACCTCAAAAGGGTGTAAGGTTCATATACTGTATAGGGACTATATAGGACAGCGCCCCTACTTATAAGGGTCGTTTGGTCCCCAAGGATATGCCCAAAGCTGAAGGTCCGAATCCTAAAAGCTCGGTATCATGACCAGAACCTTGCCGAACACATACAGTATTTTCTGAACCCTGAACTGTACCTAACCCACACTAACCTGCATGTTGAACCTAAACACATCTGAAACCCGCGACCAGACCCAAGAGGCCCTCCAATTCCTCAAGCTCGATAGATAAACAGTAGACGTACAAATACATATAAATACATATGTAGATGTGTATATATACATATATGTATATACAAATATGAATGTGTATATAAATACATATGTTTATATGTGTATATGCATATATGCATATATGTATGTATGTGTGTATGTATGTATGTATGTATGTCTGTATGTATGTATGTATGTATGTATGTATATTTATATATGCATATATATATATATATATGTATATTGACATTCACATATCAATAGATATATGTATACATACGCAGTTGAAGCAGACCCTATGAAAATCCACCGAGCTCAACGGTCCCGATTGCGAGCCCGGGCGCGCATTCCGTGAGGCTGCCCTAAGTGGAAGGCCCACGAGCTTCGCAATTTAGTGCATTTTTTATATATAGGATTTGATGGAGTTTGATGGATTTCCCAAGGAGTTTGGAATTTCCAGGGGGTCAAGAAGGTTTTATATAGCATAATTATGTGGGCACAAAAGGTGATGCTATACCTAATCATTCAGACCTCTATAACCCTAAACCCCAAACCCTGGAAAAGTACCGCCAGCAAACTCAATCTACATCTGTGGGCTTGCTTACGAGTCAAGGGACCAGGTCATCGGTATAGGGAATCTCGCGTCATCGGTGTGATTCTGGGCTTCTGGCGGAAAGGACACAAAGCTGTAGGAAGAGCTTACGGCCCAAGTCTAACCATTCAGAGAGGCATAGGCAAACAAACCATGATGTCGAGGATCCTTTTGTCCTCAAGCCTAAACCCTCAACCCCGAAGCCTCAACTATTAAGCCTGAAAAATCAACACTAAACCCGAAGGCCTACACCCCAAACCCAAATTTCAACAGTGTCTAAACCTTGAGCCCTGAACTCCACGTTGCCCTGAAGTAGACTGCAGGGTGCGCAGCCCCTACCCAGAGACGCCAAATCCCTTAATTCAGGAATATACCGTAAATTATAGCAGGATCCCTTATATGATTTAAGGAATAATCCTTAATTAAGGTATATTGGAGTCTCTGGGTACACTCTACACCTCGGAAGCCCACCGTAAACGCCTTTCTAAAGGTGTTTACCTGCTTTTCAGGGTTTCGGAAGTGGCTTCAGGGTTCATCTGCCAGATACCAGAGGTGAGGAAAGTGCCGGTTGAGGGTTTTGGGTTTAGGGTACTTAGAGGTTCATGGGACTTAGTAACTACGGTTATAATTAAGGTAACTATACTTATAACTAGTTATAACCCCAATTAAGGTACTTATAACCGTATTTACTAAGTCCCATGAACCTCCAAGCAGGGGTGAGGGGAGTAGAGGTGGAGGGCTCATGGTTTGGAATTTGTAAAGCGCGGCAGGGGTTCAAGGCTTCAGCGGTTCTCAACAAGGGCCCGCAGTAACTCCTGGATATCTACCTTAGAAGGGGCCCCCACCCTGTAATAGTGGTATAGTAGGAATATAATCGGGCCCTAATATAATCCTTATAGTCACTATTACAGGGTGGGGGCAGCTACTAATATATACCCTATTATGGGCACTGATTCCTGTGGAACAGGCACGACCCGGGAGGCCCCCATACTACGGTTGATGATATACATCCTGCAGTACCCATAATAAGGAATATATGGGAATTATGGTATATTCCTTATTATGGGTCATGCAGGATTTATATCATCAACCGTATAAAGTAGGGGGCCTTACTCTGTAGAATAGAGTTTTGGGCCACTTTTAGAGCACGAGAATGGAAAACCTTTTGCAAGTTGTGGGGGCTAAGGCCTAAGCATTAAACTTCCAACCCTGAGCCTTAAAACCCTAATCCCAACCTTACCTATAGTCTCCATGGCAGTTTCGGTTACTTCCTATAGGATCCTACGAACTACAATGGCGACAAAAGTTAAACTCCGAATCCCTGAACCCCAAACTAAACCCCAAAACCTAAATCCCTACCCCAATATGAGTCCTTAGAGCCTAAGGGCTAAAACTCCGTATAAAAAGCAAGTGACTCCTTGGCACCTGGAGAGCTGCACTGATTGCAGCCGAAGAGGGCCATGAGCGGATCAAGACGCAGCCGAACGTTGGGATGTATTTAGGGCTCCTTATACGGGTTATGGGCCAGTTATGGGGATTAGGGTTTAGGGTTTAGGGCTCCTTTTACAGGTTATGGGGATTAGGGTTTAGGGCTCCTTTATTTAGGGTTTGGAGTGTATTTGGGGTTCCTTTTAGGGGTTCCGTTAAGGGTTCTACAAGGGCAGATCTATTGTGCAAGACCCGGAGTCCTATCGTCTTCGGCATAGCCTTGTTCGTGCTGTTCTGATAGTTTATTGGGACTTACCAACATGATCCATCAACAAAAGGTGTCCTGCTGACCAATCCATGATACAGGAGCAGGTTCGGGCTTTTCAATAGTCAATAGTCTTTCCGGAGTCTTTCCGCGTTACGCTTAGGGTTTCGGTTGAGGGTTGAGGGTTCTGGGCTGAGGATCGAGTTTAAGGTGCTATGTCTTGGGGTTACGAACGTCTGCTGCTTTGTTGCTGGTGATACTTTCGGCACTTGGCAATTCCGGGCTTCCGCTACTCTAGGCAGCAGACCCTGAACCACTGTATAGAAGCAGAATCCCTGAACCTTAAGCCCTGAATCCTAAGCCCTAAACCCTAAACCCCTATACCCTCGTTCTTCTAACAAGACCATGGCTTGAGCCCGTCATGCTGACACCAGAGGTGCTCGCAAAGCTGCCCATCGAAGGCTACGCTACGGGTTGAGTGTGGCTTGTCTTTAAGATCCTTAAAGACTTACCTGGACCCTAAGGAACCTACCTTTTTAGGGCCCCCCTAATATGATTTCTTGATATAAGTCCCTAAAAAGGTCGGCTATTTCGGGTTCAGGTAGGGTTTAGGGTTCAGGGTTCTCTTGGATTCTTGTTAATTAAGTGTTAGGAAACGATCCTGGGCTGGGAGGTTCCGGGTCAAGTGGAGTGTAGTGTAGGGGTCAGGGCATATCAAATTCGTTGCGGCGTCTTTGCGCTGACAGGCATGTACTTGGGACTGCCGCGGCATCTTATTGCTCTCGCGCTCGTCCGAAGCGTCGAAGAATGGCGCGGGAACTGCGACTCACCTTGTCGCGGGCCGACGGCATGCGTGGCGCCTCCCGGGGACCGGATGGCCCTGGCCCTGGCTCGACCGCAAGCCTGTCTGCCGTGCCCGCATGTCTTCCTCAAGTCGCTTGATGAGTTTCATCACCTCTTGAAAGCTCCGGGTGACTTTCCTTTCGAATTCCGCGTCCTGCTCCCTCCCCGGCACCTTGTCCGGATGCAAACATATGGGGAGCGTCCGGCACACCTATTTCAGCTGCTTCGCATGCATATCCGTCATCGTAACCCGACTAGCAACGACTTCAAAGTCAACATCCCCAATGAGTCTACAACTGTATAGCGCCTACAGCTCGAAGGGGATGATAATACCAGACCTCGATAAGATGCAGTAGCAAAGCCGTGATCCCTATAGTTGCTAAAAATCCAAAGCCAACGGGCTCCCTCCAGGTCTCCGATCTCCAATAAGCTTGGGATGGGTGAAGGGTTTAGGGTTCACGGTTAGCGTTTAGGGTAAGAGGTTAGGGTTGGGGGAAAGCTTGGTATTCAGCATCTCCGACATCTCAGCAGTCGCTCGGGAGTTCTATTCAGGCTTTGTATGTATCTCTGCGTTTTTTTTAAAGCTCCATACCCCCCCCGCCCGATTGAAGGTTTGAGCTTGAAAGGCAAGCACGGGCCCTTATCAATGTAAAGAGGCTTCAGGTCTTAGGGCATGGATTTCGAAGTTTTCGGAGGGCAGGCTCATGAAATCCTTTGTTCGAACTGAGCTCTCAATGCTCAACTCCTCACAATGCTCAACCCCTCAAAAACGTGCAGACTCGACTCCCAACCCTCAACCCTAAACCCAAACCCTACACCCTCAACGAGTTTCGGAAACAAGGTAGATTCGTCTGCCAGCCATCCCCCACTGCGATAACGCTTCAAGACAGACAACAGGCATGAGCCCGATCTTACCAAAACTCCCCTTCACAGGAATCCACCCAAAAAAGCTTAATTAAGCAGAAAGCTTTATCAGGTAACCTGCCCATAAAGGAACTCTTAAAGGATTTCTAAAGGGCCTGGGCTTCAATATCGTATGATCAAGTGCTTTCGTGAGTCCTCAGGAAACACCAGGCCTGGCGCTGCGCAGCGTTTTCTTCTGCAGTGCGTGGGGATGGGGCCTCGGCAAGTTTGGGGCTTAGGGGGTTTCGGGCTTAGGGCTTAGGGGTTTAGGAGTCCAGGGGTTTAGGGTTTAGGGTTCAGGGTTTAGGAGTCCAGGGGTTTAGGGTTTAGGGTTCAGGGTTTAGGAGTCCAGGGGTTTAGGGTTTAGGGTCTAGACCTTCGAGCCATCTTTCAACACAACCCCCGTGAGTATCGAGGTTCCCACTGCACAGTAGTTGTAGGTTTGGGATAGATTTTTGTACAATAAGGAACCCTAACGAACCCTAAACCCTAAATAGTGAGCCCTAGACCCTGAACCCTAAACCCTGAACCCTAAACCCTACACCCTAAAACCGAAACTCTAAATCCGAAATCCGAAACCAAAACCTAGCTGTTGTGACGGTTCATTGGTTAGCAGCACTGTGTTAAAAGTGCCCGGATCCCTTCCAATGTTTAGGGTCATAGGTCACAGGATTACGGGTCACGGGCTAACGATCTAGTGCGGGTTTGTGCTTGAAAGCAAAAGCTCAGGGCCTACATTGCCTTTGGAAAGATACCAAGACGCTGTCAAAGGTCTGGGACAGCGGCAGCACGGAAAGTCCCCGATCGTCCTCTCGGAAAATTGTGTGTGTGTGTGTGTCCCACGCCCATAACTCTACACCCAACCCCAGGCAACATGAAGGCTCCTTTCCTAGAACCCTGAATAACCCTTGCCTCAAGGATCTCCCTTGTAGTTCCTCTTTCTGGTTAACCAGTTTTATGGTTAGGACCCTATAATAGAGATTTTGGTTAACCAAAAAAAAGCAACTACAATGGAGACTCTAGCTACAGTACCCGTCAAAAGCACAAGGCTTCGGTGTTTAGGGCCGCAGCCTTCCAATCCTCGACCCAAGCTCCGAAGTTGATCCCGACTACTGTAGACTAGACCTAAGAGTAACTTAGTAATAAAAAGGGTGCCCTTTTTGGTTTAAAGGGGTTATAAGGGAACCTGAACCCTAAAAAAGGGAATAAGGGCTTACTCTGGGTCCTAGTAGAGGATTTCGGAGGCCTCAAAAGGTGGGATGGAGGTAGGTACCCTGAGAGCCCAATACCCCTTATTTAAGGAATATGGCTTAAATTATATAGGGCTTCATATTATGAGTTAAGCTATATTCCTTAATTAAGCGGTATTAGAATCCCCTAGACCCTAAACCCCATAGATCCCTTAAAGGATCCCTTAAAGGAGCCCTAGCCATATTCCTTAATTAAAGGGTATTAGGCTCTCTGGGAAGGATGAACGATCCCTTGCGTAAGGGCTCTCATCTGGGAAGATCCCACCTAGCTTCACCCCACCCTTGGAGCTTTTTGAGAATTTACAACTTACATACCCAGAGACTCCAATATCCCTTAATTAAGGAATATACCCTAAATCATATAAGGGATCCTACTATACTTTAAGGAATATTCCTTAATTAAGGGATATTGGAGTCTCTGGGTATGAGCGCTGAAGCGTTAAGCCCCGGACCTCCGGGCCGCAGACTTTACCGAAACGAACACAGTGTTGGTTTTGTGTAGGGCTTACCTTAACCCTGAAGAACCTACATTTTTTTAATGACTTATATAAGGAAATCACAATAGGGAACCCGAAAAGGTAGCTTCTTCAGGGTTAAGGTAGGGTTTAAGGCTTAGGGTATAGGATTTCGATGCTGCACTCCTTCGGCAGAGCGCCCTTGAGCGAGGGAAGGGCTGCTGCCTGCAGCATGTAAGCTAGGGCTTTAGGAAGGGTTTAGGGTCTAGGGTTTGTTAGGGTTTAGGAGTTTAGGATTCGTTAGGGTTTAGGGTTTGTTAGGGTTTAGGGTTCAGATTTCACAGTTTTGAGTAACGAAAACATATTTGGCAAGGTTGCTCTAACTCCACAGATTTCTGACATCACCGAGTATCCTCCCCTACTCACGGCTGAAACGTTCTGCGCTAGACGATATGTACTCCTGCACGCTCAAAGCTTGCTTGCGGCTGCTTGAGTTTTGCATTTGGCATTGGGCAAACATTCCACTGACCGGGTTTGTTTAAATCACATCTCTCTCGAAGTGCATCAGAGGCGAGTGACCTAAAGGCTAGGGCGTGCTCCATTGACATCCATATACACATATCCACGCACAGACATACATATATACATACATGCATACCTATATATATATATATATGTATATATATATATATATGTGTATATATATATATGTGTATATATATATATATATAGAGTATGCGCGCGCACACACACACACACACACACACACACACTTAGGCCAGAAGCCCACAGATTTCTGATTGTCAAGGCTGGTCAGCCACAGAAGTAAAATCGTGCAAGACAAAACGGTTCTGCTGCCTCCCTGTGTATGGCGGTCAGAAAAAGGCATCCGCCAGCACTAGCTGCAGAACGAAAAGAGCTTTGAGTTTATCTACGGGACACAGACTCGAAAGCCCGGAGATGCTACTTTGAGCTACTTTGTGTGTGTGTGTCATGTGCTATTGTCGTTGGGGCTGTCATTCACCACAAGAACATGATCGACAGCTGGATGACAGATATATCATTTAGAAGCAAGAAGACATTACAACATACCATGTCAAGAGAATGGCAACTGTCTCGAGGAATGGCTGTTTTGAGGATGTCTGTCTTGCCCTCAACCCTATCCCTAACCCCGCAAAACCCTACACCGACCCTGAACCCTAAACCCTAGACTAGCCTGCCCTCCAAGCTTGAAACCCAACCTCCGGCTCCAATTGCATACGTTTTTCGGGTTTAGAGGTTTAGGGTTTCGGGGTTTAGGGGTCTAGGGGTTAGGGTTCCTTTGAGGGTTTAGGGTTTAGGGTTTGGGTTAACGGTTTCGTGTTTGGTTTAGGGTTTACAGGGTTGAGGGTTTTATTCTACACTCAAGAGGCCGTCACCCCGTACTTTAAAGCGACCATGTTCACTGATCGCCATAAAGCCTCTGATTCAATCGGAAACCCCGGATATCGAAAAGGTGCGTGGCATGAGCTCTAAGCCACTAGCATCCGGAAACTAACCCCAAATGAGCCCCAAGTATGAACGTAGACCCCCCTGACTAACAAATCCACTGTCCATACTTGGAGGTTCATGGGTGGTTATAAGTGGGGTTATAAGTAAGGTACCAGTACGTATAACCCATGTTAGGGGACTTATAACTCCACTTATACTTATAACTACCCATGAACCTCCAAGTAAGGGCCTTTACATCCCCATTACAATGCTTATGAATCAGGGGTCTACGTTCAGCCGCAAGGGAACATCGTTGGGCCCCACACCAGTAGCAAAGGCAGCCACTCCTCCACCGCATCCTCAGTCAAGCCTGGGTTACTACTAAAATTACTTGACTGCAACACATTGATATTGCAACTGCTACTGCTATTCCTACTACAATTGCAAATGCTGCGTTGTCATTGCTCTTCTGGAGAAAAACATCACCATCACTACTACCACTACTGCTAGAATTGCTGGAGCCATTGCGGCGTATTGCTTTTACTCCTACTTTGATTACTGTCAGTATTATTGCTATTTGAGCCATCGTAGAGAGGGCCTTGACACGGTTGATGATATAAACCCTGCATTACCCATAATAAGGAACAACCATCATTCCCACAGTTTAGAGCCCTTAGGGTAATGCAAAGATTCATATCATCCACCGTAGTCGTGGGCTTTGAGGTTTTTGTACTTAGACTACGGAACCTTGAGGAGTCATATCGGTGATTAGTCCATGAAGCCTTTGCTTTCCTGATTAAGGGGTTTCGGACCGCATAACCCGGGGTCAAACCCTACTACACCTGAAACCCTGAACGCTGCACCAGAGGCATTCTATCCCTGCCAGAAGTCGGGCTCAACGATGCCCAAAACGGCTTAGGGTCTGAGGTTTAAGCAAAAACCCTGCACCCTAAACCCTCTCGTGCTGGACGTTGCAGGACACCCTAAGCCCTAAACTGTTGCACCTGTCTCTGGATGACCTGTTTGATGCTTTGGGAGGTGAAAAAGCACTACAAACGGTTCTAAAAAGGCCTAGGACCTGCAACCGGTGAAGTGAAGGTGTGAATGCTTGTACCGTCGACACAAGTAGTGGTGGCAGCAGACGGTGTCATAGTAGTGAATATATCGATTCATGTTCAGCCCTGCTTCAGCCGAGCCTTGGCCTCTACCTGTCATCGCTGGAATATCCTGGACAACAGGCTCCTTAAAAAAATCCTGATGAAAGCTGCAAGGGACCATCAGACGACTCGTCTGTATCATTGCCTGCCTGAAACGCCTGGCATCATCATGCTCCGCGATATACATGTCACAAGAGCGGTGGCAGGCCATCAAATCCTAAACCCAGCAACACCCAGGCTCCTCACATGAAGGATCTTTAGCGGAGTCCTGCGCATGTTAGCATGGGGCTGCAGGTCGACTGTCGCAGACCAAACCCAGAGCCCGAACCACTAGGCCGCATGCCCGTACCCTAAACCCCAAGCACTAATTAAACCCTAAACTCTAAGCACAATACCGTATACACTAAACACCAAACGGTAAATCTTGAAAGATCGGCCCCAGCAGAGCTGCAAGGCAGCGTCCGCTGTTGTGTTCGAATCCGCTTGGCTTTGCGGTGCGGGACTTATAATCTTACGGGCTTATGGAAATCTGGGCTTAAGGCGTTTGGGGTTTTAGATACGGTTACAGGCTTATGGTGGAAGCCGGAAAATTGGAAAAGTGCGTTGCGGCGCGCTTGGACGTGAAACCCAGCCAATCTTCCAACTTTTCGTTCTGGGCAGCCCGGCGCCCTGCATGGACTCCAAAAGGAGAAGGCCTTTTGGTGAGATCTTCCAACTTTCTTCTGCTTGGCAGGCACTGCATTTCTTGCCTGGCAGCAACTCCGCATCCTGAAAAGGGCAACCCCGCCCCCCCCCGCAGCTCCGGATCCGCCGTTTTCTGCGTCGGTCGTATTCTGCCAGTACTTGCGGGAAGGAACCTTCACGGTGCGTCCTGGAAACGCCAGTGCATGGTGGAAAGCGGAGAAATACTTTCACACGGCACGTCCCGGAGACGCCAGTGCTTGGGGGAAAGCAATTCCACCGTTCCCTCGAATCCCGGCTTTCCTGGGAAAACTTTCCGCCTTTGGACTGGGGTCGTTTTGTTTTCTGCATTTACTCGGTGGGAAAAACTTTGATCGTGCGACCTGGAGACGCCAGTACTTGGGAAAAGCGATCATTTCAGGCCAGTACTCCTGTGAAAAAAATGCCCATGCTTTGTCCTGGAGACGCCAATGCTTAGCGGAAAATTCCGGGGAAGCCATTCCAACGTGTCGTCGATTGTACCTGTGTCCTGGCATGGCGGGCGTAGTTCCCAATGCGTTTGTACGTTTGGTTTGGGTAGTTTGGGGGAAGGTAATTCCGCCAAGCCCTGAGCTGTTTCTGAACCTGCCACGTTGGGGTAAAGCATTTTGGCCGTGGTCCTGAATGTGGCAGCAGTCGGAGGAAGGCATGTTGTGCCTCCCCGTGTGTCCCGCCAGTTTTTGGGGAAATGGATTAGGAAAGAAAGGCATTGCGGCCCAACCCCGAAGTCCATCATCCCGCCAATACTTGGAGGAGCTGTTGTGCACCATTCTCGCAATCTCTCGCATGCGATTCTTGGAGTTACGCAGGAGCTTAGCACCCGCTATACTCCTTGTCGTTGAGGTTTCGCTGCAAATCGACGATTTTGCCATCGCACGGTTTGCACGGTAATATACAAGGACGATTTTCGCCCTGCAAGGTGGCTGTGCGCCGACTCGGCTGCACCTAAATGCAGGCTCGGGAGGATTGCGCAGTCCATGTGTCAAAGCGCTTTTGCTGTGCGGCAGTGAACCCCTTCCCCCCGCTTCTGCAAGCTCTCCTCCCAGCCCTGGTGCTCCTTGACCCACTGGGCGATGCGGGTCTCCAATGCCGTGTTGAGCCAAGGCGAAAGTGGGCGGCAAAGGTCCTCCTCATGCATGGTACCACCACACATGCTTCCGTCCGCTCAAAGCATCAAGGACCTTGCTGTTTTCCAGCTCTTCGGCAGCCGCCCACTTCCAACTCGCCAAGGTCGCCGCCAAATTTCAACTTGCAAGGAAAGCATGAGGAGGCACTGCGTTTGAACTTCGCCGCGGAGGTCGAATTGGGCCTCGGCCACGGTGCGGCCGTATGCGGGGTTGTTGGTGTCCCGCACGGCTTTCTGCAGCCAGGCTCGGTGCAGGAGCCGCCATGCGTTGTGCTACTGGTTGTTTGGTGCTCCGGCTGCACCAAACCCTGCACAGGGTGCTGCCGATCGCAGCCGAGGAGTATGCAGTTGTTCTCCTCCTGCCAGATCTTCCGGAGGGCTGCATTCTTCTCGTCCCTGTGCACCGCCGCATCGTCCGCGATCACCAACGCACCATCGGTGAACTCCAAACCCAGCTCCCGCTCCCGCCGGCACTGCGCGAACTCCATTTTGAGGAAGTCCACATACCGCCCGGTTGTGTCGCCGTGCCACATGTGCGCTGAGCCTTGGGAGCGCTCAACGTGGGCAAAGCCGCGTAGCGAACGAGCTGCTTCCAACTGAGCAGCCGTGACTTTGTCGTCGGCAATGGAGATGAACAATCTTCCAAGGTCACCATTGCGCCACGACCATGCTGTTGTTGCTGTTCTTGGATGCCGCCAGTTGGACACTGTGCCTGCTTGTGCATACCCATCCTCCGCTTTATGGCGGTTGCCCAGCGGCCCTTCCACGGGGCGTGCTCCAGCTGCAACGCCACCCGCAGTCCGCAGTTACTGCACCAAGCGCTGGCGACGAAAGAAGCGGCCAGTGCTGTTTCCCGCTTCCGCTGTATATCGGGGTCTAACACCAATTAACCAAGAATCCCGACATTTCAACCTACCATAGAACAAAAATCACGTTTCAACGGTCCTTGCTCTCGAGTCTCGACAAAAGCCATCGGGCTTCATTGGCAGAGACGGTTTGGGGGGTTGCGGTTCCACGACACCTAGAAGGTACCCTGCTCCGAAAATCGTATGTAACATGAGGACCGTCCTCCTGTTGAACACGTCGGCGCTTCCCATTGGGTTCGCCTCTGCCGCTAGAGTATGCTCAATCTATGGGGCTTCAAAAATTGGACAGAACTTGACCACGGTTTGGTAGCTTGAATTGGGGTTTAGAGTTTATACTGTGCTTGTAACTTGGATCTGTAAGAAATACTGTTACTTCGCATTCAGGCCCCTTTGTTGCAGCTTCAACCCAAAGCTCTGTTTGAAGCCCAAAGCTACTAGTACCAAACATTGAGTTTACGGTTTAGAAGTTTCGGAATCAAGGTTTAGGGTTTAGGGTCTAGAAACTCGGGGGATGCAAAGTCGTGCGAGTATGTAGAAGACTAGGATACCCAGTAACCTAAGAATAAAAAGGCCTCTCTTTGTGGTATTGGGTAACTTTATAAGGAACCTAGGACTACAAAAAGGGAATCAGGGTACTACTGGGCATCCTAGTAGAAGATGTCATGAGATGTCATGAGGGCCAGCCCGACTTATGAACATGGTTCGCTTGGGCCGTCCCCCGAAGCCTAGGCCACTCATCCTGGACACAGAGATAAGGGACCATAAGGTGACATCAGTACGAGCTATCCGAGGGCATTGATAATTAGAATAGGGTTGTGGGTTACATGATGGAAAAACAAGAGTAAGAAGCACTAAGCTGGTAGTCATGTAAGCTACTGCCATTTCAGGCTTTCAAGAACCCTAAATCCTAAACCCTAAATCCCAAAACCCTAAGCCGAATCCTGCTTATCGCTCTCCCGCTCGCTTGGACTCTAGGCCTACACCTTCAAACCTAAACGCCGAAACACCCCATCAACAGGATCGCATCAGAAACGAAGCGAAGAACCAAAAATGATACTAATAAAACCTTTGGAAAGAGCGGCCCTATCCTCACCAATACAACAGCAGGCCCTTGCGGCGATTCGGTTTCCAAACCCCTCAGAGATCCAAATGCAAGCTGGGTGATTCTCTTAGATCAAGATTCTGCACTCGCCTAAGCACCCTAAACTGTAAAGGACGGTATCTATTCCCTCGGGTGGACAATGCAGTGTTGTGTCCAAAAGCGGTATGACAGCCTTCCACTTCGCTGGAAGCCGGCTCCTGCCAGAGAAAGTAGGGATTGGGGCAAGCACTGAAGACTGCTAGCGGCTGAAGCCTTTTATTCAAGCTAGTCTCACATTCAAAATTCGAAGATTTCTGTAGAAGCTGATCCTTGTATCACGGGTGATTGCAGGTTTAGAAGTCAGGAGTGTAGACATCGAAACATCGAAACTTCAACCTCAGACTAATTGTATACGCCCCAAAACCCGACACCCTAATCAAGTGCCCTTCCCAAAATCGCAGGGGCCAAACAATAGGAACGGCTCAGAATTTGGAGCTTGGGGTCCAGAGTTTAGGGTTTCATTTGGGGTTTAGGGCTTCCGGGTTTAGCGTACTGTACCTAGGATACCCAGTAACCTAAGAATAAAAAGGCCTCTCTTTTTGGTGTTGGGTAACTTTATAAGGAACCTGGGACTACAAAAAGGGAATAAGGGTACTACTGGGCATCCTAGGTACTTTAAATCGGCAAACTCTTGCCAGATGCCTCTGATATCCAATGCGTCCTTGTCGGGGGACCCTGCGTCCTTTTTCTAGACCCAAGAGTAACCTAGGAATAAAAAGGGTGCCCTTTTTGCTTTTAAGGGGCTTATAAGGGAACCTGAACCCTAAAAAAGGGAATAAGGGCCTACTCTGAGTCCTAGTTTTTGGTGATGCCTTAAGACAGATCGAATCCCAGCACAATCCACGAAGCCCGAGACCCCTCAACCAAGGAACCCATTCACACAGCCCATCCTGACTCCAGTGCGAATTGAAATGTCTTACCCGCGCATTCCCAACGAATACTTAAGCGTCCTGCATTCCAGAATATCCCTGCTAATGTACTAGAGATCCTGTTTGAAGAGAGCCTGCTTCAATTTTGATACTTCGAAATATGTCATTTTGAGCTTTTTGACAGGATACTGGTGAAGTAAAGTCTAGCCTAGCGTAGTATGGTCCAGCATAGTCCAGACTAGTCTTGAGTAGTCTGGTATACTACAGTATAGTGTAATATAATATTGTATTATATAGTTTAGCAAATCGAGGTGTAGTAGAACCTAGTAGAATAAAGACTAATGCAAATCGTACAGTTCATGCCAAGTGGATACCTTTTACAACATTGGCATTTGCTCGGCCACCTGTCGCAAAAGACTAGCGGCACAGTGAAACGCTGAAGGCTCAATCACTCGAAGAGTTCTTTCCAGCAGGCTCAGCCCTGACTAGCATTAGACTTCGAGCTGCAGAGATGCCTGCGCAAGTATGGGGCAATGGGTCATCTTGAAAGGAAGTGCCCAGAGTCTGTATATGGTTGAAGTTTAAGAGTATGCTGCTAGTCCAGAAGGTTGCATAGACCCACCCACTCCAAAAACCGACATAATGCCCAAAGCCCTCAACTAAACCCCTGACCTCAACGAAAGACCTCCCATTCCGCTGTGCCGAGGCTGTACATTCACAGGTGGCCATGTGGCCGTGGCAGCTTTGAAAACCCTGTCTGCCAGGCTGCGCGGCTACACATGGGCTTTTGAATCCTAAACCCTAAACCCTGAACCCTAAACCCTAAACCCCCTAAACTCCTAAGGTCTAAGTTGGCGTCGGGTTTGCGTACTGGCTTTGGGGATCGGGTCCAGGCTTCCTACATGTTGTTTTGAAGGAATGACCGGTGGGAGTACACTTCCCATGCAAAAATCCGATCTGAAAAGAGAAGCCACGTGATGAACGAATACTACATGAAGCACCCAGCTAGATGATAAATAGCTACTTGCATATGAAGTTGCCGACCGTCTCGGCTGCATAACAGCCCGGTTTATGCAAATCTCGTCTGCACAGGATCGCAACCCCTACGCACTTAAACACTAAGCCCTAAACACCAAACCCTAAATCTCAAGGTTAGACTCCTGGGTTGTGCATAAAACCCTTTGAAAACTATTTATGAAATAGGTTCCCTGTATAAGGAAATAAGGGCAAATTAAAAATAAAAATATCCCAAAGCACAACCCAGACTGCTAAACCCCCGAACCTGGCAAGCCGAACCTGAACCTCCCCTCAACGCTGAATCCCTGAAACCCTACTTTTCTCTTCTGAGCAAACAGATCCCTAAACCCCGAAACCCCTAAACTCCTACAGAAACCTCAAAACCTCATAGTAACCCCGGAAGCACCCTCACGGGACTCCTTGTAGTAACCCACTGTAAGTTGGGATTCTTTGCAAGGCCTGTCAACCCTAAACCCCTAAACCCTAAACCCCTCAACCCCTAAACCCTAAACCCTCAACCCCTAAACCCTAAACCCTAAACCCTAAACCTTAAACCCTAAACCCTAAACCCTAAACCCTAAACCCCTCAACCCCTAAACCATGTGAGATCAGACCCACGGCCATCGGGAAGCATTGTTCCCTTCCACCTCACTTTCACTGGAGCTGGCAGACACCTGCACCCCTAAACCCCCAAACCCCCAAACCACACAACCCTAAGCCTAAATCCCAGACCCCAAACCCTAAACCCCAAACCAGGACCCCATGAGCAACCTGGTGGGTATTTGGAGTTCAATGGAGGGCAGTAAGCCCCTGAACCTGGGTCGTGCTGGTAAAGGTCCCGATGCTCTCTCTCTCTCTCTCTCTCTCTCTCTCTCTCTCTATATATATATATATATATATACATACATACATGCATACAGAGAGCTAGATAGCTAGGTAGATTAGCTGATTAGCTCGGTAGATAGGTAGACAGATGCAGACACTGCAAGTGGACCCTAAATCACAACACCCAGACTGCACTACACCCTGCACTTGCCGAGTCTGTGAGTCTCAAGCGCGCATCCCGCAAATCCCATATCATAAATCTGATCTGCCAACTCAAATTCTATGTTCCTGTTGTCCAAGCCCCACCCTAAAGCTTAAAACCTAAACCCGCAATCCTAAGAGCCTAGACACTACCCATAGGCCCCATAGTAGCTCCTTTTTGGGATGACCTTATACGAACCCCAAAAAAGAACTACTTTGGGGCCTTTGGGTAAACCCTTGTAAACCCTAAACCCTCATTATAAACCCTACACCCTAAAACCTAGAGCCCCTAAACCCTAAACTCTGTAAACCCCTAGATCCCAAACCCACGATTCCCCGAATCAAAGCCGGCCTCTGACATGCTGACTTTCTGCATCACGTTCGCCGTGTCGGCCTACTAATATAGGGGCCTTAATAATTAGAATATGGTTTTGGGGCCCATTATACCATATTTATACTACTTGTAAGGAACCCCAAAATAGTATAGGTAATTCTTGAGGCGCCTATAGTAATGGGTTCAGGTTCAGGGCCTGAGGCAGCTTAGGGGCCTCAGTTAATTCGAACAGGGTCTGGGGTTTTGTGAGGGCAGATCATGGTATAGCACTATAACTACGACCAGTAGGGCCCAACAAAAAGGCAATAAGATGGATAGGGATGTCCCATTTAAATCCCCTTATACTGAAGCCCAATAAGGTAGGGATATCCCTATAAAATGCTTATGCTTATGTGCTTTTTGGGGCCCCTAAACAACTAAGACCAGGAGGGCTTGGGCTGGTGTAAAGTATTTAGGGTTTAGGGTTTAGGGGTTTAGGGTTTAGGGTTTAGGGGTTTAGGGTTTAGGGTTTATAGGGGTTTACCCAAAAGTTCCAAAGTAGTTACTTTTGTGGGTTCGTATATAGAATCCTATAAGGTCATCCCAAAAAGGAGCTCCTATGGGGCCTATGGGTAGTGTCTAGGCTTTTAGGGTTCATGGGACTTAGTAACTACGGTTATATTTAAGGTAACCAAACTTTTAGCTCGTTATAACCCCCATCAAGGTACTTATAACTGTAGTTACTAAGTCCCATGAACCTCCAAGTATAGGGTTTGGAACTATAGGCGGAATTGGCGAGCCCATGCCGTCTTCGACACCCACGGTCCCGCACGGGAGTTCAGATGTTGGTTTCGGATGTCTTCAGGATGGAATTGTCGTGCTCTGGTTTCCCCTGGGATTTAGGGTTTCTGCAGTAATTATAAAGGTTTAGGAAGTTTAGGGTTTAGGGTTACAGCTCAAATGCCAAACACATAAAGGCCGAAAGTAAACAAGTGCTTACTCTCGCAAAATACGGCCCTGCCCTACGACCCCTCAGTCATAGCTTTCAAGGTCTTAACAAGCAAACGAACAATTCCGAACTTCTTCAACACGAGGAATTGAATACCTGCACCCCAACAGCCATTGCGCCAAGCTCAATGGCTTGCAAGCCTTAGACACCCTGCCCCGTTAGTATTCAAACCCCCACGGCAAGGACCTTTACTCAGGGGCTGAATACCTTAGCCCAGAAAAGATTAACCTTTTGAGTGATAGGCTGCACACCCCAGAAGGTTAAATTAAGGTTACCTCCTCAGTCACTAGCATTAGGGTGTATAGGAATTCGGATTTAGGGTTTAGGGGCGGTTTTAAGACTCAGGTTGGGGCTTAAGGCTGCCCCGAGACCGCGTACTTTGAGCCCAAAAACACCCAGTGCCCCGACTCCCAATGGCAGAGTAGACGTTAGATCGCAAAAGAAACGACTGGAACCGCCAACCTCACAACAACTGCATCTTCAAGTTTCCCCACCCTAAACCCTACACCCTAAACCCCTAAACCGTAAACCCTAAAAGGCCCACTCCACTTCACAGTGGACCGACGGACAAAGGATCCTAACCGCCACAAAAAACACAGCAGCAACTTCTTAAGGCCCGAGCGCTCTAAACACAAACGCGACAACCGCAAACACGCCCACATAATTACCCAAAGCACTGGCCTTTCATCCGCAATTACAGATGAAAGCCTACCCTGCACACCCTTAAACAAAGCTGCTGTTTACATTTTTCCATGAGCTGCACTACCCTAAACCCTAAAGCCTAAACCCTACTGTACACAGCAGCCCTGACAACGCAACATCGCCTTAGAGCTTGCACCACGCCGCCTTGCGCAGCACGAGTCTCCGGCTGTGGGGTGAGGACTTAGCTTAAGGATTTCAGAGCAAGATCGGGGTGTGAATAATTAGAACAGTGGTTTTTGATGTACTGTATGTGAAATAGGTGTCGAAAATGGGGGGGGGGGCTATAAGAGGTATGTTTAAATCAACAACTGCTCAGGCTTACTGCCAATAGAAGAAAAAGCTAAATGTGTAGGAGTCAAGGAAGATTCCCGGGGCGCGAGCGATGTTTAGGCTTAGGGCTTAGGGGTTTAGGGTTCAGGGCTTAGGATTGAGGGGTTTGGGGTTTAGGGTTGAGGGCTTTAGGGTCTAGGGGTCTAGTGTCTGGGGTTTATAGGGCTTAGGATTGAGGAGTTTACGATCTAGGGGTTCAGGGTTGGCGGGTTTAGGGTTTGGGCAGAGGTTGCTTTTCAAATCCTAGATTCAAAACCCTGAGACCAGAAACTCAAAGACCCGTCAGAGGGCTGTAGGGTAGGCGCCGAGTGTGAGTGTGTGTTCTGAAAGTACAGAGGCTACGTGATCGAGTGTGAGGTACTGCGAAAGTGGAACATGGCTTTTGGATATGACAAGGGTTTGGGGTTGAGGTTAAAGCTTAGGAGTTGAGGGTTTTAGGTATTTGGGAAAGGGGTTTAGCATTGCTGCGGACCTTGAAAACAAAAGGATTTCCTCAATAATCCAGAACCCTCGACAAAGCTCAAACCCGGTCTGCTCTGACCAAGGGGCATGAACTTTCGAGCGGCGCAGATGTAGCACACCAAGCCCAGGATATAGAAGACCTCAAGGTGAGTCTAGGGTTTATGGTTTAGGTATAGAGGTACTCGCCTCAAACTTTTTTAGACTGCCCTTGATACTTGACAATTTACAATACCTTTCGCAAAAATCCTCCTGAAATCATCCCCGCGTTTTCAACCCTAATTTGCATTTGGTGGGGTTCTGGAGCAAGAGCAGGAGCGATCCAGGCTGCAGATTTCTCCCGGGCTCGACTCTACCAGGACCCTCCCACACTTCAATAGTGGTACAAATCCACAGGGCTCAGGGTTTAGGGTTGAGCTCTATAGTGGCAAGTAGCTGTCATGGGCAAGTTATGGGTCTAGGTAGCATGTTCGGGTGGCTACCTGTTATATCGGTGGTTGTCAAAGGTCCCTAATATAGTACGGCACCTAATATATAGAGTACCCAAAGAGAGACCATAATTTTGGCAACCACCCATATAGATGTCATCGCGAGTCTCTTCGGCACAATTGCTGGTCTCCCTGCAGCTGCGGAAGCCTCTGAAGATAGGCCGATCCCAAGGGCAGGTCTTGGTATAATATAGGGGCCTTAATGATTAGAATAGGGTTTTGGTGCCCATTGCAGTATAAAGCTGTAAACCCTAAAGCCCTAAAGCCCTAAACTTTAAACCCTGAAACACCTAAACCCGAAAGCCCTAAAACCTAAAACACCCAAACCCTGAACCCCAGACCAACGTAGAATTCAACTCAGTGAGGCCCCTGAGTCCTTCATGTAACCTTGTAACCCATCTGCACCCTAAAACCCTGACTAAATCCTAAACCCTAAAGCCTAACCCCTCAACCCCACTTAACTTAGAGGTTCATTTCAGGTAACTATACTTATCACTGGTTATAACCCCAATTAAGGTACTTATAACTGTAGTTCCTAAGTCCCATGAACCTCCACGTAAAGCCAAACCCTAACCCTAAGGCTCAAAATAGCCCAAACGCCTTGTATAATATGGTCTTTGGGCCCAAAAGCCTTAAAATATGAGTCCTTAGAGCCTAAGGGTAAGGGCTAAACCCCTCAATCCTGAACCCTAAACAAAACCCTAAACCCCTAAACCCTAACCCCTCAACCCCTCAACCCCTAAACCCTAAACCCCTAAACCCATAAACCCCTCAACCCCTAAACCCCTAACCCCTAAACCCCTCAACCCCTAAACCCTAAACCACTAAAACCCCTAAACCCCTAAACCCCTAAAACCCATACAGCCCGGCGCCGCTGCCAAAGGGCCGCCATGGCGATACCCAATCCCAGGTTCTTGGCCTCGCAGCTGCGGGTTCCGGGGTTTTGGGCTTAGGGCTTAAGGGTTTAGGGGTTTAGGGTTTCAGGTTTAAGGCATAGGGCTTAGGGTTTAGGATTCAGGGGTTTAGGGTTCAGGGGTTTAGGGGTTTAGGGTCTTGGGCTTAGGGTCTGGGGTTTAGGGCTTAGGGGTGTAAGGTTTAGGGCCTATGAATAGGGCTTAGGATTCAGGGGGCCGGATTGTAGTGGTGTCTTTGAGCTTCCGGATTCCTACACGATGTCCCTAAACCCCGAATCCTACGCCCGAAAGCCCAGAGGGCTTCATCGGGTTCCTGCAGTGTGTAAAGAGCGATCGCATTGGCTTTGTATGGTGGAGATCGCATGGGGGATGAGTGATATTTCGGGTGCAGGGCTTGAAGTTTGGGGTCCAGGGTGTGGGCTTTCAGGTGCCTAGCACAGAGTCGAGCGGTTGAGGCTTCACAGCAACACATGTTTCCTAAATTCCAGTGCCAACCCTTTTTTGAAAATTCGAGTATTACTTGAGGAAAGTTACGATGCAATATAGTAGGGACCTTGGGACTTAGGGACAATGAGACGACACCAGCGCTGATATTCCGACCTTCACATTACCACCACTTCACTAAACCCAAAACCCAAAATCCAAAACCCCTGAACCCCAACCCCTAAACCCTCACCCCTGAACCCTAACCCCCAAAACCCTAAAACCCAACCCCTAACCCCTAAACCTTAAAGCCTCAAATCGAGCCTAGACCCAAGAGTAACCTAGGAATAAAAAGGGTGCCCTTTCTGGTTTAAAGGGGCTTATAAGGGAACCTGAACCCTTAAAAAAGGGAATAAGGGCCTACTCTAGGTCCTAGGAGCTGATGATATAAATCCTGCATGACCTTAGGACCCTAAACTATGGGAATTATTGTACATTCCTTATTATGGGTCATGCAGGATTATTAGCATCAACCGTAGGAGCTGATGACTGCGGCCAAGTCGACGAGGGCCCCTTTCGCAAGGACCTTTGGAGCGATCTCGCTTGCTGCAAAGCCTCGCAGACTCAAGCTCGGTTTAGGGTTTAGGGTTTAGGGGTTTAGGGTTTAGGGTTTAGGGCTCGAGGCCTGGAGGCCAAGAGACTCCAACACCCCTTCATTAAGGAATATACCTAGGGTTCCCTTTAAGGGATCTATAGGGGATCTATAGGGTTTAGGGGAGTCTAATATCCCTTAATTAAGGAATATTCCTCAAATTATAGTAAGGATCCCTAATATGATTTAAGGTTTTAAGGATATTGGAGTCTCTAGGTACCTGAAACTACCATACCCTACATTCTTGAAATTTCCTCCAAAGGACCCAATAATCAGGTACTCGGTTTTCGGATAGTAGTTATGTTGAGGTGTAGGTTCGGACTTCGGAGAGTACATGATTATTGGGTACTTGGACCCTTGGGGTTTATAGGGACCCTACAAAAAAGTAGGTTAAGGCAGGGCTCATAGGGTCGAAGTTCAGGGCGTATGGTTTCAGGTTTAGGGTTGAGGGCAGGTTGTGGGCCTGTAGGGTCTACCCAGAGACTCCAATATCCTTGAATTAAGGAATATACCTTGAATCATATGAGGGATGCTTACTATAATTTAAGGAATATTCCTTAATTAAGGGGTATTGGGGTCTCTGGGTAGGGCGTAGGGCTTAAGCTTGGGCGGGCTTGGTTTCTGCTTAGGGCTTATAAGGTTTAGGGTTCTGCACGGTCGAATTGGCAGAGTTGCATTGCCGCCTTCTGTAGGTGCCTTACTAATTGGGGAGTTTCCGAAAATTAGGGGTACCGTATTTTGGGATCCTTATATTTAGGATCCTACTATTTAGGGTACCATATTAGGGCTCCCTATTTTCGGACACTCCCATTGAACAGGAACACTATGGAATAGCAGCATTGGCAATGTTTCAGGCTTCGATATACGACTGGCTTCCAGCTTCAGTCTCGTAAAAAAGTGCTAGCTAAGGCTTTATCACTAGACCCCAGCAACTACCCTCGATCTTTTTACTATTGCCCCTCATGCCCGCTTGTAAGGACCATACAAAGGGCCTTGCAGGTTTGTTTGAAGGTTTGACTAAAGCTCATCACGAGCTCTTTGGTGGGTGCTCCCTAAACCCTAAAGACCCTAAACCCTAAACCGTGGTCCTGAAAGACCTGGGATGGCTTCGGCCAAGTTGCGCATGATGCCATCACTGCGGCCGGCTGAGGCCGGCGGGATTGAAAGCTCCTTTGGCATCGGGTCGGGCTTCATGAGAGTCCAGCGTTTAGGATCTACCAGTTGTTCTTCGTGCCTGGAACACATACTCCTGCACTTACACAATGAACACCCTATAACTTTACCTCAAAGCTACAGATCCCGAAGCCCAACCCTTCTAAATCGCACACCCCGAAGTCTCAGCGCCTCAGCCTTAAACCAAAACCCCGAGCGAGTCCTCGAAGTTGTCGGCGCAGGAAAGCGGTCCTGTGGATCCGGAGAATATGGGCTCGGAGGGTTTAGGGTTTAGGGGTCCGGCGGCTTAGCGTTTAGGGCTTTGGGGCTTCAGGGTTTGCGGGTTTAAGGTAGGACCTGTGTTACGAGGCTTTTGGCCAAGACCCTGAGCTATTCTGAGCCTTCGGGTTCGGTGTGGAGTTTAGGCCAAGAGGAGCTACATGTGGTGGTGGTGGTGGTGGTGGTGGTGGTGGTGGTGGTGGTGGTGGTGGTGGTGGTGGTGGTGGTGGTGGTGGTGGTGGTGGTGGTGGTGGTGGTGGTGGTGGTGGTGGTGGTGGTGGTGGTGGTGGTGGTGGTGGTGGTGGGGGGGGTGGGGGTGGCGGGGGTGGTGGGGGCGGCGGCGGCGGCGGTGGTGGTGTGGCCGTGACCTAACTATACACAGTGACACCCTAATCCGAAAACTGAAAGACAGCAATCCAAAACCCAAACCGCATAAACTAAGCACTATACCCCGGAACGCTATATGCCCGTATCCTAACCCCTGCAACTACATCAGCAGAAGGTTTACAGGTGCTGGTTGTCTATATACATAAAGTCAAACTGCTCGAGGTTAAGGGTTTGTTCAACAAGTTCAGAGTTCAGGGTTTACGGCTGCAGGAGTTAGGTACTTATGTAGTTGGACATGAACTCTCATCAGACAGGTGCCTAGACAAACTCCGGTGCATGTTTTTCAAAAGGATCCACCATGCAGCAGCTCGAAGTGCTTAACAAAGAAAATATAGCAGCAAGCGGTAGGCCCCCTTTCTGAAAGACCCTAACCCTACACCCAAACCTAAACTGTCAACACTGTATATACCAAAAATCTTACACCCTACACCGCCAAAGACCATGCAAAATCAGTACAGAAACGCATAAAGCCTGCCAAGCTCGTATAAAACCCCAAAACCAGAAGGACCAACAAGCTGAAGTAAGCTAGGTCGCCGATGGTGGGATGCAGCCCAAGGTTACCAATCATCATCCCACAATCCTTCCTGGGCTCAAGATCCGAGCTTGGGAGATTCGGGGTTAAGGCTCTGGCGATTTCAATTTCAGGGCATTAGAATAGAATAGGGTTTTGGGGCCCATTATAAAATTATCATAAGGAACCCTAAGGGTTGACGGGGTTTCGGTGCTTAGGGAATTAGGGAGTTGCGGATTGGCGGAGTTAAGGTCTGTTAGGGATTTAGTGTCTAAGGCTTGGAGTTGAGGGTCAAAGGGTTCGGGGAGCACTTGGGGGGGGGGGGGGGGGTGGAATGTGGGGGTTGAGGGGTTTGTGTTCAGGGGGGTGTCCCCCTCATTAGGGAGCCGATGCTAAGAAAGAAACTCCCGACACCTGGTACACTTGAAGTCGCGCCGTGAGCTAAGTGCGCGGGCTAGTCTATGGTTCTATACGTTTTGGGGTTGCATGGGGATATTTGGGTCGTTCTCTAAATTAGGGTCCCTTTTTAATTTTTTTGGTTGAAAATTAATGCGACACCCAAGTAGAAAGGGACCCTAAAAGGGACCCCTAAAACTCTATAGAACCCACATAGTACCCTTACCCTTTGAAACCCTGTTAGCTCCCTTTTAGGAACCGGGTCTAGTGCCTGTGCCCCAAGAAGCATTATACCTCGAACTGCAGCTGGAATGCCCCAAAACCCTAAAGCCCTTATACCTCCAGACCCAAAAGTATGTATAAGCCATAGAATCCAAGCCGAGATCCTAACCATTTGAGGCTAGTTACCCTGATAGTGGCCCGGAACCAGGAGCCCGAAACCTTTTAGCTGTCCAGGCTTCCGTATTTAGGGCTTGGCGTTTACCTGCAGTCTCCACTATGGATTCTTTTGGCTTGACCCATTTTATATCTAGGATCCGAGAAGGTAACCCAAAAAAGGAACTACAGTGGAGACTATCGGTAGGGCCAAGGACAGCTCTTTCTCGGGACGCCTCGGAAATTGACTGAAAAAAGGGCGTTGCCACACAGTTTGCTCGGCAGTCTGATATGATGATGCCTACCCCTGGGCTCAAAGTAGCACAAAAGCCTTATATGTTATGGTCCTTAGGCCCAAAAGCCCTAATATGTGAGTCCTTAGAGCCCTAGGATACTACGATATTAACGACGGGTACCCTAATTCCTGCAAGACAGTCAGCATGATAGCATGAGGCCCAAAACTCTACGCCAAAAATCAACTTCAGACCCTAAAACCCCAAAGCCCAATCCCTCAAACCCAGCCGAAAACTCCTAAACACTCAACCCTGAACCTCTGAACCCCTAAACCCTAAACCCCTAAACTTCCTAACCCCTAAACCCTAAACGCCAAAAACCGAAGCCCTGACCCAAAACCCGACGTCAAAGGCTCTTGAAATCCTGTTGGATCGCCATCGATGCCCCTTGGCTCAGTGATCTTGACAGTTCAAGGTTCTCTGATAAAGTACCACGAAACATGGGTTTGCGGGTTCCATGTGTGTTTGGGATGTGCTGGGGTTCTGTCCGAGTCCATTGCACAGGGCTTTCAAGAAAGGCCTGTGCCACCCTTCTCAAAAGGCTGCGAGCAACGCTTGCTAAGTGGTTGCTGATCTTGAGAACCTTCATCACAAAGATCCGGCCGAGTCTCTAGCGCTTGCGGTTTTTACATTCGGGCGCCTCAGTTTCAGTATACTCGCCTCTCATAGCTTTGTGGCCCCTACCTAGACCCCAAAAGTATCTAGAGTAGTAGCCTTTTTGGAAGTGCTGGGCTTTTTTTTGACCTACATTTGGGGGGGGGTTTAGGTAGTTGGTTCCTTGTAGCGCTGATGGTTTCACAGCTTACAGGGTCGGATACCGGCCTCTGTTTCCTGCGCAGTGGGCAGGTACCTGGGTATACAACACATAAGCCATCAAGCCCCAAACCCCTGAACCCTAAAAACCTAAAACCCTAGCTCCCTGAACCTCCCAACCTCAGCTTCCTCCACGTCGCGAACAGAATCTCGAAGCCTACCTATAGTCTCCATTGTAGTTCCTTTCTGGGGGTTACCTTACAGGACCCTTAATATATAATTGGTTAAACCAAAAAAAGGAACTACAATGGAGAGTATAGGTACACAGTCCTCTCCAGAGCTCGGGTCCAACATTAGCACAGAAGTGGCCGTGACCAACATTTCCCGACACATGTAGCTCGTCACGAAACAGCATTTGGCAGAAGTTCAGCCTGCCGGCACAGGAGACTCAGTGACGATGTCCAGCACCTCAGGATCCTTCACCGATTCATAACCACCTATAGTCTCCATTGTAGTGCCTTTTTCTGGTTTAACCAAATATATATTAAGGGTCCTGTAAGGTAACCCCCAAAAAGGAAGTACAATGGAGACTATAGGCAGTTTGTCATTCAGGACCAGGGCCCAAGTCACTGAAATCAGGTTCAGACTGCTCCGATGGAAACATGAATCGGACAGCTTCCGCAAAAGACAGCGCTCTGCCTGGAGGGTTGTCTTCTGCACCAGCATCTAACAGGAAACGCACAGTTTCAACCTGGCCGGCCACTGATGCCCACAAGAGAGCCGTCCGTTCGTGGCGCCGGCTTCTCAAGTTTCTAAGCTCCGTGTTTGCACGGGCTTTTACCAGCAAGCGGACAACCTCAACATGGCCCTGCTTGGATGCCTGAATAAGAGCAGTGTTGCCCTCATTATTCGTCAAACTTGTATCTGCCATGGCTTCTACCAGCAACTGAACGACCTGCACACGGCCTTGTCCACATGCACAAGTTAGAGCTGTGTTGCCTGCTCCGTTCGTCATACCCTTGCTAGCACCAGCTTCCAAAAGGAGACGTACAATCTCCGCATGACCTTGTCCACATGCACAGATGAGAGCTGTATTGTTGGCACTATTCGTCAATTCGATGTTGGCGGCGGCTTTCAGCAACAACTGCGCGACCTCAACATGGCCCTGTTCGCATGAACAAATCAAAGCTGTGCTGCCTGAGCTGTTCGTCACATCCATGTCCGCACCACGTTCCAAAAGCATGCGCGCAACTTCAACATGGCCTCTGCCGCCTCTGCCGCTTGCACAAATCAGAGATGTGTTGCCCGAGATATTCCTTACATCCTTGTTTGCACCAACTTCCACAAGCATGTGTGCAACGTAAGAGTGACCTCGATCGCATGCGCAGATGAGAGCCGTGTCGTTGCGATGATTCGTCGCCTCGATGCTAGCCCTGGCTCCCACCAGCAACCTGACGATCTCCAGGTAGGCAAATTCTGTGTCACAGGCAGAAATGAGAGCCGTGTTGCCCAGAATGTCCGTCAGGTCCTTGTTTGCGCCAGCTTCCAGCAATACACTTGCAGATGCAACATGGCCTCGGATGCATGCATCCATAAGAGCTGTATAGCCCAAAGCATCCTGTAGGTCCATGCGAAACCCAGCTTCCAACAGAGATTTCAGAAGAACATGTGCGACCTCAACATGACGTTTGCTGCATGCCCCAATGCCTTTGAAAGCTCTTAGAATTGTCTGGATGCGCCAGTACAGACTGGTATCCCCCGTGACAGGTGCCAAAAGCAAGCGAACCGTCCTCACGTTGGCTCTGCGGGAGGCAGACAAGAGAGAGTCTGCAAGCGAGTCCTGACCTTTGAATTTGAAGTATCTATACCAGACACACGAGGTATGCAGCAACAGGAACAGCTGAAGGTCACCGGTAGCGTCTAGCGGAGCATCATCGTCCAGAATACACTCATCCTTCACGAGCTGTTGCATGAACACCGGGAGGTCATAATGAGTATGCAGATGGCGCTTTAAGCTTCCCACGTTTTCCACATCCTCCACAGCTACAGTAGCCAGCTCTTGCCCTGACAGCTGCAAGATATGGATCATACACTTTGCGGTTTAGGGGTTAGGGTTCAAGGGTTGACAGAGCCAAAAAGGCTACGCCGTAGGTTTCGACATCGGCGAAGCAAGCATATCCCTTATAAATGAGGCGGCGGAGACTTTCAGCGAGACACGAACACTTGAGGCCAGACTGCTTTGAAGGATCCACAACAAAGAACCCTTGACGACGACCCTGGCTTAGCCCACACAGAGGTGGTGCACCTTGTCCTTGTTACACCCTTGAACGAAACGGTGTACACCAACCAGGGACCTATACTGCGCTTTTGGATTGTAGCCCCAACGGAGTTCTGCAAGACTCTGAAAGGGGTCTGGGAAGTTTGTACAGTTCGGCTCTGTGTGGAAAGGGCCCCAAAGACGCCCAAACAAAGACTCAGGAGGAAACCTTCTCTTAAAGCTTAGGGCTAGGGTTCAGGAATTAGGAGGAGCCCTACACCCTTCCCAAGCCCCTCGCCCCATATCCTAAGCCCGTACAAACCCTACCTATAGTCTCCATTGTAGTTCCTTTTTTTGGTTTAACCAATTATGTATTAAGGGTCCTGTAAGGTAACCCCCAAAAAGGAACTACAATGGAGACTAACCCTAAACCCATTCTGCCAGGCTTCCGAGAACCAGAGTCACATCAACCATGAGCCTCCCGAGACTTCTCGGTCTTTGGCTAAGGGCATCGAGCTTGGGTTTAGTGTTTGGCAGGTTTAGGGTTTGGGGGTCTAGGGCTCCGTTGAGGTTTTAGCGGTTTAGGCCTTGGCGCATTTAGGGTTTAGGGTCTAGGGGCCCAGCGATCGTTTTTTGTTTTTTTAACCCTCGTGGCTTTTAGCCCCGCCGCCGCCGCCTCTAGACTACCAGTTTGGTTGAGGGAGCGGGCAGCCAGTTCTGATCAGCGGCTAGAAAGCCATTCCTCAACCCCCAACCCTGAACTGGCTGCACCTTTTGCGAACTGCACATGAGTCTGAGGAGGCATTCCGGCCCGCTGTGCTGCCCAAACACAGCTAACTACAACATTCCCCAGGACACACCTCGGCAGGAGATGCTCTCTCCAGGGCGCACACACACTCACAACAAAGACCCTGGGAAATCCTCACCGCCTTCGGATATCTTCTCGGACGATTTGCATCGCTGCCCATGTCTTCTCGAGCGCCAGCCGATCCACCGATGCCTCTTCGGCTTCGGGAACGGGTGGATGTTCGGGCTTCCATCAGCGGATGCCAGATGCCACCCCAAAGACGCGGCGGCGTCTGGTCGTCAGAGGTGCAGGTACGTGGAGCGATTGACGCCGCACCAAGGGCACAGCATGATGGGATCCCAGTCCTTGAGGCACACCTCCTCATCCTCGTTTTCGGGGTTTGGAGTTCAGAGTTCTAGGCTTGTAAGCGTTGTAAATTCGAGGCCTATTGAGGGGGAGATGAGGGCTGATCGGTTTGGGATCCAAAACAGTCGTGGAGTATAGGATCTGTTGAGCAAGCTGCACGAGTCAAGGATTATAGGCTCCTGTAGCAGTGCGCTGTAACTATCCACCACTCAGCACTTGATTTACTGTCTGACGAAACACACAAAACTTACGAGTTTGCAGTTGCTTCCTCTTTGGCCATTTCCAACCCCCTAAATCCCAACGGAGTCGAAACTCTTACACCCAGGAGATACCCGATCTTTGCTGAGGGTTTAATCCTCCACCAAATTACATACCAACTCCTCAAAACCTTGCACATAGTTGATTAGAAGAGGGCTCGGGCTATACAACACTAAATCATACTTGGCCTTATAACGGGATGATACTGATTAAGTAATGACTCTTCAGGGTTACGGTACACAGCCACAACAACCCTCAAAACCGTGAGGTTTAGGAACCCTAAACCCTACACCCTAAATCCTAAACCCTAAATCCTAAACCCTAAACCCCTAAACCCTAAACCCTAAATCCTAAACCCTAAATCCTAAAGCCTAAACCCCTGAACCCGAAACCCTAAATCCTAAACCCTAAATCCTAAACCCTAAACCCCTGAACCCGAAAACCTAAATCCTAAACCCTAAATCCTAAACCCTAAACCCCTGAACCCTACACCCTAAATCCTAAACCCTAAATCCTAAACCCTAAACCCCTGAACCCGAAACCCTAAATCCTAAACCCTAGATCCTAAACCCTAAACCCCTGAACCCTAAACCCTAAATCCTAAACCCTAGATCCTAAACCCTAAACCCCTGAACCCGAAACCCTAAATCCTAAACCCTAGATCCTAAACCCTAAACCCCTGAACCCTAAACCCTAAATCCTAAACCCTAGATCCTAAAAACCCTAAACCCCTGAACCCGAAACCCTAAATCCTAAACCCTAGATCCTAAACCCCTAAACCCTAAACCCTAAATCCTAAACCCCCTAAACCCTAAAAACCTCCTAAACCCTAAACCCTAAATCCTAAAAACCCTAAACCCCTGAACCCTAAACCCTAAATCCTAAACCCTAGATCCTAAACCCTAAACCCCTGAACCCGAAACCCTAAATCCTAAACCCTAGATCCTAAACCCTAAACCCTGAACCCTAAACCCTAAATCCTAAACCCTAGATCCTAAAGCCTAAACCCCTGAACCCTAAACCCTAAATCCTAAACCCTAGATCCTAAACCCTAAACCCCTGAACCCTAAACCCTAAATCCTAAACCCTAGATCCTAAAGCCTAAACCCCTGAACCCTAAACCCTAAATCCTAAACCCTAGATCCTAAAGCCTAAACCCCTGAACCCGAAACCCTAAATCCTAAACCCTAGATCCTAAACCCTAAACCCCTGAACCCTAAACCCTAAATCCTAAACCCTAGATCCTAAACCCTAAACCCCTGAACCCTAAACCCTAAATCCTAAACCCTAGATCCTAAACCCTAAACCCCTGAACCCGAAACCCTAAATCCTAAACCCTAGATCCTAAACCCTAAACCCCTGAACCCTAAACCCTAAATCCTAAACCCTAGATCCTAAACCCTAAACCCCTGAACCCTAAACCCTAAATCCTAAACCCTAGATCCTAAAGCCTAAACCCCTGAACCCTAGACCCTAAATGCCCCGAAAGCCTCTGTCTCAGCTGCAAGCGAAGCTCCAGCGTGCCCTTCGACGTGAGGAGGTTGTTTAGGGTTTGAGCCTTAGGAAGTTCTGGGTTCAGGGTTTAGGAAAATATTTTTTATGGGGGTTTAGGAAAATATTTTTTATGGGTGTTTAGGAAGTTTAGGGTTTAAGACTTAGGAAGTTCAGGGGTCGGGATGAGGAAGTTTAGGGTTTAGGGCTTAGGAAGTTGACAGAATAAGGTTGAAAGTTTAGGGTTTAGGGCTTAGGAAAGTTTAGGGTTTAGGGTTTAGGGAGTTTAGGGAGTTTAGGGTTTAAGGAGTCTAGGAAGGTTTAGGGAGTCTAGGAAGTTTGGGGAGTCTAGGAAGTTTGGGTTCAGGGTGCACCGAAGGCTTCAGTCGATCCGATGCTCCGCTTTACCGAGGCACATAACGATATAGAAACACCCAAAGGGCCTGAAGGTCCAGGGTTCAGGGCTTAGGGTTTGAGGTTTAGGGTTTACGGTGTAGGGTTTAGTGGTTTAGGGGTTTACGGGTTTAGGGGTTTAGGGGTTTAGGGTTCAAGGTTTTGGGTTTCAGGTTCAGGGTTTAGCGGTTTAGGGGTTTAGGGGTCTAGGGGTTTAGGGGTTTAGGTCCAAGGAACCAATAGTTGGGTACCTGGGATGAGGATGGATAGTAGCTTTGTAGGTGAGTCGTTTGTGGAGCATATGATAACTAGGTAATTAGTTGGAGACGCAGGGAACTAATAACACTGTTTCCATCCAAGCTGCCACTGTTTATAGCTACTCTCACTGGATTTCTAACCAGTGCTTACTATCGCGAGTCTTGCTTATGATTCCAACTACATCTCGATTCTTGCAACAAATGATGATGGCTTGCAACTCGTCTAGCACCCTCAACCCTGGAGTCCGAGCTAAGGGCTGAACTGCATGGCTCTTTACGCGTGATGGTTTAGGGTTTAGGGCACACACGCACACACGCGCGCACACGCACACGAGGATATTCACAGGATGTCTGCTTCTTGAAATTCCTCAAAGGGCCGCCCCAAATTTTTTAGAGAATGCGAAGCAGGGATCCTCGAAACACTAGCTAAGGGGCCGGAGGCGCGGGCTCTACGCCTCTCCCAGCTTCATACTTACCCAAGTAAAGAACTCCGAAAACAGAAGCCTATACGCCCTGAACCTTGAACCTTGAGTCCCAGCGCCCTAAATTTCAAGCCGAAGCCCAAAAGACCCTAAATGCTACGACCCGTGATCTAGAAATGCTAAGCCCGAAACCCCCGATCCCAGCCCAAGCCAAGAAGACCCTGAAGAATCGACCCTTCTCCGGGAATCTCCAAGTATGCCCTATACTGAACTTAGAGCCCTAGCAAAAAAGAAAGTTTTAGCTGTTTCTTAGGGATTGTAGTAATCAAAAATTTAAAAAAATATTTCTAAGTACCCCTAAGGATAGTATGTGCTTTTGGTGTCGAAATCTCACCAAATCAGCCCTAAACCCTGCGCCCTAAGCCTGACATCCCCTACACCCTACACCCTGCCCTCAACACTAAACCATAAACCCTGAACCCCAGACCCTAAACCCTACGCTAGACCTTACCTAAACCCTAAACCCCTTATCCCTAATCCCTGACCCTACACCCTGCGACCTTGTAAACCCGAGATCCTAAACAGTACACAAACCCTAAACCCTACACCCTGCTCCCCTAAACCCCACATGGCAAACCAAGAAACCTACACCCTAAACCCTAAACGCTACACTCTGAACCAGGAACCCTAAACCGCCTAAACCCTTAAACCCTACACCCCAAACCCCAAACCCTAAACCTCTGAACCTATCTTGCACGGTTGGCTGGGCCTGGGAGGTCATCAGGTCTGTTGCCACTCCAGCCAACCTCAGGACCGGACCAATAAGGGTCCAGGGTTAAGGATTTAGGGTTTAGGGTTTAGGGTCTACCCATAGGCCCCACTCTAGTTCCTTTTTGGGATTACCTAATAGAATTCTATATATGAACCCAAAAAGGAACTACTTTGCGGCCGATGGGTAGGGTTAAGGGTTTAGCGATATAGGGGTAATTTGAGCTGTATAGGTTTAGGGTTAAGGGGTTTAGGCTTTAGGGGTTTGGGGTTTAGGGGCTTTAGGGGGCTTTCGGGGTTTGGGGTTTAGGGTTTGGGCATAGTCAGAGTCGAGTTGTGGGGTCTACAGCATAAGTGGGTGGTTGTCAAAATTATGATCCCTTTTGGGTACCCTAAATATTAGGTGCCGTATTACAATAAGGACCCAAAAGGGGCCCTAATTTTGACACCCACCCAAGTATGCTATCGGGGTTATTGGCTAGGATGCCCAATAACCCAGGAATAAAAAGGGCTCTCTTTTAGGTATGGGGTCACTGTATAAGGAACCTATCTACAAAAAGGGATTGAAGGTACTACTAGGCATCCTAGGGGTTATAGGCGGGGTGGAGGCGGCGTCAGATCCAGGTGCTGTGGTTTCAGGTCTATGGTGGAAGCTCTAATATAGGGGCCTAAATAATCCGAATTGGGTTTGGGGCTATATTGTACCATAATCATAGTAAGGAACCCCAAAACCCCAATCCAACAGTACAGTCATAATAAGGAACCCCAAAAGCCCTATCTAACTATTATACCATCTACATTACGAAATGTTGTTTCTGGGCTTGCGTAGGACCTTGCGGCGAGGATGGGGATTCGAAGCTTCAGAGCGCTTTGTTCAAGGCTGGGTGCACGTCTGTCCTCGGCTGTCCTGAGTGTCTGTGGCTGTGGCTGCCGTAGCCGGCTGTGCAACATCTGGACCTGGCGGGGCTGACGACTGAGGCTGAGTACTGGCTGTGACCTCAGGGGCAAGATCCTCCGACTGGTCGGCCCACGAGGGGCCAGGCACTGGCTGAGGTACCTGACTGCTGCCTGCGGCTGTGGCATCCTCCTCTTCGGACGAAGAAGGGCCGAACTTGCGGTGCCAGCTGGCTGTACCAAGGCCTGTGTCGACTACCAGCGGCTGACCTTCAGTCTCGGCTTCGCGGACGCGCCCTGCCCAGTCTACGATCTGCATCAAGCGGCCCTGCAGGTCGGCTGGGAGGTTGGCTAGGGACTCGACTAAAACATCTGCGTCCAGACTGAGGTTCTAGGGTCTCGGGTTTAGGATTGTTGTGTCTGTTTCGAAGGAGTGAGGGTCGAGTTTTTTGTGATTCGGGTCTGGGGCATAATGAACCCCAGATTCCGACAAACTTTCGCGGATGTGGTTTACCATGTCTTTCTCGACTGAACTTGACTAAACAGCATCAACCCCCCGTAGCCTTCACTGATCTTAGAGGAGAGCGTGCTTCTTTTCGGCACGTGGAGCATTCAAGATCCCAATCCTATCCCTAAACCCTAAACCCTAAACCCTAAGCCCTAAACCCTAAACCCTAAGCCCTAAACCCTAAACCCTAAACCCTTAGCTCAAGTACTCCTTTGATAAGTCTCTTATGAGATTCATGCAGCCCGAAAGAGTCGAAATCCAATCCAATCCTAGGGTTTAGGGTTTAGGGTTTAGGGCTTAGGGTTTAGGGTTCAGGGTTTAGGGTCTAGGGATAGGATTGGGATCTTGAATTTTGGGCTTTAGGGTTTGGGGCTTGGGGTTTAGGATTGTTCTCCAGAAGCCCTAATTGAACCCTAAACCCTTAACCCCTAAAACGTCGTGAACACAGAATGCAGAACTATGGCCCGAAACAGCTTTTGTCGCTTCAGCCAGGTGTCGTCATGGCGTTGATGCGCGTACTCGCGTGAACCCAGAAAGGGCCGCGCCCTTCCTCAAATTGCTTTGGAACACTACTTTGGGGGTTCCTTATTATGAGATAATGGGCCCCAAAAGCCTACTCGCAAAATTTAACGCTCCTATATTAAAGATTTGGAAGTTGTCGACGTTCGGCACTCTCATCAATCCCTTAACGCATCATTTCGACAGAAACCACATGGTTGATACCATTATTAGAACATACTAGAACCTATAGAATCAAGAACTAGTTCCGGAGGACAATGCTCCCAGTGGAAGCTACAGTGTTGCATATAGGTTGCAGAACAAAACCTGAGCTCTGCTCCACGACGGTTTAGAAAGGCTTGAGGCTTTATGATGCGGGCAGTTCTCTGAATTAGGATCCGATCCTACTTTAGAGAACTTTGCATGTACGGCTTAGGCTTTAGGGCCCGGGGCTCAAAAACTAATGGGTGAGATTGGTTGCAGCAGACACAGTGACTCTTGCGGGTAAGGCCAACTCAAACTGGCAACGTACTCGTAGACCCTGGACACCGCCGAAGCCACGGCCTAGCTTGGTCTCAATTGTAGTTCCTTTCTTTTGTCTAACCAGGATTATCTCTAGGATCCTGAAAGGCAACCCAACAAAGGAGTTACAATGCAGACTATAGGTATAGTGAACCCCAGAAAGTTGGAACATGGATTTAGGATGAATAGTGCTAGGATTCCCACTACTTTAACTTAAGGAGGTGAGGATGATGATATTCCAACTTTCTGGCTTCTACGGTAGGTATTGAAACTTTGGGAACTCGATAGTGGGCTGCAGTGCTGCAGACCCCAGGAGAGCTTAGGGTTTAGGGGTTTAGGGGCTTAGGTTGGGTACTGCCCCCATGCAGTAAGAGTCTACAATAGCGCTGCTATTATTAGGGTCCTAACATAACTATATTAAGAGTATTATTCAACTATTACTGAGTGGGGGGCGTACCTAAGGTTAGGGGTTTAGGGCTTTAGGCCTTCGGGTGTAAGGTAGAGTTCTTGAAGTTTGGAACTTCACGACCCAAAATATGTCAAAGCACACAAGCACAGCGGAATCGTCAACAAAAGTAAAGATGCTTGTCGGACCCCAAACCCCCGAAGCTATTATTTAAGAACTCAGCCCACGTGTAGACAAAATCGGCTGAACCGCTGCAGACTCCAACTACTTGCTGCTGCATGCCTCCACGCACACGCACACACACCCTACGACTGCGACGGGATGCAGCGGGAAAGTGCGAAGTTTTGTTCTTCGCGTTGTTGGTCTCGCCCACAAGCCTTAGATTGCTGATTTGGCAAAATGATGAAAGTCGACTAATTTCGACAATGCTCCATTCTAGGCGGTATACGGGTATACCATGACGTACCACTTGCCTATATAGACGGTTGTGTTCCAATTATTAAAGCTCTCATGTTTAAAGCCATGTAGGTGGTTGTCAAAATTAAGGTCCCTTTTAGGCTCATTATTATCATACGGCACCTACTATTTAGAGCACCCAAAAAGGGACCCTAATTTTGACAACCACAGACGTTTGGTATTGATTTTGCACACAGGACAGCTTGCAACGACACCGCTTCAAAGCATGTGCTAGAGTACTGTGCTAGATGCGGTAAAGTAGGCCATATCAGGGTCATATCCTTAGGTAGCTGACGTATAACTAACGTTTTTTGGGTGGTTTTCGAACCCTGATATCTTGAAGGCCACTACACCCTACCACCCACAAACATAAGCCCTAACTCCATAATTCCGCCTCAACAAAAGACAAGACCACGCAAACCAAACGCAATCCCTGAACCAAAACGAAATATGAGAGTTTCCGAAAATTAGGGGTACCTGTTTCAGGGTCCTTATAAGGAGAATCCTACTATTTAGTGTACTATATCAGGGTCCCCAATTTTCGGAAACTCCTACATCAAGAGTCAAAGGCACATACAGCTACTGAAAGCACTGAACCCTGACACTTCGAACTCCCCCAAACAGGCCTCATTATAGGGGCCGTAATAATTAGAACAGGGTCTTGGGCCTTGGGGTATATTTTATTATAATCATAATAAGGAACCCCTAAAATAGTACAGGTAAATATGAAGGCCCCTACAGCAAACCCCCGAAACCGGATTAAGGCCAAATAGTGCAGGGATTCCCCATACCGTTGATGGACAAAATCCTGCATTACCTTAAGGACCCTAAACTATGGGAATTATGGTATATTCCTTATTTGGGGTAATGAAGGATTTTGTCCATCAACATTAGTTTACTCTGAAGAATTGAGGCTATTCGGTTACGACTCAGTTACGACTGAGGGATCCCCCAGAGCACATAAGCATAAGCATTTTATAGGGTTTAGGGTTTAGGGTTTAGGATTTAGGGTTTTAGGGTTTAGGGTTTAGGGTTTAGGGTTTAGGGGGATATCCCTACCTTATTGGGCTTCACAATAAGCTAAGTAGACTTATAAGTACCCTAAAAGGGACCCTACTTGGGCTATTCAGTTTACTCTTACCTGGACCCTACGGAACCTACCTTTTTAGGGTTCCCTGATATGATTTCTTTCAAAAGGTAGGTTACGTGGGGTTAAGGTACTCTTAAGAATTGAGGCTATTCGGTTTCCAACTCATCGACTTTTACTGCCCAGAGGGTCCAACGGTTGATGATATAAATCCTGCATTACCCATAATAAGGAATATACCATAACTCCCATAGTTTAGGGTCCTTAAGGTAATGCAGGATTTATATCATCAACCGAAGTACCCAAATAGTAGGGTTTCAGGTCCCAAAATCCGTACTCTGAATGGTTTTTGGACCTTGAAACCCTACTATTTGGGTACTTGGACCCTTGGGGACTGTACAGGAGCCCGAAAGGTACGCAGGCTCGCGGTCAAGAGTCGTTCTCCCTCTGCCAATGAAGACAGACCCAGGCTCGGTAAACTCAAAGCCTCAACGGTTTAGGGCGTCACGCTCTGGAGAATGGGGGTTCCTTTAAAAGGTTCCTTTAAAGGGGTCTATATGTGCCCGCGCTCCGCGTTCTCGACCCCCCCCCCCCCCCCCCCAATGGTATCCCCCCCCCCCGACCCGGGCGACCACACAACAAGAACAAGAACAAGAACAAGAAGAAGAACAGCAGCAACAACAAAGCAGCAGCAACCACGCGGAGGAACCACAGGAACCACAGGGGGGGAGGGGGGAGACAGGAACCAGAAGAACCACAAAAGGGAGGGGGAAAACCAAGAGGAACCACAGGGGGGGGGGGGAACCACAGGAACCACAGGGGGGGGAGGGGGATTACCATGGGGGGGGGAGGGGGGGGGGGGGGCGCGGATGCTGGCACATATAAGGGCTACTATAGGGGATATTAAAAAGATTTAGAAAGATTTAGTATAGAGTATAGGGACCTTAATAATTAGAATAGGGTTGTGGGGTTTATTATACTATAACTATAGTAAGGAACCCCCTAGAATAGTATAGGTAATTATCTAGGCCCCTATATAGGCTTCGGAAAAAACAAGCTTAAGAGTTCGAGTTTTGGGGTCGCACACACTTCTACATGAGCTTTTTCCTGGCTCTGTACAGGTTGTATATGGGTAGTTGTCAAAATTATGGTCCCTTTTTGGGTCCCTATTATAATACCGCACCTAGTACTTAGGGTAATCAAAACGGGACCCTAATTTTGACAACTACCCATATATGGCTTGATTGTGTTTCTAACAAGGTTCTGGAGGGACTCCTTGCAGGGAAAAGGTTTCGAGGCTCCATGTGTTCGTTTTGGTTTTAGGGTGGTTTAGGGATTGGGGGTACAGGGTTGAGAGTTTAGAGTTTAGGGTTGAGGGTTTAGGGGGGACAGGGTTTAGAGATTGCGGGTTTAGGGTGGTAAGGTTTCAGGGCTAGATGAACCCACAAAACCCTGCGGTTGTCAATGATTTATATTGCCCCCAGGTCTGCAAATGCCGTGGATTCGCCTTGCAACCTTCGATTTCTTGCGCCATTTCGGTGCCCTTAAAACAAATCGAAGTGCCAAAACTGCATAGGTGATTGAACAAGAAATGTGCAAAACGTGTTTAAGTCGTTTAAAGTACTTGTTGCCGAGACTGTGTAAGTGTTTCATAATCGTACTTACGACGATTCTACATAGGTTATGTGGTCTCGGCAATGGAATTGTGTCAGGGTTTCATAGTGGTTATTGTCAGGGCTTTATAGTTTATCTCGCCATAAACCAGACTTTGCAGTAGGAGCTTAATGTTGATGCCTGCGAAGTTGTCTTTACCTTAAGTTATCACAAACTCCATCTGTGCAGGCTCGCGGGCAGCTCGAGATTCAAAGTCATATAGGGACTGCCTATAGTCTCCATTGTAGTTCCTTTTTTTGGTTAACCAAAATCTCTATTATAGGGTCCTAACCATAAAACTGGTTATGCCAAAAAAGGGAACTACAATGGAGACTAGAGGTACAACTCCAACTAAAACTAGGTAGCTCCGACGCCACGTTCTACATTGGATGCCCAGCACAAACCGCATGCCCCAAAGCCTTCAAGAAAGCAGACCCGAGACCTCAACCAGGAAACCCTACACACACCCTGAATTCCAAAAATTTCATCTGGGCTGGCCTTTAAACACCCTGAAAAAAGTTTATACATAGGGTCCCTTCTGAACCCAAACAAGGAAAAATGTCCCAAAATCCAACCTAGTCATCCTAAATTAGTTAGCCCAAGCTGCCGGGAAAGCAAGCCGGTCTTCCTACTCAGGCTGTTGACGCCGAAACCCCTAAATCCGCAAGATCGACTTGTAAACTTAGGGGTGCTTAGAAATATTTTTAAATCTTGGTTATTATATTCCCTAAGAAACGGCTAAAATGGTAATTTTTGCTAGGGTTCTAAGTTCAGTATAGCAAACTATCAAACCTCAAACCTTTAAGGCCATCGGGTTCAGGGTTTCAGCTTTGAGGTTTAGCGTCTACTACCAAACCCTAAACCCTAAACCCCAAAACCCTGAACCCCAAACCACCGAAAAGCTGGAAGAATCAAGCCGCTGAGATCGTAGGGATTCGGGTTGCTGCAGTTCATCTCAACCAACAGATCCTCGGCCAGGTTCCCAGAGTTGGAGTCTCTGGGTTCACGGTGTAGGCTTAGGGTTCGGGTATCTTTGGTTCAGGGTTCAGGAGTTTAGGGTCTAGACTTCGGGTTTTAGGGTTTTGGGATGGGCGGGGGGGGGGGGGGGCTTTTCACTATGGGTAATAATTTCCTGCTTTGTTCTCCGAAGAGAGTTCCTTGGCGGGCTTCTGCGAAGGTTTCTATAAAGGGTGCCACGGGACCTGCTACGGTAAACCCATATTGAGGAACGTTGAGGAAAAGTATTGTCTAGTCTTCAGACCCCTATATTGTCTCATTCAAGGCACATCATGAGGACACAAATCACTATTCCAAGTTGTTGCTGGGCTTAAGAATTGCCGGTACCCTCATCCCTGATTTTCCAACGAGGGGTTCAGCTTTGGGGTCCGATGTGCAAGCATCAAAGTGCCCTGAATCTTGGGCCCCAAAATCTAAACTCTAAAACCCTTTATATATATATATATATATATATACATGCCGGGCAAGGAACACTTAAAGGAGCCCTAATAGAATCCCTCACAAGACCCCTTTCGGATCCCGCTGCGGGTTCCGATAGCAGGGCCCTCTGTAAGGATTCTTCTGACGGTCCCTATCAGGGAGGCTATTCGGGTTCCTTGAAATTTATAAGGGGTCCTTTAAAGGAACAAACAAAGTAGAAGCCAGATATCCTCATGGCCTTAAAGGTATAGGGGATACCAGCACTGATCATCCTGAACTCATGTTCCAACTTTCTGGGGTTCACTATACTAGGCTGTTCAATAACCCACTGGGAACAAAGTATATACTTTTTTTGGCCTCTTATTTTGTAATAGGAACCCAGAAACCTGAAAGTAAAAAGTGTACCACTGAACAACCTGGTTATAAATCCTAAACCCTAAACCCTAAGCCCCTAACCCTAAACCCCTAAACCCTAAAACCCTAAACCCTAAACCCCTAAACCCTAAAACCCTAAACCCTAAACCCCTAAACCCTAAAACCCTAAACCCTAAACCCCTAAACCGCTAAACCCCAAACCCTAAACCTAAAGGAGCCGAGACGCAAACTCTGTCGGCTTGATGAGCGGCCTCAGAGAAGAGGTTCGCGAAGCAGCAGCTCAGTCTACGGGCTCAAAAATCCAACTTCGAGGGTTAGGGCTTCTAGGGTTTAGGGTTTAGGGTTTCTAATCTTTAAGGCTTCCAGGTTTGTTTTTGTTTAAAGGCTCTTTGGCTTCTAGGGTTTAGGGTTTCTCTAGGGTTTATTAGGGCTTGTAGGGTTTAGGGTTTCTAGGGTTTAGGGCTTCTAGGGTTTATTAGTGCTTCTAGGGTTTAGGGTTTCTAGGGTTTAGGGTTTATTAGGGCTTCTAGGGTTTAGGGATAGGGTTTCTCTAGGTTACTCGGAGCTCGAAAGTTTTGGGTGTTGGGCTTCTAGGGTTTAGGGTTTAGGGCTTCTAAGTTCCTGGACGTTCGAGGATTTTGGGTTGGGGTTTCTAGGTTCCCCAGTAGCCCCCTGAGCAAAAGGGTATGCTTTTGCCTACTTTCTGGCTTGAATAAGGGAACACAAAAACAACGGAGGCCAAAGCGCACTTCCGGGGAACATAGTTTTTTGAGCTGTTACCACCTGCCTAGACAGTCAGAAGGCCACGAGGCCATAGGTTTAGGCTTTAGTGCTATTCTACTATATGGTCCTGGTTTTCATAAGGGAGGGTTAGGCTTAGGGCTACTTGGAGTTCGACGCGGTCCTCGTGGAGGATCTCTTGAGGTTAAGCCATCGTTCAGGACTCAAAGCAGATTATTGCTGTGGCGCGGTTGAGTTGCTGAATGGGGTTCTCTAAACCCCCCTTGGGGTTTCTGGAGACTCAGGAACACTTAAAGGACGGCCACGGTCCGGGTCTGGAGAGTCACTGGAACGAGCCCTGTAGAAAGCTCCAGGTTCCTCCGTAATAGGACCTTCTTCTACCGAATAGCGACTTGGCTTTGCTTCTTGGGCAAACTTAAATGCTGAACCCCTAACCCCCAAACCTTAAACCCTAAACCCATGAACCCCTAAACCCTAAACCCGAAGCCGTAAACCCTACGCCCACAAAGCCAAGGAGCACTCCAAGCTTCAGGTCTTGCAGTGCTGCAGATTGCTGATGGCACTCGATGGCTGTGTAGAGCGGCGTAAGCTTCACGTAAATGCCTGCAAGGGTTCAAGGTTTAGGGTTTGGGATTCAGGTCTTAGGTTAGAGGGTTGAAGGTTTATAGAAGCCTCAAGGTGAAGAAACTCATGAGAATGCACCAGAAAGCTGTGGGGCTAATCAGACAGCACCCAGGCAAGTAGTCGCCCTGATTCTAGCTGTCATTTGCTTTTAGGCTTTGGATTGCGTCTGCCGTGGTTTATAGCAGCTGCTATCCCAGAGACTCCATATATAGTACCATTATGGAATTAGGTCCCAAAAGACCATACATATCATGGCTTTGGGGACCGAATTCCATAATGGTACTATGTTTGGAGTCTCGAGGTATGCCACTAATTATCTCATCGACTTGGTAGTAAAGATTAGTAGGCTCGCAAGGCGTCAGTCCTTCCATTCTGGTGGGGTGATGTAAACCCCAAAAGGATAAGATGAACCCGGTTTAGGGTTTAGGGTTTCCAAAACACTAGTGGTACGACAGGGCTACAAGCAAATACCCACCATCTATCCCTTGTGGTCTAATTAGCTTTTTCGTGGCACCTCGGTGGATGGGGCCTGACCTAAACCCTAAACCCTCCCCCTAATCCCAAAACCCTAATCTGTAAACCATAAACCCCAAACCCAAACCTTAAACCCTAATTCCAGTGGTAGGATCGGCCCCGCTGGGACCCCTTAGTGACTCAGCAGCCCAGGTACAGGTGAAGCAGATCGCGGCAAAGAAGCACAGCGTTCCTGAGCAGCCCCACGACAGACCACATGAGCAGAAAGACAGTCTTCTAGACTCCCCTTAGAAGGGCCCTGGCCCTTGTGTCAGGAAGGTAGGATAGCCTGTGTGGCCCAAACTGGATTTTGGGCTGAGGGTTGATAAGCCGTCGACCCCTTGACTGGCGATCTCAACAATCAGGGCTGCTGTTCGGCTAATATAGTGGCCTTTGGGGTCTAAGTACAAACGACTTGCAGAGGCGATAAAGGCAATATATGGTAGTTTGCGACAACAGGGGACCCGAATATAGTACCCTAAATAGTAGGACCCCAATTATGAGGACCCCCAAACAAGGTACCCTAATTCTCGGAAACCCCCATATATTCCGACCTCTTCTCTTCAGGGTTTTCACTTCCTTGAGGACTCTCGTGTCGGGTTCCATCTCGAGGGCCCGAATCACTCCTTGTTGGAGGTTCATGGGACTTAGGAACTACAGTTATAAGTACCTTAACTGAGTAATAACTAGTTATAAGTAGAGTTGACTTAGTTATAACTGTAGTTACTAAGTCCCATGAACCTCTAAGTACAACAGTGTGAGTGGCGCAGTACACCAGCTTCAGACGGATACATGAGCAACAACATAAGCCTCAAACCGTAAACCCCTAACATTCATATGCGTAGTTGTCAAAATTAGTTGTGGGTCCTTAGTGAAATACGGCGCCTAATATTTGGGGTACCCAAAAAGGGACCATAATTTTGACAACCACCCATATAACCCTGAACCGAACCCAGCGATCCCCACTCTGCAGAGCACAAGCAAGGCTACATCAAGACCCTGAAAAATCGACATGGGAGTTTCGGGAAATTGGGGGTACCTTATTTTCGGGTTGCTACTATTTGGGGGTACTATATTGGGGGGTCCCTATTTTCGGAAACTCCCACATGTCAACCATCATGGAGGGTTCGGGGTGGAGGGTCTCAATGTTTTGGGTCTTGGGGTTTAAGCTCCAAGTCCGACACAGAGAACCCTCACAACTGCCGTCTTGGCACCTATGAAAGTCAGCAGCAGCCCGCAACGACATCGAGGCTCGCATACCTAGGTCTGCATCATAACACTGGGAACTTGCTTTCCTTTGACAGACGTCCGTTTCGGGGTTTGGGTTTAGGGGCTCAGGGAATAGGGTTTAAGGGTTTTGGGTTTCGGGGTCTATGGTTCAGGGTTCAGGGATTAGCGGTTAGGGGTTTAGGGTTTTTGGATTTAGGGTTCGGGCATGAAGACTGACGTGCGCAAGGAGTGATCGCATTCGAATATCTCCTTGGGGGCCCATGTCCCCAGACCTTCCAAGATCCCTTAGTGAGAAATATACGATAGATTATAGTAGGAGCCTTAAAAATGTGATTTAAGTTCAATTCCCTGCTCAAGGGATGTTCGAAGGTCTGGGTACTTGCACGGTATATGCATAGGCCAACCAATCACTACAAAATACAAGAGCGCCAAGCACGATGCTAGCAAGAATTCGTCGAGTACCTCCCTTCCGCACTTAAGAAACCCTAAACCCCAAACCCCTAAACTTTAAACCCCAAACCCTAAACCCCAAACCCTAAACCCTAAACCCCTAAACCCTAAAAAACAACCGTACAAGCCCACTCCTCCAGCCAATTAGCAAGCCTATGGCTCAGTACATCTTGTTGTGGGTAAACTGTGGGTAAACCCACCGTCCCACACTACGCCTCGAAACAACACAGCAGGGACCGGACGCCCAAATCCCTGACCTGTGCGAAACCTTCCCCGAGGTTCATCCGTGGAACTGTCTCCGAAGCCTTCATTGCGGCAGGCTCCAACAACTGCCTCAATCTACCATAACCTGACTGTCTGCAATGTCCATGATTATGATTTGTCCCGGGCGCTTATTCTCAGGACCCTGGTTACAAGAAGTCGGTTTCTATGATGGTACTTTGAAGTATATAATTAGGCTTAAGGGTCGTGCCAATTCTAGGAGCAGTCTTACTCTAGGGTTGGCGTTGAGATACCTACTGTAGAATGGTTCAATCTGGCGTCTTGGCCTCTGGATGTCTCTAGGGTGTCCAGGTTCGGGTTTGCCCGCTACGGTGTAGGGTTCAAGGTTACTGTGTTGGGTGATCGAATCTAGACCGGGGCCTTGGGGCAACCATAAACCGGCGAATGGCGCACGAAAGGGCTCAGGATGTGGAGCAAGGCCTATCTTACGTCCTCAGCTGCCATGAAATCATGCTTGAGCATCATGCTGCCGGACGAGCGGCACATTCCGACCGTCAACGTTCAAAGCTCGAGGCTGAGAGTTTGAGACTCAGGCTCGAGAGCCCATATCATTGTTCAGGCTTCGGAGTTCAAGGAGATACACCCGAACCCTACTGTAGGAGCCTTAATAATCAAAATAGGGTTTTGGGGGCCCATTATACCTTGACTATAAATGGAACCCCCCCCCCCAACTGGTATTGATAATTGTTTCGGCCCCTATATTAGATGCCACATCCGAATAGGAGCTCTGCGACACCTGGCTGAAAACGAAAGATGGCATGAACCATACATTCCTTGGGGACCAAATGACCCTTATAAGTAGGGGCCCTATACCCTTATGCTATGAATCCCTATATAGTATATGAACCTTAAACCCTTTTGAGGTTCATTTCGTCCTTAAGGTTTGGGGTACATGAGCCATGAAGCCGCGACTCCCTACTAAGCTCATCTAATCCCAACTCACAGATATCCGACTCAAACTCAACCTCACACTTTCGGGCTTGTACTGAACCATCAAGTAGACTGCAGTATATCCTTGCATGGTATAGTATCGCATAGTTGTGATAAGGGCTTCAACGAGACAGTGTTAGGAATCGTTCAGGCCCCTCTAGTCAGTCCACCCGAAACTCCACGTCCCTAAACCCCACAGCCCCGAACGCAAAGCACCATATCCCTCCTATAAACCCACCATACTCTCCAAAAGCCTGCAGCATCCTACAAAACCCATAAGCCCCTCCTGTAGAAGCCGAAATACTTACCAATATTATTCTTAGGGTTCCAGCTTCTAATGATAATGTAAAGGAGCCCAGAACCCTATTCTAATTATTCAGGCCCCTGTAGTACTAATGCCCTTTAAAACCCTCAGCAAGCCCTTGCACGTAAGTGTCCTCGGAGTTGGAGACTGCTTGAGAAAGCAGGTCGCCTCGGCTTTGGTGCCGGCTTTGGAAAAGGGTTTAACAGGGCTTTACGGGGTTTTCCCAAGGCTTCTAGAGGTTTAACAGGACTTCAAAAAGGATTTCCCTAGGCTTCTAGAGGTTTAACAGGGCTTTATAGGGTCTTCCCAAGGCTTCTCGAGGTTTAGCAGGGCTTTAGAGGGTTTTCCCAAGGCTTCCCGAGGCCTTCGTAGGCTTCGAAACAGGCTTTGTGAGGTTTCTCCGAAGCTCTGGGGCTGGCGATCGAGGTTTGAGGGGTGCAGATTTCTCTCAAGGTAGTTGTCAAAATTATGGTCGCTTTTTTGGGTACCCAAAATAGTAGGTGCCGTACTATAATGGGGACCCAAAAAGGGACCACAATATTGACGACCACCCAAAAAAGTTTGGGGTTTAGGAGCCTATATACATCCGCATCCCCAGCCCTAAACCCGAAACCCTTGCAGGGCTTCATGCTCCTGGTTTTAGGTCGTAGGGTTTAGGTTTTCTGGGTTTTAGAGTTTAGGGGTACGTGGCTTGAAGATTTGGGACGAAGTCTGCGGCCGACATCCACTGCTGTCTGAGGTACACAAGGCGGAGCGATCCTCCTCCTTCAAGCTGCTGGCCTTCGGTGTTGGACGTTCGTCTAAAATAATGGCATCTAGGGCTTCATCGGGCTTCGCGCTCAGGCTGTAACATCCACAAAGACCTTCAACTAAACCTTAGCCTGAACGCTAACAGAAGGATCCCCTTAGGGCGCGGGCTCGGCAATAGCAGAAATACAATCGGGAGAAGTACCAACTCCATAGCGTACAACTCGTTCATCGCAGCCCTAAAGTAAGAGAACCCCTGATTTCCAAAACCTCAAACCCAAAGACCCGGTGCTTCATGCTACGGTTTAGAGTTTACGGTGTAGGGTAGGGTTTACAGTGTAAGGCTTGCAGTTTGGGGGTTAAGGTCTTGGGTTTAGGGTTTAAAGCTCAGGGTCTAGGGTGTAGTATATAATGATCTTGCAGAAGGGACCCCCAAGTCATCTGTCGAGGCCACGTCCCTAGCCTCCTCAAACAAGGTGGCCGCCGTGCCCCGCGCACGCAGCGCCGAGCGGAGGCTGTCCGCCTCCCCAGAGATTTTGCCAAAACTGTACTATAAGTCCTGAGATGTAAGGTTTAGGAGGTTTAGGTCGAATGGAGCATACTTGGGTGGTAGGTCCCTGTAGGTGTATATGCTTCCGCGGAAGGGACACTGCGAGGATGCCAAGGCGACGATGCCAAGAAGGCATGTTGCCAGCTCAGTGTTGCTTCGGTTCCGCTACGATCCGGCCGAAGTGGATCCCCCCACCCCGAAACGCCACGATCCCCAAACCCTACAACCAAAGCCCCCGGTCCTAAACCCCAAACCCTAAAGGCACCGCTCAAAGCCGGAGTCGCACCTGGCGCAGATGCTCCCAGAGGTTCCCCACGATGCCCTGGCTCTCGGCTTGGGGCTGAAAATTTTGAGTTACTGTATATTCCTTAAGTAAGGTGTATTGGGATCTCAAGACCTACAGTATAGGGTAATTGAAGGTTGGGGACTCCTTTCATTACCATTCAAGGCTTTTTTAACTTGGCTTAGGGTGTGGTCTTTGGGGTCTGACGTGTCCGTTAAGCTTGGAATTTAGATGTTCGTCGTAGCCAAGCTCTAAGCAAGATGTCTTCTGCAATATGGCTCATAATGCGGGTCGGGTCCCCCGCCCTCCCTCAACAATAACACTTAAAGAGTTTTCTTATTAAGGTGTATGTTTACCCAAACTGTCACTTTTTGAGGGATCTTGATCTTGCTCCTGCTCCTGCTGCATATCTTACTCTCGCTCCAGTGCTTGCATGTGTTCTTGCTATTGCTTCTGCTCTTCCCCTTGCTTTTGCTCTTGCTCTTACTCGTACTTTTGCTCTTGCTCTTACTCCTGCGCTTTTGCTCTTGCTCTTACTCCTTCTCTTGCTCCGGACCCTCTTTTGCAAATTAAGTTTTAGTTTTAAAGGACAGCGATGATTTCGGGAGGATTGGCCCAAAGTGTTTCTTTATTACTAAGGGGGTGTTAAATAAATGAGAGAAGGAATTACTAGAAATCTCCGCGGCTGTACTGCTATACCGCAGTACCATACCATACTTCCGGCAGTTGGGGTATCTGCACATGGCCATGCAGGATAAAGTGCATGAACAGTAGGTGCTATCAGGGCACCAGTAAGTGCCTGTAGATTGACGTTGAAAACCTGCGCGGTAGGTGGTGTCAAACCAGCCCAACCCCAAACCCTGGCTTTGATAGCCTAAAACACTTAACCCGCAACCAGTAGGGACAAGAACAGGTTGTGCCAATTCAGTGCATGCCGTGGTACGGCTGAAAAGGTTTAAGGCAAATGTCCTGAGCTCAGGTATTGGCTTTGGGCTTCGGGTGCTGACCATGTCGCCTGGACTCCTCTTCCAGCTGCTATATCCCATAAAGTACCTAAACCCCTAAACTAGTCCCAGCTAGCAGCTAGACCCGAAATCCCAAATTCAACGTGCCCTGAACCCTAAACCCAGACCCTAAACCCAAAACCAGGGGTTTAGCAGTTTACTGTTTAGGGTTTCGTATGTGATGACAACCCCGGGTTTAGTCGGGTTTAGGGTTTGGTATATTACGACAGCCTCTGAACAGAGAGGCGCGGCTGCTGCTCCTGTTCAGCAGAGCTTTCCGGATGAGCTATGTGCATTTGTGTGTGTATGTATATACATACATACGTACATATGTACATATGTACATACATACATGTTAGAAAAATACATAGTGAAATCAGTAAATACATATATATATATATATATATATATATACACATACATACATACATACATACATACATACATACATACATACATACATACATGTATATTTATGTAGATACATATGGGGTGCGGGGTTTAGGCAGGACTTCGGAACTTCGCTCTTCGTCTTGAGCATCAGATCTACAACATTGAGGTTGGGTTTGGGGAAGCATTTGGGTTTAGGGTTTAGGGTGGAGCCTTGCGGAGGATTTAAGGTTTAGGATTTAGGGTTGAGCCTTTCGCAGGATTTAGGTTCGGTTGGTAGAGTCTTTCGTCTGTTCACGTTGCCTGGGCTGTTTGAAAAGTCAGGCTGGGGCTTGGTGTGTCCGCTGTCATTGCTGCCGCCCAAGCCAGAACCCTGATTCGAGGGTTTAGGGCTTGAAGGTCTAATATGGGTGGTTGTCAAAATTACGGTCCCTTTTGGGTCCCTATTATAACACGGCACCTATCGTTTACGGTACCCCAAAAAGTGACCTTAATTTTGACAACTACCCATATAGGGGCCATAATATTGTTGAACAGAGTTTAGGGTTTAGGGTTTAGGGTTTTAGGGTTTAGGGTTTAGGGTTACCTCGAGGCAAGTTCATGTTGGAAGTCGTTTGTCTTCTGTCGGGGGCTTGCAAGTTTCATCATAGGGACCCCCAGCGGGGGTAGGGTGTTTCGGGGGAGGGGGTAGGGCACCATACTTCCTTCACTAGGCCTTATTAACTCCTTGTTTTAAGTATTAAGGCCCCCTACCCCCTTCCCCCTAACAACACTGCAGCCTAAACCTGAGGTCCGAAATGAGTGATTGTGCAAGCAATGCAGCTCGAAGCCTCAACTGGCACGAATCTCGTCTTTTGAGCTGTGCGCTGCAGGAGCAGTTTCGTGTCAGTCCTGAGTGAGAGAGCATGGTGGAAAAGGACCTCGCACCAAGCACGCCCCACACCACTGGCTGTTGCTCACCCAGGTTTCGTCAGTCGGAAGAACGTAGGTTCCGAAACCCTAAACCCCTAAACCCCTAAACCCTAAACCCTAAACCCTAAACCCCTAAACCCCTAAACCCTAAACCCTAAACCCCTAAACCCTAAACCCTAAACCCTAAACCCCTAAACCCTAAACCCTAAACCCACCGTAGGTTTGATGCTTCTCGATTTGGGAACTGCTCTTCACGACAAGGGAGGCGTCTTGCAACACTGGGGGCCCCAGAGTCAAAGGGCGCTGACTTCGTGCGGCGACGCCATAACCCTAAACCCTCAGCTTCAACTAATACCCTAAGGCTCAAAATAGCCCAAAAGCCTTATATAGTATGGTCTTTTTGCCCAAAAGCCTTAAAATGTGAGTCCTTAGAGCCTAAGGGATATAGAAGCCGAACTAACCCAGAGGGTCCATATATACTACCATTATGGAATTAGGTCCCAAAAGACCATCCCCATTATGGCTTTGGAGACCTAATTCCATAATAGTAGTGTATATGGACCCTGTTGGTAATATAGAAGCCGAAATAACTGCCAGCAGTATCCTTAGCGCTCCATGTCATACTCAGGGTATAATATACCCCCAAAACCCTATTCTAACCATCAAGGCCCCTACATTATAGAACCCTACCATAGATCCCTGTAGACCCCTTGAAGAAGCCTTAAAGGAACCCTACTCTAACTATGGGGTATAAGAAACCCCCAAAACACTATTCTAACTATTGAGGCGCCTACATTAAGCCGGATCTTCTCATGAGACCTCACCAGCTTCCGACTGACATCCGAAAGGCATTCGCGGACATCTGACAGCATCTGGGAGTTGCCGAAAATTGGGGGGGGGGGGGTACCTTATTTGGGATCCTTATAATCAGGATCCTATTTGGGTTTCGATATTAGGCTCCCCTATTTTAAGAAACTCCCGTCTGTGACGCCGGTGGGATGTCCGGCCCCAATTATTCATAGACTCCCACGTCGAGTCAGTAAGGCTCCGTTATCCAGGAACCCTACTGTAGTTTACAGAGTCTTCGTGGTCTGGCCATTTGGAACACAGCTGACACTGCAGATGTTTCACTAGGGTTTCAGGCTTAACCCTGAATAACCTACCTTTTTAGAGATCCTTATTATGATCTCCTTGGTTAATAAGGCCTTGAAGAGGTAGGTTATGCTGGGTTGAGGTGAGGCTTAAGGTTCACGATTCTACAGCAACATCGCTGACACCCTAAAGCCCTGAGCCCTGCAACATAGCAGATCACGCAACTTCGGGCCTTCTCTTGCAGTATATCCCCGAATCTCAAATCCTAGATCCGAACCTTAAAACCGAACGCCTATACGTAATGACTGTAATGCTAAGCTCACACCCCAAAAACCCCAAACCCTACACCACCTCCGAGGTTTAGGCTTCTCGGGCTCATAGCGTTCCCTGTGCTAGCTGTCGGGTTCATCGGCTGTAGTAGCCGTACGAGACCCATAATGAAGGTGTCCATCCTCTCTAAAACCCAAACCTGATTCTCTTGGCCAGCCAACTTGTCAGCTCGGATTCGGAGATCCTTTGTCAACTTGCCGGTGGGTTGGGAACGCAAGTCTGGCTTTAGAACTGAACTTTGAAGTAACCAGGGGAAAAAAGTATAGGCTTTCTTTCATATTGGTCCCCTTTAAATACCAAGTCCCAAAAAATTATTAAAGTATGGTACTGCAAAGCCCAGAGAAACGAAAAGTTAAAGCTCGAGGAGCCGATCGTCCTGTACATCTTTCACTTCGGATTAAAAGGACCAGGGGACCTGATAAGTAGGGATTTCGGGTTTAGGGGTTTAGGGGTTTACGGGTTTAGGGACCTGATAAGTAGGATCAGGATCAAGGTAACTACACTTATTGCTTCAACTTGTGACCCTCGTTGTCACACTTATAGCCATACATAGCCATACTTACTAGGTCCCCTGATCCCTGCACTACTACACTACAGGGCGGCGCTAATAGTTCAGAATTAACTCCTGACCTCTGAGAATGAACGTGCCAGCCATTCACGTCACTGTGTTAAATTACACCTTCGACGCTGAGCACTTCTTAAAGGATTGGGGGACGGTGTAGGGATAGAAGTAACTCAATCAGGGTCATCAGCAAGCATAAGTGTAGTAACACCGACTATGAGGATGTTTCTCAAGTAGTGTATACTATAGATCCGGACCATTCTAAACGAGCTTTCAAAAGTGCGGTTCGGGTAAACCCGAAACCGATAATGCTTAATTAAATGAGAATCTCAAGTACACAATAATTCCATACGCGCCTTCTAAGCCGTGACACCTACATCCCGGAACACTAAGTCCTGAATGAACCCCTGACCCCACAAAACATTAAACCCCCGGAACCTAAACCCCTAAATCCTAAACGCTAACCCTTAAACAGTTGTTCCACGAAAGCCAACTCACCAGCGCGACTCTCCCACGAGCAGACCAGGCGAAGCACCATGTTTGTCGAGGACGCTCTTGGAAGTTAGGCTTTGCGGCCCTAAGGTTTACCTTTTCCCGTAGAAGCTGCCCCCACTCTGTAACAGTGGTATAGTAGGAATATAATATGGCCCTACTCTAATCCTTATAGTCACTATTACAGGGTGGGGGCAGCTTCTAACTTATACCTACCAAAACCTACTTTGCTGTAGGTTCTTAGTATAAACCCCCAATATTGATTTTTGAGGGATCCTACCAAAAAAGTAGGCTTTGGGGTCCAAGGTTTAAGTGTTACTTAGGGGTTTCTCATGTATGCTGTTTCGTTCAACAAGGTGTGTAGTGGTTTGGAGCAGACCCCACATCGACAATTTCGGAAGGGTGGCATTGTTGTCATGTCAGGTGCTACGTATGTCACCCAAGCTCCAGCACTTCCTGGGCCCGAACGTCGTGTTTCTGTCCGAACAAGCCAGAACAAGCATAGCACATTTACTATACTGAACTTGGAACCCTAGCAGAAAATTCAATTTTAGCTGTTTTTTCGGGAATATAATAACCCAAAATCAAAAATTATTTCTAAGTACCCCTAAGTTTACTGTCAAGAAGACAAGCCTTCAACGGGATGCTCCAGACTTGCAGGCTCTAAGGGACCCAATCTACAAAAGCTTCTTTTGAGGACCCCGAAACGAAGTATTCCGATCTAATTTAGGAAAATCCCTGCAGCCGAGGGCCTTTCAAGCAGGCATCAACATGTCCCCTAAACCCTAAACCCTTAACCCAAGACAAGGACAGGGGTTTAGGGTTTAGGGTTTAGGCAATGCGCCAGGCAGGGCTCAGCACATCAGCAACTCTAAGCCTAGGAGCTTGCGCTGCCTTGTCAAGGTTCCTTCATCTAGGGTTTGGGGCTTAGGGGGTTAAGGGGGTTAAGGGGGTTAAGGGGGTTTAGGGTTTAGGGGAGTTAAGGTTTAGAGTTTGAAGTTTAGGGTTCAGGTTTTAGTGGGTTTAGGGTGTACCTTAACCCCAGGTAACCTACCTTTTTCAGGACTTGTATAAAGAAATCATATTACGGAACCCTAAAAAGGTAGGTTCCGTAGGGTCCAGGTAGGGTTTAGGATTTAGGGTTTGGGGCTCGTGGGTTGAGTTTTCCTTCATGGGCGGTAGATTTCGGGGCCCTTGGGACCCCTCAGGCACGGCCTATCTAGAAACTCCAATATCCCTTAAGGAATATAGCTGAAATTATAACAGGTTCCCTTATATCATTTAAGGTATATCCCTTAATTAAGGGATATTGGAGTCTCTGGGTATGCAGGCCAGGATAATTTCTGGTTTAGTAGGGCATCTTCCGGTGGTAGAGCTTCGGTAATACAGGTACATACCTTAAGGGTCCATTAAGGATTCTACAAGCGCTCTTCTGCAAGGGCTCTAAAAGTGATTGAAGGATATAGGGCCTCAAAAATTAGAATAGGGTTCTGGGGTACTGTATATTATACAATAACGAAAATAGGGAACCCACTGGTAATTATTTCAGCCCCTACATTAGAGCTTCGGGTTCACAGGACCCCCAAAATGACACCATCCCCTCTTTTGCAATGAGGCCAATAACTACGGACATCCCACCCAACAGTTTAGGGTATAGGGCAACGCCGGCACGGCACCGGAAGAGACGTCCACGGCAGACATCATGCGAAGAAAACATATTCGAAAAAGGAAAGACATTACAATAGAGGAGCCTGCATAATTAGACGGGGCCGTGAGCATACCAGCCACCATAGCTGTGCCAATAAACCCATCCAAGCCGAACCCTCAACCCGAACCCTGAACCCTGAACTGTGACCCCTACAAACCCTAAATCCCAAACCCTAATCCAGACGATGCTTCAGGCTCCTGTATTATACTGTCAAGACTGCAGGGTTCACACCTTCCGGAGCTCAAGCAAGGCTCATCAATCTGAGAGATACAAACCCCACAATCCTAGGAATGCCAGGACTTCAAAGGCACTGGCAGACCCAACCGGATGGGACGTTCTCAAACACAAGCCCTACGGGTCCAAAGGACTCAATCATCGGGGCTCTAGGGTTTCTGCAAGGGATCTAGAAGCAATGATAGGACTCTTCTAGGGCCAGGGTGTTAAAGGGGTGTAACAAGGGTCCAAAGGACACAGTAACCAGGTTTGCGTTTAGGAGAGGATATAATTGTTGGGTTCAGCGGAACTGATAATTACCTGCAACACTCAGAATCTTGAGGCCTTAGAGATGGGGATTGAAGGAGATTTCAATTTCGGGAAGTGCGGTTCTGGTAAAGGGTTCAGGGAAAATGCTTCCAGCCTGCGCAGATTATGAGTTGCTCTCCTTTGCTATTTGGGGGGTAGCGATTGAATTGCAATATGGCGAAGACGAGATCACTGACCCTTGGTTTTGAGAAGCTCCCATTTCCATCGGCAACTGCACCACCAGGCGAACGCAAAGCGGAATGCTATGGACCAGAGAGTGACGCTTCAGGGACAAACCCTGATTAAACCCTAAACCCCAAACCCGGAACCCTAAACCCTAATTAAACCCTAAACCCTAGTTAAACCCTAAACCCTGATTAAACCCTAAACCCCAAACCCGGAACCCTAAACCCTAATTAAACCCTAAACCCTAACCCTGATTAAACCCTAAACCCCAAACCCGGAACCCTAAACCCTAATTAAACCCTAAGCCCTAATGCAACCCTAAACCCTGATTAAACCCTAAAGCCTAAACCCCAAACCCGGAACCCTCAAGCCTGATTCGGGTGCCAAGGCCAGATGATACCAGAAATGCCCAGCCAGAAAAGACACACTACCAAGACGACAAGCACAGCTAAGCCGAGTCCTCCTCCTCCTCCTGCATCTCATCCTCCTCCTCTACCTGCTCTGGCTCCAGGTTTGCAGGGACGACGACCTCGAATGCAAGAACCCCGACAAGACCCACCCCACTCGAACATGCAGCAACACACATCTAGTCAAGCCCAAACACAGGCACATCGGTGCTCGAGGATGATAACTCCTGGGATAGAGATCACGCAAAAAGCAAGACCAAGTAAAGAGAGAAGTCCCAGGCACCAAAGACGCGCCGGGGATCTCGGAGCCGTCGAACTCTTCGGCCTCAGTTCACACGAGGAAGAGCAAAATGATGGGAGGAAGCCGCAATCGGAGAAACAACGAAAGCACACGCCATTGCCATCACGACCCAAACCCGTAAGGTACCAGCCCCGATAAACCAGTACTCCTCGTCTTCCTGCTCCGGCTCCAGGTTTGCAGGGACGACGACCTCGTATGCAAGAACCCCGACAACACCCACCCCACTCGAACATGCAGCAACACACATCTAGTCAAGCCCAAACACAGGCACATCGGTGCTCGAGGATGATAACTCCTGGGATAGAGATCACGCAAAAAGCAAGACCAAGTAAAGAGAGAAGTCCCAGGCACCAAAGACGCGCCGGGGATCTCGGAGCCGTCGAACTCTTCGGCCTCAGTTCACACGAGGAAGAGCAAAATGATGGGAGGAAGCCGCAATCGGAGAAACAACGAAAGCACACGCCATTGCCATCACGACCCAAACCCGTAAGGTACCAGCCCCGATGAACCAGTACCCTTCGTCTTTCTGCTCTGGCTCCACGTTTGCAGGGACGACGACCTTGAATGCAAGAACCCCAACAACATCCAAGCGCAGCCCACCCCAACATATTCGTTCGCAGCGATGGAGTCTAGAGTAGACGCACGCCTAGCAGAGAGCGAATTCGGTGAGACATGAAGAGAAAAACCCTACAGCGACGGTGAACGCATACCAGCCTCCGAGCAGGTAAAGCCCAAATCAAGGCACCAGTTGTGCACAACAGGTATGCAATTCCAGATGCCTGGGCAAGAGAGAACGACAGGCTGGTGGGGGCCACGGTCGACACATTCGGCAATGGCATGGCAGGCAGCTTCGGTCCAAGATGCTATCGCCAGCCCGACCCGGAGGGGTAGGCTTGTGGGGACATTGATCTGCAGGGTGTGGGGTGGGGGGGGCATGAGTTCCCGGCGACACACATCCCCAGAGTCGGCATGGCACATCGGGCCGATTTGGCCCCAGTGCGGCACTGATGCTTGGGACGGGCGAGAACTGGCGGCTTCGGAGGGGAAGACGTCTGCAGAGACATCTGGATCAAGTAGGATGCGCATATTTTCTGCAGTCTCCTGATGCCAAGGGCTTTCGGCGTGACACAACCTCCAGTCCTCGACAGTATTGCGGAGAACTGCAAGGGGTTCGATGTGTTCAGCGATGGTCTCCCAGACTTCAGAGTCATCGACCTCTCCTAGCTCTGTTAGCGCTTGCAGGAGCGTGGCAGAGACTGTGTCAGGCTCGGGAGTGCCTGATGAGGGACAGAAGGAGCCTGCTGCTACGCAGGGTGGAGCAAGGGGGTGGGTTGCCTCCTGAGCATGGTCCTCGTCATCCGGACGAAAGGACCCCCAACTTTGAGCACACCGAGGTACGCTAATGAGGTGTCTGCGCAGGCGGTGCTGGTTGGAGAAGCGCTTGCCACAAGATCGGCACAGGGTTCCAACACCTATAAGGTGGGCTTTGCTGCGGTAGCCATGGCTGCGCGCAGCATGCCCCGCCCAGGACACTCGATCTTTGAAGGCCCTCCTGCACGGCAGGCACATATCCGAGCATTTGTGGTCAGCACTAGTTGGCTGAGGTCGAGCGGAGGTGGCAGCTGTAATGGCTCGGTAAAGGCCGTCTAGAGCGGCAACGAACTGGATCCTGGCCTGGTCCAGCCCAACAGCTCTCTTGAGAAGGCCTTTGTATCTACCAGGTCGACATCGGATTAAGCGGAGCCAGTCCGCCCAATGGGTATCAGGCTGTCCCAGGTCAGAAGTCGTGGCGATCCATCCAAACATCCACCTGAGGTCTGAAAGCAGAAAGTCGGCATAATCTCGATCTGCTCGGATAGCTGCCCAGAGAGGGTCGGGCCCGGCCCTGCCAAGCTGGCATACATACTGGAGGCGGCAAGTGCGTAGCAGGGTATCCGGGGAGGGCAGGCCCGTCAGAGCATAGCTCGCCAGGGCGGTGAGATTTTGCTCTGCATGCCGCGGTATGCACAGCAGGGCTCGGTAGAACTGCCAGACGGCCGTGTCAAAGCACTGCTTGTCTCGTTTGGGGAGCGGCGGCCAAGCGCCAGCGCCTTGCACAAGACGAGAGAGCACCATGGAGCGCAGGATGAAACCTTTGCGGTGGACACTGACCTGCCTGTTCTTAAAGACCTTGCGGCGGCTCTCATTGAATGCAGCACGCGCTTGGCCAACACGGGACCTGATCTCGAGAGAGAGAGCACCCTCCGGCATTTGCAAGGTCCCGAGGTGCTTGTAAGCAGACGCAAGGGGCAGGCTGGCGTTGGAGGTGTGCTCTCGCAGTACTGATACAGTGCCGCGTCCTGATTCTGGACCAAAGAGATCCTGGCGCACTGCGCGAGATCCCGGTCCTTTGGCGGTCACCACCGCAGCAGTTTTATGGACCCCGTATGCGAGCGTCAAGCCGTGTTCGCTGCAGGCGTCAGTGAGTGCGCCTGTTTCTACCGCAACTGCGGATCGAAGCTCACTGCAGTGTTTACACACACGTGGCACAACAAGGTCATCAGCCCAAATCACGTCTCCTATCTGTATGGTGTCGGTAGCGGAGCATGGGGCAAGAGTGTGCTGGCCATCCCAAGGGAACTCGGGTGGTGAGCCTGCAGTTGTGTGGTCAGCCCTGTGGCGGTCGCGAAGGAGTAGCAGCTTCGGTATCAACAGAGCGAATATCAAATCCGCAAACGAGGACCCAGGTCGGGTACCTCTATTGGTGGAGATGGGCGTAGCATCACCCTGTAAAACCCACCAGTTATCAGCAGACATGCGCGCGGTGACCGCTTGCAGCCATTGATGGGCTCCTTGAGCCTGCAGGGTGGAGTCATCGAGTAGGTGTGCACGTAATGCCTCGATCTCAGCTGCAGTGATCTTGAGCCCTGCCGTTACGGCCTCAAGGTCGATGGGCACGTTGTTGGCAGGAAGTCGAGCGACAAGCTGGGTGGCTGCGCTATAAAAGGCAGATGCAATGTCTGCGTAGATCACAAAACTGGGTTGCCGCTGGGCAGTGGCACACCTGACTACTGTCCTGACTAGGTGGCTCCCAAAAGTAACCGAGCAGCCTGACTTACCCCCGAGGTGTAAGGGGGTTGAAGTGGCTTCGAAATGGCTCTTGAGGGAGGGTCTGAGGCACTTGTGTATGGTCTTGGCCCAAGTGTTGAGTAGCAGCACCGATCGGTATGAGGCGCATTCGTCTTGGCTACCTCTTCGCTTGTAGAAGTGGACAGCCGAAGCCCCTTTCCATCCTACAGGCTCTGTGCCTCTCCACGCAACCTTCATGAAGAGCGGGTAGAGAAGGCTGGAGAGCTCGGAGGAGAAGCATCGACATAGTTCCGGAGGGAGGTTGTCAAGACCTGCTGCTTTGTGCGGCTTGGCAGCGCGCAGGCACTGGCGAAGGAAGGCAGGGCTCGCGACATCCGCTATGCTTGCAGGATGTATGGCTGGTTCCGGGTCTGCGAATTCGCCGGTGCCGGCCTGCGCCTTTTCAGCGATTGCTAAAAAGGTAGTTGGCACCCCAGCTTCAAGCCCGCCGAAATGCTGACGCCACACCTCAAGCTGTTCGTTGGCATCGGCGCAAAGATCGCCGTCTGGTTTACGGAGCATTGGAAGCGGCTCAGCTGCATAGGGCTTCTTGCGCTTGTGTCCAAGCAGTTGATGCAAATTGGCGTGTGCTTCTGGAAGAGGGCACGTCTCGAGGCGGTCTGCTAAAGCCTCGATGTGCGCATCCCTGTCTCGCTTGCATGCGGCCCTAAGGGCTTTGGAGGTGAGCCCAAGGTGGTGTACCTGGGCCTCGTGCACAAAAAGCGCTTGCTGGACCCATTTATTGTCGAGGAAGCTGTGCTCAAAGTCTACTCCGCTCTGGGCCCATACCTGGAACGCAGCACGCATGCGCATCTGGTCAAGGCGATGTCGCCGGTGATGGAGCACTCGCCTAAGCTTAGCGACATGCTTCTGCAGATCCCAAGTGGCAGCTTGCAAGTATCGGTGCTTGGGTTTGGAGGCTCGTCGTGGCAGAATGTTCTGCAGTCCAGCCTGCACATGTTGGGTAAGAATCGCGGCATGAGCATGCACCGACGTCGTCCAAGGGACAGTTGGGGCAGTGTGCAGAATGCCTTTAATGGCTTCGAGATTGGCAGGGTCGGCAATCTCGGCTGCGGGAATGTGCCTGCGCTTGGCCTGGGCTTGGGGCCGGTGGCCTTCAAACTGAAGATGGATTTGCACACAGGTGGCGATGTGGTCCTGTCCTGAATGGCCTGCGTGCAGTTCAGGAGCAGTGTAAGACCGCACAGCACCTTTTTGCCAACTGGCTGGTATCATGACATAGTCCGGTCGGCAAGTCTTGTGGCTCTTCTTCTGGTGATAGGTGAAAGTAGGCCCATCATGAAAAGACTTGAAGGTGTTGGGTAAGATTAATGCCTGGTCGGCAGCGAGTTGCTGGACAAACTCTCCTGCAAGGTCCTCGCGCTCTGGAGCGAGGTCCCCAACAGCCTCAGTTACCCTGCTGCCTACAGATGCATTAAGGTCACCTCCAATGATGAGAGCATCATTCCAACGATAGTGGCGCAGCACCCGCAGGGTCTCGTCCCACCAAGTAGAGATCTGGTTGGGCTCGCACGCGCGATGCGGGGCATGTAATGACACGAAGAGGAGGTTGGACGGCTTGGCAGTGAACCTGACGAGCAAGCGTCTTGGGTCAGCAAGAAGCACTACGGCGTTGCGCATACTGAGGGTATGCTGTGCGACAGAAGTGCGCTTGCCGGCAATTACGGGGGTACCCTCACGTACCCAGAGCTCGACCCCCCATTGCCCATTCACTGCGCCGGAGCAGAAGCGGATATAACGTCCAGTGCGCACAGTGCCCCTGGCATTGCGTCCTTCTTGGATCATGGCGACATGAATTCCGTGTTCATGAAGCTGTCGCTCGAGAATCGCTGGGGCCCCGATTTGATATCCGAGGCTGGCTTCCTCAGCGTTCTTGCGGCAGGTTTTGGGCGGAAGGAGGGACAAGGCATTGAAGCTGGCAACAGTGAGGCGGAACTGGAGTAACTCTTGATCAGAGGCAGTAGGGACGCTCAATGTCTGTGCCGGCGCGCAAGAGGTCTCGATGAGGCCGGGTGGGAGGAATGGCTCCAGAAGTTGCGTCGCCGTAAGGCCAGCGTGATTCTGCTCATCGCCAAGATCGACCACATTGAGAGGTGGCAGAGTTGTGTCCCCACGTAGGCTACGGGCAGCGACACCTGCCCATGAAAGCGCGTGTCCGCCTGCTTTAAGCCAGAAGGACATTTGGTCAAAGGTCAGCCGTAGCCCACATCCTATGGATCGCCCTCTTGCGGCCCATTTGGAGAGGGTGTCAGCAATCTCGTTCCCAAGGATACCTTTGTGTCCTTCAACATAGGAATGAGAGTCGAATCCATCACAAAGCAGGGCTCGCAGACAGTGCGCTTGGAAGGCGTAGGCAGGAAAGCCTGAGACATCACCTTGTGTGGGGCCTTGGAGGGTGGCGAGGGCTGACTGGCAGTCAGACAGGAAATGTACAGTGTACTTCGAAAATGCTACGGTACTGATGAGCCCTGCCGCACACAGGGCAGCACACTCAGAAGTGAAAGCTGACAGCGTGTCATCAGCCTCTAGCAGGTCACATGGCACGCCATCGAAGGCGCAGCTAATGCACCCTGTGTCGGGCTGAAGAAAGACACACGCCCAGCCAAGTCTGGCGGGGCGTTCGTCGGTGGCGGGGAAGAAGGATCCATCTGTAAAACACCAGATATCTGGTGTGTGATTGGAGCCTAGGCTTCGGGCAAAGGTCTGCAAGTCCTGAGGTGCAAACTGACTCAGGGTTGGCACCCTGCTGCATGTGTCCTGCCAAGATCCTAGATCAGCTCCACTGTGCAGCAGTCCTAAGAGGTCTAGGCCATTAAACCCGAGTGGGGTGTTGCCTATGGAAAGCGCAGCTGAACCGTACTCTGGTAAAGTCCGAAAGGGCAGGGCGGTGGGAGCGATTCGAGGGGGCCCCGCTGTAGCTTGCTGCAAACCTTCAACTAGGTTTAGGGTGATTATACCTGGGCATCGAGATTGTTGTCGATCTAGAGGTCGTGCCTCTGCGAAATGCTCGATGAGTGTTTCAAGAAGGGTAGCGGCAAGGAAGAGAGGTTCGCCTTGTGCCTGGATGTTGCTCTCACGGAGCAGTGTGACACATAAGCTATGCTCGTCTGATGTGCTGCTGCGGCGCAGGCTTCGGCAAGGCGTAGGTATGGGCCGACTCGGGGCAGGGCGCGCAGGTGTTTTAGCGAGCCCTCGTCCGCCGACAAGAAGTGCCCCAGCGACAGCCCAAGGGGCAGCACTTGCCGCGGGAAGGAGATCAAATCCAACCGTCTGCTCTGTATGACTGGGTGCGGCCGCACATAAGGCCGGCAAAAATGCAAGCAGGAAAAGAACGCAGAGGGGTCCGCAAAGTTTGCTTCCATGTGTCCTTGGTCTGACAGTGCCAACGGACCTCAGAGCTGCTGGTGGCACACGGGGAGATGTCTTACAAAGGCATGTGCTCAAATATGCACACCAGGCTCCTGTCAGGGCGGCGCAGGTGTATGCCAGACCAAGGGGCAAAAGCACTGCACTCTGAGCTACCCCTAAATGCATTCGGATGCTGGATTTCCAGGTAATGGTAACCTTAGGAAGGCCGCGGCGACCATGTCGGCCATATTGGTACCCACCGGAATCACTGGGGCGTTGTTGCGGCTGGTCGTCGGGCCTAGGTCTTTGCTCATCGCCTGGCGCATGCAGGGACCTTTCGGGGAGCGGTGGAGCTGGTTGAGGACCAGCGGCAACGCTAGGTGTGAGGTGCTGCGAGATCGCATTGCTGTGCTGGGCATCTGTCTCCGGCACTTCCGGATTACCGGATAAGAAGGTAGCTCTGAGCACACATCCTGGCCGCAGCTCCGGTGTGTCACTGGGGTTCTGAATGGGCCTGAAGATAAGGTGGTGACCTGGAGGCACAATTATGCCAAGCTCCTCAGCTACCTCGAGCAAGCAGCCGTGCCCTGGGTGCTTGTGAATAAGCTGCCAGCCATGCAGGACAAAACGGCAATCTAAAAGGATTGGGCAACTTGGGAGAGGGCGAGGCCTGGTGGCAACAACTGATCGGCAGGAGAAGCCGAATCGCCACGCGTCCCGTATTCGGGGGGCACTAGGGGTCATGGACATGACATCCGGATCCCATCCAAGCCTTCGGGCAATGTCACTCCGGTAAAATGCTTCTCTGCCGGACCGGAGCTGAAAGAGTGGATATCCTCTGTCGTGGACTAGCTGGAAGCAGTCTGACGGGTTGATGAACGGATATGCCGGCGGCGGCCCCCATGAGAGATGCGAAGCGAGCATTCCGGACAGGGGGTAGCCAACTGGCGCAGGTCGTCCCCGGTTGACATAGGAGAGACAAGTGCCAGTCGTCAGGGCATAGTGCTCGAGGTCATGGAGTGGGTGCGGCGAATTGTCACGGTAAATGTCGACATCAGCCTCGGCATCAAGGCCTGCGGTTTGCAACAAGTCAGACCTTATGACGCTGGCTGCTGAAGTAGCGGCAAAGATCCGACCATCAACCAAGCTAAGGTCACAGCAGATAATGGTTGTGCTGAGGGCCCACGGCGGTATGCCGAGCAGGACAGCCCATTGCGGGTCAGGCTGCGGCCAGACTGGTAAAAGGTGGGGGAAGGCGTCAGCGCTCACCCCGAACCGAGCTTGGGCTAGAAGATCTAGAAATTCAGGCACGCTTGCGGGAATGGTCACCTCGACATTCAAGTGTTCAGGCGGCATGTCGGGCACTAGTACCAAACATGAAGCATGCACCTCGACTGGGGGGTCACTTGATTCGGAAGTTTGTGAGGCGAGTTCAAGGTCCCAAGGCGCAGAGGAAGGCCTATCCGTTAAAGGCCAATTGCCTCCAACATGCTGGGTACCTTGCCGCGCATTGTTGAGGCGTTGTGCTTGTTGCAAAGTAGTGGATGCCAGGCCTGTAATAATTTTACAGCTGGCTGGATGGAAACTGCAGGTCCCGTTGCTGAAAGAGTCGCTTGGAGGCTGGTCCTGGGACCTACGCAGCTCATGCAGCAGAGACCACCCTAGGAATGCCGTTAAAGCTCCCAGGATTAAGGGAAGCCCGAGCCCAACCGAATAGGGGACGGGTAAGAAGCCCCATTGCCGGGTTTGGATCAAACTCCATCCGGTATATGTAGGGCTCAGGAGTGCGGCCAACAGGAGGAAAGGGGTGCGGAGATGCTTACCTCGTGGGAGGGTATGTTGCGTTGCTACATCTCGGCACATTGCTGCTCGACTGCGGGTTGCATCCTGGAAAATGCTGGGAACCTCATCTTGAGCATGGGAGCTGCTACATGCATCACTATCAGGGGGCCCTGGATGTTGGTTCAGAGTAGGATCGTCATTAGCAGGTCGCCACAGAGACTCATCGGCGCTGTGCTCTGCAGAAGTAGAGGAGTCGGTACTGCCGCTGTCAGAGTGGCTATCCGGTCCCCTGTCAGTTACTGACGGGACAGAAGTGCCGGTTGAGTCCGGTTCATCGATGATGCGATGGACGAGGACATAGTCAACTACAAGGCAGGTGCAGCCACCAATAACGAAAGCTGTACCTTCAGCAGTGTCAAGGGTATCGGCTCCTGCAAAGGCGACAGAGTGCCCGTCCGGGCAGGTGGCGGCGTACTCATCTGCAAGGTCTTGGACAAGGATATGTGGACTCGGCAGAATCCTCCACTGGACTTCCTGCAGGACAGGGCGCTGGTCAAGGACGAGGATATAAGGGCCTTGTGCTGGAATAAATTGTCGAGGAAATGACTCAGACGCAACCAGCATTGCAGCAAATGCCCAACCAAGATGTGATGCGTCAAGGATGGGCGGTGCGGGAGACCGCAGAGCAATGGCATCGGGATTATAACCCAGCAAGTCTGCGACGGTGCTGCTGCGCACTGTGAGTCGACCGTCCGGTAGGTCGAATCTATGTGCAATCTGGTCGTCACTGAGAATCCCTAAATGCGGCCCAAAGGAGAAGGGTAGGTGTGCACCAAGGTCCCAGCCTTCGGAGCTTTGCAGCAGGTGACTGAAGTCGGGCTGGGGGGCTCTGTTTTCCCTATAGGGTGTGATGCGGAGCAGGGCTCCATTAGGGCAGTCTACTCGCTGGCCATACGCAAGGGGCTCTTGTGCATGCATGCAGTAGACTTGGAGCGCAGCTCCTCTGCCGAAGCCTGCGAGGGCCAATACATCCTCTCGTAGACTCTGGTCAGGCAGAGCTGCGGCGAAGACCTTGCCACTCCACGGCCTACAGTCTATCAGCACGAAAGTAGGCTGCGAGGCCGGCAGCTCCCATTCTGGGGCAGCGAGGAGAACGGCGTAGGTGGTATCGACCTGAGGCTCGACAGCAAAGAGCCGCAGAAACCGAAATCTCTGATGTTCGACGCGGGCTCGCTGCAGGTGTTGAATAGCTGTAGAGGCTAAGCAAGGGACTTCGAGCACAAGAGCAATGATGTCCGGCCTATATCCAGGTGTTAGCACCACAAAATACCCATGCAAGGGCGCGGGCATGGGAGCTGCTAGAGCATGATCTGGGCGTAAAACCTCGAAATTAGGGGGCTCAGGTCGTATGGGGTCTCGTCTGCCTGCTGCCTGGATGGGTCTATCAGTGATGGACACATGGTGTTGTTGCCAGGCTGAAGTGCCTGCGGAAGGTTGGGCATCCGGCAATCGACTGCGTTTTGGGGAGCACGAAGTCTCAGCACAGGATTGATGAGGAATCGCTTCGAGAGGGTGTCCCTTAAGCTGTCTGCAAGCTACAAGGGGGGGCCCTTCTTGCCCTGATGGCCACGACACAGGGAGGGGGGTGGTGCAAAGGCCTGGCCACGGTGGCCACAGGGGCGAATCTAACCAGGTTTCATGTCCGGGCAGCGGGTCGGCAAATAACACAGGGTCAATGCGATGATTGCAGTAGGAGTCCTTGTGGTTTGCAGTGTCGTTGCACAGAGGATCGCGTCTGGTGGCTGCTGGCGATCGAGAGCGGGACCTTTCGGCTGGCCTGCGCTCCTGTCCGTCTTCTTGATCATATCGGACCGGCAGGGGTGGGGGAGGGCCTCTGGGCTGCTGATGGTCATCGTCTGAAGAGTCGCCAGCGGGGTCTGAATCAGATTCCTCCGGATGCTCGTGGTCTTGGTCGTCGTCTTCCTCATCCCAGTCGTCCCAAGGGACATTTTGCACAAAACCGATCACAACTGTGTCGCCTTCATTGAGCTGCAGCATTCCATTGGCACCAGGACGAGGCCTAACCACAGCTCTATAGGCCGGCGGCGCCTGCAGGTGAAGGTATGCGAGTAGCCTTTGCGGGTCGACACGGTGGTCTGGGAGATACATATGCATGGGAGGGGTGTTGGCTCGGCGAGCATCAAGGAAGATCAGGATGCCTTGTCGATCCGGTGCTGGGCACAGGGGAAAAGTTGCGAGGACTCCTCTACAGACAACGCCGTGGAGATTGAGATCCTCGAAATGCTCTCCAGTGGGCACACTGCAGATGGAGGTCTCAGGGCTCCTTTCGACAAGGTCGGCAATAAATGCCCTCGCCCTAACTCCTGGTTGCCGTCGGCCAGAAAAGAGGACATACTGATCGTGAAAGAGGACCATGACTGGCCTGTCGTCAGGGGCAGAGGGCAGCTGCGGGTTGGCTAGCCACATGTTGGGCCGGTTCAGCCGGGTGGTGATGGGGCTAAACCATACGGGCTCTACGTCAGGTGGGCAGAATTGCACTACTCCTCCCATCACCGCTAAGACACTGTCTTGGGCGGTCAGAGCTGCCGTGTGCCCAAATGGGTACGCAGCCCAATGCTCGAATCCATGTCTGGAAGCCTCACGTCTACAGTCTCCAAAGGTCAGCCTGTCATGTGCATAGCCTGCATAGGTGGGACCTCCGAGGGGTTCGAAGTCATAAACTATGACTATCAGTCCTGAAGTGGAAACCCATGAGGGAATCAGCACAAAGGATCCATGGTCTGGCGCTAGTTGTGGTAGGGTAGGAGTCGCAAACTGGCCGAACTCCGATTGCAAGGCCTGAACCGAGTCATGAACAGCAGAGAGGAGGGAGGAATAGGGGCACGGGAACCTCATCTCAACTGTGACTATCTCAGTTTGGAAGTAAGGCGCTAAAACCTGAAAGACTGCCGGCACGGAGGGTGTTCCTTCCGGGTTGGCCGCAGCTTGCAAGGGCGGAGCTGGGATATCATCGTTGTCGCACACTGGCGCCCCTGCAACGCTAGAGGCATACAGGTCAGCCTGGGTTACAGCTTGGTCGATGTCATGCACATCAGCAAGTCTATCAAAATGCGGCTGCGTCGGGTCGGAGGGCGGGGGAAGACTGTCAGGTGCAATCAGTGCAGCCGAGATCAAGATGTCAACTGCTTCGCCCCACAGAGGCGGAACCGCGTAGACTCGAAGAGGTAGCGCCAGCCAGCTCAACACAGCACGGGTGACAAAGCCAATGCATCCCTGCTGGCTGGCCTGTCTTTTGGGCCTCCGATGTTTGGCAGCAGACAAAGAGGAAACAAGCTGTGGTTTGAAGCTGTCGAAGGGCAGCAACATCATTCTTGGGGCGTGGGCAGAAAGAATGTCGTGACAGTGCCTCAGATGTCTCCCTCGCCCCCGAAGAGGTGCCAGCAGCAAGCTGAGCAGAGCAACGGTGACAAGCCACAGCAGGTGCATGAAAAAAGGGCAAACGAGAGGCTGGAGTAAGCCCAGCACCGTGTCACTCCAGCTAGGGCTTTCCGGAGAGGAGGTGACGGCAGTGTCGCAGTGCGCGATGAAAAGACAGGTCACAGGCCCAGAGCCACCGATCCTGCTGTTTGGCACCCTGTCAGAACTCGCACAAGCGGGGCCATCCTGCCGTGATTGCAGAGGATGGGAAGACGCGGCCCTAAAGGGGGAAACCCGAGACCCTAAACCCAAGGGGGCGTCAGGTTGGGAGAGAAAATGCCTAAACCGAAATGGGTCGGGAAAAGGCAAGTGGATGCGAGAGCGGCAGCCAAAGAGAGAGGCGCCTTGGCTCAAGTCCAGTGGCGGAGCCTGGAAGGAGTGCAGAGGCAGCCAGGCAGAGGAGACAACGCGCCCAGGGAATTCCAAGGTACAAACCCAGTACTTTGGATATCCCCCGGGGCGGGGCGAAGGGGCATCGTCGCCGAAATCGCTTTGTGGCGCCTGAGGCCAAGGTGCAAGGCCAAATCCCAGGGCGCATAGATCGTGGCAGCCCAAGATGGGAAGCGCGGCTGCAGTGCCATGAGCCCACAGCAACGGCAGCATGTAGAAGGATTGGGAGCTGGCACTAGGGTGGGAGTTGCAAACCCAGCAATCTCTACCCATAGTGCAGCTGCAAAAGTCCACCCAGAAGGCAGGGGAGGGCTCGCGACTCGGAAGCTGAGCATGACAGGGCCGGAGCACACTGGAAAGAATACTAGTGTACAGGATTGTACAACAGTAGTGGCTGGTAGCAGTGTGAGACCGCTCAGGGCATGGGAGCATATCACAGCTCAGCCATTCTGGAGGGCATTGACCAAAGTACGCAGGGCAATCGAAGAACCTGAATCCCAAAAAGGGGCAGGTTTTCCGAGCCACATGGCACTGTAGCCTGCCAGCCAGAAGCCTAAACTGGATGTACTCGCAAGCCTTAAGCCTACGACTGCAGTTCAGCATGGCACCAGCCCTTGCAGTGCTCAGTACAGCTCCTACTACTCCGCGTCGGCGGGGTGTGCATCTTGACGCCCCGTGAGAGCAGCGATCTCCTCCGGCGATAATTCGTGAGCCGAGTCTTCGTCGGCGTCGTCGTCCAGGAAACCAGCATGGGGTACAGCTGGAGGTCCTTGGGCCAAGTGCGTGAGACCAAAGGGTGTCAGAGCGCGGCTGGCTCCTGCTGCCTCCGCTAATGCCTTGTGGCGCTTGTCCTGCAGGCGCTCCGTGAGGGAAGGCTGCGTCTGCGGCACAGTCTTGGAGATCATGGTCGCCTCTTTGATACCCATTCTGGGAGGAGCGTTCGATGTAGGGACGCGTAACTCCTCCATCGCACGTTGGCCTGGGTGCTTGGGAGCTTGCCCAGGGCTCAGTCCTGGGGGTGCACCTGCACAAGCACTTGTCAGCGCTGGGGGAGAAGGTGCTCCAGCTGCCAAATAAGGATCTGTCCTGACCCTCGGATCGTGCGGTACATGTGCGGTGGAGGCATCCGTCGCCACGTGTCCCGGCCCAGGGGTTCGGGCCTGGCTGGTTCTCGTCCTCAGCGGGGTATATATTGGGCCGGGGTCGCCTGACGACTCGGCAGGTTGCCTTGAGGTTTCCAGAGATGATCCAAAGCTGGGGATGGAGCTGGGCGGTGCACTGAGCCTCGGCTCCATCCTGACGTCGTAAGCTTGCTGGGCTGCCTCGGCAGCATGTAGAGCTCTCGTCAGCACAGCCTGGGCATCTGTCTCCTCGGTCTCCGCACGACATCCTTCCAGCAAACGGCCATATGCGCGGTCTGCTTCCACGTTCATTGGTTCCGGTTGCGGGCCAACGCGGAACACCTGAACCAGGTTCACCCTGGCTTGTTCCTGAGAGGCCGTTGCTCTCTGCAGATCTTCTTTGAGCTTGGCCATATCTTTCTGGAAGCGGGAGTACTCCCGCTTGTAAGCTGTCTGCAGATCCTTTTCGTAGGCCGTCCAGAGATGTTCTCGCTTCTCCAAGGCAGAGCCCAGATTCACGACTCGCTGCTCCGCCTTCCTCGTCGCATTGAGAGACGCTTGCAGAGCGTTGGTGAGCCCACCAGCACCGTGGCTGGGTTCCGGCACAACACCACTCCGAGGGGGCTCCGCTGCATCTCGATCTTGGTCCCGGCTTCTTCGCTGGTCGTAGGCAGGAAAGGCATGGTGCGGAGCAGCACCTTTGGGCTTGTGCTTGCCGTCTCCTTTCCAACCATCGCCCTTCCATCCATGCCACTTGTCTGGCTTGTCGCCCTTCCGAGAAGCACCACGCCACAAACGCCAGGAAGGCGAAGAAGGTTGCTCTTCCCATGATGGCTGTTGGCCTCTGCCCATTGAGTGTCCGTGGTGGTTTGCAAGGAGCTGGACGTCCCGAGCAGAAGGGGTAGAACCCAAGTGTTTGGCACGTCTGCACCGTAAGGTAGCCTTGTGCCTCTTAGCCCGAAGATGTCTGTGCCACGAGGGGCTGACAGGATGTTTCCCAATGGCTCGGCCGGGGGAATGAAATCGCGCACAAAGCGCTGGGGCTTTCAGCTATCTCCGCCTGGAGTCTTCTGAGCCCTCACCCCAACATACAGCAACACGCATCAAGCCAAGCCCAAACACGGGCACATCAGTGCTCGAGGACGGCAACTCCTGGGCTAGAAATTGCATAAACAAGGATGACCAAGTTTCGAACAAGACCAAGTAATTAAAGAGAGCAGTCCCAGGCTCGACGGTCGTGCCGGAGACCTCAGAATCGCCAAACTCCTCGGCTTCCGTTTCAGGCAAGGAAGAACAAAAGAGACAAGAGAAGAGACAGCAACCGGCAAGAAAAGAGAGAAAGAGAGAAAGAGAGCGAGACCGACAAAGCGAGGCACATAATCCTCCGTCTCCCCGTCATCGAAGACGGTAAAGGCAACCTGCAGAGCAAGGGAAACAGGTAAGAACACGACCCGAGAAGAGTGCGGCCACCAAGCAGACCAAATAAAGCCAAGACGCGTCCGGACGGCACGGCGAGGCAAGTGGCGGATCCTAAGTGCAGCTCTCCACCCGCAACACGACACAACCAAGCTGTGAAGAGCGGAAACCGCTTAGACTACCAAGCCGAAAAAAATTGCCACGAACAATAAAGCCAAGACTCGGCCGAAGAGTGCGGTGGAGCGAACAGCGGATCCTAAACACAGCCCGCACGAACAAGAGAAGAGGGCGCAGAAACCGACACAAAGAGAGAGAGAGAGAGAGAGAGAAGCAGAAGGAGAGACTGAAAAAGATGGCAACGGCAAGGCACAAGGAGGCCCAGCTCCCAGGGCTCGAACACACCGCCACCTACCTGCCAAGCAAGACAAAAGAGGCGAGCAACCCAACGACAAAGCAAGAACGGGAACAAACTCTGAACAAAACGAACATCGTCTTTACCGAAAACAAGACCCAACAAGAAAGGCAGCCGTGCGACGGATGCCGGCGACGAAGGCAGCTGTGGCACTTCAACCACATCAGTGTCTGAGTCCTCGGCCGGACACACAGCCCGCACGGAGCAAGAAAGGAGGACGTGGAGACCGAGAGGAAAGAGAGAGAAAGAGAGACAGAGAAGGAGAAGAAGAGAGTGAAGGACATGGAAACAGCAAGGCGCATAGAAGGCCAGCTCCCCGGGCTCGAAGACCCCGCTACCCACCTGCCAAGCAAGACAAAGGAGGCGGGCAATCCAATGACAAAGCAACAACGGGAACAAAAATCCAAATAAACCGAGCATCATCGTCGTCCGCGGGCGCCTGTGCCTTGGTAGAGCAAAACCGTACAGACATGGAGAAACGAAACTGCGATCGAAAAGCTACGAAAGCACGAACTGTAAGTTCCCCCAAGTAAACCGTAAACCCTGAATCCCTAAACCCTAAACCCCTAAACCCCTAAACCCTAAACCCTAAACCCCTAAGCCCTAAACCCTAAACCCCTAAACCCTAGACCCTAACCCCGATGAATGATCATGGTAAAGCTTCGCATCCACATCGCGCAGGCAGAGCAGATATTTGCATGTGGCGATGTCCCTACGATTGAAGACTGGGGAGTAAGGCTGAGGTTTCTATGACTTACGCTTTGGGATGGTTTAGGGTCTACAAATTTAAAGCATAGGACTACCTTAACCCCAAGTAACCTACCCTTTTAAGGACTTATATAAAGAAACCATATGAGAGAACCCTAAAAAATTAGGCTCCGTAGGGTCCACGTATACATTCAGGGTTTCCAAGGAAGCTCCATGCTCTTCTGCGCATGGATTGGTGTTTGCTCCTGGGTGATCTTCTGACAACAACGATGCCCGTGCTCTTCGGCACGGTATAGATTGTGGTTCAGGGCTTATCGAACATCCGATGACCCATGCCCTACCAATGCCATGATCTTTGTGCAAGAGCCCCTTCTGTATACTGTTGATGATATAAATCCTGCATGACCCATAATAAGGAATATACCATAATTGCCATCTATTTCTTATTATGGGCCATGCAGGATTTATATCATCAACAGTATCAATGCCGTATTCGTCAACTGGGTTCGAGGTCGGGAGCCCGGATAAACTACGGGAGATCTCGGGCTTTCATAGCGGACCCTAATATAGTAAGTAGTAGAATCCTTATTATAAGGACCCCCAAAATTAGGTACCCCCCCTAGTATCGGAAACTCCAATTTGGTATAGTGACAAAGCCTCCAACCGTTCATTCTGAGCTTGGGATACATTGTTTATGCAGTGGCGACATAGTAGGGAACTGCTTCCACTGGAGACCCCCACCGGGCAACAACCTCAGCTACGCCGAATCACGGGTTTAATATAGGAACCTGATTAAGAAACCTTGGGCCTTTAATTATTAGGGTTCCTTATATGAATCCTGCTGTTTTGGTGTTATAGGCCCAGGGTTCCTTAATCAGGCTCCTACATTAGGGTTTAGAGTTTTTAGTTGTTAGGGTTTACGGTGACGCAGGATTTGGTGTTTGCAGGGGCTAGGGTTTACCGAACCCTTTGTGCCTAGCTCGTCACATAGGGAAAAAGCCACACTTGCCGACCTGTCTTCTTCAAACAGAGCTGGCCACGGGAACGTGCTGGTGCCCTTCTGCGAGGTAAAATTTTCAGCGACCCCCAGACACGAAGCCCCCTAAACCCTAAACCCTTAAACCCCAAGGCCTTTTCTTAAACCCTAAACAACAAATCCTTTTATCCTAAACTCTTATTGACCGAGGTGGCGGAGAGTACCGAGGTTGGAACTTGGGCATTTCAGTCGCGGAGTAGCAACCAACACTGAGAACCTGAACTTGGCGCCATATCCCATAGACTCTGAATAGCAGGCACAATCTATAATTTGTATACTTGGAGTCCAACCCTAGCCCCCCAAAATTCAGAACTTGTGTTGCGCTCTGTTTGTTCCTTGTATCAAACAAGGAACTACTTTCTAGGGTCCAGGTGGGAGTTTCCCAATTAGGGGACCCTCATATAGTACCCTAAACAGTAGGATCCTTTTTATTCAGGGCCCCAAAGCAATGGTACCCCCACGTTTCGGAACATCCCAAGTAGACAGATCCAAGAATCTCACGCTCTGGGAAGTAGCCCAAAGGTTGAGGCAACTCCATAACTAGGGGTTTAGGTTTTACAGTTTAGGCTTTAGGGGTTTATTCGGGTTTAGGGTTTTAGGGTTTATGGCTCAGAGCTTATAGGGTGTAGGGTGTGGGGTGAAGGTCTGGCAGTCTGTGGTTTGGGGTTTGAGGACTTAGGGGGAGTGAAATTGCTTTACCGTTTGTTTATTTGGGGGGGGTTCCGAAAGTAGGGGACCGCAATATATTGCTATGAATAGTAGGATCCTCATTATAAGGACTTGTCGGAAACTCTTGTATGGCTTAGGTTATGAAACCCAAACTCTACAGCGTAACCAAAGCTCTGAGGCCTACTTACATGACTCAACCCCCCCACATATTAGAATCGGAATAGCTGAGCAACCTTTACAAAGGAGTGAACTTGTATCTAGTTTTGGAGACTGTCTCCTTCCACAAAAGCGAACCTAGATAATGCACATACTATAGGATCCAGTTTTTCAGGAGCTCCTAATCCAACTAAAGGCCCCTAATTGACACAACCCCCAAACCTGAACCTCGCAGTGGGATCCATGAAGCGTGGCTCGGCATGCCAACATCTGTACAGCTGACAGTGGGCTGCGTAGCTCGCGCAGAAACGCAGGGGGCAGCTGAAGACTCTGGGCTATCAGTTCCAGCTACCCAGAGGCCCCAAAGTAGTTCCTTTTTTGGGGTACATATATAGAATTCTATTAGGTAACCCCCAAAAGGAACTACTATGGGGCCTCTGGGTAAATATGAGCTTGAGTACAACACGCAGCACCCCGCGCACATCTATCCTGATTGGGAGCTGAGCTGGCCTCCACATCTCCAGTTTGCTTTCCTTGGGTCCTATCTGAGGTTGTCTTTTTAAGTTAGGTTGACGGCCCGTCTTTGTTCGCCTGCCCGAGTCGGCTCCTACCTAGACTTCTGTTCCTCTGTCTACCTTAAGCAACCAAAACCTACTTTTTTGTAGGGCCCCTTATTAGGGTCCATAAAAAGAACCTAACAAAAAAGTAGGGTTTGTTAGCTCAAGGTCCCAAAACCCTAAACCCTAAACCCAGGTAAGGTTCAGGTTTCGGGGCTTACGGGTTTAGGGAGGCAGTTCGGATCTTCGAGGCCTTTGTCGCACAAACTTCTGCGAAGACTCACTGGTATACGTAACCCAAACTCCCGAAAACCCTGAACTTCTGAGCCCGCACCCCCCGAGCCCCTGAACCCTGAGTTTAGGGTTTAGGGTTTATCGTTCAGGGTTTAGGGTTTAGGGGTTTAGGGTTTAGGGGTTTAGGGTTTAGGGTTTAGGGTAACATTGATTTCATGCACCTTTCGAAGCCTTGTCTCCCCTGCATCCCTGAGTCTACTATCAGCGACATAGGCTAGGTTTCTTAGCAGCCCCTTGAAAATCAGGGTACCCTTCTTCCTACGAGGAAAATGGGAAGTGGCGTAGAGGTACGGCATTTCGAATGTAGCAAATAATACGCCCAGGACGAAAAGTGACGAAAACACAGCCAGGAGACACGTGATTTTCACAGCAGAATGCAGGACTGGGTGGCGATGGGCAAAAAAAACCATCCTGATGCCGGCGACTGCAAAAAGAATGATGCCGGTGACGACGTAAACACACACACACACACACACCAGAGACTCCAATATCCCTTAATTAAAGAATATACCTTAAATCATGTAATGGATCCTACTATAGTTTAAGGTATGTTCCTTAATTAAGGGATATTGGAGCCTCTAGGATATCATCTCCACCCTGCCATCACAGCTGGAACACTTAAGACGGTTGATCGCTGGGCTCCGAAATCTTCATCTAGGGTTTAGGGTTCAGGATTTAGGGTTTAGGGTTTTAGGGTTGCCCTAATCCCGAAACACTCCACTGGAAGCCTCGGTTCCAGTGTCTGAGGGCTCAGGGATTCGCGATGAGGATGTGGAAATGCCCATGATTGATCCCACTGAGGTCGGAGGTGATCTTGGGGCAGCGCCCGGAAGTGAGTTGCTTGAAACCCTAAACCGTTGATTTGAGGCTTTGCTTTGCAATGCGGCTTGCGTGGAGATTTGCGACTGCAGCGTTTAGGTATGTAGGGGCCTTCATTATTAGAATGGGGTTCTGGGGCCCATTAATAAGGAACCCCCAAGACGGTATGAAGAATTGTTAAGGCCCCTACACTATCTCTCTCATTCTCGCGCGCTCTCTGTTAATGTGGGGGCCTTAATAATTAGAGTCCCTTTGTAGTATACTTATAATAGGGAACCCTAGGGGAGAATATTCGTAATTTTTAGGGTTTAGGGTTTACTCTTCTATAGCAGCCCAAAAACCCTGCACAACCTGGTCTAGGGGTGTGTTTAGCGAGGATCGTTTACTCAAGATCTCGCTTAGGGAGTTAGGGTCCGCTCTGTCTGAGACTCCCATAGAAGCTATACCCGAAACCCTAAACCCTAACAGAGCCTAAATCCAAAGCCCTAAACCCTACCAGAACCTAAATCCGAAACCCTTCTAGAACCTAAACCCTACTAGAACCTAAACCCTAAACCCTACTGGAACCTAAACCCGAAACCGTAGAAGGGTTCTAGTGGTGGCATTGGTGGTGGAAGGCGGCAGCAGAGGCCTCGCTAAAAATCGGGAGTCCGGCATGGTCTCGAATAGCAAGATCCTTGCAACCCCCTGGCTTTTTCACTCTCCCACCAGCCGGAACTTGGAGCATATGAGTTATTTTCAATTTTCTTGGCCTTGTTTGGCTTCAAGTTTAGGGTTCGGGGGTGTCGACGTAAGACATAGATGGAACGAACGGCTCAAAACGGAGACCATTTTGTGGCCTCTGCTGGGAAGGCTGTGACGAACAATCAGGCCCTATTGCCCATATAGGAATTTATTATAAGGACCCCAGAGTAAGGTACCCCCTAAATTCGGATACTCCCATATGGTGTGAAAATTAGTACCCTTCCTTGGCAAGGCCGGGTAGAGCAAAATCCTAAACCCGAGAAACCCGGACGGCGAAATCCTGATGGCTGAACTCCGAAATCCCAAGTAAGCCTATCCTAGACCGTAAACCGATACTCTGGTTTCCTTTCCCAGAGGCTCCATATATAGTACCATTCTGGAACTAGGTCCCAAAAGACCATCCATATCATGGCTTTGGGGACCTCATTCCATAATGGTACTATTTTTGGGGCCTCTATTTTTCAGCGCTCCAGAATATGAGATAGACCTGCTCCTTTCCCTTCACATGGGTAGTTGTCAAAATGAAGGTCTCTTGTGGGGTACCCTAAATATTACGTAAGTGCCGCACTTTATTAGGTACCCAAAAAGAGACCCTAATATTGATAACCACCAAATGGAGCTTCGACCGATCTCCTCGGAGTACGTTTAGGACCCACCCAGAGACTCCAATATCCATTAATTAAGGATTATTCCTTAAATCATATAAGGAATCCTACTATAATTTAAGGTATATTCCTTAATAAGGGGTATTGGAGTCTCTGGGCAGGGTTTAGGAGGTCGGGCCCGGAACTCCAGAACCTAAACCTTCAACACGACGCCTTCAACAGGGTTTAGGGTTGAAGCGGTGTAGGGTTTAGGGTTTATACGGTTTTAGGGTTTGGGGATCAGGGGATAATATTCAGGTGACCACACTTATAAGGTACCTACAACCATACTTGCAAAGCCCCGTGATCCTTTAAGTAGGGTTAGCCAGGATCACCCGTAACCTAGGATAACAAGGAGCACCCTTTTTCGTAGTGGGTAGCGATGTAAGGTGCCTAAGACCAAGACTAGCGAAAAAAAGCCCCACTGGGGGAGAGAGAGAGAGAGAGAGACAGAGAGAGCAAGTAGGGCTTTCCGGTGCTTATAACGATATTTACAAAGTGCGATGATCCCTAAGCCCTAAACCCAAAATCCTTTGAGCAATGCGGGAAACTGATTAAGAAACCCTGGCCCTATGTCCCCAAAATTGTAGGGCTCGTACAAAGAAGCCCAATAGGGACCCGAGGTTCTTGAATCAGGTTCCTATAATAGGGTTTAAGGTTTAGGGTTTAGGGGTTTAGGGTTTAGGATTCAAGGCCTCATGACGTCTCTTTCGGGCTTGGGCGGGGTCTCAGCTCCATTTCCGGCTGGGAAACCCAGCACCTGCCCCAAAAGGGCAGCTAAATGCTGCCCTGAGCGCCTCAGATGTTTAGGGTATAGTATGCCTGTGGCTACCTTTTGAAGGAACTTTATGAAGAAAAACCATAGTAAAGAACCCTCAAAAGGAAGGTCTTTCCGGCTGCAGGTAGGGCTTAGGGAGAGTTGAGGGTTTAGTGAGTTTAATGTTTGGGTTGATGAAGGGAGTTTTGGGGCTCATGATGTAAGGTTTACGGTCTGGGGTCTGGGGCCTGGGGTGGATCATCATAAGCGACCCCTAACATCAAGATGAAGCTGTATGGTTGACATTATTTCACTCTATAATGGTACCGCAAACAAGCACTTAGACATTGAAGGTTTATTGAGTTTGCGGTTTGACATCTAAGCCGCGGTACCTGTCCGTAGTGCCTGTATACCGGGATCCTGCAACACAAACGATCGACTCTCAACGTACGTTCAGGCATAGGGGGCATCAAGCTGTTTCGCCGGCAAGCTCACCATAACTAGGCAACCCTAAATCCTAAACCCTATTAGGATTTAGGGTTTAGGGTAAAAGACCATTCCTATGATGGTTTTGGGTACCTAATTCCAGAATAGTCGTGCATATGGACAATCTTGGTTATTGAGTTCATAGTTTAGGGCTTGCGCTTCAGGGCAGTTCCCCGAGACCGAACTTGTACACCTCGCGCCCAAACAAGAAACCCCTAAACCCTATGCCTCTTAAATGCCTAAACCCGTAAACCCCTAATCCCTAAACCCTGACCCTAAACTCTGAATCCTCAGTAGCAACCCACGGCTTCCAGAATTGATTCGGCTAGGCACAGTGCCATAACATCTTAAGCTGCATGCCCTGCACCCCTAAACCCTCAATCCTCGAAATGCATAGTCCTGGACGCCCTGGAGATACATCGCTTGAGTAAGAACCCACTCCTCCAAAAGAAGGTGTCCTCGAAACCAACCCTAATTAATCCTTCAAACCTTCAACCTCGATGGCAAACCCTAAACCAGGGGCGTAGGCACGAGCCCACGTGGCAGGCACGTGCCCACGTGGCAGGCATGCTGGGAATTTCGGGAGGCGAGACATCGATCTCGCGTCTCACTGCAAAACGAGTCACAATGTGAGTTCGGGTAGATCGTAGCCGAGTTTCTGCTAGATGTAGCCACACTTCGGTACTTCTGCATGTACGTACGTACGTACGCACGTATGCATGAATGTATGTATGTATGTATGTATGTAAGTGTATGTGTGTATATGTATGTATGAGTGCATATGTATGTATGTATGTCTGTATGTATGTGTGTAAGTGTATGTGTGTGTATGTGTATGTATGTATGCATGTTTGTATGTATGTACGTACGTACGTAGGGCAGGCATGCGGGCTCTTATAAACGACAAGTCTATCCGACTAGACCAAGCTTCGAGAAGAATACCTGCATGCATAAGAACCCCTGGAAACCTGAACAACAAAATTAAAACCCAAACCGTAGGCCCTAAACCCTAAAACCTAAACTATACTCCAGACATCTCCAAACCGTAGGTATTTCAATTGAGTACGTAAGTTTCGGAGATGCTACTGCAGCCCCAACCTCCATGTAGTTTGGGTTCAGGGTTTGGCATTTAGGGACCTATTTGTCGGCATGTGCAACAGTATAGCCAGACTCTCAACGGCAACCATAAACCTGAACCCTAGGCACTTAACCCTCAAAGACATGCAGCTTTTTGGGATAAGGTCCTTCCATGGGTCCTGAGTGTACTTTGCTTGGCATAAGGTTATCCCTGACCCTGAACCCTAGGCTCTGACCAGAAACCCCTGAACCCTAAACCCTGAACCCTAGACCATTAACCCTAAAACATGAACCCTAAACCCTGATCCCTACCTTAACCTACCCAAAACCTAATTCTTTTTGTAGGTTCTTGTTATAAAACCCTCGTATAGGTTTTATAGAGACCCTACAAAAAGGCAGGTTTTGGCGGGTTAAAGTGATGCAGGAACCTGATTAAGAAACCCGAGGCCTATAACCCCAGAATAGTTGGTTTCATATAAGGAACCCTGGTGTAGGCCTAAGGTTTCTTAACCAGGTTCCTACTTTATTATAGTACCCTTATAGATCCCTTGTAGTACCCCTTACAGACCCTTTAAAGGCACCCTAATAGAGGCCCAAGGTTTCTTAATCAGGTTCCTACATTAGACGGCAAACTTCTAGCAGCTCATCGACTACAGGGCTTCATCACTTGGAGGCCCTTTTGACTTAGTAAGTAGGGTTAGTAAGGTGGGTTATGGGGATTATAATGGGGTTTCTAGGGGATACTAAGTAGACATACTAAGTCAAATGCGCCTCCAAGCAGAAACCCTCACTCGGCAAGAGCAGGCTGCGGAGCAACCAGAAATGCGCTGACAGGATCCCCTAACGGTTTAGGGTTTAGGGTTTAGGGTTTAGGGGTTTAGGGTTTAGGGTTTAGGGTTTAGGCCCTAACGGTTTAGGGTTTAGGGTGTAGGTTTCTGAGTAGCCGCTTCAGAAAAAAGGGTACCCTTTGTTCCTACTATTCGGTTTTGATAAGGGGACCCTGAGAAAAAAGTGCACAAGTGTACTACTCAGGAACCTAGTCCCATAATTTGTCGGTGCAGGATCCCATAATGGGGTCGAGGGTATAGGGTTTAACGTTGTGTTCTTGTAAGGGGTCTACAAAAGGGGTCTATCTTGCTTGACAGTTCGAATCGGGATTTGGTGGAAGGGAAGGGGTATACTCGAGAATACTCGTGTGGTTATGTCGGGGCTATGCGGCTACTATTCATTGAGACCACCGAAAAGCGCGGATATCAAACAACACTGGCACAAAGTTCCCTTGCCTGTGCAGCAAAGTCTTTTACGGTTCTCACCAGCGAACTACAGCATGCCCACTAGTAAACGTACGAATGTTGCGAGTAGTCTGAGCACTAGTCTGCTGCCACAAAAGAAAATGACATTGTACAATCATTGCTACTCGCACTGCTACGAATACGCTGAGGCCTGGATGTGGGGATGTGTGGGGCATGTGAAGGATCAGGGAAACTCTCGCCAATTTAGAGCTTCAGGGTTTAAGGTTGTCGAATGAGCGATGGGAATCCTGGCATGTCGCATTACGTCGCTCCGAATCGCACATCTGCTCAAAGCTAGGAACATCCTCAGTGCATCCGACGATATCTGCGTCCGGTTCGTGGCTTCAGGTGTTGGCTAGGCTGTGGGCCTCCTAAACCTCCGCCCTGAAACCGTAAATCTTAAACCCGAAACCCGAAACCTAAAGCTATGTCTGTACTATAGGGGCCTTGATAATTCGAATAGGGTTTTGGGACACTTTATACAATAATCGTTATAAGGAACCCCAAGACTAGTAATGGTCATCATTTTTCTGCTCTCTATGAGAATTCCAAAAATTAAGAGCTTTAGGCCTTCACGGGTTCATAGAAAGCGGCTTTGGGTTTTAGGTCCCATCCGTTTGCAACAGCATAGCACTCTAATGAGATCCTACTACGAATTATCCAAACATCTATATATTGGAGTTTAGAGCCTTGGACTTAGGATTTAAGAGCTTATGGATCAAACCTTTGCCGAACCGTTGTGGAGTTCAAAAAGTTTCGTAACATAAGAAACCCAGATATATACCCTCAGCAGCAGGGATTTGCTGTAAGGCCCAAAAACACACACACACACACACACACACACACACACACACACACACACACACACACACACACACACACACACACACACACACGCACACACACACACACCGACCGACCGAGACACGCACACACACACACACAAGCATTACGAAACTCGATTTGAGGTCGTATGTCACTGACTGGAAGTGCCAAACCGGCGCACAGTGGGTCGCATGGTGCCATGAGTCTGGCCTCTAGACTTCAAAAAAGCATGCATAAGATCCAGCTGCTTCCCCGTTCAACAGTTCTTCCAAGAGGAACCCCTTCCATGAAGTAAAGCGAAAAGTTTCCCAAAAAAACTAGCAATCCACGCCAAGCCGCCGCTACAGAACTAAGGCCCAAAGGGACAACCCTCAGTGTGAAGCCCCTCTTGGACGAAGGGCAGCAAGGGATCCGATACCTATCGCAACAAAGCTTCTCAGGAGCTCGGCCAGCAAAAAGCGGGCGCATCACAAGCTCCATAGGGCCCAAATTTTGTAAAAAGACTTGAGCCAACCTGTAAAAGGGTGGCGAAGCTGTCAGCAACGGCTTGGAGCTTTGTGTCAAGACCACGGCGGAATCAGCACCCAGCATTTTCCCAGTGGATGAGGTTTTGCCTTTCATGATTTTCGGGTTGAGGCATCCAACCTTTTTGGTTTTTTATTAACATTAACCTTGTCTGACCTTTTGGGTTTAGGACTCCAGGTTTAGGGTCTTGGGAAGAGGGACAACCCTAAACCCTAAAATCCTAGACCCGAAAAAACCCCTAAGCCTAGTTCCCCAGGCTCCCTTGAAAGAAGCCTAAGCCTAAGCGAGATTCGGGCAACTCTTGAGTCCTCGGGTTTTGGGTTTGGGTTTATTTAGGGTTTTGGGTTTTGGGTCTGGGGTTTAGGGGGTTTTGGGTACCTTAAGGAATAAGGTGTTAATGATTGAAGCTATTTGAGCGTTCTTCTGAATTTCAGACTTCTAGAACGAGCCGTTGCCCCTCACGCTGGAGCTGGACAGCACCGAGCACAGCGGAGATTCGTGGAAATGGCTCTTGGGGTTCGTGGGTTGGCAGCTCTTTGCACCGCCTAAAACCCTTAAACCCCTAAGACACCCTAAGCAGAAACCCCGTAAACCAGAGACCTCGTGAAGCCACGCTACCCGACATGCTGATGCAAGAAAGGACGACACACTCATTCGCGTAGTCTAGACAAGCGGCTTTAAAATGTTAATACCCATACGTGACGTAGCCCAAAGAAGCCACCCGCCCAAGCTCCCCTTATTCTCCGCAAACCTGACGAAAAAACAGAGAAACCCCACACAAACCCAACTCTCATTCTCGCACTCTCTCGGTTTCTTGCTGTGTCTATCTCTGGCTACCAATTAAACCCAAAGAGGGTACTATGGCCCCCAATATGAAATCTATAGGAACCCTACAAAACCCTAAACCCTAGTAGCTAGGGTCTGGGGCTAAAGGAGCCAAGCTCTCACATCCTCCTCCATGCCCGCTGCCGAGAAGAGCAGACGCAAATTGCACTCTCGAGCGGACCCCACTCCCTAGGGTTTAGGGGTCTAGAGGGTTTAAGGTTTAGGGTTTAGGTTTTGAGTTTAGAGCAACTTGCAAACCTAATTATGAGAGGGCCCGCCCCTTTCAAGGGTTCCAGAAGGTTCTTTAATTTCAGAAGAGTTCCTTTGAAGGGTCACCATAGGGGTTACTCTAAGGGTTCGATGATGTAGGAGCCTCAATAACTCGAATAGGTCTTGTTGGGCGATGATCCAATGAAGTAATAGAGAGTTTAGGGTTTGGAGTTTACACAGGACCTAGTACTGAAGGCTTCGACCGGTATCTTAAGCGCAGTACACCTGAGTGATACTACATGTTGCATGACCTTGCAGTGGTTTCTCTGCATCAACAGAATCCCAGAGACTCCAATATCCCTTAACTAAGGAATATACGTTAAATTATAGTAGGATCCCTTATATGATTTAAGCTATATTCCGTAATTAAGGGATACTGGAGTCTATGGGATACAAGGACAGGATGTGGGACTTCAAGAAAACATCGCTCCTACAAGGTCTGAATCATCGGATCCCACTAATCATACAACCCTGAAGCACGAACCCAAACAAGTCCACCAATAGAAAGCGCTTTACGAAACGCTCCTACAGTGCTACAGGAACCCTACCACAAACCCTGTAGAAACGCCAACAAGACCCAATTTTTAGAATATCTACGAACAATCTGGTCAAACACAACAACCCAAAGGTCCAGATTGCCAATCGGGATCCGCCGATGCAATTCGCACTCTCAAGTCCGGACAGCTACTTGTTGACTTCAAACTGCGATCTTGATGAACCTTGTTCTCGACGACGGTTAAGGAGTTGGTTGAAGTGATACTGGTGAGTTTCCTGGCAACCCTAAACCCAAAAACCCTGAACCCTGAAACCTAAACCCCAAGTAAGGACGAAACTTAGACCACGCCTAGCATAACAAGCCCTCCTGGGTTAGGGCTTTTAGGGCCTGGGGTTTAGGGTTTAGGGCTTAGCCCAGATCAGGCTGTAGATCCGAATCTCTCGACTCCGCACGATACTCGCTGATGAAACCCTCGTCCCCGAAACCCTGCACCTGAAAGCCTGAAAACACAAAGCCCCAGAGCCCAGGGTTTAGGGTTTAGGGTTCAGGGTTCAGGGTTTAGGGTTTAGGGTTTCTTTTTAAAGTTGAACTGCACCCTTTCTCCGAAAGTAGCGCTGGCATTTTGCCCTCAACTGGGTGAGACATCATCCTCCATACTTGTAGTCCTCAAAGATTCACCACCCATGGAAGTCGAAACACCCCCGACATCAGGAACAGTGCTCACATCGCCATGACCAGACGAACATGTCGAAGCACGTGAGGATGAGAACCACGTATGCCTCGAACTTCAGAGGGCGCACTCCATTGAATGAGAGCGGGTACCCTCACGCTCTTGACTGAACGTTGGAAATACCAGCATGCAAACCAACTTCCCGAGAATGCCACCAACAACCCTGTGCTGACGACACATCGGCCCAAGCTGTGCAACAAACCAATTCTCTAACTAATTCATCCAAAACGTACACTGAATCTTGAGGCACACGCCTCGGTTCGGCCAAACGCGCGAACATCCCAACAACACTTGCAAATCGACGACCAAACATTCGTGCTGCAAAGCAACCTTGTTGATCATTAATTCTCATCTCAGCCAACAGGTTGCTGACCAAGAATGAAGCGTCTGCCGCATCAGTGACTAGGAACTTTGCCCAAAAGTCAGTCATGCTTTGACAAAAAACGTGCAAAGGGGTGTGGGATCCCGTACTTTTTCCCGAGCGGAGCGAATCTATATCCTAATGGGCGTTCGACGGAAGCCGCCCAATAGTTTACCTCCTGTTTACCTTCCCCACGACAGGGTCGGGAACAGAGCGCTCGGTAACACAATTACAACTCAGCGTAGTCTTCATACCGGGGTACAAACATTTCGGATGAACGACGAGATATTTCTCCGATACTGCCGATAAGCGGCACTTGACACATCAAGCAATTGTTTTGGTTCCGATCTGTGTTCTACACCTGCTAGTGCTGACCTGAATGATTTGCGTTCAAAGACATGTGGCGGGCAAACACACGGTGCTGTGCGATGTACCACTCTAGTCAATAAACCGCGGTATTTCAATCCAGGCGCAGGTGACGCAAACGCAGGTTGCGGTAATTTATGAGAGAATACTAGTTCATCCGACTCCTCAATGCCTTGTTCCATGGCGCATTCGCCAACGTGAGGGTTGGATCCTAAAATCCCAAGCTTATTCGGAACGAAAGGCTCAGGATTGAGGGTAGGAAACACACCACCACTCTCATCACAAATTCGGCCGATATCGGCTATCTCTGGTGGTAAAGTCGGTTCGGGATCAAAACCTGTGACGAAGTGCGAATCGGATCTGAACAACGTCGATGTATTGCTTGTACTTGACTGTCGACCGTTGTCCGCGGCAATTTCAACAGGTGCAAGAGTACTTTGCTCGGCACCATTCGGCTCATTGGCCGATACGCTGTCGGACACACCAACAGCGCCCAAGGAGGTATTAGGCGCATCAACCTCATCCCCATCGCCCGAAGGCTCATCTCCTTGATCGTCTTTGCCATCATCATCATCGTCATCCACACCAGTTTGCTCGTCCATCTCAAACAATGTTCGGACTTTGGTCAAAGCTTTACCCAATATGTTCTCGCCGTTCCATGCAGAAGCATTAAGCACGTTCGGGTCATCCATGCTTATGCCAGTGCCAAATACAGCATCTCGAGCCGTCACATTGGCAAGATAGCGCAACCTTGTGACCATCAAGGCATTGTACATTTCCGGTTTGCAGAACTTTGAGTAACATACACAAAATGTGATTCTTCTCACTTCTGCATCCCACACTGCCTTGTCAAAATTGACTATTTTCCTGCCCAATTGACTTACAGCAACGAGATCATCCGCTGCCATAATTGACACCAATGACTCATAATCACCAAACAACGCTGCTTTGTTAGCTAGCACTGCTTGATGTATAGAGTTGACCCTAATAGCTGCCGGAAATCCTTCAGGCTGATGAGTCATCACGTCCACAAATTCGTGCACATGATAATTGCTCATTTCAGCATGTTGATTAGGACGATGAAATGGCAACACCGGGTAAGCCGTGACGCCCTGCATTTTATCTTCATCTCCAACAGCCGACATAATTGTTTCCGGCAAATTAGGGGGAAATTCATCCGGCTCAATGTCTTGGAATCCTTGTTGAACCTCTTGTCGAACGGCGTCGGTAACAGATCTAGACCCTGCTGAATCGGGCGCGGTGGATTCATCACTCAACGGCAAAACGGTACTATTGTCACTTCTATCCCGGACGAGAGGGTTTAGGGTTTAGGGTTCAGGGTTTAGGGTTCAGGGTTAGGGTTTAGGGTTTAGGAATTGGGGTTTGGAAGATACGGTTCAGGGTTGAGGGCTTAGTTCAGGGATTAGGGCAGTTTAGGGTTTAGGGTTTAATTTTTTTTCGAGTTTAGGAACAGATAATGACTGGCTGGCTGAAAGGTACGCAAGACCGCTCCGTGAATTCCTTGCGCTTGAGCAGCAGGACTGCCAATACCCAAAGGATCCCAAGTACTTCCATAATCAGTATGAAACGAGGTTACTGCCTTGGGAAGCCGCCCTAAACCCTAAACCCTAAACCCTAAGCCCTAAACCCTAAACCCTAAACTATCTGGAAAACTACTCAGGACTGTTTGGGTTCATGGGCGCGGAGCAGAGCACCCTTCTTGCAAATGCATGCGCGACGCCCTTGGCTCTACAGCGAGTAGACCGGGGCCTCCGTGAAGGCCTGGCTCTGGGGTGTAGGTCCGTCTTGAGCTCGGGGGGTGTCTTCAAATTGGGAGGTTGCCGTATTTAAGGGTCCTTAATAGGGGTCCTTCATATTTATGTGAATATACATTATATACCTATATATATATATATATATAGATATATAGATATAGATGACCACATATACATATATATATATATATATATGTATATCGGCCATGACAGCAGCACAGGACAATACGACCTGCGAAGGATGCTAACCCTTGTGCACCGACTCCCACCGCTTGAAGACAAGGCTGCATTCAATGCCGGATCATGTGTATTCTAGTACCTTATTGCTATTATGTCTTCACTTTTTTCCGCCTGTAGTCCACCTACAGACGTCTAATTTCCAAAACAGCTTCCGCTTCAACCTTTTCAGATTACCTTTAACACCTCCTTTCATCAACGTTCTTTCTTGTCCACTTGGCTTCCCTTCACAATCATACAAGTCCCTTTTATACAAGGTTCCCATATCATAAGCGTAGTTCTCTAAATTAGGGCTTTTTCAGGTCCCCACAATAATACAGTACCATTGCAAAAAGGACCCTCAATGGGAACGCTACTGCTAATGAAGCATCGGGGCTGGGGAGGTAAATGGTCGCGCGTTCCCGTGAAGCAAACCTAGAGACCAGTACTAATTACTCAGATTTTTCATGCTCTAACCCTAAACCCTAAACCCTAAACTCTAAACCCTAAACCCCTGAACCCCTGAACCCTAAACCCTAAACCCGTTTTATGAAAAGATGGGAGCCTGGAAAAACTGGAAACACCTGTTTGACTGGAGGCCAAAAGGGGTTTTTAAGATTCTTGGGGTAGGGATTCCTTAACATGAAGCCCATTTATTATGGGTACTAATAAAGGGTTTTTTAAGATTCTTGGGGTAGGGATTCCTTAATTTGAACCCCATTTACTATGGGAACTAATCCCTACTAAACCATTATAGGCTAAAACCCCTTTTGGCCTCCTATGACTGTTCTCTTCCACCACTCGAAGGGTCGTATAGTCAGTATAGAAGAGCCCAAGCTCGCAAATGTCAGAACTCCTGAAGTATAGCAAGTTGAATCCCAAACCAAGTGCTGAACTTGAACTGTTAATTGCAGAGGATCCAAACGATGCCGGAGCGGCTGACTTCGAGATCAGTGACCTCATGCGGTCGACTTCCTCGCAGCCAAAAGGAGCTTTGAAAGGGCTCTGGGTCTAGGCTGGGTTTAGGAGACTATACCTGCAGTCTCCCTTGTAGTTACTTTTCGAGTCTGTGTTTCGGTTGAGGAGGTATAGCTCCCTTGTAGTTACTTTTCGAGTCTGTGTTTTGGGAGCCGAATAACAAACCCAGCTAAGCAAAGCAGGAATTACAGTGGAGACGATAGGTTGTGCCAGCAGGAGTTCCCAAATTTTAAAAATAGCATGTTAAATTTCAAAAGTACATTATATATATATATATATACACATAGAGTATATGCATGTAAATTAGAGTCTACTATGGTATGGTATTGCTTGGCGTAGCGCGCTTTCATGGTCTAGTATAGTAATAGACAAGGGTCTCCTTGGAACAGATCCTCCAAAGCTCTGGGCCTGCGAGCCTTCGATGCTTGCGGACTTCTGCAAGAGGTGTAGGGTTTGGGGTTCAGGGTTGAGGGATGAGGGTGATGTTGACAATGAACAAGCTTATACCGACTATTGCATTAGCTGTATATCGTCTGGGTCTTCTTTGCATTTCTGGCCTTACAGATCTCAAGGAGAACTGCACCTACATCGGTTTTACTTGTAATCATTGCGGAATGGCCGTTGCACCCAAGAAAAGATCCTGCAAGAATACCTGACAAACTTGAACAACTATACGCCCTAATTATAGGAACCCTTACGAACTCTACAACAATGCCTGCCATCATAAACCCCGTACAGCACTTACTTGTCCAGCATCCTAGACGAACTTACGGTTATCCTTTGGACTATACAGGGGTTCAAGCAGCCCCAACACTTTAAACTAGGACAATTCTCTAAATGAGGGCCCCTTGTTGTGCCCCAAAAATATGCAGAACCCTTTGTCCGGACCCCTAAAATTAAAAGGGATTTAGAGAACTACTCACTAGGACCGCTAGGACAGCCTCTCGAGCACCGGCCTGGTTCACGGACTCCGGCATTGGGCTTGGCAAGTGGCGAACAAGCGCAAGGAGTGACAGCCGAACCAAAACCTCCGCTGCAGAAGGATTGAATATGCAGGTTTACTTGTACATATATACGTATCTATATATATATATATACATATATACAAAAAAACATACATAGAGAGGTATTTTACAAGTATACAGATAGATAAACATATATATATATACACATTTAAATACCTGAACAACCTTGTGTGCATATGTACAAACACATACATGCAGTGTTACATACATACATGCATACCTACATACAAACATACATGCATACACATCCGCATCAACATACACATCCACATCTACATGCACATGCACATACAAATACACACAAAAAGACATATACATATGCATATATACATATACATAGCCGGGATCCAAAACAGGCAGCTTCTAATGGCTCTATACCTGTAAACATTCTCAAACCCCAAAACACGATGGACCTCCTAGCAGTCCCCAAACTCCAACTTGCAAACCTGTAAACCGCAGAGCCTGCAGCCCTATTCTTACACCCTTTAAACCCAAAGCAAACCGAAACCCCGAAGCCCCACACACTAAGCCCTAAACCCTTATAGTCACCCATACAGACCCAGGCTTCGTAAACGCAGGGACCCCTATAGAACCTTTAAGCGTGACCATAAAGGAACCCATATAGATGCCCTAAAGGTACCCTTAAGGCCTAAACCCGAAAAATGCTAAACCCTAATCCCTAAACCCCTAAACCCCAAAACCCGAACCACCCGAAAACCCCTAAACCCTAAACCCCAAAGCTACCCTTAAGGTATTCTTTCTCCGGCTGATTGCTGCCGAAGCTGCGCGGTCCAATTTACGCACCTCGCGCGCCGGGGCGTTGAGCTGTGGAAGCTCTTTGGGCACCATGGTTTCCTGAGGAGGGAATTTAGGGGTTGGGTTTAGGGTTTAGGGTTTAGGGGTTTAGGGTAGGGTCCTGACCAACAGGCTCCATATACACTACTATTATGGAATTAGGTCCCCAAAGCCATAATGGGGATGGTCTTTTGGGACCTAATTCCATAATGGTAGTATATATGGACCCTCTGGGTGAGGAGGGAATTTAGAGTGTGGGGTTCCTTTAAAGGAATCTATGAGGGTACTATATAAGGGTTTAGGATTTATAGACATTGTATGGGGTTTGGGCACCATGGTTTCCTGAGGAGGGAATTTAGGGTTTAGGGTTCCTTTAAGGGATCTATGAGGGTACTATAAGGGTTTAGGATTTATAGACATTGTATGGGGTTTGGGCACCATGGTTTCCTGAGGAGGGAATTTAGGGTGTGGGGTTCCTTTAAAGGGATCTATGAGGGCACTGTGAGGGTTCAGGGTTTAGAGGAATTGTAGGTATAGGGTTTGGGCACCATGGTTTCCTGAGGATTGTTCGGGGGAGATTAGGGCTTCTTCTTCTTCTCGGCCATTGAAGAATGCATGTAGGATTGGGGCGAAGCAAAAACATGCAAGAGCGAGTCGCTGTGACAAACTCGAACTCATTTAGAATGTCTTCCAAAGGCCTGTGTCGGAGGAAGGGTCGCAACCAACAAGCTGTACAGTTTAGAGGCTTAGGGTTTAAACTGTAGGGCTTAGGTCTTAGAGTTAGAGGGATCCAAGGCTCTGGAGCTTTTGTACTTTAGGGTCTCGTTTACCGTTAGGCTCTAAGGACTCATAATTTAAGGCTTTTGGGCCCAAAGACCATACTGTATGAGGCTTTGGGGCTATTTTGAGCCTTAGGGTTAGGGAAGCTCAGCAAATCTTCTTCCGTATTTCGTGCCTCAGCGGAAGCCCGGCTTCCAAAACCCTGACATCTGAAAGCCCTCAACGCTAAATAGTCGCAAAAGCCCTACACACCAAGGCGCTAATTAACACCTTGAATCCTAATGATCTTCCAAACGCTCTGTGCAACCACAGGCCCTAGTAACCATAAAAGCCGTACATAGCACTTGTAATGCCAGTAAAACATGTTGGAACTGCAACAAAACCGGGATAAACCGAAAGTAATCCTTGCAAATTCCAAACCTACCAAGCCGTCTTGAAACCGTAAAGAAACCCAACGAGATCCTTTCCCATTGATTTAAGCCCGGGTAGACCCGAAACAGTAAGAAAGCCTACCTAATCGATTATTTAGATACCGAACTAAGCCCACTTAGGAACCTTATCAAAGCTACGCAAAAGAACCAAAACACCCCTTTACAAGGCCCTGAATTCTGATCTCCATTGGAGCGGCCAAGAGCGAGATGAGCGTAGCAGCCTTTGGGGCTTTCGGTTTAGGGTTGTGGGCTTAAGGTTAGGGAATTTTAAAGGGGTTTAGGGATTGAGGGTTGAGGAGTTTAAGGGTTTAGAGTTTCGGGGTTTAGGGTTTTGGGGGCTTTGGGGGTTTAGGATTGAGGGTTTAAGGCTGAAGGGCTGAGTATCCTAGCCCAAAAAATGGTTAACCTTTTTAAATTGTTGTAGACATGCCGGTGAAATTATGTCCAAGTCCAGCAAAAGTTAGCCCTTTGAACTATCCTAGGATTATATGTAAGCCCCAAAAGGTTAAAGTTAAAGGATACCTACTCAGCCGCTGAGAAGGCGTCGGGCTTTGAGTTTGACTCCTGGGACCATGGGTGTCGTAGATTCTGGGATTTCATAAGCTAACCCCAAACTCTAAGGTAAAAGCCAGAAAGTTGGAATATGATTATCCTAACCCTTCTATGGTAAATTATAGGGTATCCTACCATGAAACCATATTCCAACTTTCTGGAGTTCCCTGTAAGCCCGTACAAGGCCCTAAGCCCTAAACCCTTAAACTAAAGGAAGCCCTAGAAACCCTAGACCCCAAACTCTAAACCAAAATCTAGGGTCTTGAGTCTTTGCTTGATACATGGGACTGCATGGCCAGACTGCCCCTAAAAGCAACATTCGAGCCCGATTTGATTGAGAGGTGTTGATCGAGATGCTGCATTAGAAAGAAATCGCACACCCTAAACATCCCTATACCCTAAACCCTCTGTGTGGAGTTTCACAGACACGGGGCTTCTCAAGCTAAGCCCACAGCTCCAACCCTCGACCCGAAACTCGAACCTGCATCGCAAACATTAAGCCCTCAGCCCTAATCTGCGGCTGTCATAAAGACCCCACTAAAAGTATTTGTATATTAGTGTTAGTAAATCAGCATAAGGTAAACTGGTACATTAGCAAACCAGTAGATTAATACCCTGACGAACTCTTGAATTTGTGAGCCTTATGAAACCCTCGGCAGTCAATGCCCCTAAACCCTAAACCCTAAAATGGTCCTGTAGGGCCCGGCCTGCCCTGTGAGCCCAGCGTTCTCTGCGCGGGTGCGGATGTGAGGCAGAAGTACCTGACAAACAGAAGGGTTCAGCCCGAAATAAACACAAGACGCCATATCAGGTCGACAGAACACTCGGCGATAATCTCACTTGTATCTCCTTCCCGCAATACAATTCGACAAGAATCTGCAAACTCTTATACACCGTTCAATGGAGATAGCTGCAGCAAACCCTATAGACCCTCACGTCCCAAGGCACTCCGATCAACTCCTCCGAGGTCGTTTGCCTCAGCTCAAAGATCAAGCAGCATACGTCGAGGCCCCAATAACGGTTGATGATATAAATCCTGCAGTACCCATAATGAGGAATATACCACTATTCCCATAGTTTAGGGTCCTTGAGGTAATGCTGGATTTATATCATCAACAGTAAGTACTATAGGGACCTCAAAAATGAGACGACTGTCTAAGGTGTGTTTTCGTGACAATAATATTTAGTAATCCCAAGGATGAACATTCTCAATTATTCAGGCTCCTACAGTAGAATGGGGACTCTGCCACGGCTCTACCTAGGGGTGTATAAGGGCTCAGGCTTCTACATTGGCTTCCGGGTTGGGGAATGATGCAGAGGTCGGAACAGTTGGAATGGGATTTGGTGGTAATATAGGGGCCTTAATAACTAGAATAGGTTTTGGGGCCCATTATACTATAATCATAATAAGGAACCCCCAAAATAGTATTGGAAATTAAATAGGCCCCTGTAGTATACTATCACTGGTGACTGACGACTGAAGACTCAGACCTCTAGAGCATCGGGTTCAAGAGGAGCCTTGGATTACAGGCCTTGAGCCCTAAAACCCTCAACCCTAAACCCGGTACCGGAAGCCCATAAATGTATTTAAAGGGGGGGTCCAAGGATCTCTTCGAGGGTAAGAAGCTTGCAACCTAAACCTAAACCCTAAACCCTAAACCCTAAACCCCTAAACCCTAAACCCTAAACCCTAAACCCTAAAAGGCCCTAAATCCCTGAATCCCTGAATCCCTGAAGCCCTGAGGCCCTTAGGCTCTAAAGCCCTACAGTAAAAGCCTCAAAGCCCTTGGACCCTAGACCCTAAACCCCAAAACCTTGAACCCTAAACCCAGAACCCTAAACCCTAACCGTAAACTCCAAAACCCTGAAACCCTAAACCCGAAAACCCTTAAGCCCCAAAGCCCTAAAACCCTGAAACCCTAAAGCCCTAAGCTCTTAAGCCCCGAGGCCCGCAGCTATGCAATCTTGTCACTGCAGGAGCGCCCGCTGCTTCTTGTCAAGCTTGGCGGGCGCCGTGTGGGGAAGGTGACCTCAGGGTTTAGGCTTTACGGTTTTAAGGCTTTTGGATATACTCAAAGGATCCGGGGGCTTAGTTGGTAGGGATATACTATATCAATTAGCGCAACAACACCGAAAAAAGAAATATGAACCCACTCAGGTACTACGTTCCAGAGTTCAGGTGTGCATGTCTTCGCACCATTACACCTTGCGGAGAATTCTATGAGTACCACAGACAGCTTTCTAACATACACGCTTGAATAAACAAAAAATCTCAATGATTTCGTTGCAGAAATGATTATAAAGACGCCGGAAACACCTGAAACCCAGGAATAGTACTTGCACTGCTCCCAGAGACTCCAATATCCCTAAATCAAGGGATAAACCTTAAATCAGATGAGGGATCCTACTATCTTTTAAGCTATATTCCTTAATTAAGGGATGTTGGTGGGATATTGGGCTGACTCTTCAGGCTCGCAGGTTCGGGGTTGGGGGATCCTGCACCCTCTGGGTGCACGACCCTTGAAGCCTCGCTAGGGGTCTTTGGGTTTAGACGTTTAGGGTTTAGGGTTCAGGGTGTAGGGTTTAGGGTTTTGGGTTTAGACGTTTACGGCTCAGGGTTCGGGGTTTAGGGTGTAGGGCCTTTGTTTAGTGTGCAGTTGTAGGTTCAAGGTGTAGCTACTGGCCACCCCTGCATCGCAAGAAAAAACGCGAACGACGAATCTGACTTCTCAGGACTGCATGGCGACAAATGTGTGCATCCAAAACTTCGTACCTCATTGCCTGATCTTGGATCTTGGAACTCTTGATGTTGGAACTCTTGATGGACTCAGTGGTAGAGTTGTCACACATCGTGGGACCCGGGTTCGGAATATATACCCTAAACCCTAAACCCTAAACCCTATATACAACGTTTGGCTTGTGGGCTTGGAGGTACCGGAAACTCAGACTCGAGACCTCAGCCCCTGAAGTCCGGACAACACACACTTTACCCCTAAACTTGAAAAGCCCTAAACCCTAAACCCTAAACACCAAACCCTAAACCCGAAACCCTAAACCCCAAAACCTCTAAAGACCAAACCCTGAACCCTAAGCCCTTAACCCCTAACACTAAGCCCTAAGCCCTAACCCTGAACCCTAACCCTGAACCCAGACCCCCATCTACGCCCTGAAGCGAGGAGCAATGGCGACACGACTCACCGAGCTGGCAGCCGCCTCCTTAGTTAAGACGTGGCACCCAGAGAGCCCAATACCCTTGAATTAAGGAATCTGGAGACAAATCCTGCATGACCCATAATAAGGAATATACCCTAATTCCCATGTATTCCTTATTATGGGAAATGCAGGATTTATACCATCAACCGTATGAACTCCCTTATAGTTTAAGGGAGTTCCTGCTGTGGGACTCATCAAACCGGCTGCGGCCCCAGAGCTTAGGGTTTAGGGCTTAGGGTTTAGGGTTTAGGGTTTGGGGTTTGGGTTTGGGGTTTACGGCTTGGGGTTTGGGGTTTAGGGTTTGGGGTTTAGGATTTAGGGCTTCGGGTTTTGGGTTTAGGGTGCGAGGCAAGGGCCTTGCAAGCAAAGCCCCTGCGTAAGAAGACACGCACAAATCAGGTCGCATGGCATTGTCTCGCCCTGCGCAAGGATGACACACTAAGGTACATCGAGAAGTGTACCAACGTGACACGTGGCTCAAGGTTTAAAAGTTTTCGTTTGTGCTTGAGTGGTTTCCCCACCTCTTTGGGGTCACCCTAGTCCTTATTTCACGGAGGTTGTGTGGTTGTAGGGATTGGGATTGTTTTCCGGCCGGGTTTGAGGGTGTTTTCGGCTTCGGGGCTTCAGGGTCAGGGCTTTTCTGGTGTGGTTCAGGGCGGATTTTACCCCGTAGGTTATGAGCCCAAACGCGGTTCCCCCTGTGCTAAGCCATGGATCCTGTTATGCGTCGTTCGCCTTCTGCTGGGCCTGCTCCTGCTTTGTTAGATGGTCGTGAAGTGGCCCGCAGTCATGAGATGCAGTCAAGCGTGACCGCTCGCAGTCATGAGATGCAGTCAAGCGTGACCGCTCGCAGTCATGAGATGCAGTCAGGCGTGACTGCTCGCAATCAAGAGATGCAGTCAAGCGCAGTGGCTCGCAGTCATGAGATGCAGTCTGTAAGCACACCACATGCATTTTGGAGTGAGCGAGCGCGGACAGAATCCCAACTTCGGCAGATGAGACCTGCAACTTTACCACCCTTGGAAGACTCAAGCGTTGCTGGGCATGCGGGGGTAACGGTTCCAGTAGGTAATCCAGTTAGTTATGGTCCCGAAAGGCGCCCAACAGTTCCACAACCGTTGCCTTCGTCAGCCCTGGATCGCGGGAGTAGGGAAGTTCAGCCGGTGGACGGTCTTCCAGCCGCCACGCCTTCTTCATCAACTACGATTAAACCAGATAAAACAGAAGAAGAGTTGATTCCAGACCAACCGGAACTGGGACGCTTGAGCCGCTTGGAAACTCTGTTGCAAACTATGATGGAAAGCCAAGCGCAATTCCAAGCGCAACTATCAGAGAGAATGCAGAGAGTAGAAGAGAGAAGTTTTGGCTCGATACATTCTGGAAAGTCTGTAGAGACAGTGTCGCTGGGCAAGTTTGTTCCACAGCATCCTCCAGGTTTGCAGGCTCCGACGACAAGCATTCCATCAGACGTGGATGTGCAAAGACCTTTGGAATCTAGTGCGGTTATTCTTGAAGGAAAGGAGTATTATCGGGATGCATTGGGAACCATTTGGAATTTCACAGCCGCTGGTGAGTGGGAGTGGGTTGATGAGAATCGAATTCCAGTTGGAGCGGTGATCTTTAACATGGCGGAGTTAGAGGAGGGGAGCTTTGCAAGGGATCGCGCGCTAGCTGCTCATGAAGTCGTGGGTGCATCTACTCCTGGTTTGATGGTGCCACCAAAGATCTCTAGCTCGGTGGAGGGGCAGGGGATCCTGAGTGGCGCGATACCGTCAGCAGCGAGGGTGGATGTGCCACACAGGAACGCCAGCTCTTCAATCGGGCCAGAGGTCTTTGAGGGCCCCGGGTCGCAATCGTTGGGGCAAGTAGTTGGTAGTCTGAGTGGTAGTGCCAACCAAAAGCATCCTGTACAGCCGTTTTTCCCTTTTCAGGATTCTCGGGGTTCGGGTGGGAGTGGTGCTAGGGGTTCGGTTGCGGACAATGCTCCAACCTTTGGTCAATCACCCGGACGTCCTGCTCCTGCAACTTCGGTGTCTCGGGATCACACATCCAGTGAAGCAGCGGCTGGGTCACCATGATTTCTGGGATTCCTTACAAGTGGCGGGTGATCAACGGTACTTTGGATATTTCTCCTGTGGCTTTAACTCCTGCTGCTTCTCCTCATCCAGGTCCGTCGTCTTCTATTCCGCAGGTGGCGAGTGGGATGGGGCATACCGTGGAGCGTCCAGAGGTGCTGGGCAAACGTGTCATGTCGTTGCCAACTCTATCGGAATACAGCGCATCAAATCCTACAGCTTTGGGTGATTGGTTGGCGATTGTCAAGCCTACACTTTCTAGTTTGACAGATTCGGGCCATGTGTGGTGGGACTACACCTTTGATCGAGCTTCGCGCGCGTACACTAAGTGGCTCTCGGTGTCACCATTAGAGCGGCTTGGCATCCAGGCGGAGTTAGAGATGTATGGTACGCACATGCCACAGCACATCTTATTGGAACAACGGGCTTCAATTCTCTTGCTCCAGGCGATTCCTGAAGTTGTAAAGACAGATATTGTAGCCACAAGACGGATGTCCCCTTCCCAGATTCTCTTCAAACTCCTTACGGTATACCAACCGGGCGGCGCCCATGAGAGAGGCACAATGTTGCATTATCTGGTGTCACCTACCTCGGCTACTTCAGTGCAGGAGGCGATCAAGGGAGTCAGACAGTGGGTGCAATGGAGGTCGCGATTGAAAGAACTACATGCAGCTGAATCGGATGCTACACTTTTAGTGAAAGGTCTTGACACAATGGTTTCTGCAGTGCTTTAGAAACATCCAACGGTTTTATTTCGGGTGGCGACTTTTCGGGAGCGGAAAGGGCTAGACTATTCACCAACATCCTTGACGGTTGGGGAGTTAGCCATCTTTCTTCAAGCTGAATTGGAACTCTTGCTACACAGTACTGGTGATGATGATGGTGATGCAAAAAAGAAGGCTAAGCTTGCAAAGGCTCAGGCGAGGGCTGAGGCGAAAGCAGCCGCTCGCGCCGCCACGACAGCTACAACATCAACATCCACAACATCTGAGCCGTCAGGAGCGGGAGCACAGGATCAACCTGGAAAGGGGAAAGGCAAGTCGAGGGAATCTGAGTCAGGACCAGGGGGCAAGTCTCCATGTTGGGGCTTTCATTTGGACAAGTCTTGCCAGTTTGGGGATCGGTGCAAGTTTTCGCATTCTCCGATTACAAAAGAGCAAATGGATAAACTGGTAACGGCAAAGGCAAAAGCGAAGGCGAAGGCCACGGCTAAGTCAGCTACGGCAACGGAGGAGGCTTCAATACATACTGGTAGTTCTGGTGCGGGTAATGTTGCTTCTTCTTCGACGGCATCTGACAATTCACGCGTGATGGCAGAGGCTTTGGACATCTTGAAGTCGCTTAAGTTGTCGCAAGGGTCTGGGGCAAACAGCGGGGGTGTTTCAGCCAAAAAGCTTGTGGTGGATGAGGCCATTGTGGGGCAGAATTTGGGGTTGTTGGATACCTGCGCTTCTCATGCTATTCGGACGCTGAGGGCAGGCGAACCTGTCCCAACAGATTCTGTTGAAGTTGCATTGGCCACTGGTTGCGCGCACATGCTTATCAATTCGGTGGGAACATTGGTTACTCGTGAAACTGTTTGCCCTGTAGTTCCTTTTCATCTTGCTCATTCGCATCTTCATGTGGACTTTGATGTGATTGACGGTCGGTGCACGGTTGTACATCCTCAGAAGGGTGACTTGAAAGCCCAAGTCCTTGATGGCCGCATTGTGATCGATCGCCAGGTGGCTTTAGACATGATTGCGGACTTGGAAACGGCGTTGGGGGATGCAGCAGCTAGGGGGGGGTCAGGGTCTTCAATTGGGTCTTCAATTGACGACCTTCTGCAAGGAACTGCTGCTTCTAAGGCTATCGCTGGATCTGAAGAGGACGTGGTATCTGGTTTTCTCAATGTTGCTCGGGTGGATGGGGTCCATGGCCGTACACAAGGTGTGGGTTTGCTTGATTCTGGGGCTTCGCATCCTTTGAGATCCTTGCGTCCGGGGGAGCCTTTACCAACAAAAAGGGTGACTGTGGCTTTGGCTTTGGGCAAGAAGGAAATGATGCTCACGGATGGTGGTACTCTAGTTACAAGCGAGCGGGTGGATCCTTTGGTTCCGATTGGCAAGGCTAGCGAATTGGTTGGTCTTCAGGTTCGTTGGCGCAAAGGAAAGTGTACGGCTACGCATCCAAAACTGGGCCCTCTGGAAGTTGAGACGGTCAATGGTTGTCCTTGCATTGCTGAGGCGGTTGCTCTACGAATCATTGATGAAATGGAGCAAAAGGGGGTTGCTCACATGTTGCAGTCTGTACGTGCGCTTCAAGGGTGTCCATCTGCAGACACGGAACATTCAGTACGTGAGTGTCTTCATGGTGCTATGCGTAGTGGAAATCAAGATGACTTTATTCAGGCATGCTGGCGTTGGTTGCGTTGGTACTATCCTGATGTCCCGGAATCGATGCTTGTGGATCTTCTTCCTGCCTCGGGAGTGGGGGAGTTGCTTTACAATCGTCACAAAAGACGGCGATTAAAGAAAACCAGACGCGTCATCGTTCATCTGCACTCAGGCGGTCCGCGATTGCACTTACCAAGTAGTTGTGGCGAAGTTCTAGAAGTGGATTTTCGTACTGACCTTCATTCTTCTTCCGTGTGGACGTACATCCTCTCGCTGGCAATTGAGGGCAAGGTCGTTGCAGTGGTAGGTGGCCCGCCATGTGAGACTGTGGCTCAGTTCAGGGGTGTTGAGGACGGTGGACCACCAGTGCTACGAGGGAGGTGTGATGAGGGGCGTTTCTGGAAGGATGGGCTCAGCTATTCAAGTGAGGAACTGGCTAAGAAAGACGGCCTACTGTTTTTGAAGGTGCTATTCCTGTTTGAGACAGCTGTTCAGGCACGACAAGCTTTGTCATTGGAGCAATCCTCTTCGGTACATGCTGGTGTGTTTTTCGCATTGGAGAGTCCGCAAGATCCAGAATTGGTGGGGCAAAAGTTTTCTCAGATTGGTTGTTCAGTTATGTGCAGGGAAGATGTTGCAGAAGAAGGTCAACCCAGCCTAGCTTCTCCAACATTTTTCGCATGGCCAGAGGTGCGATCTTTCAGGACACGGTACAACCTTCTTGCAGCACATTGTGATCAGGGTGCTTTGGGTCATTATATGGTCAAGCCAACGACGGTTCTTACTTCCGATTTTCAGTTGTGGGAGTCTCTAGAGCAGGTTCATGTGCGCGTCCCATGGGTGGTGTCAGTACCCGAGGAGGCTAGTCAACGGTTGGCTATGTCTAGGTCGTGGTCCTTGTGGGCTCCGGGGCTTACAGCGCGGATCAAGCGATGTTTGCGGGCGTGGTTGGCACACTCATCTTTCGTGGAGCATCAAGCTGTTTCTGAGGAGAGGGCGGTACACCTGGCCAAACTCACAGCTGAGGAATCTGAGTATCGAGATCATTGCTTGCGGGGTCACATACCTTTCCGTAAAGACTGTGAGGTCTGCGTTCGGGCTGCAGGTAAAGATCGGCGTCACCTTCGACAAAAGTATGGCAGCGCTTATACTCTTTCATTGGATTTGGGTGGTCCTTGGCAGGAGGCTAAAGATCTGTATCAAACGCAGCGTCATGTGTTGATTGGTACGTATCAGTTTCCTTTGTTGGATAAACCGGCTACTGAAGAGGGTTTCCCTATTCCTGACGATGTGGTGGGAGCGCATGAAGAAGGTGATGGTGCGGATGATGTGTCTTTAGAGCCTGAAGACGGGGATATTGTGACTCCTGACGAGCGTTTGGAGGCTTCGGAGGTTGAGGTCAAAAAGGTTATCGAGTCAGAAGAGGCTTGGCGTGCTTTGAAGGATCATGCCACTAAACCAGTGCGCATGATTAACTTCATGATTGCCGAACCTCTCAAAAGCAAAAAACACAGATCGGAAGTTTTAGCCGCTACACAGCGTATCTTGGTCAAGCTTCAACATCAAGGTTATCCAGTTCTGCGGCTTCATACAGACCGCGGCGGTGAATTCGTGAATCAGTCTTTCCGTACATTCTGTGAGGCTCGACAGATTTTTCGTACTACCGGGGACCCCGGATCACCACAGAGTAACGGTCGCAGTGAAGCTACGGTTGGGGTGTTCAAAAAAGGCGTCCGCGCACTGCTAAAGCAGGCCAATCTGGATTCATCTTATTGGGCACGTGCCGCTGTTCATTGGTCAGCTCTTCGACGGCGAGGGGCTGAACAACAGCTGGGATTGAAGCCTCGTGATATTCTTCCATTTGGTGCTCGGGTTCATGTGCGTCGAAGGGCTTGGGAACTTCGTGATCCGAGTGGTTCTAAGAAAGGGCGTCAGTGGTTGGATCGGACACAGCCGGCTTTACTGTTAGGTCCATGCACAGAGGTTTCTGGAGGCTACATCGTTGAAGCTAGGGGCGCTAAAGATGATCCTGACAAGCTGGTTATGTTTCCAACTACGGTGGTCTATGACAAGGTGGAACATAAGTCGTCGGTTCCGGAGTGTGATGCCGAGTTTACTGAGGAACTTCCAGCGCCTCCTAAGCATCGGATGCGTTTCAAAGGGGTGGCTCGTACCATGCGGGTTCCGGGGGAGACGGATGCTGAGGTCCTTCCAGCGTTGAGGCGTTTCATACCAGATGGGTCGCTTCGTTCACTATGCTGCACGAACCGGGGGGAGGGTCCAGTTGCTTGCGAGGTTTTGCAGGAAGATTTGGAGGTGGAAATCCCGTCGGGTGACAGTCCGCGTGCGTGCATTGCAAAACCCTGTTACACTGATGACATCGCAAAAAGTGAGGAGTTAGCGCGTGAGTGGTTGGAGCAGAAGAAGTTTTCACCACAAGAGTGTTTGGAACTTTTGGAGTCTGTGGGGTTGGATTTTCGTGCGAATCGGAGAGGCGACATTCACTGCAATGAGGATCGCATTCAAGCTGTGACTTTGGGACAGTATGTTCGTGGACATATGTGCGGCGTGACCAATGCTGCAAAACATAGGCCCATGTTCGTCAAGTACTTGGTGAGCTTTGTTCGCGAACACAATCCAGATGTGGTATTCTCAGCGGTTTATCTTTCGTGTAACACTGCCGTGGGAGTCCATATAGAGATCGTCACAACGATTACTCGTGCAACAATGTCATCTGTGCTCTTGGCGAGTTTACGGGTGGAGAATTGTGGGTGCAAGATGATGGTATCTCTAGGGAGGATCAATCTGCAGTGGAGCGGAAGTACGGTGATCGTAGCCTCGTGGGCAAGACGGTGGACATTAAGAATCAGTTCTTTTCATTTTCACCCCAACAGGCACATGGTCCTCAACCGTGGAGCGGCACCAGATGGACTATCACAGCATTCACGCCTCGAGGAAGTGATCAACTTTGTGATGTGGATCGGAGTTTTCTCTTGGACATCGGCTTTCCAATGCGCGCATCTTCTTCGTCGATTTGTCGTCAAACAGAACATTTGGTCCAAGATAAAGTGTTCGTTGAAAACGCGTTCGGTGATGTCGGGGGGGACGAGAATTCTGTATCGGATGTAGACATTGGTCGTCTTCGAAGTCAACATGCTAGCTTAAGAAGGTTGATTGCGGATCAAGAGCAGTACTTGATTGCCGAAGTGTCGTTGCCAGAGGTGTTTGAAGGTAGTGCTACGTCAGAGTGGCTGCAACACTCTCGCGAAATCGAACGACAGTTGGAGCAGTCTTTGCAGCATGCAGGTTCGTTGTTAAAGATGCAACAAGAGACGATTGCACAGGAGGCTGGGGACAATGAGGAGTTTCTTCAAACTCGCACAATTCCTACCACAACAGCCATGCAGGAGCTGGAGGATTGGAGAGAAGCATTGTCAGATGAGGTTAACAATCTCATCACGGAGCTGCAGGTCGTAGAACGGACTACGGAGCAACAACTTGCGGAGATGGCGAAGCTTCCTGATGCACCCGTTCTTGAATATGTTCCAAGCTTGGTGGTGTTTACACGTAAACAAGGTTCAGGTCGACGGCGAGCTAGAATTTGTGCATGTGGAAACTTCTTATCAGGAAGCCCAAGTGTTCAACAACAAGGTCCCAAGATGCTGCGCAGACAAGGGCTATACGCTCCAGGATTGGATTCTACAACCTTCAGGTGTCAAGTGAGGCAAGCCGCGGAGGAAGAGTGGTTTCTAGCTGGTCTAGATATATCCAAGGCTTTTCTGACAGCACCAATGAGCCAAGTTCAGCGGCAGGGTCGGCTAATCATTGTGCAACCGCCTAAAGCAGCGGTGAAGCTTGGACTTGCTTCGCCATCCGAGCGGTGGGTGGTGCGAAAAGCTTTGTACGGCTTGGCGGAAAGCCCAGCTGCGTGGGTGGAGTGGAGAGACACGAGGCTTTTACAGATGCGTTGGCAGACGGATGGTTTGGACATGAGGTTCAAAAAGTCAGAGGTTGATCCCAGCTTGTACCTGCTCATCGCGACGGACTCCGACGGCAAAGAGAGTGTCAAAGGCACTTTGGGACTATACGTTGACGACTTTTTGTTAGCCGGGAGTATGTCCATAATCACAGATGCCATCCAACAGATTCGCGCTGAATGGAAAACTTCTGAACCAGAGTTCTGCGGAAGAGGTCATGACGACAAACCGTTGAAGTTTCTGGGTATCCAAATCTTTTGGAATGATGGCGCGTACTACTTGAACCAGGAGGACTTTGTCAGGGACCTGTTGCAACGACGGGGGTTTAAAGCAGATGCAGGCGGCATTGGTGGTGCTGGGCCAATGAGCAAGGAGGCGCCGCCTGACGAGCCGGAGGAAGTGTCTGTTGAGGCGCTACGAAAAGCACAGGCAGCCGTAGGAGAGCTGTTATGGCTGGCATTGAAGTCTAGAGCAGATCTGGCTTTTTGCACAAGCCAGCTTTCTGTGTGGTGTACTCGCTATCCGAGTTTTGTTGCAAGAAAGGCAGATGAAGTGTTTCATTACTTGAGTAGGACGGTCACACTGGGCCTAAAGTATTCGAAGGTGGATCCTATGTCTTTGGGTGGTGATTCACAGCTTCGTTTCAAAAGGAGTGTCACAGTCTTGGAAGCTTATACGGACGCATCGTTTGCTGCGGGATGTGAAGGTGAAGAAACGGCGAGATCACACAGTGGAGCTGTGGTCGTATGGGCCGACAGCCCAGTCATGTGGATGACGCAGCGCCAAACCACGATAGTACTGAGCACAGCGGAAGCTGAGCTCAACGCTGCCCAGGAAGGAACAACTATGCTACAATCTGTCGCGCCTATCGTTTCTATGCTTTTGGGGATCAATGAAGATGGCCTTTCCAAAGCGCTATACATTGATTCCGTTTCCGCATGCTCGATCATTTCAGTTGTCGCTGGTGCATGGCGAACACGTCACTTGCGAATCCGAGCAGCCGGTTTGCGGTCTTTGCTAAACAGTGGGTACCTGGTGGTGGCACACTTGAAAGGTGAGCACATGCTAGCTGATATGCTGACCAAGTTGATGAACGGAGCAATCTTTGTCAACCTCAAGCAGATGTGGCAGATGACGACTGCTCCTAGCACGCATTTGGTTTCTGATGCAGCACGTGCAGCGGCCGCCGCCGTGGCCATCCTCGTGGCTACTATGTTGCAAGGCTACGAACTGGTGCAAGCAACTTCTTCGACTTCTTCGATGACTACGTCTTCAACAACGCGATGGTTTGATCGAGCGGATATCGGATTTCTTCTGGTATTGGTTTTCGTCATGGTCGCAGTCCACAAGGTCGTTTCGGCGGTGTTTCGAAGTGGCATGATCCGCAGTTGGTGGTGATTGCGGGAATCAAGCGCAAGATGATTTCAAGCAGTATGGTTTTCCAAACTGGGCTATCTGGTCCTACACCTGGTTTTCCGTCTCAGCGCATTGGGCAACGTGTTTATAGTCTGATGTCGTGGTTTAAAGGCTGATTATACCTGTTAGTGGATGATGGGTTATTCGGTTCGCACACAACACTTTTCCTATCATGATGTTTCAATCAATTTGGACAGGCTTCTGAGGTACAGTATGCGACTCTGCATTACATATTCATGAGCTTGACCTGCTGCATTGTGCTAATGATGCATACCCCTCGCGAAGAGCAGACGCAAGGGACGGATCACTCAGTGATCACTTGGGCCCCAAAGAGGGGCATCGGAGCATGGATATGGTTTGGGTTTAGGTGGTCTTCAGTTACCCCGATTTCTCCTGAACAAGGGTGCTCAGATGCAAAGCGCCACTGAGTTTTTGCTCTTATGCCTGTGCTGTCTCGACAGCAGGGGGAGTGCGAGGCAAGGGCCTTGCAAGCAAAGCCCCTGCGTAAGAAGACACGCACAAATCAGGTCGCATGGCATTGTCTCGCCCTGCGCAAGGATGACACACTAAGGTACATCGAGAAGTGTACCAACGTGACACGTGGCTCAAGGTTTAAAAGTTTTTGTTTGTGCTTGAGTGGTTTCCCCACCTCTTTGGGGTCACCCTAGTCCTTATTTCAGGGAGGTTGTGTGGTTGTAGGGATTGGGATTGTTTTCCGGCCGGGTTTGAGGGTGTTTTCGGCTTCGGGGCTTCAGGGTCAGGGCTTTTCTGGTGTGGTTCAGGGCGGATTTTACCCCGTATAGGGTTTGGGGTTTGGGGTTTAGGATTTAGGGCTTAGGGTCTGGGGTTTAGGGTTTGAGTAAGGGTTGTGGTAGGGGCAGTTATGGGCTAGTTGTAGGGGTAAGGGGTGGTAGGAGCAACAGCAGCAACAGCACTCATAGCTGTGGTCGTGGCCGCAGGAGTGGCGCATTTAGTCAAATTTAGTCGTAGTCCTAGCCGTTGTCGTCGCAATTGTGGTCTACGGTTAGAGACAAGGCGATGACATTAAGGACGGATATCGTACACACCGATTCTAAGTCCAATCTTGGCCGAGCGGCCCCGGACGAGATAGACACACGGACGATTGCACATCTCCGGATGCCCCTCACCTCAAAGGCATGTCGGAGTTTGGGGGCGCCCAGCGGCTCATGTAGGGGTATTGCTAGTTGGAATAGGATTTGCGGGGATCTACTAATATTAAGCCCATAAAAACCTGAGGAATGCTATTACATGCTTGTTCGCCCATGGCCCTAAAGCTCTGGAAGTTTACAGTAGAAGCCAAAAAGTTGGAAACCCCTTAGCCTCAATCCTTAAGAGCAATGTAAAGGGAATCCCAGCACTATTTGGCCTTAATCCGGTTTCAAACTTTATGGGATTTACTGTATACCATTATCTAAACCCGACCTAAACCCTATAGTACCCTTATAGAAGATCCCTATCACTAAGGAACCCTAAAAGGGACCCCTAAACCTGTAACTCTTACTATGTAGGTTAAGGTGCTTCGGAGTGGGGGTTAAGCTTTCCGGGGCTTTTTGGACGGCAGTCTACAGACCCAAAGCCTTGAATCAGATATCCCGCGCCCTGAATCCCGAAGCCAACGCAACTTGAAAGACTGTCACTTGGCTACAAGGTAGGAGCCTCAACGGAGGTATGTTTATGTACAAGGAAAAGACAGAACGAAAGACAGAAAGGAAGGAAAACAAAACAAAAAAAAATATATATATATATATACAAGAAAAAACAAGAAGGAAAGAAAGAAAGAACGGAAGGAAAAAAGGAACAAAAGAAAGAATCGCACAAATTGTTCAGACCTCTGTAGTGTTCCAGCCTTCGGGCTGGCGCTGGGGTCTGACGATTGAGACCTCTGCGGTCTCCCCTAAACCCCCAAACCCCCAACCTTTAAACCCTAAACCCTACTAGCCCCCTAAACCCCCGAAAACCCTAAACCCTAAACCCCTAAACCCACATCCCTAAACCCCTAAAACCCCTAAAACCCTAAACCTACGGTCTCAGCTATATAACCTAGAGGCTCCAAATATAGTACCCAAAGCCATGAGATATGGATGGTCTTTTGGGACATAATTCCATAATGGTACTATATTTGGAGCCTCTGGGTAACACCATCTGACAGCTGTTGTCAATGCAACCACAGAGACAGGAGCCTTATGCACCCTATTTGGAGGTCCAGGGGTAGTTATAAAGGGTTCCTTTAAGGGTTCTATAGGGTTTGGGGTTCCTTCAAGGGTTCTATAGGGTTTAGGGTTCCTTTAAGGGTTCTATAGGGTTTAGGGTTCTTTTAAGGGTTCTATAGGGTCTAGAAATTTATGGTAGTTATAAGTCGGGTGAAAAGTCCCGTAATATGGGTTATAATTGTAGTTACCCTACTTATAGCCTTACTTATAACTACCCATGAACCTTCAAGTAGGAAGGAAGCCTCGGATCTTTGGCTTTAAGTCTGGGGTTTTACCTTGACCCAATACTGAACCTGCCGTCTTAAGGCTTCTTGCTAGGATTTCCTTCTCTAAGTCCTTAGGACAGCGAGTGTCCCGGCAGGGTTTGAGGATTCAAGGTTTCGAGCTTGGGGATCCGGGTTTCCCAGAGACTCCAAGATCCCTTAATTAAGGAATATACCTAAGTTACATAATCCTACAATTTAAGGTATCTTCCTTAACTAAGGGATATACCCCAAACTATATAATACTATAGTTTAAGGTATATTCCTTAACTAAGGGATCTTGGAGTCTCTAGGTTCGAAGGTATCTCCGACATCCGAGTCGCTGCCGGGATTACAGACAGGGGCCAGCGCATTTGCGGAGCCGAGCTCCTTCGAGGGGGCTTTCACTATAGGGGCCCTCAGAATTAGCATAGGATTCCTTTAAGGGCTCCTTTAAAGGGGTCTGTAGGGATCTATAGTAGGGTTCTATAATATAAGGGCCTTCATAATTGGCATAGGGTTTTTGGGGCCCAGTATACTATAATTATAATGAGGAACCCCCAGAACAGTTTTGGTACTTGTTGAAGCCTTTAAAGTACAGGGCTCCTTACCGGCTTCCCTTCTGAATCCTTTAAGGAGTCAGCATGCCGACTGTAGGGCCTTGAGATCCTGGAGTTAGGGGGATTTTAAGGCTTCGGGGCACGCGCGCAATTCGGGTCTTAGGCTCTGAGGGCTGAGACCTTCAGGGCTGTCGGGCTTTGGGATTTGGCTTTAGGGTGTGGGACTCGATTTAAGGTTTAGATTTGAAGTGTTTCGGAAAAGGCTGAGGGTGCGCTTGAAGCGGTACTCCAAATGTCCTGCAATTGGTTCGAAAATTTCGCATCCCTACGATCATAGGACCCTCGAGGAGTAGTTACGGCGTGAAGGTGTTGGGGCTCAGGGCTTTATGGGTTAAGGTTTGGGGCAAGTCTCTGGGAAGCAAGCAAGTAGATCTTCAACAAAAGGCATCTCCTGTCAACTACACATACGATTAATTCCAGCATGCACAGCGAGTTTAAGGTTGAAATAAAGGCTCTGGTGTTCAGCCCAGATTTGGTATTCCCATGCCACAAGGCCGCAAGTTCGAGGCTGAATCCCAGCGTGCCCAGCCAAGCCCAAAACGGGCCTCAACCAGGTTTTAGGGTCAGGTGTTTCTAAGTGCGGCGATATGTCTAGGAAGAGGCACACACTACAGCGTCAGGATTTAGGGTTGGGGTTCACTTCAAGTCCAAATCACAAAATGTCCCATACACCCTCAACCCATGAGCCATTCAGTTCTGCTTGCCGGGGATGTCCTCGTAGTTTAGCTTTGCGCAACCATCCTCCAGCGTCAACCTGTTCACATACCCGAAAGAGTCCAAGTTTAGGGTTACGCATCAGACACTCCCATAAAGCCTCCCCATAACCAATACCATCCTTCATAAACCGAAACACCCAATGATGATGTAATTACTTTGCACAGTTCCGGCTTCGGTTTTGCTCAATGCTAGCTGCTAGCTTCCACACATCAGGACATATTCGAGGCTGTTCAGTAAGGCCCGGGAACGAAGCCAATACCGGTCGGGTGCATGGTGGGTTTCGGGGCCTTGGGGGTTTGGGCTTTCTAGCTTTGGGTTCAGGGTTGTGGGTACAAAGTTTTGGGATTTGGGTTTTAGGGGTTTGGGACTTTGGCTTCAAATGGTTTTAGGGGGTTGTGGGTTGTATTGTATGGTTTCAAGGTTTCGGATTTTGAGTGCCCAATGTCTTTGGAGTTTGGAGTGTAATCTCTGGGTGGAGGGTTTAGAGTTTCCGGTTGCCGAAGGATTAGGTTTAGAGGGTACCGATGTGACGAATCTACAGCTCCGAATATGGGGGCGGGGTCCCTCAGTAACTAGAATAGAGTTTTGGGTCAATTCTGCCTGTATTAAGCCCTGAAACCCTAAAGCCCTAACCTACCCTAAGCCCTAAACCCTAGACCCTAAAGCCTTAAACCCGGGACTCCTTTGCCTATCCAGTCTGATCATACGGATGACACGGTCTTGCTGGCGGAAAAAATTTGAGGTTTAGGGTTTAGGGGTTTAGGGTTTACGGGTTTAGGGGTTTAGGGTTTAGGGTGTGTCACAGTGCCACGGCGCGCCCCACCCATGGAGTGGTCGTGGGTCGCGCCGTCTTCGTAACGTGGAACCCACCCACAACCACCCGAAGCAGGACTAGAACGGGTTTTGTGTTCTGCTTCTTCTTATTCGAGTGCTGCACTAGCCGAAAAGACGTTGCAATGTTGCGGAACGTCAAAGGGACATCCGAGTGATGTAGTCGCAAAATAGCAGCGACGCCCTCGCTCGTCCTCGCCGGCCGCCAGAGTCGTCCGTCAGCCGTCGTCAGAGGCGTCCGTCAGGGCCCAGTGCCAGGCCTCCAAGAGTGCTGATCATCCAGTCGGCCGCCAGGGTTTTTTCGCCCGGCAGTTGGTGCCAGAATTGTCCAGCTTTGCCGCCAGACTCGCACTCCAAGCTCCTTGCCAGAGTCGGCCACTGTCCCCAAGCTCTTTCTAGGACGTCCCGTCACTGGCTCCCCGCAGGGTCACCCCGCTGTCCCCGCCAGGGTCGCTTGGTCAGGGTCGCCGTCCCCGCCAAGGTCCTTACGCCGTCCTTGCCAGGGTCGTCCGCCGTCCCCGCCACGATCGCCCGCCGTCCCCGCCAGGTCGTCCGCCGTCCTCCAGAATCGTCTGCCAAGCTGCCTTTTGGCCTTTTTAGTTGCTGTCAAAGCCAAGTGCCCGCCAGAGTGTCCGCCGTCCCCGTTAGGGTTGCCCGCCCTCCCCGCCAGGGTCGTCCGTCTGCAAAAACTGTTTTTGGCCTTTTCGTGCCCGCCAAGTCCCCCAGAGTCTGCCAAGCTGTCTTTGGCTTTTCTAGTTGCTGTCACAGCAGAGTCGTCCGCCGTCCCCGCCAGGGTTGCCCGCCGTCCCCACCAGGGTCGCGCGCCGTCCCCGCCAAAGTCGTCCGTCCACAGGGTCGTCAGCCGTCCCCGCCAGAGGACTCGCCAGGGTCGCTCGTCAAGCTCTTTCTACCAGCCAGGGTTCTCGCGCTGGGAGATAAGGCGCCATCCCCTCCAGAGTCGTCTGCCAAGCTGTTTTTGGCTTTTTCAGTCCCTGTCAGAGTCGCCAAGTCCCCGCCAGAGTCGTCCGCCGTCCCCGCCAGGGTCGCCCGCCGTCCCCGCAGGGTCGTCCGCCGTCCCCGCCAGGGTCGCCCGCCGTCCCCGCCAGGGTCGTCCGCCGTCCCCTCCAGAGTCGTCTGCCAAGCTGTTTTTGGCCCTTTTGCTGTCACAGCAGAGTCGTCCGCCGTTCGCGCCAGGGTTGCCCGCCGTCCCCGCCAGGGTCGCGCGCCGTCCCCGCCAAAGTCGTCCGTCCACCAAGTCCCCGCCAGGGTCGTCAGCCGTCCCCGCCAGAGTCGCCCGCCATACCCGCCAGGGTCGCTCGTCAAGCTCTTTCTACCAGGTCCCGTCCCCGCCAGGGTTCTCGCGCTGGGAGATAAGGGTACCCAATTTTACTATTGTGCCCCATGGCTAGCAGTGCCAAATCAGGTCTGGTAGACTCGATCTGCTTGGCCAAGCAAGCAGATCTCGAAGCGGTAGCGTTCAGTGGTACCGGCCGCCGCCGGGCGCGGGCGGCCAATGGTTTAGGGTTTAGGGGTTCGGGGTTTAGGGATTCGGGGTTTAGGGGTTTCGGGTTCAGGGCGACTCTATGTGCGAAAACGTGAAACGTTGCCCCAATGGGTCGATGTACTCATATGGGCGGTTGTCAAAATTAGGGTCCTTTTGGGGGTCCCTACTATAGTACGGCACCTAATATTTAGGGTACCCAAAAAAGGGATCATGATTTTGACAACTACCCATATGGTATATCACGGGATACGCTTTGGCCTTCAAGTCGCCTGCTGTATCGGTGTTTTCGAGCCCGCCCATTCTTTCGTAAAACTTTCAACCCGGAACCCTAACCCCCTCAAAGGAACCAAGACCCCAAAACATCCTTCGCAACCCACCTTGTTTGCGTTTAAGGGTTTAGTGTCAACGGTCAAGGGTTGAGGATTTAGGGTTTAGGGTTAAGCGTTAACGATTTAAGGCTTCCGGTTTAGGGTGAACTATGCAAGCCTGAACCCCCGAAACCCGCGCCATATCCGGTAGCATTCTGCACTACTCGTCTCTCCGTTGCATCACTCGAAGCGCTGTTTACAATGATAGTATAAACCCTTCTTCATGCAGGATAAGAGGCCGTAATTCCAGCAGCTTGTGTGGTGCGGACGGGTTGGGCTTCACATGTTCCTGAGACAGAGAAACTCCAGCCAAAAACCTTCAATATCCTTTCTTGAGCAATATTTCGCAGACTGGTATCCGAAATCAAGCTCTAAAATGCTATATAAATTATATAAACCTTTACCGGATCCTCCTCAGATCAACCGGCGTTCTCATGGGTGTGGGAATGAGGGTCCGACATGTTTGGCTCCCCGCTATACTCTGAAGGCATGTCTTGGCGCTTTCCAACCGTACTCCTTTCATGATTCGACCATAGCGCAGAATGACCGACTTGTCATGCACTACTAGCTTTTCACGCCAAGTTTGATCAAGGTGGAGGGCAAGAAGACCTTAAACCCTAGATTCAAGCTTGAACCCTAACACCCCAAATCTTCTCACTTACAGAAGGCCAGAAACTATGAACTTGTGTGTAGAGCTTCAAACCGAGCCAGCACTGGCGGCCTCCCTTTTGCGATCAGGGGTGACATGCGAGTTCAAGGCACCCTAGAGCCTAGACTCTCAACTGCTATTCCCTAGCCTAAACCACGAACTCCTTGTTCTTTAGGGTCGATATTCCATTCATGGGGGCATGGCGACCAGAAATAGCCCGAGCGTCCAAGCCCGGTGGTGGGCTGATTGGCCAAACATTCAAAGGATAGCCGTACCTGGGCTCTCGGCTTCCCAGACCCCCGGAAGGATCTAGAAAGTAGATCCCCTAATTTGGGGCCCTATACTACTAAGGGTACTCTGTAGGAACCCCCATTAGAGGATCTACTGTTTCGATCCTACCGGAGGTCTGGGGTACTATAGGGGCCTTAATAATTAGAATAGGGGTTTGGGGCGCATTATACAAGAAGTGTAATGAGGAACCCCCAAAACAGTATAGTATAGGCAATTATTACGGCCCCTCTAGTAATTTAAGGGCATCAACACTTGGACGAAGGTGTTGGGGTCTATGATACTAGAACTACTTGCAACCCAATACCCCTGAAGAGTTGTTTACAAAGAGCTTTTGCCTACCCCAGACCCGAAACCGAGGAGGACACATTACGAGTACCAGAACGAAGGATGACCGCCATATCAGCACCTACTGAAACCCCTACTGGGGTGTCTAGCTGGGCTCCAAAGGACTCCATGCTGTTTCGAGGGCGACATCACCGAAAAAAAGATGCAACTCAACCTCAACTATGAGACCCAGACCTGCCCAAGATAACAGATGGGAGTTTCCGAAAATTAGGGGTACCTTATTTTGGGGTCCTTATAATAAGGATCCTATTATTTAGGGTACTATATTAGGGTCCCCTATTTTCGGAAACTCCCAGATGGAGCGAACACTAGCTCTACGCGGAGACGACTCGACACATGGGTGGTTGCCAAAATTATGGTCCCTTTTGGGGGTCCCTATTATAGTGCGGCACCTATTATTTAGGGTACCCAAAAAGGAACCCTAATTTTGACAACCACCCACATCAGCTCGGCCCAGAGCTGACAGCAACAGCCTTTGTAGGAAGCTGATTGAGAAACCTTGGGCCTTTATTAGGGTTCCTTTAAAGGGTCTGTAACGGGTACTACAAGGGATCTATAAGGGTACTATAATAATGCAGGAACCTGGTTGAGAAACCTTGGGCAACTATTAGGGTTCCTTACATGAATCCTACTATTTTGGGGGTTATAGGCCCAGGGTTTCTTAATCAGGTTCCTACGTCAATTACAAGCCTCGGGAACCATTCTGCACCAACCTACAGTTTCGGGAGCCATTCCCGGTTAAAGGTATCACCCAGTCTAGACTCTCGCAGGGCCGGGTCACGATTATTCATTTATAAAGTCCCTGTCTTTCTTCGCCGACGGCGATGACGACTGACTCGGCGACGAAGCCGTTGAAGCAGGTGGCGATATGTCGGCTTCTGCCAAAATGCGAGCGGCCATTGCGACTTTCGCCACATCCCACAATGCTTGGGCCTGCGTCGTCCTGGCATCCGCAAGGGCCTCTTTCTGCTGTGCCCTCTGGGATCCACGCCACTGTTCGGCTTGCAGCTGGTCCGTATTGTGCTCTTCGGACATCGGGTCAGCCATCATTTGCTGTGCGAATCCGATGAGCCCGGCGACTGCTGCATCGGTGAAACCGAAACCTTGTAGTTCTAGCATCTACAGTAGAAGCCAGAAAGTTGGAATATCATTATCGTAACCCCTTTAAGGTAAATTATAGGGGATCCTACCATTAATCCATATTCCAACTTTCTGGAGTTCCCTTTAAGCCCACACCCTCGGTTCTTAACAGAGTACGCCCGCACGTTTGGACCCTACTAGACGCAAAACTACGTCGAAAGTCCCAAAAAAAAGTGTGCAACACTCAAATACCTTATGGGTAGTTGACAAAATGTTGGTCCCTTTTTGGGTACCCTAAATAGTAGGTGCCATATTACAATAAGGAGCCAAAAAGGTACCCTAAATATGACAACCACCCATATGGGGCCATACTCATCAGTTAGAATAAACTTTCGGCATACATCACGCAAATATTCCGGCTTAAGCTGGGGTTCAATCCGAACCCTTGAAGGGTTCAGCGTGTATGATCTCCAGAGACTCCAACGCCCCTGAAATAGTTTACAGAGACTCCAATATCCCTTAATTCAGGAATATACCTTAAATTATAGTAGGATCCCTTATATGATTTAAGGTCTATTCCTTAATTAAGGGCTATTGGAGTCTCTGGGTTTACATACCTTAACTTAACTTCTAGTAGGATCCCTAATACGATTGAAGGTATATGGGAGTTGCCAATAGGGGACCCTAATATAGTACCCTAAATAGTAGGATCCTTATTATAAGGATCCCCAACATAAGGTGCCCCAATTCTCGGAAACTCCCATGTTCCTTAATCAAGGGATATTGGAGTCTCGGGGGAGGCCTCTGGGAGTCCAGGGTGTAATGTCAGCACTCATGATTGAACCCGACAGCACAAGCACGAAAAGCACCCTAAACCCTAATGGGAGTTTCCGAAGATTAGGGGTACATTCTTTTGGGGTCCTTATAATAAGGATCCTACTATTTAGGCGCTAAACCCCCTATACCCTGAAACTTGAACCCGACAACCCAAAACTCACAGCCTAAGACAGGGGGCAGCCTCAGGCCGTGCGCTGCAAAACTCCCCAAAAAGCAAGACCCGAAGCCTCAAATCCCCAAACGGGTAGTCCTCTATCTTAGGGTCCACGTGTAGCTCACCAAATACTACACACCCTAAATGGGACCCCCAATCTAGAGTACTACCCACCCATTAGAAGCCAGAGTACCAGATAAACAACTATCGCCTTGTAACCCTTTTGCGAAGTCCGCAAAACCATCTAACTAAAACTGAAGCCCCTTGTCACCCTGAAAGTACAGCACAAGAAGCTACATTTCTCAAGCCCATATAGAACCCTTATGTAACCCTTGTAGAGCGCTGAAGCCTCAGTGGTATCCCGTGTAGCGACCGTTTTATAGCCAGAAATCCATCCCCCTAACTGGTAAGCCGCAAAACTCCGACCCTGATTTTGGGCTTAGGGTTGAGGGGTTTAGGGGTTTGGGGGTTTCGGGGCTTGGGGTTTAGTGGTTTGGGACTTTGGGTTTAGGGTTCAGGGTGCAGAGTTTTGGGTAAGCACTAATCATTTTCGTGCCTCCTGAACCGCACATTCCATGAGAAACAGGAGCGGCTTTCTCGTCTTGATCGTCCCGATCCCGGCCATCGACTTTCTGGTGATCCACGACCGCTGCGGTGGGGTGCCTTCAAGTGTCGACCAAAAGAGGCTGGGATGAGCCATCTGAAAAGCCACCGCCCTTGCCACGCTTGCTCCACGGTGTGCACGGCAAGGTGAGGACGTATGCGGAGATAGCTGGATTGGCCTTCACCTCCTGATGTTGTGTGAGTGTGGTCCAACACATGATCGCACATGCTGTGCCCGCCCTCCTGACAAGCTGCAAAGGCCGCTCAACGCATATGTCTAGGGATGATGAGAGTTCGTCAAGGGCATGAATGAAGAGAGTGATGTACCAACTTTCCGACTTCTTCGTCAAGCTTCCGAGCCCCAAACTCTAAACCCGAACCCCTAAACCCCAAAAACCTAGAAACCCCTAACCCTCAACACCCTTTGCAGCGCAGGGGCTCGTCCGACAAGGCCTTGATCGCGGGCAGCATTTCTTCGCCAACCTCCGCTCACTTTAGTGTTGTGGGTTTAGGGTTCAGGCTTTGGGGGTTCAGGGGTTTTAGGGTTTAGGGAACCCTAAACCTTAAACCCCAAACCCCAAACCGCTTTAGGGTTTGGGGCTATAGGGCTTCAGGGTGTCTATACTGAACTTAGAACCCTAGCACAAATTATAGTTTTAGCTGTTTCTTAGGGATTAGAATAACCAAAATTAAAAAAATCTAAGTGCCCCTAAGGTGTAGGGTTTTGCCAACCACCAATCACAGGTCAGCGGACTTCAACCCTTGGGTTTAGGCTTTCGAGCTCAGAGTTTTGGGCTTTGGGTTCAGGGTTTAGAGCTTTAGGGGTTTGAGGTTTAGGCTTTAGGGCTTTGAGGTTTAGGGTTTAGGGCTTTAGGGGTTTCAGGTTTAGGGTTTGAGGTTTAGGTGGTGTGGGTTTTGGGTTCAGGATTTAAGGTTGAGGGTCTGGTGTTGGCTGAAAAAGTTCGGCCCCCGCTTCGATTGGTGTGTAGTCTTGCGGGCACCCGAGGCTTGGGCCCCCAGGTAGGAGCCTGAAGCATCGATAATAAAACCCTAAACCCTAAACCTCTAAACCCTAAACCCCTGAACCCTAAACCGCCACAAATCCTAAACTGTGTGGGGTTCCTGAATATGAGTAGATTTTGCGAACTCCCAAACCCTGCATGACCCCAAGTCTCAGCATAACCGGGCCCAAAACATGGTCACGGAAGGATGCCTGAACCCTGAACCCGCAAATAGCAGCTTTTTCTGCGAGCCCTCCTCTGCAAACTCTAAAACGTCGGCCCCAGTCCCGAAGTTTCAAATCTAGTTGCTTTAAGGTTTAGGGTTCAGGGGTTATGGGGTTTAGGGTTCAGGGGTAGTCTCTAAGACCTTCCGCCCTAAAGCCTAAACCCTAAACCCTTCTGAATCCAGCCCCTGGCCTCCGCAACCACGTTGCCCGAGATAGAAAGCCGCACGGCTGTTTTACTGTACAAGCTTCGAGCCAAACAAACTTCCCGAATGGCGCCTGTTCAATCAAATGACCACGGTAATGTAGGGGCCTTCAAAGTTAGAGTAGGGTTCCTTTAAGGGGTCCTTTAAAGGGGTCTATAGGGATCTATGGTAGGGTTCTATAATATAGGGGCCTTATAATTAGAATAGGGTTTTGGGGCCCATTATACGATAATTGTAATAAGGAAGCCCCAAAATAGTATTGGTAATTATTTCGGCCCCGATAGTAATAGTAGGTCTCCATGCTGTCGCGGATCTCTGCAGAGGGAAGTGAGATCCCAATGGCCCCTCACCGAACTCGACATCCGGAATAAAAGAAACCAAGGACTTCAGCTAGGGCTTGGGACTTAGGCGCGTTAGACCGCTTGATATCTCCGGCATGGAGGCCCGGGGTCCCTAAATCCAACCGCAAATGAAAGCCTAACCCTAAACGCAGTAACGTTAACTCTAAACCGAATGCCCTTCGCTCCATCCTACCCTCGACACTCAACCCCGAACACCAGAACCCTGAACAATTGTGAAACCTGAACCCGGTACTCAAGGGCCCGAAGAGCCTCCGACCGCGTCCTGGGCTATTCCGGTTGCGACTTCGTGCTCGGGGCGCTTACTTGGAGTCATTTACTGGCTTACTGGTTGCCGGTTTTTGGTTTTAGGGTCTGTGGTTGTGAAGCAGTGTAGGGTTCGGGCTGGGGGAATGGTGTTTTGGGTTTAGGGCAGAGGTTCAAGAGTTTAAGGCTGGCCATGTCATAACGAGTCACAACTGCAGACACGTGGTAAACAAGTATCACAGCCAGAACGCCCGCTTCCGAATCGTAAATGCGTAGACCCAGCATCCACAACCTACTCACAGGTGAGGGGGTATAGGGTTCGGGGTCCAGGATTATGGTCTACAAGAATTGAACTAGGGTTTTGGGATCAAGGTTCAGCTCAGGACGTCGAGACTCAGCAGAGATGGCAACAGCGGTTGCATGAGAGCACACTAGCACTGCTGCTGTCAACAAAGCACCGACTTCAACCGAACGCTTCACTGAGCATTTAGGGCCTTTAGCCAAGAACTCAAACCCTCAACCCTAAACCCCTTAAACCCTAAACCCTAAACCCCTTAAACCCTAAACCCTAAACCCTTAAACCCTAAACCCCCCTAAACACTAAACCCTAAACCCCTTAAACCCTCAACCCTAAACCCTAAACCCCCTAAACCCTAAACACCTTAAACCCCCTAAACCCTAAACCCCTAAACCCTTAAACCCTAAACCCCCCTAAACCCTAAACCCTAAACCCCTTAAACCCTTAAACCCTAAACCCCCTAAACCCTAAACACCTTAAACCCCCTAAACCCTAAACCCTTAAACCCTAAACCCTAAACCCCCTAAACCCTAAAACCCTAAAGCCCTTAAACCCTAAACCCCCTAAACCCCAAAGCCCAAAACCCGACCCCGATCCTGACCCCCAGATCGGTTAGCTTCAACTTCCAGGCTACAACTTACCTTTGGTTAGTCGGGAATGGAAGAATGGTACGTAGGAATAGTAGTTAGGGTTTAGGGTTTGGGGCTTAGGGGTTTGGGGGTTTAGGGGTTCAGGGCTCAGGGGTTAAGGAAGAATGGTAGTAATAGTAGTTACAACTGTACACCATTCCTCCATTCCCTACCAACCACAGGTAAGTTAAAGTATTATCAAGGCCCCTATATTATAGTGCCCTTATAGATCCCTTATAGTAGCCCTTATAGACCCCTTTGTAAGGCCCCTTTCATTCCCGACTAACCAAAGGGAAGACAAGCCCGAAGCGCACCGTGCGAAGTCCATGCATTCAGAAGTCCTCGTCTGGGTGTCACCAAATTTGAAACTTGACTCATCGCTGAGATTCCAGAAAAACCTGGATTTATGCATATATATGTACACACTTTATACATACGTATATATATACACATAAAATATACTTTCTACATATATATATATATATACATATATATATACATATATATATATATATGTATATATATATATATATATATATATTGTACGGCTACAAATACGGAGCCCTGAAACTTGACTTTAGACAGAACGCGTTTCGGGCTTGGCGCTTAGGCCTCTGTGGTTTAACTGTGTAAGGCGCACAAAATCCCTGAACCCGAAGCCCTGAATTGCGACAACGACGATGACGGCCTGAACTCTCAACCCCTGAACCCTAAACCGCAACACCCGAAACCCTAAATGCCGTCACACCTTACACTCTAAAACTAAAATGCCTGGATACTGTGTCAATAAAGTAACAGACAAGCTATGTCAGGGCATATCATTCAACTGTTGCTGGACGGGGGCAGCATCCAACCAAAAGCCTTCAAGCCCGTTGTGGTGATACGGTTGATGATATAAATCCTGCATTACCCATAATAAGGAATATGTGGGAATTATGGTATACTCCTCATTATGGGTCATGCAGGATTTTTATCATCAACAGTAGAACCTGACCTTTGGCCACATAAGCAGAAGCAGCTCATGTTATGTAGGGATGATGAGAGCGCAGATACAGGAGATTCCAGATAACCTTGTTTGAGATACTGTATACATAGTACAACTACAAATAAGTAGCCCTATGGATAATTTTCGTAGATACGCGTAACTCACACCTATATGATGTGGTCCTCAGTATTTGTTTTTACAAAACCCTGTGCCACATGCACTGGGCCCCGGGCGCTGACCGAGCCATCCATTGGAACAGTGATGCCGAGAAGCCAAGGCGGTTCAGGGCTTTGGGCTTGGGGTTCTGGGCTTACAGTAGAAGCCAAAAAGTTGGAACATCAGTAGCCTCATGCTCTTAAAGTAAAGGGAAACCCAGCATGAATCATCCTAAATCCATGTTCCAACTTTCTGGGGTTCACGATAAGGTGTGGGGCTTCGGAGGGCTCATGGATAGGATTTAGGGTTTAGGGTTTAGGGTTTAGGGTTTAGGGTTTAGGGTTTAGGGTTTAGGGTTTAGGGTTTAGGGTTTAGGGTTTAGGGTTTAGGATTTAGGGTTTAGGGTTTAGGGGCTTCGGAGGGCTCAGGGATGGGATTTGAGATTCAGGTTTCCAGGTTTATCGAGTCAATGTGGAAGCAAGCCGGGAAACCTTGAAGGGCTCTTGAACCGGTGGTTTAGGGTTTCGAGTTTAGGGGATCCAAAGTCGGGCGAGGAGCTTTTGGGGGGCTGTAGAACTACACCCCAACAGCCGGAACCCCTGAAGCAACTTGTGCTTCGTTGGTGCGGAGCGAAAACTGAAGTGGGAAAGTTCGCCTTGTAAAGGGCTTAGGGTTTACGAGTTGCAGGCGTTTGAACAGTCTCCTGGCTACATCTCATGGAGGCGCAATGCTTGAGACGAGTGTGGCGAGCAGGCGCAAAATGCGCCAGCAAAACAGCAAAAAGCGCAGAAGCAAGCTCCAGTACTAAAAACAAATGTAGCTCAATTCGAAGATGGTTTAAGCACAAATCCTGAACCCTAACCGCAAATCTAAACCCTAAACTCTAAGCCTAACTCTCGGCAGAATGGGGATTCAGGGTTTAGGGTCCAGTATCTACGGTTTAGGGTGCAGAGTAATGGGCAAGCAGCGAACCCTGAACGATTAATGTTACACGGGCTCCGTGCTGGCTTTCGGGTTTAGGGTCCTTTTTGCGACCTGAATGATTCGAATAGGGCTGGGGGCGGAGGACTTCATAGCAACACAGGGACGATAAAGGAACACGACTGCTAGATATTCGGACTCCTATGCTAAGTGCGCACAATTTAACAGTTTACCACATCAATGGCTGCCTCGCTTCAGCCAGGTGCCTAACAAATCGAAAAGCGCCATGAAGAAAAACAGACTACAGTAGAAGCCAGAAGTTGGAACATCGTTATCCTCGTGCCCGCAAGCCAAAGCCTAGGGAATCTTAGCATGAATCATCCTAAATCAATGTTCCAACGTTCTGGGGTTCGCTATAGGGCCCACGAGGTCTCTACCTGAAACCCTTAAGCCTACATAAATCCAACCCATGATAGCATGACAAGGAAGCTAAGAGAGTGGTGGCTATCTCCGACTTCCTTGCAAACCCCTAGGGATCTATGTACCTGCGTAGTATGTACTTAAACTCTTGGGTCAAAGTGTACATATGACACCTGATGTCGGACTTCAGGGTGCGGATATTCGGGTGTTTAGGATGTTACATGGGCTTCTGCGAGTGTGGGAACTAGGCTGTATTTCGAAACTTCGTTGTCTTGAGGATTTAGAATAGAAGCTTGACACTTCCAGCCTTTGACGTTTGGGCGAAGCTTTCGTTCATGCCCTAGTCGTTGCAGACATCGCTGCGGAACATCCCCATGGACCCAGAGACTCCAATATCCCTCAATTAAGGAATATTCCTTATAAATCATATTAGGGATCCTTACTCTAATTTAAGGAATATTCCTTAATTAAGGGATATTAGACCCCCCTAAACCCTATAGATCCCTTAAAGGGAACCCTAGGTATATTCCTTAATTCACGGATATTGGAGGCTCTGGGGACCTCTTCGACCTAGGCGCCAAAGACTCGGCCCCGGGTCTGTTGTCCTCTTACAGGGAAGGGTTTAGGGTTTAGGGTTTAGGGTTTAGGGTTTAGGGTGGATACCTTAGAAGCTGCCCCCACCCTGTAATAGTGACTATAAGGATTATATAGGATTGTATTAGGGCCCTATTATATTCCTATTATACCACTATTACAGGGTGGGGGCAGCTTCTAAAGGATACCCTATAATTTACCATAGAAGGGTTAGGATAATCATATTCCAACTTTCTGGCGTTTACCTTAATCCCTGACCCTAGGGCTCAAAATAGCCCAAAAGCCTTGTATAGTATGGTCTTTGGGCCCAGAGGCCTTAAAATATGAGACCTTAGAGCCTAAGGGTAAGGGTCCAAGAATACTACCATTATGGAGTTAGGTCCCAAAAGCCCATCCGGACCTAATTCCTAATTCCATAATTAATAGTAGTGTATCTGGGAGTTTGCGTAAAGTGGGGGTACCCTATTTTGGGGTCCTTATTATAATCAGGATCCTACTATTTAGGGTACTATACTAGGGTCCCCTATCTTCGGAAACTCCCAGACATCATGAATCCTTGCAACAACCCATAACGAAAGCCGCAAGTACCAAAGCAGAAAGAACACCACCTGGAGCCCCGGCAGAATCTGTACGTGCCGTTGGGGAGGCGCCTGGACGGCATGTAGTAGGTGCAGGTTAAGGCCAAGGGTTTAGGGTTTAGGGGTTTAGGTTTAGGGTTCCGGGCTTACTGTCGAGGTGGGAGAAAAGTCCGGGCTGGTATTCGCCTTTGCGACTAAAGATGTCTGTGCCCCAGAATGTCGAGAGCAGGGTCTGAAACATCAAGCTTTCGGCGACGTCCGATCCGTCCCAAATCCAAATCCCCGAACCCCTTAACTCTGAAGCTAGTGCCCGAAACCGGAGACCTCTACGTTGACCTTGAACCGCATACGCCGTCCTGACAGAAGCCCGAATGCCTCACAAAGAAACAACCTAGGCCGTGAACCCTGCACCCTGCATGGGTTTAGGGTTTAGGGTTGACGGTTTCGGGTTTAGGGTTTAGGGTTCTTTCCCAGCCTTGCAGCATTGAGGAAGAGGGCCGCGCAAGCAAGGCGCTGCAACTTCTGGACCTTTGCGGTCCAAAGTCGGAGTGTCGTGGGTGTTAAGTCACAGGGACCCTTAGGGGCGCAGGGAGGCCTTAATACTTAATACCTATCATAAGGACCCAATAAGGCTTATTTAAGGAAGTCTCGTCCCTACCCCCATCCCCCCAACCACCCTAAGGGTCCCTATGATTGAGGTTTCACGTATTGGGTACCTGAAATCTCACACAGCTACCTCCCTAAGACTTTATGTAAAGAAGTCTGCAACCCGAAATCCTAAACCTTACATGCTAGACTCCAAACCCCACATTAAACCGTAAATCATCAACCCTAAACCCTAAACCCTAAACCCTAAACCCTAAACCCTAAACCGTGATCCTGCACCCCAAGGCCTGAACCCTAAATCCTAAATCCTACACCCTAAACCCTAAATCCTAACTCCTACACCCTGAACCAAGCCAGGAAGGCAGGCCTCGCTGCCACAACTCTCTTCCGGAAGGTTGAACCTTGCAGTGAGGGTGACGGGTTTAGGGTTCAAGATTTGGGGTTAAGAGGCTCGGGTTTAGGGGTGAAGAGTTTGAGCTTTGGGCTCTTCAGTGAGAAGAAAACAGCATGGGTGATTGCGACGAAAGGCTACGCCTTATCTTGCACAATTGGGGGCTTGGAGCTTCCGGTTCAGGGATTTAGGGGTTTAGGGCTTAGGGTTTTAGGGTTTAGGGTTTAGGGTTTAGGGTTTTAGGGTTTAGGGTTTAGGGTTTAGGGTTTAGGGTTTAGGGGTTTAGGGTTTAGGGGTTTAGGGTTTTAGGGTTTAGGGTTTCGGGCTTGCTGGCGCCGAGCAGCTTGCTGAGATACATTCCCAGCTGCTGCTTCACGCGGAGCGCCCGGTCGAGAAGCTTGGCGTTCCTTTGCTGTTCAACGCAACCCTAACCGTCAATGTCACTAAACCCGAAATCCCAAACCCTCAACCCAAATTCTTTTCACACTAAAGCCAGGCTCAACCACATCTGCTGCTGGACAGCTAAGCCCAAACTGTTAAAGCGCAGCAACTCCTTCTTGACCCTCCGCAACTCAAAGACTCCAATATCCCTTAGTTAAAGAATATTCCTTTAGCTATAGCAAGATCCCTAAGTGGCTTTAAGGGATCTTGTTCTAGGGATATAGGGGTTCCCTAAACCCTAAACTCTATATTCCTCAATTAAGGGATATTGGACCCTCTGGGAACTGCAGCGAGGGCTCAAAAGGTGCCTCTTGGCCCACTCCTGGTCGCTTTGTCCTTAAAGCGGTTTAGGGTTCAGGGTTAGGGTAAGAAGTTCAACAGAGACCTTGAAGGAGGTTTACGGGTTTGAGCTTTAAGAGGGGCTCCAGGAGGGTTCAAAGCTGCGGGCCAGAATTGCAAAGGTTTTGTAAAGCGCTTGAATCACTTAAAACGGGCAGTATGGGGATATACAACAGTGAAAACCCACTTCGACCAGGAGCACCTAGAAACCCCCTAGCCTTGCAGCTAAAGGGCTTTATGCTGAATTCTCAAGGTCATGACCCTTAAATTAAACCCTACAGACCCTAAATCCCAAAATGCTCCTAAGCATTGATCGCCGCACCCTAATTACACCCCAAATCCTAAATCCTGAAGTTTGACGAAGGGATTCGAAACCCAAAACACTGAAAGAACGCTTAAAAGAACCGGTGTAGCAACTCTTGCAGCAACCCCAAGCTATGGTAACCTCCTGAAGAAGCCAACTCCTGAAAACGGCGCTAAATCCTGAAACCTTAATTGCAGCCCTGCATTACACTAAAATCATATGAAAATCCGTTTCAAGCCTCTGTAAACACGGTTTGACAAACCTTTTGGAGCCCTATAAACGAGCCGACTCACGCACTGCTTTTTCCCGCTCCCGTCGTCTCGCTGTGCGGATCGCCCGATGTGCGTATGAGCCTGTCGGGTCTTTGGTGTTAAGGGGCTTAGAGTTTAGGGTTTAGGGCTTATTGGGAATAAGGATTGACGGCTTATGCTCAGCTAGGGCTTAGGGTTCCCTCCAGCCCAAAACCTGCAAAAGGGAAGCGTATGCTTCCATCAGAAAAACCTGCCAAAATATACTACAATCTACGATGATATACTACAATATACCATGGTACACGATACTGGGCTTTGAAGTAACCAGGGAGAAAAAAGTATAGACTTTTTATTTCATGATGGTTCCTTTTCAGTAACAGGTCCCGAAAAAGTATTAAAGCATGGTACTCCAAAGCCCAGGATAATATACTATCGTATGTGGGTCCCCCATCCCAGAAACCTCATCGCTGCGGCTGCCAGCGCAAATCCCTGGGCTCCCGCCTGACCGTCAGTTTCTGTGTCGACTGAATTTGCCCAATAAAGGGGTCACTCTTTTGTAGGGTTTGGGGATGCAGGTTTTACCCTACATACCCAGAGGTTCCACAGCAGCTCCTTTTTGGGATTACCTTATAGGATTCTAAATACGAACCCCCAAAAAGAACCTACTACGGAGCCTATGGGTAAACCTCAAACCGTCACATTCTAAACCCTGAGCCAAACCCTGAACCCGGCTTATGTAAGATGTTGCTGTGGTCTAGGCTGAAAAGTGCGGACATAGGATGTGGTCGTGTGTAAAACAGTCATTATTCAAAAAATGTCATGCGAGCACGCGGATGTCATCAATGAGACGTCGAAGCCAGAACTACTATTTGCTGAAACGATCACTAAACCTTGAACCTTAAACCCCAAAACCTGAAGCCCCTCTTGCTAATCCATACCATCTAGCGCTCACTACAGAGTAACATGGCTGCTCCCTTTCACTTCTGGGTTTCTGGGATTTAGTTTGAATTCCGGGGTTTGGGGGTTTAGGACTCGCAGTGTGGCCCCACCACAGCAACCCGTCGCACGACCGGTCTGGGTTTGGGCAGCTTGAGGTGGGAACGCTGCATGGCCTAGAGGTTTTGGGGAGCGCAACGATCATCAGAACGGCATTTCATAGCAACACCAAATGTCGTCGTCTAACTCACATCATCGCAAGCCCGAAATTCGAAGCCCTTGCCACTTTGAACGCTAAGCCGTCAATAACTACGACATCCTACAGCAAACACACCGAATGAGCTTCCAGAATACCAACAATACGAAGAACGAGAAAACATGTTGATTACCGTTACTACTACCACGATCATACCCGTTTCGACTCCTGCAAATACAAGAGTTCGAAAGGTTTCAAAGCTCTCACACAAGGGTGGAAACCCTCTTACACAAGGGTAGAAACCCTAAACCCTAAACCCTAAACCCCGCATAGTAAGTTAACAGCAACCCACAAAGGATCCTTGCATAACCTTAAACATCACCTTAAACCCTAAACCTAGACCTTGAATCCTAAACTCTAGACAGTAAGCCCGAAATCCCTTAAACCAGACTGTAGTCTCATGGAGCAGTAGGCAGTGGTTGAGCTCCCCACAGCTGGGCAGAAGGTTCCATAGCTCGTGTCCTCGGGCCACTTGAACTACGCTTCGTTCTGAGTGCTGCTGAAGCTCCCATAAGGCGATAAGGCTGTAGGGTTTAGGGTTTAGGGCTTGGGTTTCAGGTTGAGGTTAGGGTTTAGGGTTGTAGCCGTACTTTTCATATATGCTTCCAAGAGTGAGGAGGTAACTATGTACGCCAGAAGGTCTTAAGCCTCAGCCAACGCCTGATCCCTAAACCTGACACCAGCCCAGGAAGCAGCCAAAAGCCAAGGTTTAGGTTCTAGGATTTGAGGTTTAGTGGTTAACGTTTAGGGTTTATATAGGGCTTAATCCTAAACCCTACAGCTGCCATGTGCTGCAACCCTTCCCGCATCCAACAACACTCGCGAAGTGCTGTGTCGCAACCGAAGATACTTGACTGCATGCTCAAGTTCAGGAACAGCGCCGGAGTACACATACCTTCTTCCTCCAGAGCTTCCTTGAATGTTCAGCATGCTAGACTTCTGGTTCTTTTGCCACGTGCTGCGCGCTATGCAGCGGAACCTCAGGCCATGCTTCATGCTCCCGTAAAGGGCACACTTTATGTGTACCTCACTTGTCCCCCCTTGGCCAAGACCAGGAGCTCGCAGCCCTCGATAGGGTTTAGGGTTTAGGATATATTGGGGTTAGGTTCTATTGAGATAACGGAAAACAAAATACTTCTTAGGTTTTAAGGTTTACCAAGTTGATGGGGGCTTCGTGTGGATGACGGCTTGCAGCCATTGTTATGCACTGCAAGATTTGCAGGACCAACCCTGAAACCCTAGACCCGAAAACCTGCAACTCTGAACCCCTAAACCCGAAACCCTAAAACTTAAAAATAAATTCTTCCTTGAACTCTCAGAACGTAGATCCTAGAAAATTGCATCCTAAGCAAAGCATTCTCTGAGCACTAAGCCCAGGCACCTACTACCAGTTGAGGGGTTAGGGTTTGCCCGACGGGCCTGAACCCTAAATCTCTATGCAGATGCCAAATTCCCCGATGGCTATCAAGGCCTCAACCGCGCAAACCAAACCACAAAACTCCAAACCAACAGCTGCAACATCCCGAAACCACAAACTGATAACCCTTTATGTGTGCTAGTTGTTTGGGTTTATATTCGAACAAAAATGCAGCCAAGTGCAGAAAAAAGGAATCTGGAAACCCTATATCAACCCGTGTACTAACCCGTACAGTGACCCTCATCGTATCCCTTCCTCAACCAGGATTATAGCATAGTATGCCTTGTAGCATTCTTTGTAGGTACTGTAGCAGACCCCAAAGTAAAACTGTTGATGATATAAACCCTGCATGACCCATAATAAGGAATATACCATAATTCTCATGAGTTCCTTATTATGGGTAATGCAGGATTTATATCATCAACTTAAACGCTAAACCCCTGAACCCTATAGATCCGTTAAAGGAACCCCTTAAAGGTACCCTTATAGATCCCTTTAAAGGAACCCTAGGATTTATATCATCAACCCAAGCACATCTGGGAGCAGTGCACAGGTTTTCTTGCCACCCGGGGCCTGACCTCAGAATCGTTCGGTCTCGGGGTCGAGGCGTTGGCCCTGGGTTTGGTGGTTTGGGTTTAAGGTTTAGGGTTTAAGGTTTAGGAACTAGGAATTAGAGGGCAGGGTTTGGGATTTAGGGTTTGGGGATCCCCTCAGTTTGTAGAGGGGTCTATTGGCAACCACCATAATAGACCTTTTCCGGGGTCTAATCTGGTTGGCTGCGTAGGGGTTACACGACCCTTTTCAGACCCTCGCCCTATACAGACCCTGCGTCGGATGTTGACGAGTTTAAATGGAATCATGGAATGCCACACCCATGTCCGTCGGAAGATACTGTATGGCAAACCTAATGAACAACACAGTCTCTACCTTTTATCAAATGGTACCTTCTCAGCCTCCTGCGACAGGATAATGCAACATGATGCAACATGCACAACATGTGACAAGATGCTGCCACATGGAGAAGGTCTAGATTGGTCTTCCTGCTAGGGTCTAGATTGGTACCGCCAACCATTCCAGACCTTCCCATCTTCGGCTGCCAGAAGCCCCCCAATCCAGACCCTCGCAAACTGAGTGGATGTTTGGGGTCCAGAACTTCTTGGCGGTTTGAGGCTTCAGTGATCTTCCACCTCTCCTGAAACGTGTTGGATTTAGGGCGTGAGGCCGGGAGGCTTACGTCTCAGGGTTTGGGATATGTCTTTTTGTGGCCGTGCTTTGAGGTTGTAGGTTTAGGGCACGTCTAGAAGGGTTTGGGATCTAGGGTTTACCGTGTAGGGGGGTTGGGTTTAGGGGGCGGGTCTTCCTGCCTCTCCAATACCGAAGGACCATGTCGAAGCTGTAGTTGCAGGGACCGCAACAGGAAAAACAAGAACGACTCAGCATAAAGGGTTAGTAGCATAGAACATCAAGATGCCTCATAGGAGCAGCATGAACAGTCATGCCGTTTTAGCAACCGCAGTGAGCCTTGGTACCTCACGAACATGTTCTATGTCAAAACAGCAGAAGAGCAAAGTGTACACAGTACTCGGTCACTAGGCAGGACCCCCCAAATAAAAGTTCTGCGTGCACACGCCACACAGACACACACGCACACACACAACAAACCCTAACCCCTGAACCCCTAAATCCGAAACTCCCAAAACAAGCAGCCACAAAGCCCCAAAACCCTATCACTATCTAGAACCCCCTGAAGCCCCCCTCCCATAGTATACCTCAAAGCCCTATTCTACCTATTAAGGCCCATATATATATATATACACATACATATACACATATACATATATATATATATACATATATATATATATATATATATATATATATATATATATATATATATATATATATATATATATATATATACATACATACATATATGCATACATACATATATACATACATATATATATATATATATGTGCATATACCCTTCCTAAAAAAAAGAAAGGCTGACTGCGATCCGCCGACTCGCCGTCGGGCCGTGGAACTGGGGAGGCTCGGGGCTGAAGACCACGGGGATGCCCCACCTGGGCTTTGGGGTTTGGTTTAGGGTTTAGGGTTTTTGTTTGGTTTAGGGTTTACAGTTTTTTTTTGATTTAGGGCTTAGGGTTTAGGGTTTAGGGTTTTTTTGGGGGTTTAGGGTTTAGGGCTTAGGGTTTAGGGTTTAGGGTTTTTTTGGGGGTTTAGGGTTTAGGGCTGTGGGGTTTGGGGGTTTTGGCATTAGGGTACTATAGGGTTTACGGATTTAGGGTTTGGAATTAAGGTACTAGGCATTAGGCATTTGGGGTCTGGGCTTTCGGGTTTGGTTTAGGGTTTAGGGTTTTTTTGGTTTAGGGCTTAGGGTTTAGGGTTTAGGGTTTTGGGTCGAGGGTGCAGGAATTCGGGTAGGGTATTGGGGTATTTGGGATTCAGGGTTTAGGGTTGAGGCCCCACCTGGGCTTTCGGGTTTGGGGATTTTGGACTTAGGGTACTAGAATTTAGGGATTTAGGGTTTGGGGTTTTGGAATTAGCGTACTAGGGTTTAGGGATTTATCGTTAGGGGTTTTGGAATTAGGGTGCTAGGGATTAGGGATTTAGGGTTTGTGGTTTGGAATTAGGGTACTAGGGTTAGGGATAGGGTTTGGGGTTGTGTTTTTGGGCCTATAAGTTTATCATGGTTTCTGCAAGGGCTTCTACACGGCTTCTGTAGGGTTTTTGGCTGCTTTGAGGGTTCTACAGGGGTTGCGACGCGGGTTCTGGAAAACCCACCCTGCCTTAGAGTTTTGGTGCTACGGTTGATGATATGAACCCTGCACTACCTTAAGGACCTTAAACTATGGGAATTATGATATATTCCCTATTATGGGTAATGCAGGATTTATACCATCAACCGTATTGAAGGGGCAGGGTTTAGGGCTTTAGGGTTTCGTGCTTTAGGGTTCAGGCTTAAGGTTGCAGACTTCGGTGCAGGTAGCCTTCTGGCGGGTCAAGGCTACCTTTGGGTTTCTCCAACTGCCAAGGGTTCTGATACGATCAGCAAAAAAGTTGCCATACATCTACCTCAATGATCGGGTTGTAGGGCTTTTTTTTGCACGACCCTTTTCCGTCTCGCATGATTCAGAAAGTGAGTTCTCACTGGGCGTTTGGTCTTGCTTGTGGGTTGTAGGGTTTAGGAGTTTGAGATGTAGCGCTTAGGGCTTCTTGGAATTTCAGAACTGCGCTCTAAGTTAGTTTAGGAGCCAGAGCCCAAGGCTTCAATTGACTCAGGGGCGTTGTTGCGCAGTTCGGCTTTAGGGCCAAGCCTTATAAGGGGGGGGGGTTGTCAAAATTAGGGTCCCTTTATGGGTACCCTAAATATTAGGTGCCGTGTTAATTAGGGATGCAAAATAGGACCATAATTTTGACAACCACCCAAGGGGTTAACTAGACCTTAGAACAGTCAGGGCGGCCAAACGGCGTAGCCCTACATTTTAGGGTTGAGGGAGTGTCAGGATTTCATCACGTCTTTGTTAAAGGAGTTCCTGAAAAAGGTGGGCTTTATGGATTGCAGGATTCAGGTAGTTTTCAGGATTGAGAGGTAAGGCATGGGCTGGTTCTGGCAAAGGCTTGGGATTCTTGTTCCCAAGGTGTCCCCGTAGTATTGCGGGTATCCTTGTTCCGTCTTCGTCCTATTCTTATACAATTTGTTTAAAGAGACCCCCAAAAAACAAAGGGTAAAGGAATATGACTGCTAGAACCAGGATTTAGAGTGAGACCTCCGAAGCTGAACATCGATTGCAATCGAGTCACTTCTTCTTTTTTCGGTTGCCAGCAGGATAGCCGTATCTCTGCCGCAGCCTTGGCTTCAAGGACACTCTCGCGTCCTTTTGAAGGCATTTCTGTGAACGCTTAAGCCTCGAATGCTACCAGTATAAGGCGAGGGCAAAGGAGAAGTGGCCCGCTGCGGTTTAGGGTTCGCGGCCTTTTGGCTTTAGGGCATTGGGCTTTTGGGGCTTGGGGTTTCAAGTTTCGTGCTGCACAAGAGAAGCACAAATGATTACGCATCTCATTCCTGTAGGGCCCCTTGTTAGAAATATATACTTTATACCCCCCCAAAAAAAAACTACTCTGATCACAAAGCGATTGAACCATAATGTAGTAGTAAGGAACCCCGACAATAGTGTAGGTAAGCATGGTTCAACCCTGAACCCAAAACCCTAAACCCTGTATTAGAGTCCTATGTTCAGTCTGGGGCCACCACGTATTTCGCACGCGACGGATCAGCCCATCACCTGCTCGGCCGGGGATTAGGGCTTGTAGGGCTTTAGGGTTCCGGTTTAGGGCTCAGGGTTTAGGGTTTAGAGTTTGCAGTTTCGAGTTTAGGGTTTAGGGCTGCTTTCTGGTTTGGGTTTCGGGGTCAAGTCTCCGTGGAGCATCCGAGATCCTCGAGGTTTATCCGTTGCATCTTGCCCCAGGACCTTCAGAACATGATCTGACCCTCTTTCACGGAGCTAAACCCTAAACCCCTAAACCGGTAAACCCTAAGCCCTAAATACTGAGAAACATCGAAGGGAGTGAAGCACCGAAACTGGCAATGCCCTCGATTCAAGGCGGCCTTTCAGCGTAGTCCTCTACACTGCCCTATGATTTGGCGCATACTCATATCAAATTAAACTTAGATGAAAAGAATACAACATAGTATGTTACAATGTACTACAGTATATTCTATGTTGTAGTACAGGAGATTTGTAGTGAGGCGAAACAGACACAACTGAGAAATCCAAGACGCCTGCTCTAAACAGAAAAGTGAAAACCCCCGAACCCCGAAACCCTGAACCCAAACCAAAGCCTCAAGCCCCCGCATCCTTCAGGCGCGACATCGAAGCGACTCCCAAAGTCAAGTAAACGCGCCTTCGACGCGTGTCATGTCATCTTCGCGGAAAAGGGTCGGATCGACCTGTGCCGGAAGCGGAATCGTCCCTGCTTGCATGATCGTCTGCTCTGCTACATGGTTTCAACCAGAACGGATAGAAGGTCGAGGGTTTGACGGATTACGTTTCCGGGTTAAGGTTACGAGGCTTAGATCTTCGCATTTAGATCATTGGAGGTCTCAGGTGCAGCGCGTCGGGGCTTGTCGCTTGAACGTTTTGGATTTGAGTCCAGACGATAATCCAAAGTGCCTAGAGACTCCACAATCCCTTAATTAAGGAATAGACCTTAAATTATGGTAGGATCCCGTATATGATTTAAGGTATATTCCTTAACTAAGGGATATTGGAGTCTCTAGGGTTTCGGGTGGACCACCGTAGCCAACTGCTTGGGCAGCATCTTGGAAACGCTGCTAATGTTAGTGAGACTAGAGTGGGAATAGAGACACTACCAACAAAACCCCTAATCCTAAACCGTAGCATTTAGTAGAGGACAGCGTCTAGTAGGGCTTCCAACTCTGAGCCTTAAAACCGGCAAGCCCGAAACGCCGAGACTGGGATTCCCGGCACCTGGATGATTCTGGGCTTTCTTTGGGTGTTGCTGAAGAGGGAAATAGGATCCTACTATGTAGGCTACTATATTAGGGTCCCCTATTTTCGGAAGTTGACGTCTACCGCACGGTAGCCAGCGGCATCTCCTTGTCGCTGATGAGCTTCTGGAGGGGTGTCAGCATGTGGGTGGTTGTCAAAATTAGGGTCCCTTTTTTGTGGTTCTTACTATAGTACGGCACCTAATATTGAGGGTACTCAAAAAGGGACCATCATTTTGACAACTACCCATGTGTGAGTGTGTCCCGTCCTTGTTCTCCACCTCCTGGGCACAGAGCTGCGAACAGCCAGCCAAGGGCAGCAGGAGTTAGGATTGGCGGGTTTAGACTCAGGGCTTAGGGGTTTCTAGGGGTTTAGAGTGCTACCACGATGCTCTATCCAGCCCAGGCCTTGAAACTAAACACCCTGAATTTTTATCGACTCAAGCTCATCCCGCTACTAAACCTCATACACTCTAGGAAGTTTTAACCCTAGCCCTACCTATAATTGGTAAAACCTGGCTAGGATATGGTTCTGAGTATTTGTAGCTCCACGAAGGTTACGGGCAGAAATAAGCTTATGCAGTCCCCTGATCTTTTAAGCAACCCCCGAAACCCGCAAATCAAAAACCTATACTCTTGGAGGAACCCTTCCAGGAACCCATATGGGTAGTTGTCAATTTTCTGTCCCTTCTTGGGTACCCGAAATAAGAGGTGCCGTACTATAATAGGGACACAAAAAGGGCCATATGAGTACCTCGAGCCTCGACCCTCACACCCTAAACCCTCATGGTACACTTATGGAACCCTTTACAAGGATCCCGTAGGGACTGTTACGATTTTGACAACCACCCATATAACCCGAGATAGTCACCGTTTTGCAGGCCTTGCCGCCAAGACCTCCGGACACCACCACCGGGATTTGGCGACTTCGGCCTGGGCGCTGGTGCCCAGAGACTCCAATATCCCTTAATTAAGGAATATACCTAGGGTTCCCTTTAAGGAATCTATAGGGGGATCTATAGGGTTTAGGGGAGTCTAATATCCCTTAGTTAAGAAATATACCTTAAATCATATACGGGATCCTACTATAATTTAAGGTATACTCTTCATTAAGGGATATTGGAGTCTCTAGGTGGTTTTCGGAAAGTTCGAAGTTGAAATTAGGGTCTTCATGACGGGAATAAAGGCCCCAGACCCCCGGAAGGATCTGGAAAGTAGATCCCCTAATTTGGGGCCCTAAACTACTAAGGGTACTTGATAGGAACCCCCATTAAGGGATCTACATTTTGGATCCTCCCGAGGGTCGGGGTTTCGGGCTTAATGCAGAGGCCGTCGATTCATGATCAGAACAGCGATGTGGTCTGCACCTTGAGAAGCTAGTCCCAAGAGAAACCTAGGAATAAAAAGAGTGCCCTTTTTGGTTTAGAGGGGCTTATAAGGGAACCTGAACCCTAAAAAGGGAGTAAGGGCCTACTCTGGGTCCTAGGAAGATAATTCTACAGCGACTAAGAAGTCTCTTCCTTCGGGGGTCTGGGTAGTAACTAGATGGTGTCATCCTCTCATTACCTGACCGGAGCCTAACAGTGAGGATTTGGGGTGTAGGGTTCAGATCTTAGGGGTTAGAGGCTCAGTGCTTGTTTAAGGCTTCGGGCTTAGGTTTACTTAAAGGATCATGGGACTTAGTAGCTAGGGTTACAAGTATGGTAACTATACTTAGAACCCCCAATTAAGGTAGTTATAACCTTACTTACTAAGTCCCATGATCCTCCAAGTAGAGTTTAGGGCTGAGGGTTCCAGGGTGTCGGACGTTGAGGCTGCCAGTGCAGATTCGCTACCTCAAGGCGCTTGGAGGGCATGTCTGAGAAAACTTGCTTGCAACATAGAATCTTTCCGAATATCTCTCCGTAGGCTTCCTTACTTGATGCTTATAGCATACTGCGGTTGCTATAGCCCTTACTCAAACTCAGATACCAGTAGCCCTGTTCTACCTGCCAACACACCTGTGCACACTAAACCCAACGCTCTAAAACCTCTAACCCTAACCCCTAAACCCGTAAACGCTAAGCCACGCACCCAACCCTGAGCCCTAAACCCTAAACCCTAAACCCCAACCCTGAGCTGTGGCCCGAGGCAGCCATTGATGAGCTGGCACTTGTTGGCCACGCCATCGATGGCGTCGACGACGACCTCAGCTCGCCACCCCGAGGCCCAGGCTCCGATATGGCCCTAGAGACTCCAATATCCCTTAATTAAGGAATATACCTTAAATTATGGTAGGTTCCCTTATATGATTTAAGGTATATACCTTAATTAAGGGAGATTGGAGTCTCTAGGGCTTTAGGCTACCATAACATCTGGGCCTTGATAGTTAGAATAGGGTCTTGGATGAGATGGTCCAAACCCTTTCCCATCGGGTACCCCGGCATCGAATCGCCTTCGATCGAGGATCATGCTCTCCGTCTCCTTCACAAAGAAGTCTTGCCTGGGCTTCTGCAGGTTTTGGGGTTATGGGGTTTAGCCCTAAACCCTAGACCCTGAACCCTAAGCACTAAACCGTTTAGGGCTTCAGGTAGGCTCAGCGGTCAACTTAAGCCCTAAGCATTGCTATTGACCTTTTCTGCTACTCTTGTACAGGATTGCTGTCATGACTGAATGATGATTATGCTGCTGGCTCGCTATTCCTACCCTTGTATGCGTGAATAATGCGCTTGGCGTTTCATGAGGGCGTGTGATTTCTCTGGACAGGGGGGGAAACGGCTTTATGAGTTTAAGTTTAGGTCCACTGAAATCGAATTGGGTCTCGTAAAAAAGCAGTGCTGCAGGTGTAGGTGGGTCCAATGTCATGAGATCCTGTACTAGCGAGGCGTTCAGCAAGCCTTGGATGCCACAGTCCTTGAAGGTGGGAAAGGGCCTAAGGAATGATCTACAGTTCTGTGGACCTATAGGGCATTTAAGGTTCCTGATGACATGGTAACGACAACAACAACAACTACTACTACTACTACTACTACCACCACTACAGCCCCAAACACAAAAAAAAGAAGCGCGCACACACACGCACACACATCCATGAGAGCGCACGGACACACACGACGACGACGACAACAGCGAGCTAGGACTGCAAACTTCAACGACACTCTGAACTTAAAGAAGAGGCGCAAACTCCAAAGCACCCCCCAACCCAGAAGGGCCCCAGCACGACATCCACCTCGCAGTCTGGATTGATCTCCCTGCTCGTTCAGGGCTCAGGGCTTTGAGGTAGGGCTTAAGTTAGAAGGGGCCCCCACCCTGGAATAGTGGTATAATAGGAATATAATAGGGCCCTAGTATAATCCTTATAGTCACTATTACAGGCTTCACCTCTACACTTCGAGGTCTCGGCCCCTTTCCGGGTTTCAAACGCTTGTGAAAGAATCCTTCAAGAACAACGCCGGGTTTCAGGCTTGACCCCCGGAGTTCTGTACGATTGCACTTCCCCTGTCCCGAGCGTTGAGACCCGAAAACGAGAATGACAAAAACGAGAAGGACCCCAAATGCTAGAATCTCTCGTGTCAAGACCCCTAAAGAGGAAGATACCCGGCTCAATGTACGGATTCAAGAGTTCAGGGCGCTGTGGCCGACGCTTTGATCGAGTGCCTACTTGACATTGCAATCTAGGTTAGCCATAGCTTAGGGTTTAGGGGTTTTGGGGCCCTGGGTTCAGAGTTTAGGGTTTAGGGTTTAGGGTTTAGGGTTCGGGCTTGCCTTTATTAAACTGGACTACCAGAAGGCACATAGTTTTTTCTGATGCAAACCTGCATCCGGGTTGCCCTATTCGTAGCTCTGCTTGTAACATGCTTGGCCTGATTTCCACGCCGAAAGCACCAAAATTTCTGGCTCCGCTAGTACACCCTAATCCCTAATTCCTAAAAACTCTTGGCCCTAACCCCTAACCCCAAACCCGCAAACACTAAACACTCAAACCCCCACATGCAAAAGCAGGCCTGACCCTCTCGGCCAGGACGTCAGCCTGGCATGGATCTCTGGCTTCAAGAGCTCTCAGCAAGCAAGGGTTTAGGGTTCAGGATTTTGGGTTTAGGGTTTAGGGGTTTTAGGGCAGTCGTCAGGCCTGCTCGCACAAACCTGCGGCTGCTTTGCATGAATGCTGCATCTTTGAGGTCAGGATGGATCTTATCTTATCACAGACCGCCCTTGCCTGACATCTACAAGGAAATCTGAGTGGCATATGGGAGTTTCCGCAAATTGGGGGGTACCGTATTTTGGAGTTCTTATAATAAGGATCCTACTACTTAGGATACTATATTAGGGTCCCCTAATTTTCGGAAACTCCCATATAGCTAGCATGCAATGAGAACGCCGCTTGTGTAAGAGATCCTAGCACTGATCCTCCTAAACCCATGTTCCAACTTTCTGGCTTCTGCTGGGCCCGTTCTACTATAAGTGCAGTAACAAACCCCAAAATAGCATTGGTAACTATTTAGCTTATAATACAGGTCTTTATATTACTTGCATAATAGAAGCCCAATCCCTCTTTAATCACTATAGCCCGTGAAATGTGTATGCGGAAAAACTGAATACCAAAGCTACGAGCAAGGGAGACTGAGACAATGGCAAAAAGCACATCCCTAAAACCTCAAAGGCCCGTGCAATGCATCTAGAATCTAGACCCTAAACCCTAAACCGTGAACCCTAAACCCTAAGCCCTCAACCCCATAAGCCCTCAAGCCCAACATCCCCAAACTCGCCCACAGATCCCAGGATGTGGGGCCTTCTGACGGCCAACAGTGGGCTGAAGAGTGTGCCTGGCACTTTTCAAGACCGAATCTTAGTCTTGCTCCGGATGTAGAGATGTCAGGTTCAGGTTTAGGGTTAAGGGGTTTGGGGTTTAGGGGCTTAGGGTTATGGATTTTGATCCCAGGTTTTGTGGTGAAACGGCTTAGGGCTTTGTGCTGTGGGGAAAACCAGGTTATGCAACAAGCCACTTAGCTCGTCATATCGCATTTCGCCCTCTTGGCGATGAACTTGTGAAGGCTCCTCTAGGAACCTCAACTTCGTGAATAACATTTTTTGTGGCATAATGTAGTACATCTATATGACGGGCATTGAGGGGCTATAGGGTACTAATGTGGTCCATAATACAGGGGCCTAGATAATTACCAATATTATTCTGGTGGTTCCTTTTTATAGTTATGGTATAAAGCCCTATTCTAATTGCTAAAGCCCTATATTATGGTCCTGCACCGGTCTAGTGTCACACATGTATGTTCTCGGGCTCGGGGGGGCCTACGCGGCTGGGCATCTGGCAGTCAGACTTTGCTGTTGTTGAGGGCTCAGGGTTTGGGATGTAAGGCTTTGGGTTTAAGGTTTAGGATTTAGGGTTGTAGGTTTAAGGTATTTTTAAGTGCATCGGACTTTTGATTACTCGCCAGCCCGCCCGATTCAGGCGTGCACTCAAAAACGGAGGAATTAGGGTTTTGGGCTGAGGGCTACTCTTCCTTGAGGGTTGTGGACTGCGGGGTTCACAGCGGGTTTGTATTCGGGGCGCTCGCGTCTCGGAGTCTGCAGGATCCAGCTGACCGTCTACTGTGCGGGTACTTCTCTAAATTAAATTAGGGTTCCTTTCAGGGTTCCTACTAGGGTCCTGTCCATAACGGTGCCGTACTTTTGAATTGGGCACTTCACAAGGGACCCTAAATCAGAGAATTACCTATGCAGTAATGTTGGGCAATGTCCTGATTTCTGAAGAACCCTAAACCCTAAACCCTAAACCCTAAACCGCTTGAGTTGTGAGTCTGATGCAAGGTTGAAGATGCAGGTGGCAGGCTCCAGGGCTCAGGAAGTTTATGGCAGTTTCCGAAAATAGGGGACCCTACTTGGAGGCCCTTTTGACTTAGTAAGTAGGGTTAGTAAGGTGGGTTATGGGGATTATAATGGGGTTTCTAGGGGATACTAAGTAGACTTACTAAGTCAAAAGGGCCTCCAAGTAATAGAACACCCTGTGTAGTAGGACCCTTATAATAAGGATCCCAAAATAGGTACCCCGAATTTTCGGAAACTCCCTTATAGAGTTTCGAACACGCCTGTGCAAACCTCAACCTGTTGAACCCTCGAGCCCGCTATCTGAAGAAGCAAGATGAAAGAGTTTAGGGTTAGGGTTTAGGGTTTAGGGTTTAGGGGAGCCCAAGTGCATCAGACGCCCTGAAACCGTACACCCTGCAATCCTACTACACTCCGTACACAGGAACTAAACTCGTAGCCCTGCAATCTAATCGGTCTGGATGGCAGCTGTCGATTCGTGTTGCTGATGCAGATGTCATCCATATCCACGATGGTCAGACTGCCATGGAAGTGAGGACTTAAATATAGGGTCTGCATAATGAACGGTTCTGCCCCTCACAATGCCAATATCATTCTGCAACAGTATACCTCAGAACCCTTTTCTAATCATTCAGGCTCCTGCATTTAGCACTGTCTTGCCCTTATAGCAGCAATCAAACTTGAAAACCGTTCGAAGGCCCCTAGTGAAACCCTACTATAAGCCCAGCCCAATAAAGATAGTCAAAAAACAACCTACGGTTTGGGAATTAGGGGTTCGGGCCCGAGGTTAGAGAAGGTTCCCCGTTAAGGGGTGTCCCTACTTGGAGGTTCATGGGTAGTTATAAGTAAGGTTATAAGTAGGGTAACTATAATTATAACACAGATTAGGGGACTTTTCACCCCACTTATAACTACCCCGGAACCTCCAAGTAATACTAAGAAGCTGTGAACCTGAAGCAAGACAAAACCTACGACTCAAGGCATGTAGAAACTTCGCAATGAAGCAGGCTTCGGTCGGGAATCAGTTGCTCATCCGCAAAACCCCGGAGTGTCGACAGGAAAAAACATCGCACCGCCCTGCAGCCCGTAAGACCTCATGAGGCGCGAGCCTCGATCTGAGAACCCTATATGGGAGTTGCCGAAAATTAGGGGTACCTTTTATTGGGGTCCTTATAATAGAGATCCTACTATTTAGGGTACCATATTAGGGCCCCCTATTTTCGGAAACGCCCATATGGGTGGTTGTCAAAATTATGGTCCCTTTTTGGATCCTTAATGTAATACGGCACCTAATAATTAAGGTACCCCGAACGGGACCGTGATTTTGACAACCACCCAGATGGATCCGTTCTACTATGACCCTTAACACTCTTGAAGCCCCCACTCTGAGGTCCGAAACCCTTACAGTATACCCTAAACGCCCCAACCACTGAAACCTCTACCCCCTACAGCCTCACAGCGGTGAGCCTCGAACACTGTGCCTTTAAGGGTAGTGTTACGGTTCAGTTTAAGGCTTAAACCCTAAACCCTAAACCTTGGGTACGGCCCCCACTTAGTAACAGTTGAATAATATTCATAATATAGATACATTAGGATCTTAATAGTAGCCCTACTATACACTCTTACTGTAGCATCCGAGGCCCCCACCCCCCTAGGCCGCTCCTCGCCAGGGCCTGTCGGCAAAGTCCCGGATGATGTGGGGTTTAGGGTTTTGGGCGGAGGGTTTAGAAATTCAGGGGTTTAGGGCTTTAGGGTTTAGGAGTTTGTGGATTTAGGGTTTTGGAGTTTAGGGGTCAACAGCGTGGCTGTAGGGTTTAGGGTTGCACGGTTTGGCCTAGAGCCTCACAGCCGAACCCCCTTGGCCAATGACATAGACTTGTGGTGTAGGTTAGAAGCTGCCCCCACCCTGTAATAGTGACTATAAGGATTATTTCTTAGGGCCCTATTATATTCTATTATGCCACTATTACAGGGTGGGGCCAGCTTCTAAGGTGTAGGCTGCAAGGAGCTCGGGCTTTCAGCTTTAGGGGTTTATCATAGGGACCCTTAGGGGGAGGGGGGGGGTACAGGCCTTAAGACCCATAATAAGGATTTAATAATGCTTATATAAGCAAGCATAGTCGGGGGGCCCTCTTCCCCCCTAAGGGTCCTTATGAGTTTTCGGCTCCGGGCCTCGACCAAAGCCATGAAAATCCCAAGTGTTCTTCCCCGCAAACATCTCTACAACCCCGAAACCCAAAACCTTATCCCTAAATACGACACACCCACCGAAGCCTAGCCGAGTGGTTCATGATAACCTTTGCACCGATGTAGGCATTTAGGGCTTAAGCTAAGCAGTGCTGTCGTCTAAGTGGCCAGGACTCCAAGTCTAGCCGTTCTGCTGCGCGGAATGCAAACAAAAGCTTAAGGACTTTTGCCAGCGATCCCGTTGCGCATCGGAAGAGATCACAGCACGACCCGGTGCCGTGCAAAAGAGCCGGAGCCGCCGGTCAAAGGATATGATGCTCTGGAGTCGTCTACTTCTTCTGGAAGATAGCCTGATCATATCCAGCGGCCACAGCTACTTTTTGTTGTAGGCCTCTTTTAAGGACTTCTTGGCCGCATGATGGCTCAACTGCGTCGTCAGCTTGGCAATCTCATTGACATCTCGTCTGATCACCGCTAGACCTGAACAATACACCTTAAGCCGAAGTCCAAGGCAAAAATCAACGAGAGGACGCGTTCATTCCAATCAAACGCACAAAATCAACTATTGGAGCCCCCAAACCGAAGTCCAACCCTCATGCCTCATGCCCAAAACTCTAAACCTTAACCCTAATGTGATGACACGCGGTGACCTCAACGACCCAACTGCCCACACCGCCGAGGCCTTGCAAGCAATGAAGGGTTCGGGGCTTGCGCTCCAGGGTCCAGGGGTTGAAGGTTTAGAGGGTTTTGGGTTTTGGGCTTGGGCTTTGGGTTCAGCGAGTTTTGGTGTCTTCTGTTCATTTCTATAGGGGCTCTGCAGGGGTTCAGCTCTCTTTACTTAGGAAAACCTGAACCCCAAACGCGAAACCCGAAGAAGAAACAGATGTGCTTCGAGGAACCCCTAAACCAACAAGGAAGACACGAGGTGGCTGCTGACCCTGTTCCAATAACCCCCGAAACCCTGTAACCTTGCACCCGCCCTTATCCCAGAACCCATACCATGCTAGGCTATACTATTATACCACAATATATACATTACACATACATATATAGATATATGTATATATCCATACTACATCAAATTATGTTAAGTTGATATAAGCTAGAATACGAAAACATAGCATAACACAACATCGTAACATGATGCGACAATGTGATGACGTATCATACGGCTCTGTGTGGACTGCGGGCTGCACCAGGTCAACCGGCCTCTTCTCAGATATCTACTTGGAAGGTCGGGGGACTTAGTAAGTAGGTAGTAAGTAGACTTATAAGTACCCTAAAAGGGACCCTAATTGGGGTTATGGTACTTACAAGTCCATAAATAACCAGTTACTAAGTCCCCCGACCCTCCAAGTAGGGTTGGGTTTAGGGCTTAGGGCCGAGATTTGGGGTTTCTGGTTTGGGGCTTCGGGTTTAGGGTGTTGGAGTTTCAGGTTCGTTTTCGGGCTTTGAGTTTATGGGTTTAGGATTTAATGTTTGGGGTTTGCGGTCTTACCAGGGATATACTATCTCGTTGCTGTTACAAGATGCTTTCTCGACGACGACTGCCTTAATCCCCAAACCTTACATCCTAAACCCGAAAAGGCGCGAAACCCTAAACCCTAAACCCTCAACACCTCCTGGCATCAAGGTTTTCAGAAACCTGGCCTAGGACCGCAACATGTGACCGCTGCAGGCGGCGAAGAGCTTGTGCCTTTGGCTAAGGGTCTTATCTGGATTGCAGTGTGTGGCCTTCAAATGACTTATGGATAAATACCTTTATAGGAACCCTAAGGGAAATTTTTAAAGTTTCCCAAGGTGCAACTTAGCTATAGAGTAGCCTTGGGTTTCTGAAAACGCTTTATCTGGCTTGCATAAGTGGTTGATAATGGCTTCGGGCTTGACAAGGGTTCAGTTCTTCGGGGCCTAGGTTTTGAGCCTTGGGTCTTCTAGGTTCCTGAGTAGCCCCTTTATGATGAAGGTACCCTGGTTCCTACTATTCGGCTTTCATAAAGTAGCCCCACAACAAAAAGGGCAAACGGGGTACTGCTCAGGAACCGGGAAACTTGGTGGCTAGGATTTACGGTTTTGGACGTCCGGAGGACATCGTACTCTGACAAAACTACCTGTACCCTCAAACACTTCGAAACGTCAGCTTTTGATCCTTCAACTGTAGGGTATAGCCCTGGAAGCAATCGATTATTGACGAGGTGCCCTCTACCATGCTAGAAATAATTTCCAGTAGCCCCAAACCCTGAACCCATAAATAAGCCCTAATCCTAAATCCTAAACACTACACCCCAAACTCTGAACCCCAAACTCTAAGCCCTGAAGCTCAAGTAGCTACCCATAGGCTCCATAGTAGTTCCTTTTTGGGGTTCCTGTTTAGAAGCCTATAAGGTCATCCAAAAAGGAACTACTCTGGAGCCTATGGCTACATACGATGGTACCCGAAACAGTAGGATCCTAAACCCTACACCCTAAACCCTAAACCCTAAACCCTAAACCGTGCCACAATAAGGTACCCCTGATGTTCGGAAACTCCCAGTTCCTTGAGTCTGAGCTGCGCCCAACAGCAGCGCCACACCCCTGAAGCGCAGCTCCCGCAGGGCAGCCTGCCATTATCTCTCTTCTTCAACAACCCAGCCCCAAAAAGTTCAAACTTTCTAAGATCGAGCTAATATATAAGCCCAAAAAGTTTAAAGTTCCACCGTTCACTATCTAAGTTATGGGCTTTCTACACTTTAGGGTTTAGGGGTTGAGGGTTTCATATGGGAGTTTCCGAAAATAGGGGATCCGAATATAGTACCCTAAATAGTAGAATCCTTGTTATGAGGACCCACAAATAAGGACCCCAAATTTTCGGAAACCCCCATATGGGTTCCTAAGATTTAGCATCTGGGGTCACATATGGAAGGCTCCTAGAGTTTAGGGTTTTGGCGGTTTGAAGTTTCATATGGCGTTCCTAATATAAGGGTTCGGTCCTATAAGATCTTGGCTGACTTCTGAACCCCTCCTAACAGTTAAACTTTCAGCCTCCTTATTATAGTGCATATAGAATCCCGAAAAAGTTAAAGGCCTAAGAGCCGACCATCAGAACGCCAAGGGATAACCCCAAGAAGGGGCTACAACGGAGATCACAGGTTTGACCGAAATCTCAGGCCCAGGCCCTGTGGTAAGTATGGTACTTTGGCCGGGCTGTTCCAAACCAGGCCAGCCCTCGGCTCTCTGTCAAAGCACGTTGCCTTTCTCAGCTGTGCAGCAACCCACTAAGCAAAAGGATGTACATGCTTTGGGTTAGTTGTTGTATTGGATTCGGAACCGATACAAAATACGGTTGATGATATCGATCCTGCATGACCCATAATAAAGAATATACCATAATTTCTATATATTCCTTATTGTGTGTATTTCAGGATTTCTTAGGTACGGCCCCCATACAGTAAGAGTCTATAATGGGGCTTCTATTAAGGTCCTACTATACCTATATTTTGAATATTACTGAACTATTACTGAGTGGGGGCCGTACCCAAAGGATTTATATCATCAACCGTAGCAAAACAAAAATCCACTCAACATCCTAGCTTTGGGCCTTGCTTCTTCTGCCATAGTTCGGGGCGAGGCTCACGGAGTTCTGCAGGAACTTAGCCTATAAGGGCCTAGGGGTTTTACTAGGATACCCAGTAACCTAAGAATAAAAAGGCCTCTCTTTTTGGTATTGGGTAACTTTATAAGGAACCTAGGACTACAAAAAAGGAATAAGGGTACTACTGGGCATCCTAGTTTATAAGGACTTAGGGTTCAGGAAGGTAGCTTCAGTCACCCATATAGCTATCTATAGTACATAGTATGCTTTTCTTGTTCTACAAACTGAGAGTAGGCGTCCTGACAAGAACCCGAAGTAAAGACTGCAATGCTGGGCAAAAAGGACAGCCCTCAGGCTACAAAATGGTTTAGGGTTTAAGGGCTGCAAAATTATGGTACAGGGTTTAGGGTGTAGGGTTTAGGGTTCCGGGTTCAGGGCTGAGGGTTTAGGGCTTAGGGGCTGCAGGGGCATATGGCATAGGGAGTTGTAGCTCGTCCGCCGAATATACGAGGAGAACCAAAAGCCAACTTTTGGAATCACAGTACCCCCGAAAAGCTTAAAGGTTCTCTACACTAGTAACATGATAGGGTTGAGGGTTTAGGGCTAAGGCTTTGGGTTGAGGCTTAAACAGTGATCTTGGACTGTCAGTCTTCCAGAGCTACCAGAATATACCAAAACCTACATTTTTGCAGGGTCCCAGAAAATCTCAGATGAGGTCTCATAATAGGAATCTACGTAAACAGCGGGTTTGATCTTGTTTCGGGCTTCAAGTCTAGTCTGTCAGGAGGGCGAATGACAATGAGCCGCATTTGGTATCAACTCAACTGAGAGTAGCCTTGCAGCTTATCATAGGGATCCTTAGGGGTGTAGGGGGAGGGGGGGTAGGGGGCCTTAAGGCCCATAATAAGGACTAATAAGGCCTATAGTCCCCTACACCCCTCCCCCCTACACCCCTAGGGATCCCTATGAGCTTAGGGACGCAGACGAAAGACGAGAGGGCCCCTGGGCTCAACTTTTCACCCTCAACATCTGCACTCAAAATCATATACCTCATGTACCCTAAGCCCTACACCCCAAAAGCTCCAAAACCCTGTATGATACACTGGACCTTGCAGTAACCAGGGGAAAAAAGTATAGAAATTTTTGTTCATAATTGGTCCCCTTTAAATACCAGGTCCCAAAAAAGTATTAAAGTATGGTGCTCCAAAGCCCAGTACAGGCACTCTGCCTGGCCTCTTCGTCTGCTGCTGATGCTGCTCGTCGGACACGCCTGCGAAGAACTTCAAGGCTGGCTTCTTAGAAGCTGCCCCCACCCCCTAATAGTGGTATAATAGGAATATAATAGGGTCCTAATATAATCCTTAAAGTCACAATTACAGGGTGGGGGCAGCTTCTAAAGGCTTGCGTAGAACCGAGACCTTAATAACCCGAAGTCGGGCTTCAAACTTTAGGTGTTCGGTACGGCCCCCATACAATAATAGTTGAATAATATTCATAATATAGATATAGTAGGACTTTAATAGTAGCCCTGTTATAGACTCTTACTGTATGGGGGCCGTACCTAACTTTAGGTGGATATTCTACTCCAATATCATTGCCAATAGTCCTTAATTAAAGCATATACCCTAACTTGTAGTAGGATCCCTGTCAAAAAAGCGCTTTACATGGATAAACTACGGCACGGTCATCATCGGAAGCCCTGCGGCATACTAATACTAACCCTATTCTCCCCAGAGACTCCAGTATCCCTTAATCAAAGAACATATCGTAAATTGTAGTAGGATCCCTAATATGAGTTTTGGAATATTCCTTACTGATTACTTGAGGGGATATTGGAGGTGGCAACTGCACCGATCGAAGCACGCTGCGAGAAAGGCTCCACAAGCTACACTCTCAACGCAGTGGGCATAAAGAGGCGGGTTGCTCATGCGTTTTCTCCAAGGGAAAAAGGAGGGACCGTAATAAGGAGCCCTAGGTATATACCCCTAATATAGCTATTATATACCCATTATATAGCCCATTATAGGGTAGGGTTTTCCATTAAGGGTCCCTCGTTTCCCCTTTGCTCCTTTAAACCCGAAACCCTTCTTGGCGGTAGCCTTGAACATTTGAGTGGTTGTCAATATAAGGGTCGCTTGTTGGGTCCTTATTGTAATACGGCACCAAATACTTACCCCAAAAAAAGGACAGTAATTTTGACAACCACCCATTTGTAGACTTTGGAGGGCCAGGTAAGGGTTAAGAGGGTTAAGGGATTCAGACTCTGTAGTGCTTTGAAGAAGGCCACACTAACCCTCGAACCTCGAACCCCTTACCATAGACCCTGAACCCTGAACCCCAAGTCATAAGCGAAACCCCTAAACAACAGACCCTCAACCCCTCAAGCCCGAAACCCTAAGCTCTAAACCCTAAACCCTAAAACCTAAATCCTAAACGGTTTAGGGTTTAGGGTTTAGGGTTTAGGGTTTAGGGTTTAGGGTTTAAACCATGAACCCTAAGCCAACGCACCCATATTTAGCGCCGGGCCTTCCGCGAGCTGCACTGGCGGGCCCCATCCACAGTGGAGGCGGCATGCCTGCAAAACGAAAGCCTTCATGGGAGGTTCCGAAAATGGGGGACCCTAATATAGCACCCTAAATAGTAGGATCCTTATTATAAGGACCCCAAAATAAGGTACCCCTAATTTTCGGAGACTCCCTCATGGTTCATAACTGGAATAATACCTGGGTTAAGCTACACGGCTCTTGCAAAGACATATAAGAATACAAGGGCTTCTAAAGGATTCGACTACGGCAAAGGGTTCGCTTGAAAGCTTTTACTGGGGCTCTGCAAGGATTCGATAGCATGGGTGGGAATGTGCATGGATCAAGTCGCAGCTGCTTCAACGCCAGACCCAAGAGTCGATATCTTAGGGTTAGCGGTTTAGGGTTTAGGGTTTAGGGGTGAGGGCTTCAGGGCTATGGAATCCGCAAGTGGGGGTCTATAACCCACAATCCCGTATTCTCCCTCTTGCTCCCCAAGGCTTTCGAAGGTTCTGGCGAAGGATTCCATAAGATCAGGGTTTATGGGTCATACGGTTGATGATATAAATCCTGCATTACCTTGAGGACCCTAAACTATGGGAATTATGGTATATTCCTTATTATGGGTAATGCAGGATTTATATCATCAACCGTAGGGTTGAGGGATCTTGGCATTCATGGTCCTAAACCTACAAAACCACAAAGCAACCGACACATCACAACCCGAACAACAACACCCCGTAAACCCTAAACCCCTAAACCCTAAACCACCAAACCCTAAACCCTAAACCCCTAAACCCTAAACCCTAAACCCGAACAACAACACAAAAATGCTGGCTGCTTTGGGCTTCGGGCTTGGGACTTCAAAGTTTTGGCTTTAAACTTAAAACTCTGAAGCCGTAAACCCGCAGAATTCCGATAGTTCGGTGTTTTTCGCGGAGCTCTTGGTTGAAATGATTGAAAATTTATTGATTGAAATTTAGAACAGTTTAAATGCTTTAAATTTGAAACAATTCCTGAACTACGAAGCCCCAAATTCTGACTCAGGGCTTGGGCTTAAAGAGAACTCCAGAAAGTTGGAATATGGTTTCAGGGTAGGATACCCTATAATTTACCATAAAGGGTTTAGGATAACCATATTCCAACTTTTTGGCTTTTACTTTAGAGCTTACGAAGCTCAGGTGGAGGATTCGGCCTTGCTTCGGATTTGGGGGGCTCATGCAGGGTTCTACTTGGAGGCCCTTTTGACTTAGTAAGTAGGGTTAGCAAGGTGGGCTATGGGGATTATAATGGGGTTTCTAGGGGATACTAAGTAGACTTACTAAGTCAAAAGGGCCTCCAAGTACAGGGTTCTAGGTGTACGCCGAAAACCCCTAGACCACACCTAAACCCTAAACCGTTGAGGGTTTAGGGTTTCTTGTTTTGGGGTTTAAAGTTTAGGGTTTAGATTTTTGGGGCCCTAAGCCCCCATGTAAACCCTCAACTGCTCCTGCGTACCTGCCGCCGATCCTGGCGCGCTGCGCAGGAACATGGCGTCAGCGGCTTGAAACAAGACAAGGGGCCTTAAGCAGGTTAACACTAGAATAGGGTCTTGGGGTACATTGCAACACATTTACAATAAGGAACCCCAAGAAATCATTCCGGCAATGTTGCTTTTAAGGATAAGCTCTCCTTTATGGCTTGCGGTTTAGGGGGGTAGGGTGTAAGGGCCTAAGGGGTTGGGGTTGGGGTTTCGGAGGTCGCGATTCATCTCAATTGCCTACAACTGTCTAGTTTAATGAGTTGCAAAGGAATCCTGGGATTGGGTTACAATGGAGAAGCAGAGAGGGCCAGGCAACACCCAACATGAAACCGTACACCGGTAATGCATGAGGCCGTGATGGATATCGCGACAGGGACCCCACTCTCTGTCCCATCCTCCAGTCACGGAAGTTGCACCCTGAGCGCCAAACCACATAAACCTCACAAGCCCTAAGAGCCGCAAACCTAAACCCGAAAGCCCTAAATGAAACCCCACCCTGAACCCTACACCCTTAACCTAACCCAACGGAGTCCTATCCGTCCTTGACAACCCTGAAGGCTCAGCTCAGGGTTCAGGCATAGCATCTTTGAGGGCTCGGGGGTGAGAGGTTGACAGTTTGGGGGACCAGCTTTGTTCAGAGCTTAGCGATGCCTTAAACCCTAAGCCCCACCTTAACCCTGAAGAACCTACCTTTTTAAGGACTTGTATAAGGAAATCATACTAGGGAACCCAAAAAAGGTAGGTTCTTCAGGGTTAAGGTGCACCCTAAACCGAAATACGGTGAGATTCGATGTGCAGGAGCGCTCAGACACCCGAGACAGACCAAGAGGACATTAACGATCGCGACGACCAAGACACCGCCGACAACAACCACAACAACTACCAGCAACTAGTCTTCTTTGGTAGATCCCTCAGAATCACCATGCAGCGGCACAGCTGGCCATCTGCCAGTGCTCTCTGCGACACTACTCTGCGGATCTGCGCGGAGGGCGCAGTGGCTGCCAGAGGCTTGGCAGCAGGCGAGATCCCACAAACGAATCAGTAAAGCAAAAATCGGCTTGGGCAAGAACTATAGGTGGAGGCCTAGAGAACGCAAACAGCATTCCCTCTAAAAGCCCTAGTCTAATCACTGAGCCCGCAATGTAAACTGATACATACTTTCATAGTATAATAAATTCAGGGCTAAGGTCTAGGATAATAAATTCAGGCCTAAGGTCTAGGGTCAGGGTTTAGGGTTTAGGGTTTTAGGGTTTTAGGGTTTAGGGTTTAGGGGCCCATGCATCTCCGAAGACAACACCACACGGGTGCTGCAAGCAGAACACTCCAATCCCTGCGAATCCAGGCGCAAAAAACACGATAAAACCTGCAATGCGGTTGATGATATAAATCCTGCAGTACCCATAATAAGGTATTCCAGTATTCCTACAGCTTAGGGAAATCAAGGTAATGGGTTTATATCATCAACCGTAGGTTTCAAACATCAATGACTTAGGATCTACACGAGGCATTGACAAGTTCCTGGACCCAACTACTTAACAGGGGCTTAGGGGTTTGGGGGCTTAGGGTTCCTTTCAAGGGTACTATAAGGGTTCCTTTACAGGGAACTATAGGGTTTAGGGCTTTGGGGTTCAGGGGTTTAGGAGTAACTCTTGGGCAACATTGCGATTTCAGGAGCTGGGGTTGCATATTGTGTAGCGCTTTCGGAGTTAAAGCCTGTGGCCACTTCATTGGTGAAAGAGCTCAGCAAGTAGCGTGTGTAAGCGAGGTTGTTAGATTGCCGCCAAATGCTTCAAGTAGATCCTACAGGTGAAGCCATGTCCTTACATCCCCCATCCTCATCCTGAAAACCAGCACCGCTGCCAAAATCTCTGTTGGATAGTCGACGGGCGTGTCGGGGGTTGTTCTACATCGGTGTTTCTTCTGAAGTATTGAGTTCAATAAGATTTCGGTTTAATGTCTAAGGCTTACGTCCCACTGCACATTCTGTAGGACTTTGTACTGTGGGTACAGTATTGCATACTTATAGTAAGGAAACCTCCATATTACTTGGAACAACCCCCACTTTGCATGGTGCCATTTGGCAGCTGCAGGTCTGTCTCAGGCTGTTTTAAAACCCTGTTAGAACTTCATGGGAGTCTAGGATGCATACCGTATACCCCCGGAAACCTAAAGACCCTATACTGCTCAAAAGCCATCAGATTTCGAGGAGGTGCGGCCGAAGCTTCCGTCGGGATATGGGATGAAGACTGGGTGTTGATTCTGGTAGAAGCACACTTCTCTAGGCTTTGGCTTAGGTTTCAGGGTTTAGGGTTCACGTCTCGGTAATATTTGGTTTCGAATTCAGAAATACCAGGTGGCGTTCGCACTTTGGCCGAAAGAAAGGGTCCTAGCGCGGGCGTCTATATTAGGGATCATTACTATGGTGGGCCTTAATAATTAGAATAGGGTTTTGGGGCCCATTGTACTGCATTTATAGCAAGGAACCCCCAAAATAGTACAGGTAATCATTAAAAAGCTCCTCTATTACTATTCTGCTTTCTGCACCTACATGGATCCTGTGGGACGGGTTCAGGGCATGGGTACTTGGAGCACCAAAAAGCTGCTGTAGGCTTTGCTGTTTAATGCTGTCAAGTCCAGGGACAGGGGGTCCAAAGATCCCCTTTAGGGTTTTTGGTTTAGGGTTTAGTATAGGGGTTCCTTAAAGGGATGTATAAGGATTCTGTAAAGGGGCTTAGGGTTTGGGGTTTCAGGGTTTAGGTTTGGGGTTTTAGGGTTTAAGGTAGAAGACAGAAAGTTGGAACATGGCTTTAGGAGGATTCGTGCTAGGATCCCTTATAAGTTGTCATTAAGGGCATCAGGAGAATGATGTTCCAACTTTCTGGCTTCTACTATAGGGTTTTTGGTTTAGGGTTTAGGATTTAGGGTTAAGGGCCGTCGTAATGTAGGTAAGGATTTTGGGGAGTACATCTGTGGCTCTCTGAATCAGATCCAATTTTTAAGTGCCCAAATACTCGTCGTACGGCTACATGGGTATAAAAGGGACCCTGAACGGGACCCTAGTTTAGAGAAGCACCCAAAGGTTTACCAGGTCACGGTTTAGGATTCAGGGGTTTAGGGGGTTTAGGGGGTTTAGGGTTTTGGGTTTAGGGTTTTGGGGTTTAGGGTTTAGGGTTTAGGGTTTTGGGGTTTGGGGTTTAGGGTTTAGGGTTTTCTTCCGGCGTTGAGACAGAGCACACTGTGGCGGGTGAACATCCGGCAGGGCGAGGTGCGAAAGTCGAGGTCCCCAGGTCTACCGTAAGGCGTGTGTCTTAGGTGAGGTCTATAGGGATCTATAGTAGGTTCTATATTACTTCCTTATTATCACTATATTAAGGAAGCCCCCGAATAGTATCGGTAATTATTTGATGGGAGGCCAAAAAGGGAGGTTTAAAATTCTTGGGGTAGGGATTCCATAATATGAACCCTACTATGGGAACTTTAATTACTACTAAACCCCCATAGGCTAAAACCCCTTTTGGCCTCCTATGATTAGGGAGTCTTAGGGTTTAGGTTAGTTTAAGGTGTTGAATTAGAGCTCAGGGCTTCGGGCTCATGTCCTTAGGACTCAAGGTTGAGGCGTTGACTTGTGGTGCTCACGATTTAAGGCCCCGGGTTAGGGTTTTGAGCGGTTGAGGATCTGCGATTCGTCCTACGATGCAGCGGTCGGGATTTATGGGACACGCTCGCAACACCTGCTGCAACATTCAGCACAAAGTGCTAAAGCACTAAATACAAGGTTCTTGAGGTTTTACCCTAAACCCTAAACCCTAAACAAACCCTAAACCCTAAACCCTAACCTGGGATACCGGAAGCGTACCTCAGCTTTCACAAGCACATCTAAGAACTCGGAGTCGGAGCAGGAAATTTCTGTCCAGCCCTGAACAGGGGACCTCCTAGTCTAGCCCATAAAAGGATAAGGAGCTCTAAGCCTAACCCCCTAAACCATATATAGGGAGCTCTTATTGATTTAGTTGCCATAATTTTCAAAAAGGATGCTTTTGGAGGGGGGTATATTCTCGAATGACTGATTAGGGGCTATGAGCTATGAGAATGCTAACTAGCAGTAAGCCCAGAGACTCCAATATCCCCCAATTAAGGAATACTCCCAAAATCATGTTAAGGATCTTACTACAATTTAAGGTATATTCTTTAGTTAAGGGATATTGGAGTCTCTGGGAGTGTTCCGACCACCATAGCAATCAGGTTACTATGTCTAGGATACCCAGTAACCTAAGAACAAAAAGGCCTCTCTTTTTGGTATTGGGTAGCTTTATAAGGAGCCTAGGACTACAAAAAAGGGAATGAGGGTACTACTGGGCATCCTAACTATACCTGAGGAGGGACCTCAACTTCGGCATCACTAGTGCTCCCCGAAAGCCAAGAGTACTCTTGCGGCCTTCATCATTGCAATAGGGTTTGGGGGCCCCTTATACTATAGTTATAAGCAGGAACCCTCAAAATAGTATTGGCAATTATTTAACCCCCTATCGGCCATATCGTATCATGGCCACTTGGGGGTTTGAGAAGATAGAGCCGTAAAAACTGGGGGAGAGGCTTTGCTTGTGGCCTGAAACCCCGGCTACCTTCAAGTTATCCGGATGAGCACAGGGCTCAGAACTTCGACAGGCACAAGATTCGGCTTGTACCCGGCAAAACCCAGCACCCCTGCTGAGCACCACCATCTTCTTGTTCAACGCCGGTCCGCTGTTGTGAGGTAATGCTGGGGTAGCGCGAACCATAACTCCAAATCCAACTTCACTGGCCACGTGATTCTACACTTTCTTATCGTGTGCCAAAAGCACTTGGTAGCTTTCTTTTCTTTCTGACGCATGTTTGTTGGAGGGGGCGGTAGGTTTACGTGTTTCCTGTCTTCCCACAATTACGCCCCAAGTACACACGCACCAACATTCCCCAGCGGCCAGACGTACTCACCAAGACCATGTCTAAACCCTACTTTGGGGGGTTGAGGGCTTTGGGTTTATCTACTTTGGGACGTTGGTCTCGGCGTTGAACAGCGGCGCTGTAAAACAAAAGGGAAAGCCACGCAGAACGGTAGGCCGCGGCCCTGTTTTCAACAAGGGTAACTTGAGACTTTTAAATTGAACCCTAAACACTAAACCCCTAAACCCTAAACCCTAAACCCTAAACCCTGAACCCCTAAATCCCTCAACCCCTAGACCCCCGAAACCCTACCTTCGCAACTGGGAGTCAAGCCTTTGGGATGGTGTCGTCCAAGCATGGAAAGGGCTCTGTGCCGCAGACTTGAGGTACTCGGCCTTAGAAAGCTCGCATGTCACAGGTAAAGAAATAGCTGCAATGATATTAATGACATTAGTAATGGTGATAGTGATAGAAATAACAATAACGGTTGTAATCTTAATGATGGTAAACATAGGAATTATCATAAGTCATAATAGTAATGATATAACAGCCCTAATCATTAGAAAGTAAAAAGTCGCAACAGTCGTGATAATGCTAATAATCGTCATGACAATCATAATATTTGTCCTCATAATCACAATCATTGTCATAATCATACCAATATTGGACCAATATTGAGGAAACCTTGAGAAACGAGAGTCTACGTACCTTCTGAGCCGTATAGCCGTAGCCTTGCGCGGACATTGCACGCTGTTTCCCGTCTTTGGGATAGCATGACAGACATGCCCACAGCTCCAAGAAACTGACTTGAGGTTTAGGGTTTAGGAGTTCGGAGCTTCGTGCATTTTGAGGTAAATGCTACACCCTAACACTTTCGTCCACGAGCCTGAGAACGAATCCTGAACCTGCATCCGACACCTCTTTGCTGCGTCCTACAGGTAGGCTGAACCGAACTACCGAACCGGATGTTTTGGAAGAGCAACAGCAACCAAACACAGTTCCCGCTCTTCTTGGGCTGCCAGGGCGCTTGAAAAATAGAGGTTCCTTCCTTCACAAGATTTGAAAGTGCTTGAATCAAAACTGCTCTACTACTGCAAGACTCCCGAAAGCCTAAACCCCATACCGCAGAAGGAACCCTCCGATAGATTATCCCCGGGATGTGCCGGACGCACACCAGGCACACCAAATCTGGGGCTGGCAAAATCCAACGATGCTCACAACCGCGGCGAGGACCGGGAGGTCTCCACCTTCAAATGGGGTTTAGGGTTTAGGCTAGGGTCCAAAGTTTTGGGCTTAGGGTTTAAGGCTTAAGATTTAGGGCTTAGGGTTTAGGGTTCAAAATTTAGGGTCTAAGATTTAGGGTTCAGGGTTTAGGGTTTAAAATTTAGGGTTTAAGGTTCAGCATAAGGGTCCCTACCAGAAACCCTTAAAACGTAGGGCGCAGAGACTGCGATATCCCTTAATTAAGGAATACTCCCTAAATCACATATAGGGATCCTACTATAATTTAAGTCAGGTATATTTCTGAATTAAGGGATACTGGAGTCTCCGGGGAGTTGGGCTCAAATGGGCCCTTGGGGATATAGACCCTCTCAATAAGGTCTTCATTGGGAGAGCCAGAAATAGTTTTAAGAAAGGTCCCCTTTCATAAGGGGTCCCCCTAGTACTACCTAGGACTACGCAATTTCATCTTAAGGATCCCTACCAGAAGCCCTAAACTGGAAACCCAAAACCCCAAGCCCTAAACTGTAAACCCTAAACCCGAAGCCCTAAACCCTAACCCGTAGAGCCCTGGCCGAAACCCCAGAATCCAGAATCCTGCACCCCAAATCCCTCAAGGCTTTTGCACCCAAAACCGAACTCTCTGAACCTAGCTGGACCATAAAGAACCTACCAGTTGTAGGACTCCTTATTAAGATTTCCTTAAAGAAGTCCTTTCAAAGGTAGGTTCTTCAGGGTCCAAGTAAATCCTGAACAGTAAAACTCTGCACTGGAGTCAGTGATCGAGGGAGTACGAGTTCGACTCCGGTGTTCGGGGTAGAGGGCTTGGGTGCCAAAATAGCACGGTTTCGTCGGGTTTCGGGTTAGAGTTCAGGAGCCGTTAGGGTTTGGGGTTTAGGGTTCAGGGGTTTTTGGGGTTTAGGGTTGAAGGTTTAAGGTTGAGGGTTTAAGGTTCAGGGTTTAGGGTTGAAGGTTGAGGGTTTGGGGTTTTAGTCAGGGTTTAGGGTAAGTCGAGGCCCCAAGAACGGAATCCTAAATGACTGTCTGGTGTTCGATACGGAATGGAGGAATGGATCCCTACAGTAGGCCCAATAATGGTCTCCATAATCCATTCCCTTATTCCCTACTAAGAACCAGACAGATGAATGGCCTTGCCGAAAGCGTCTTCCTCCTCTTCATCTCCCTCCGGCATGGGTGAGAGGACACGGCCCTTGGCATTGCCTTGGCAATCTTAGGTTTTGGGCTTCCTCATATGGAATCCTAAGAAACTTCGTATATTATTCCTTACCAATATTAGTCCTTAGGGCTCCTCATTATAATTATACTATAACGGAACTCAAAACCCTATTCTAACTATTAAGGTCCCTACATCTAGGATGGTATAGGGTTGAGGCTTAGGTCCGGGAGCTTCGCTCAAGAAGAACAGTGTGTCGGCAGAAGCTTTCAACACCCCAAGGCCTAAAGTCTTGGGTTCAACGATTCAAGGTTCGGGATTTAGGGTTTAGGGTTGCTTACGGCTTTTAGGGCTTCGGGCTTACGGGTTTAAGGTGGGCAGTTCACACACCAAGACGCTCTTGATGTGGCGGAAAACAGAGTTGTCGAAGACATCCTGTTCAAGACGTACTTCGGGATCAGGATTTGGAGGTGTTCGGGCAGGTAAACCAGCCAGCCTAAGTCTTTAGACGAACGTCTGGCAAGCTTTCGTACCTTACAAGTACTTTAGGCGACTTGGAGAAACAGAATTAATGACGCAGGGCCCGCACATGACAGGGCGTGGAGAGTTCGGATCAGGTCTGCATGGGTATCGCATTTCGGGTTTGGGGTTTAAGGGTTTAGGGTTTACGAGTTTAGGGGCTTCGGGTGTGTAGGGGCAGCAACTACCATGACATGTTGCAAATGCTCCGCGCTTGCCTCCCTAGACGCTCTAGACCCAAAGCTTGCAACTTTAATCCTTAACCCTAAACCCTTAAACCCCTCAACCCTGAACCCCTGCAACCCCTAAACCCTACTGAATCCTAAACCCTGAACCCGAAACCCTAAACCCCAGGAAAGGCAGAGCGCCACACCGTAAACCCCAAACCCTCACTTCCGGGTCGAAGCTCAAGCTTTCCAGACGACATCCCGATCGCTACTATTGGGGGCCTTAAAAATGAAAATTAAGAAAATAAGACAGTAAGAATAAGAAGAAAACCAGAATAATAAGAATGATAACACAAATAAGAAAAGCAGAGTAATAAGGAACCACCAAAATAGCAATGGTAATCATGTAGCACTGTGTCCTACATCCGCGTGGATTTTGTGTATACAGACAGCTAGCTAGAGGATAGGTTGATCGCTCGATAGATCGGCAGGCAGACCGATAACCGGAGAGAAGATAGACTAGGATACCCAGTAACCTAAGAACAAAAAGGCCTCTCTTTTTGGTGTTGGGTAACTTTATAAGGAACCTAGGACTACCAAAAAGGATTAAGGGCCCTTACTACTGGGCATCCTAGTAGATGGACAGACAGACACATTGACAGATAGACGGCCGACAGACGTACCAAGGATAAACGGACAGACAATCAGTAGACAGATAGGTAGACAGATAAATAGACAGATAGGCAGATAGATAGATAGATAGATAGAGCAAAGAGGCAGGCAAACAGACAGAGAGATAGACACATAGGCGGCAGGTGGGTAGGTCGGTAGATGGGCAGCAAGGTAGACGGTAGATAGGTGACGGTGGGGAGGTAGAGAGGTAGATAGGTAGATAGGCAGATCGGTGACGGCGGATAGGTAGAGAGGCAGAGAGGTAGACAGATTGATCGATACATAGATAGATAAGTGGACAAAACGACGATGATAGACAGGTACACCGACAGACAGCGAGAGAGTTTTACTTTGATAGGCACGGCAAATAAAAACAAACTGAGAGATAGCTAAATCGATTCTAGGTAGGTACATAGATAGGTAGATGAGGCAGATGGGTAGATGGGTAGATAGAATGATAGATCGATCGACCGATAGGTAGACAGATATATAGATAGGCAGGTAGGTAGATAGGTCGAGAAGTAGAGAGGTAGATAGACAGATAGGCAGATAGACAGGCAGAACAACTTGCCCCTGAGTCCTAAGTCCTCAGTCGTAACCAACCCTGATTTGTACCTGAAGGTATCTACATGCACAGAGATATAAGTAGATCGTAGATACAAAGCGAAAGAGACGGAGAGGGGGAGAGAGAGAGAGAGAGAGACAGAGAATACACCCTGAAGCACTTAAACTTTAGACACTAAAACCCAAACCCTGAAACAGCACCCTAAACCCTCAACCCCTGAACTTTGAACCCCTAAACCGCTAAACCCACAAACCCTTCACTGAGCCTTCATGCGCTAAACTAAACCTAGGATACCCAGTAACCTAAGAATAAAAAGGCCTCTCTTTTTGGTATTGGGTAACTTTATAAGGAACCTAGGACTACAAAAAGGGAATAAGGGTACTACTGGGCATCCTAGAAACTCTAAACCGCTAAACTCAAAGCCCTGCAGACTCGAGCCCGGCGCGATGACCTGTACCCTCAACCCGAAAGCCGTGTAAATTCCTAAACCCCTACTACATGGCTTTTAAAGCTTTTGAAAAATATTAGTAAATAAGATCCTCTTAAGCCCAATAATAAGGGAAAATATATAATGTCTCAAAGCCCTACCTAGCCTATAAGTCCCCAGAGACTCCAACATCCTTTAATTAAGGAACATACCTTAACTCACAAAAGGGATCCTACTATAATTTAAGATTTATTCCTTAGTTAGGGGATGTCGGAGTCTCTGGGTCCAAAGGATGTGGTTGGGCTGCCTGTATTGCGTTCACCTTGATCTCCGTCACTGTATCCGGCGATGCTACCCGGTACAGCACGTTCAGCACCTATGGTACCGGGCTTGGGGGTGGAGGGTATAGTAAGGGTTTAGGGTTTAGGGTTTAGGGTTTAGGGTTCTGGGTTTAGGGTTGGGTGCTGAGGGTGTTTTCAGTTGTCGGGATTCATCTAAGGGCTAGAATACAGTAAACCCCAAAATGTTGGATACCGGATGAAGGCCAAATAGTGCTCAGATTCCCGATACAATACTTTTAAGGATTGAGGCTACTGGGTTTCCAGCTTTTGGGGCTTCTACCCTAAACCCTAAACCCCTGAACCCCTAAACCCTAAACCTCTGAACCCCTAAACCCCTAAACCCTACCCTAAACCCAAAGCCTAATACCGGCGACTCTTACTATAGGGTGCCTTTGCAGGTTCCAATAGTACCGTCTATCAGAGTTTTTCGGATAAGGGATCAATAAACCTGGGGCCTCGTTCAAAGAATAATGCGTGTGAGCTACTACCGTAGAAATCAGATGCGAGCTGCAAGGGGATATTACTCAAGCTCCCTTTTAAGAGCTTCATGAGGCTCACAAAGCCATGATAACACTCAACCATCAAACGTGCAAAGCCCTCGTCAAACCCTTAGAAACCCCGCTACAGAACCCATAAACCTCAAACTCAAATTAGGATTAAGGCTGCCTCCCGTCTGGAGTTTAGTTTAGGGCTTAGTTTCGGGTTCAGGAGGGTTTTAGGGTTTCAGGGCTTTAGGGTTTAGGGTTGGGATTTTGGGGGAGTTTGGGGTTTAGGGCCCAAGGTATAGCCGCCTCCGAGAGGTTGTCTTGTCGATGCGTTGATCACATACGATCGCCGAAATCCTGATTAAGAAACCTTGGGCCTTAATTAGGGTTCCTTATATAATCCTATTATTTTGGGGTTATAGGCCCAGGGTTTCTTAATCAGGTTCCACTCAAACAATGTTTGCTTCACTATCTTCGCCAGTGCATCGATGCGTGAAGAAACCCGGCCAGGACCAAGTCGATAGCATTGTTCACCACGCAACTCCAAGCGCAACTCCGGGGGTGTCAACGGCGTCGTTGGGTTCCTGAGCTATTTTCCAAAACCCAACCATCGGGTCACAAATCGAGACCTTGACACAAAGACTCAGCCAAGCAACGGCAGCACCAGCTCGGGGGTGCGAACGGCTGGTGCAGCCGCACCCAAACCCTAAACCCTAAAGCCTTAAGCCCCAAACCCTAAGCCCTACAGTAGAAGCCAGAAAGTTGGAATATGATTATCCTAACCCCTTTATGGTAAATTATAGGGGATCCTACCCTTAATCCATATTCCAACTTTCTGGAGTTCCCTTTAAGCCCTAAACCAGGTTAGCGTTTCAGCCCTTGGAGGTTTAGGGCTTTTGGGGTCCTGGGCTCAAGTTCTTGACTGAACCGGAAGCCACATTAGGGTTTAGGGTTTAGGGTTTAGGGTTTAGGGGTTTAGGGGTTTAGGGTTTAGGGGTTTAGGGTTTAGGGTTTAGGGTTTAGGGTTTAGGGTTTAGGGGTTTAGGGTTTAGGGGTTTAGGGTTTAGGGTTTAGGGTTTAACCCTTACAGCGACACCTCTAAGTAGCGGTTTGGCGTTTAGGGTTTAGGGTTCCTTCGGTTGATGATATAAATCCTGCATTACCCATAATAAGGAATAGATGGGAATTCTGGTATATTCCTTATTATGGGTCATGCAGGATTTATATCATCAACCGTTTGAACCAGCCCCGAGCATTTGGTACGACGTGTCGTAAATCCGGCAGCTTAAGAGCCGAAGCACCTATGTTAGAAGGGGCCCCCACCCTGTAATAGTGGTATAATAGGAATAAATATATATATATATATATATATATATATATATATATATATATATATTTTTATTTATCTATGTATATAGATGTAGATATAGGGCCCTAATATAATCCTTATAGTCACTATTGCAGGGTGGGGGCAGCTTCTAGCACATACGGGTAGTTGTCAAAATTAGGGTCCCTAATTGGGTACCCTAAATAATAGGTGCCGTACTATAATAGGGACCCAAAAAAGGACCATAATTTTTACAACCACCCAATACAGAACTTAGAACCCTCTGCAAGGCGCTAGGTGCCAGCTGCAAACTCTGAAGTCTTACACCGCGAAGCCCGAAACTCCCGCAACCCTAGACTCGAAACCGTAAACCCGAAACCCCAAACACGCTAGCAAGGCCTCTTCAAAGAGGACCTCCACCTGATCCCACGCGACGGTTGAAGGGGCTATAGTAAGCCCCATAAAGTTGGAAACCGGATTAAAGCCAAATAGTGCTGGGATTCCCTAGGCATCACTCTTAAGGATAGAATCTATTGGGTTTCGAACTTTTGGGGCTTCTACCCTAAACCCTAAACCCCTAAACCCCTGAACCCCTAAACCCTAAACCCCTAAACCCTACCCTAAACCCAAAGCCTAACAGAGGTTTTGGGGTTTAGGGAAGAGGCTTGGTTCGGACCTGGGGTTCCACTTTCGACCATCAACTCGAGGGGTTTACATGGGAGTTTCCGAAAATAGGGGTACCATATTTAAGGGTCCTGACAATAAGGATCCTAATATTTGGGGTACTATATTAGGGTCCCCTATTTTCGGAAACTCCCACATCAGCTGCTGCAACCCACAGAGTTCGGGCTTAGAGTTTAGGGTTTAGGGTTTGGGGCTTAGAGTTTAGGGTTTAAGGGTTTAGGGTTTAAGGTTTAGGCTTTAGGGTTTAAGGGCTTAGGGCTTAGGGTTTAAGAGTTTAGGGTTTAGGGTTCAGGATTTTAGTAGTTTGTGTGGGTTGTGCGGCATGGCCAAGAAGCCAGCAGACCCGCACCAGGCCCCCCACCCACATCCGAACCCTCAACCGGCTAAACCTCATCAAACCCTCGGACCCTGGACTCAAAACACTACATGGGGGTTGCCGAACATAGGGGACCCTTTTACAGCGCCCTAAATAGTAGGACCCTTATTATAAGGACCCCCAAAATCGGAAACTCCCACATCCTACACCCCGAACCCGAAGCCCCCGACACCCCTAACCTGAAACCCCTAAATCGGGAAGCCTCATCGAACTTCCTGAACCCTATATCCTTAGACCCTGAACCCTGAATTCCCTAAATAAATCCCCATATCCGTAAACCCTAAGCCCTAAATCCCTAAACCCCTTAATCCTAAACCCTAAACCCTGAACCCTAAACCCTGAAGGGAAACATCGTTGAAGGACCCCTCGGAGCGAAATTTCCCGCGCACCCTAGGGAGGGCCTTGGTCTCGATTCGCCAAATGTCCAGCGCCTAGCCAAGGGTACTGGGAAGGTCGGGGGACTTAGTAAGTAGGTAGTAAGTAGACTTATAAGTACCCTAAAAGGGACCCTAATTGGGGTTATGGTACTTACAAGTCCATAAAATAACCAGTTACTAAGTCCCCCGACCCTCCAAGTATAGTGTTTAAGGGGGTATAGGGTGTAGGGTGTAGTAGAGGGTTGAAGGGGGTTTAGGGTTTAGGGTTTAGGGTTCAGGGTTTAGGCTTAGGGTTTTAGGGCTTAGGGTTTAGGGTTTGGCGGGGTTTAGGGTTTAAGGGGGCTTAGGGTTTAAGGGGGTTCAGGGTTTAGGGGTTTAGGGGTTTAGGTTTTAGGGTGTAGTTTAAGGGTTAGGGATTTTAGGGTTTAGGGCTTAGGGGCTAGGGTTGGTTGTCTTAAGTGCTTTTAGAAACCTTAATGCTGATATAATAGCAATAACCATGAATAGTATAGCAATAACAATATTAATATTGGTCTCACCAATAACCACAGTAGTACAACACAACCTAATACCAATAAGAATTGTACTGATTTTTGTGAGGATAAGAAAACAACTCAAAAACCTTTTTAAAAATCAGGTTCGTCAGAAGACCAAAGTTGTAAGATATGGGCAAAAGCTATCAACAATCCTGCGGCCAAAGAGAAGGATCCTCAACGCGGCGTTCCTAAACAAGGGGTACGAGCTCACTCACTCCTATACTGTTTAGGGTTCTTTTTTTTGATAACCCTCGTGTGTTTTCACCTCGCGGCATCCGGACTACCGTAACGGTTGAGGGAGAGTTTAGGGTTTAGGGCCCTCAACCCTAAACCCTATACCTTTTCAGACTCTTATAAAAGCACTTTAAACTTTGTAAGAAAAACCCTGTGAACACGGCAGAGGCTCTTGCACCAAAATACACCCAGTAGCCGACGGTGGGCTCGGTGGAAACAACAGGCCGCTAACCTCTGAAAACTCTTTATAGCTCAATCCAGTCCTCGGACGTTGCACCCCTAGACCCTGAACCTCAACACCAAAACGGCGAATCCAAAGCCACGCAGTCTAAAAATCCTCGCTGGAAAGTCTCAAAACTTTACGCTCTAAACCCCAAAACCCCGAACCAAACCCTGCCGCCCTAATCCAAAATCTCAGTACCATGAAACCTGAACCCTGAAAATCCCTCCCTAGACCTCACAGTCTGAGAACCCTAAAACGCCAAACCCACTTGTTTCGCGTCCCGGAAGAAAACCCCAACCTTCATTATAGCAACCGTCTGGTATTGTTGAAGACAAAGCGACCCTCAAGGTCGCTTCTGAAACCTTAGGCCCTAAACCCTAAACCCTACTTGGAGGTTCATGGAGGGCTATAAGTAGGGTTATAGGTAGGGTAACTGTACGTATAACCTATGTTAGGAGACTTATGAGCCTATGGTTTTTACCCTGGGAGCTCACGGGCCTTAGCGCTGCCTCGCAGCCTTGCGGCCCCCTCGATGAACTCCGACAGCCTCGACGGATGGGCTTTCGGGTTCTATCGGCGTTGCAAGTTGTAAACGGACAAGCAGCGTGTCAGCTGCTTCGGCATGTTCTACAATGCCCATTTTCCGGGCAGTTGGGGCATGACTGACATCGGTAGCATGTCCTCTACATGCCGTGCTTTTTTGGACTCAAGCTCTTTTGCCCGGAAGATTGTATTGCAAGAACACTGAAGTTCCCATCTCTTGACAGGGTGTGTTGGGATCTGCTGTCGGAGCAGAGGCGACTAGGATTTCATGGAGAAACTATTAAGCCTTGCTTGCATGTCAAGAGACGTTGCACAAATAACTAGTAACACCAGCACAGCAACCCATGCATACGCATTGTCAACGAAACACGGACATTTTGCAACATGTGAGAAGCCCAAACTCGCTCAGCGAGGTTTTACGAGCAGCTTTTCCGCGGCGACGAAATTACTGAAAGAGCGCAGGCTTACCGGTCGGACAACGCACAGTTCAAAGCTATGCGTAAGGAAATGCAATCCTCATTGTCATCAGGGTAGCAGGAACCCCCGCGTTGATCAATCGTAATCGCAGGAATAGCAGCCACTACAGCACATGTCGTCGTCGTCCTGATCCTCCTCGTCGTCATCTATCGTCTGTCGTCGTGGTCGTTGTATTTGTCATCATCGTCTCCGTAGTCGTCGTCAAGTAACAGCAGCGGTTGCTAATGACGGCAATACTTGGAGCACTGCAGGTCAGAAAGGCGACCTTTGCACTTCAAGCCTCTACATAACAGGGCAGAGTTGCTGCAAAGGGTTTTGGGTACCTGTTAGTCGCAAACTGATTCAAATTGTGCTTCAGCATGGGCCAGGAAGCCCATCCATAGACGCGATCTTGAGACGCGTAACACCGGGTCATCGGTTGGGGGAAACTCAAGGTAAAGCCACAGGATTCAAGTTCCAGATTAGGCTTTCCTGCGCAAGATTCCACCAAAAGATGTCAGAATAATCCTCCTATATACCCTGATCTGAGGTCTTGAATGCAGCTCAGGGGCGTTATCTCACCGTCTCCGTTATCGAGGAACTCGAAAAGGCTCATCAAGTCATGATACTCCAGCCTCAGGCACATGACTGAGTTTTCTGTACTGAAGCTGGATTACCTGGCCCGTAAGTCAACACCCTGGGGTCTGCAGCCTACCGTGCAATCTCGGAGTCTGAAAGAACAAAACCACATCCATGACTGCAAATTTCAACCAATAGAACTTGCAATTGCACATGGGAAACATTGGACCTGTAGTCCCTGTAAAATTACGGTACAAGCCTCCAATCAGCTAAAACACCCTGCAACAAGCTAATTCAGCTAATGTCTAAAAAACGGCCCATTTTTCAGGGCCTTGTTCTAGTAAGCTTTTCGACCGTCACAACCAACACCTGAAGCCGAAGTCGATGCTGACCGGGCGAAAACTCAGACATAACATTCAAAGCTACAAGCCAATGCCCTACGCTGCACGCAAGACTCTCAACAGCTCCAGCCGCAGCCGACAGCAACAACACTCAATCGGAAAGGTTTTATTAGACTGATCCAAAACATGCAGATTGGGACTGGCAACCTCGCCGACAAGCTTCGGAAGATTCTCTAACTTGCCGTAACTACGCCCCTCAAGACGCTAACATACTGAACCCTGAACCCAACGAGCTTCGAAACACAATGCCCTCCAGCCCAAAGCCTTTGGCTCAGTGCCTACAAGTATACTAAGGATTCCTATACTGAAGACAATTATACTAAGGAGCCCCCAAAACCCTCGTCTAAGTATTAAGGCCCACGTGAACATGCCAGTAATGTATCTTAGAGGCTGAATACCCTAACCAAAACAGGCTAACATTTGAACTATTGAAGGGTTATATAAGCCCCAAGACATAAGGGTTACCTACCCAGCCCCTGCCGCATCCGAAGCATTAATACTCCTGTGTCTTTTTTGGTGGGTTTGTGCAAGGAAATACAGCAAACGCTGCTCGGTGCCAAGCAAGGCTTTATCCGAGCAATGACCACGACATCGAGCCAACTCTGCCCCAACGTGCATATGGCTGGTGCAACTTCGCGTAGTATCTTGGCCAATAGTGGAGCCAATACTGACAAACGCGATAGTTGTCAAGATGTGGCAATATTCGGAGGATTTCAAGATGCTGTCCGACGACTTTGAGGCCTGCTTCATCAAGCTTCAGAGAAAGGGCGGCGGCCAGACCCTTCAGGAGTGGAGTCTCCCATAGGTTTGCGCACCTGTTTTCGGCAAGAACGTCAAGATGGAGGGCTTTTGCCTTCGCAACCGTCAACTTACGGAGCTGCCTCACATGCAACTGGCACAAACTGGCCGACAACTCGCTGTCAATGCAGTGTTCACATGCCGATACTCAGCTTTGGCAGGTTGATCAGCCCAGGATTGGAGGTGGCCTGCCGTCTTTTCCACGAAGTGACCGCATCGATGGTTCGATGCAGCTAATCGTGGACGGAGGCCCACTGGACCAACAACTGAGTTAAAAGCCTAGAGCATTGCCACCCAACCCTATACCGCCAAGTTAGAGTATAGCGAATATGGGGCCTTAATTACTAGCATAGGGTCCCGGGGTATATTCTACGATAAATTTAGTAAAGGGAGCATAACGGTTTATTACCAAGTAGTACTGCTGCGATTGTTACTTTTGTTGTTATGCTGTATCACCCTAAACTCACTCACACACTCAGTCACTCACAAACGCTTGAGGAAATCCTGAGCGACAGATGCAGAAAGAGCGGGCCGAAAAGCGGGTACGGCTGTCGCACCGGCGGCCAGAAGACTGTACAGGGCCTGGTAGACTATACATGCCAGGTGTGAGACAAAACCGGGCGCTGGCGCTCAAATCATCAGCACCAAAGTGCACTGAAACCACTGAGCAAGGGACATGCCCGAACCATGCGAACACACCCCAGAAACGAAACTTAGAGCCCGAAGCCCTGCCACCCAGCGAGCCGAAGCGCGAGCGACAAGGGAGCAAAGCGAAGACACACTACAAAGCCAGAAGGCCGGAACACAAGCGACGCATGCTCGACTGCCTCACCAGAACAAAAAGAAGTACAAAAAGGAAGGACCTACTGCAGCAACTTTCGCAGCAGAGTCACTACGTCAAAGCAGAAACAGCCGACAAGCCACGTTCAAAACGAAGGAGCTGATTGACACGACGTAGGCGCAAGCAGCTGAAAGCCACGTAGATCGGCAAGACCAGAGTCCAGAAGCATACTGCACCCGGAAGTAGTTAGCCGAAAAACTGTACTACATAAAAAACGGTACGGTCTAGTGAACACGACCACCAGCGACGCTGCTCAGAGCAGTTCTAAGGTACTTGAGGCCGCCCTCAGGGTCCCGCGTACAAGCCACAGTACACGAGAAGTCCTGACCACACCGGGGTGGAGCACGGGCGCTAGCAATGGCGCGAGTGCGGCACTAGCTGGGGTCTGGTATAGCAGTATCTGCAAGAACGGCGAAAGCCGACAAGAACAAGCAGAAAACTACCTCGAGCCGAGACACCTACTTGAGCCAACATGGCTGCGGAAGAAACCGTAAGTCCTAAATCCTAAATCCTAGACCTCCAAGCCCTAAACCCTGAAATCTAGGCCCTCAACCCTAAACCCTAAACCCTAAACCCTAAACCCTAGACCCTAAACCCTAAACCCTAAACCCTAAACCGTGGCTCTGCTTGAACCAAGGGGCTCCAGTTGGCTCATCCAAAACCTCGGCTTTCGAGGGCTCCGGGAGGAGGCTCCAGGGCTCTTGGGGTTTGAAGGTTTCAGGGTTTGAGAGGTTAAAACCCCTCAAACCTCCCTAAACCCTAAACCCAAACCCTAAACCCTAAACCCTAAACCCTAAACCTCAGGGTTTGGGTTTTTGGGTTCAGGTTTTGGGGTTTAGGGTGTTGGGGCTTCAGGGTTCCAGAGGTTTCAGGGCTTGGGGCTTTGGGGTTCGGGGTTTTGGGGCTTCAGAAATTTTGAGGGTGTTTTTTTAAGTGTATTTTTGAAGGGTTTTAAGGTTCAGGGTTGAAAGGTGCAGGGTTTGAGAGGGGCTTCAGGGTCTGTGAGACTTCATAGGGTTCAGAGTTTTAAAGGTTTTAGGGTTCAGGGTCTAGAGCTTCAATGCTTGAGAGGCTTCTTAAGGTTCAGGTTTTAGGGCTCGAGGTTTGAAGGCTTCAGAGTTTGAGAGGTTTACGGCTTCAAGGTTTGAGAGGTTTGGGGCTTCAGAGCTGTGGGGTTTTAGTCTTTTGAAGTCTTTCTGCGTTTGGGGCTTAGAGGTCTAGGGTTTAACCCTAAACCCTAAGCCGTCAAACTCTAGGGCGGCTTAGGGTTATACAGACAGCCCTGGCCTGCATGTCGTGCAGACAGCCCTCTGCCTCCCAACCTTTCAACTAAGATAGGGGCCTTTGGCCTTGGAATTTAAAGTCGGATTTGGGGTGAACTACTATACCCTAAACCCTAAACCCTAAACCCTAAACCCTAAACCCTAAATTTACTATACTAGACTATGGCATACTATCCTACAGTATAATTTGCTACAAGGTGTGGTAATATACTATCCTGATATTAGTGAACGCGAAGGGGTCGTACTGGTACTTCTTCAGGCCCAACCACTATAAACCCTAAAATCCAAGACTCTATGTCCGCGACCCTTAGAAGACCACAACCCTGCACGCGAAAGACTTAGTATCCGAAATCAGGAACCCGAAATTCGCAAACTCCTGGGCAATAGAAAGCGCCAAAGCTCTCAACAAACCACATAGCTAAAAACCTAAGTGGTTTACTGTCTAGGGTTTAGGCCGAAAGCCCCAGCGAACTTCGCTAATCCTGAAACGGCGCCAAAAGCCGGGGCGCTTCAACTTGGGTGAGGTCACGAGCTTCGAGAACTCGTCAAGGCTTATGGAACCTGGGACACGGTTCAGGTGGGGTAGGGCTTCGGGCTTCGGGCTTAGGGTTTAGGGTTTAGGGTTTAGGGTTTAGGGTTTAGGGGGTAGGGGTTTAGGGCTTAGGGTTTAGGCTGCCCAAAAGCATTTGGTCAAGGGTTGGCCTGCCTCTCTTGAGGCACGCATGACTCCCGAAGCATCTCTGGGCTTTAAGGCCATGGAGTGCTGGACTTCAAGGTGTTGCATCCCATCTCCCTTGGTGCTCGGGCATACACAAGACTGTGGAGTTCAGGGGCTTCGGCTTGGGAGTTTGCTAGGGTTCAGAGTGTAGGGTTTAGGGCTTAGTGTCTTTTTGATCTCCTTGTCTCAGTGGTTTACGGGTTTCAAGTTACCCGAAACCCTAAACCCTGAACCGGAAGTCTGAAGGAAATCTGAGCTACCATCTCCACTGGCATCCATGGACTGGAACAGCTTTTTCACCTGAGCACTGCGCCGGCTTTGGGGTTTAGGGTATTTAGGGTTTAAGGCTTAAGGTTTTAGGGTTTAGGGTTTAGGGGTTTAGGGTTTAGGCCCCAAGCCCTAAACCCGAAACCTGTTCTGCAAACTCTACCTGCGGCCTCAAACCCAACGAAACAACACGTCATGACCCCTGAATCATAGGGTATAAACCCTGAAACTCCCAGATCGCGGAGTCCTTTTGCTGAAAAAACCGCGAAAAGGGACCAGACAAGGTTGAAGCCTTTTGCCAGCTTTGTCGCCTTTCTGGCATAGGCAGCGATGTCCTGAAAGGAGAACATTACATCCTGAAGCCTGTAGCCTAAGCCGGACTAGACCAGCCCTTTCCAAATGGGGTGTGGTGGTTTCCTCAACCCTGAACAATGAACACCTAGACCCTATGTATATGTATGTGTATGCGCATAAGTATGTGTATGTGTTTGCGCATGCGTATGTGCACGTGTATCTGTAGGGGCATGTGCGCATGCGTGTGCAGGCATAAACGTATACGTATGTGTACATGTACAAGTTGTATATATATATATATATATATGTATATATATATATGTGTGTATATGCATACGTACACGCATATGTATCTGTAAATGTAAGTGTATGTGTATATGTATGTGCATGTGTATATGTACGCATGTATGTACATGTACATGTTTTATGTATATGCATATGTATATGTATCTGTATATGTATGTTAATATGTATATGTATATGTATAGCTCATATGTGTATGTATATGTATATGAACCCCTTCAGGAAACCCTCACCCTAAACCCTAAACCATACTTAGACCCTAAACCCCTACTGGAAACTACCCGTAAACCCCTAAACTCCGTACAACCCTAAACTCTAAACCGTAAACTAACCCCTAAACGCTAAACTCTAAACCCTAAACCTAAAGCCTAAACCCTCAACTAACCCCTTAACTTAAACCCTAAACCCTAACCCCTAAACCCTGAACCCCGAACTACCCTTAAACCCTAAACCCTAAACTAAAACTCTAAACCCTAAACTACCCCTAAACCCTGAAATCTAAACCCTAAAACCCTAAGTGGCGGTCCTTCTCCTTCTGCTTGAAAGCGAGCTCTTCATCGGAGCTCGCGGTTTTCATCGTTTGTTGGACGAAGACCTCGAGGATGGGGTCGTTCAAGTAAGGGTTTAGGGTTTTGGGGTTTAAACAGCCAAAAGGGGTTTAGGGTTTAGGGTTTTGGGTTTAAACAGCCAAGAAGGGTTTAGAGTTTAGGGTTTTGGGTTTTGAAAAAACCAAAAGGTGTTTGGGGTTTAGGGTTTAGAGTAAAGTAGCGGTTAAGGGTTTTGGGTTTAGGGTGTAGCATAAAGTAAGGGTGTCAGGGTTCCTTGAAGGGTTCCTTTCAGGGATGGTTTAGGGTCTACGGTTTGCAGTGTAGGATCCAGGGTTTACAGTGAGGGTTCAGGGTTTGGGGTATAGTAGGGTTTGCAATAAGGGTGTGGAGTGTGCGGCTGGGAGTCTGGAATTTCGGGGTTTTAGGATTGTAAGGTGCAGGGCTCTTACGGATTAGGTTTCGGGTACTCTGGAATACCGGTCTAAGCCCTGGGCCTTAGCGTTTACGGTTTAGGGTTTACGGCTTAGGTTTGGTAAAAGCTCAACGCGAAACCAAATGCATTGTACAAGACTTTCGCTACACCACCTTTCAACCCTGCACAAGTGCATGCATGCATGCATGCATGGATGCATGGATGCATGGAAAAATGGATGGATGGATGTGCTTACACGTACATGTACATGTACATATACAAATACGTATGCATATACACCTGAATTTCATGCACATGCACATAGTGAGATGTAAAAACATACGTGCATACATATATACGAAAAACATACATATATATATATATGTATATGTATATACACAGATATACATACCTGTATATGTAGGTACATATGTACGTGTGCATCTACATATACATAAACATAGACATACACATACGATCGCACATACACATACACTGCATCATACACATACCCATACCCATACATATGCACATGCATATAACCGTGCACACGAAGATGCAGATACAGATATACATGTACATAAACGATTACGTAGACATATGCATACGCATGCACATACACACAGACGTACATATACACATGTACACACTATAAATACACTTACACATACACATACCCATACCCATACACAGACACATACATACATACATACATACATACATACATACATACATACATACATACATACACACATGTATATTTTATGTACATACATACATGCATACATGCTACATACACATATGCATATGCATTCATGCATGCATGCATGCATGTGTATATATTAATATATGTACATGTGTCTATGTATGAGAGTATGGGTTTCGTGTATGTGTGTATGTACGTACGTATGTATGTACGCATGTATGCAGGTAGGTATGTATGCAGATAAACCTGTATATGTATATAGATATACATGTCTGTGCACACACGAACGCGCACACACACACATGGTGTCTGCATTTACCATGCTAGGCATCGAAGCATTCTTTATACACGTGTATACATATATATACTTACATATTTACATATATATGTATATATATTTATTTATTTGATATTTATATACACCTACATATATACATATATACAGACATATATGTACATATATATGTAGATATGGATGTTATTCTAAATTAGAGGAGCCATGCCCAGGCATCAGGACAGGGCTTGCGCCCGCCCTTGCGCCGTCTTGCGCACGCAGAGGTTTTTCACTCATGTCCACACAACCCATTTACAACAACCAACCTGCATTTTGACTTAATTAGTATGTTGTGCATCTTGCGCCCGCCCTTGCGCGAGCTCGCGCGGGCATGGGTGTTTAACGATTTTTAGCTACCATGCAAAACTCTAGTGCTTGCCCTACTCTTCCTACAAGAGGGGGGCTTTAGAACTGCATCCATATATATATATATACATATGCACATGTATATATATATATATATATGCCTATACACTACAAATAACAGCTAGCTGCCGCCTGAATCGAGAGGTCCGGGGCTCAACACCACACAAGGCGGCTTCCGATGTAGGAAGAACCCAGGGATATTCCGTAAACTAAGGAATACATAACGTTCCTTTAAGGGTTCCTTAACGGATCTATGGGGTTTACGGATTAGGGGATTCTAATCAATGAATATTCCTGAAACCATATTAAGGATCCTACGAAAATTCAAGGTCTATTCCTTAATTAAGGGGTTCGAATTACTCGTTAGGGCCCTAAAACCCGGTAAAACCCTACCGTGACCCGAGTGGAACCCTATCCTGAAGCCTGAAAGCGTATCAAGAACATAAACCCCTAAACCGCACAAGACATTGAAGCAGAACCGCATGGCAACAACCACATCAAAGCGTGGATAACTTAGGATTTGATAAGCCACTATTCTTACATAGCACCATACGGCCAAGAAGTCCTAAACCCCAAACCGAATTTGAATGGAGTCAGGCCGCTGCATTGACTACGTTGAGGACTGCAAACCCTAGGATACAGCGGTACACCAGGAAGAAGATGGTGAAGTATTCCTGAGACAAGTGGGGTTGTAAAGAGTTCCGGTTTCAGGTTGAAGGTGTAGGAATTCACAGTTCATGGCTTTTCTTGGTGGTTTAGGGTTCAGGGATGTTCAAGGACTGAGGTTGAATTACTGCAGTTAACTAACACACGGCCATGGACCACCTTGAACACATAGAAACCAGACTACCCAGCTCCGACACCCATGTAGCAAACTTTCTGATGCCAGCTCCTGGAGATGCAGAATTTATATAAAACTTCACGACTTTACGCCATGAGCCTTCATGTACGGCTGTGGGGTTTAGGGTTGGGAGGGGTGGGGGGCGAGGGGTTCAAGAGTTCGCAGCTTGAAGCTAGCCCCAACTTGAACATGATGTGGCACGCTGAGCACAAGTCTGACGTCGAATACATGAATGCTGCCCCTCAAGCCTAAACCCTGAACCTTAAACCTTGAGCCCTAGACCCCGAACCCTAAACCCTGCACCCAAAAACTAAGAAGCTCCGTTGAGTTGACGGTTCAAGGTTCTACCAAAACGCGGAAAGCTTGGAGCCTCCAAACTTAGTTGGAGCCCGCGCAACCAGCAAAAGCCAAGGTTTAGGGTTTAGAATTTAGGCTCAGGGTTTAGGCTTCGGGCTTTAGTGTTTAGGGTTTAAGCTTAGGGTTTAGGCTCTAGGGTTCAGGGCTTAAAGTTTGCCGTAAAGTGGCGCATAGCGGAAGCATCTTGCGACAATGTAATTTCGAGTGCGTCGTAATTTTGCGATTCGCTGTGGGAGCCTGATTGCGGACGGCTCTCTCTTTTGTCTTTCCCACCCCACGCCGTCCAAGGTGGTCAAACCGCCCAGACCTTTTCCGTTTAGGGTTTAGACCTAAACCCATTACTTTGGTCCCGACGAAAAACGTGTTCCGGCACCGGGTACGAGGTGGGTGCCACGGTGAGCTGGGACGCCCACACCACTCCACCAAATCCTTAGATGTTGGAGGGAGGGGTGGGGGGGTCGATCCTTAGCAGGCGCGAGCGAGCACGGGCTCGGATTGCACCCATCTGCCTGAGAGTGTCTCCGACCAGCCTAAGCGGGCCGCCAAAGCATGCGAAGGTCTGGGGAGCTGTCTGAGGTCCCGAAAGTCCGCGCAAGACCAAAGCACATGGTCAATCGACGGAGTGACCGAAGCGTTGCAGAAAGGGCAGACAGTCCTGTACTCGGCAGGCTGCCCTTTGCAGAACCTGAGAACTGGACTCATGAAGGCACCACACATGATGCCCACCGACCAGCCGTCTGATTTGTCAGCAGCGCGCCGCAGTCTATTGATGAGCGGCTCATCAACTGCGACCCTGCAGCTCCTGGCGATCCGTGGCATCAATCCTGTCTGAGGCGAGCCAGTGGTTGACCTTACTGATACGCCACGCGGAACGAAGGTCATGGAGCCCCTTGCTCCTAGAGGCCGCGTCTCCACGGAACTGGAAAACCTGACCAGCGGGGCCACGGGCCTCACCGCGCTGGGCCGTCTGCACAAAGGAGGACTGAAGGACAGACTGCCCACCGCGAGTCCGATGTGCAGCCGTCCAGCGAGCCAAGGCACGCAAGCATCTGGAAGCAGCTTCCAAGGCCAAGTCACTGCAGTGACCGAGCAGTAAGACCTGTCTGAGGCCCACGTCTGCTCTGCCTGTAGACAGATAAGGCCCGCGCGCTCCTTTGACGAAAGCCTGATGCAGAGACTTACCGTCCTCCTTAGTAGGCGCCCGGCCCGACAACAGACTGCCCCAGACAAAGCGCGGAGCCACGACAGTGGCCAAGATCCTGGTTTTCGTCCGAAGCGGCACAGGAAGGATGCCAACCCTTCTAGCAACTCTCCAAGCAGCGTCGTGTCTGTCCTTCTCTTCCTTAGTCAGACTCCGTCTGCTTTTGCCTAAACAAGTGCCCAAAACCGTCATGTAAGGCTTGGCCGCAGACCCTGCACCTTGGAGTTGCCGGAGAGCCTGAGGGTTTCGGCCCCAGAATTGAGTCTTACCCGGATGAGTGCGAAGTCTTCCCCCAAAGCGAGTCTCGAAAGAATCCCAACTGGCAAGCCAGGAGCGGAGATTCGGGAGAGAGGTGTGCACGGCACTTCTATCATCCATGTATAAGACCGAAACCGACGACGGAGTGTCAAGCTGGGCTTGTTTGAACGGGCCAGCCAGAAAGAGACAGAGTGCCAGTGGGCTCCACGCATCTCCTTGGAGCAACGCCTGGCAGCCAGTCACTGAGTCTTTGTTGGCACATTTGCCGTATGTAAGCCATCGGGATTGATGCTGCCACATACTGCTAAGCGCGTTGAGGATCGGAGGAGCCACCCCGACCCGCCTGAGGAGGGCCACACAGGTCCTATGATCACAACAGTCGAAGCATTTTTGGAAGTCAAGGGAGGAACCAAAAGGATGAGACGAGCAAGAAGTGGTATGAGCGAGTTCGATGATGAGCGTCTCAGCATCAAATCCCGAAAACGCACCAGCTTGAGTCGCCCCAAAACACGTGTGGGGAATGTGCGGGAGAGCATCCTCAAGTCTGTGTTTAGACCAGATTCTGTAGAGGATACTGCCTATCGCTAGCGGACGAGTTTTCAGAACCGCCGTGCCCTGAGTCACATTCGATTCCTTGGGCAGGAAGCAAATCCTCCAGTGTGTGAGGCTACTCGGCCAACTTCCTGTGTCCTCCACCAAAGTCAGCAGTTGAGCCAGGCGGCCCCAAGCGGCTTTTGGCATGGCAGCTAGTTCCGCTGCCCCCCAGCCGTCCAAGCCAGTCGCCTTGGAAACCATTGCTTTTGCAAGGCACGAAGTCGCCCCGGGTCAAGAGGCGGGCAAGGAGCCTGGTCCTGAGCAGGGAAGAAGTGCCCGTAGTTTGCCAGAAACTCCTCAGTAGGGGGCTGGTAACCTGGGGGACCCGTGAACAAGGGCTTCCATTCATCGTAGATGGCTTGGACACCTTTGGCTTGTCCAGCGACCATGCTGCAATTGGCTTTTTCGAGGAGCCAAGGGGGCGGAGGAGAAGCCTTAGCCCATTTGCAAGCCGCAGGGTACTTGGAGACGCGTGTCTTCCAATCCTTAAGAGCTTGACGTTGCTCCTGATCCATCAAGTCAGCAAGCGCCTGCTGGGCTTTAGCCCTCATGGCGCCCCATCTGTGCTGCCGGGCATCCAGACGCATGTTCCAAGCCCCGGCCCTTCCGGTAATGCTTCGTGCAAGCTCCGGAGGGACCGCACGGCCTTGCTGCGTGGCAGCGCATGCCTCCGAAAGTTGCCTAATTAAGAAAGCGGCGGCACTGCCGCTCTCGAAGACTCTGCCCTGCAGCCATGTGGCTGCCAGCAGGTTGCAGCTTGGGGGCAGAACCCCGCGCCCGGAAGCTGCCTTTAGTGTTCAAGGCTCCGGCGTGTCTCAAGCAGCGCTCAGCGTCCTTAGACCACAGCTGCCACGTCTCCTCAGGGTTGCGCAGAGCAAAGCAGTCTGTTCCATTCCTCTTCAGTAGAGGCTACCTGACTCCAGTGATGGGTTAAATCGTCCTCCAGCTTCCTGAAAGGTGCCACCGGCCTGATTTCCCACGAAGGGGCTTCAGGACCGGCAGAAAGAGCGACATGAAACGAAGCAAGCATGCCCGTGTGGTCAGAAAGCTTTTCCAAGTCAGAAACACCTTTGAAACTGAGCGACGAACTACACCACAAGGAGTCCGTGGGAGCCGCACTGCTTTGGTGTCTAGAGACCGCAACCAGCTGAGCCCCCGTTTGTCGCATCCCCGCCGCCAACTGTGCGTCTTGGGGCGACTTGTTAAAATCACCGCCACAGATCCAGTTTACACGAGATGGCTGGTTGAGGTAAGTTTCGAGCTCGAAAATGATGTCATCAGGGGCCGCCGGTCTGCGGTAGATGCACCCAATGTCAAGAGGGATGCTGGCCCCATGAAGCCTGCAAATGAGGAGCTGCCCCGATTCAAGCGTGACATTCTTGACTAAGGAAAGCGCCAGGGGTTCCTTAGCTAAGACTGCGACTCCTCCTTTGCCACCCGTCGGGAGGCTTCTTGCCGAGCAGACCAGCAGTTGCCAGCCGCGGCGCTTGAAGTAGGAACACATCCCTGGGAGCTGCTGCTCCGTAGTGCCCGTCTCTTGAACAAGCACGACCTCAGCTTTAAGCTCCTGCGCCCGAGACAGAAGCTCACCTCTCTGTTTCATGAGACTATTGACATTAAAACTGAGAACGCGGAGGCCTTTGGGTAACCTGGGGCCACTTGAGGCAGCTCCAGCACCCGGACCCGGATTAAAAGCTTCGCCTACTCGCTGTGCTCTGAGCCCACGCCCAATGCATTGCAAAGAAGAGGCGGGCACCTTGGCACTGTCCACCTTAGCACCGCGCGGGCGGGAAGCTAGTCAAGAGTCCTGCTGCTTGCGCTTCGGCTTCCGGCGCTTGCGTCCAGTCTGCTTGAGATGGGCTTGGATCGCCTCAGCTTTCCATGCCTTCCAAAGCTTGTAACGCTTCTCCGGTTTCGAAAACTTGCCAGTAGCAGCGGGACACCTTTGCACAGGAATGCCGTCCCTGACCACTTCGGTGTGGCACCGCAAACAAACATGGACAGGTCTCACGTAGGGCCGGCCCTTAGTGTGGTAGGTACGATACTTGTCGGGAGTCTCAGCTACTTCATGACACCCCGGCCACTTAGCATCATGGTACTTCTGCCACACAAACTTCCATCTAGCATCGAACGTGGCTCTCTGCTTAGGTAGGCGGTCCGGCAAAGTGCACTTGCCTCCCTTGGGAAGCGGCTCAGCCTCGATACCATGCTTCTCCTTCATATGCGTACGTCGCGCCTTGTACATACGATTCTGTTCCGGTTTCGAGAGTGGGAGGGGTCCCAAAGAGAAACTACACCCCGGAAGCCTGCACTTCCACCAAACGTCAGCCTGCGCTCCTTTCGCAAGCGAGAGTCCTCCAAAGCTAGAGGGTCTGACAGCGACCGTCTTCGCCGCACTGTGCTTTTTGAGCGCACACGTCTCCAGGGCAGCCTTCTTGGACGCCAGCTTCTTTCTCTCCCCAGCGTCTCGAGCGCAGGAGTCCTTGGAGGCCTCCTTAGCCTCGGCGGACCAAGCTTCCCAGAGCTTCCGCCGTTTGACAGCAGAGGGGGGGGCGACCTCAGTAGGAGCTTTAGGGCAGAGAGAGTCCGGGAGCTCATTTCGTCTGATTCGCATCTTGCACCGGGAGCACGTGTGGTACGGATTCCCATGCTTAGAATCGGCATCAGGTTCGGCACGGATCCTGTGGCTACCACTCCATCTGTGTTTCTTGTAGAGTTTGAACAACGCCTGCCACTGCGCCGCATAACGGGCAGCAGCCCCATTGACCTCCGGATCTCTAGGGGACGCGGGGGGAAGCTTAGGGATGTCAGACCACTGAACTTGGTGAGCATCATGTAGATGCTGTTTGCGCCGCTTCGTGCTTTGAGGCGGGCGTGCCGGTACACCTTGAAGTCGCACCCCGTATGAGGGCACGACCACCACAACTCCCTGTCGTGAGTGGCATAGCACCATGAAGACCGGCTCTTGGTGTTGCCAGCAGGCCCAAGGTCGTCGTCCTCAGTCGCTTACTAGGTCTAGGAGTGCCTGAAGGCAGGGAAAGCAAAGCTCGAGGAGAGGGCTCAGAGTGCGACCTGGCCCCAGACCGGCCCTTATCAAGAGGAACGGTATTCGGACAGCAAAAACACGGGGCTTTAAAACCAGAACAAAAGGAAGACCTACGCGAAGGCGTCCTTGAGGGCAGGCTGACGGCCCCCGTAGAGACCTCAGTCCCGGTCCCCTTTGGCCCTCTTGAGCCCGAGCTGGAGCCCTTAGGGGCTCGCATTTCTGATTTTCCGGGCGTCTGACTCGGAATGTTAAGGAGGGAGCCACTCGCCGCATCTTTCCTCGGTGTACTGCTTGGGAGACTGAGCAGGCTGAGGCTAGTGTCTTTTAGCTTTCGTGTGATGCCACGCGCACCACCACCGGTCCGGGAAGGCGTCCTCGAGGCGACGCTGCAAGCCGTTTTGCCACCACCTCTCAACATGCCGCGCTCTCGCAACTCAGTTTCCGTGAGCCATTGAGTGGGGACAGCCTCACTGTCAGGAGGCTTGAACGTGCGGTAGTGCCCGTCTCTGAGCACCAGAACGACACCCTTGACTGCCTGCCTGGCGGCCTGAGCCTGCCCATTCTCAATCCAGGGTGCTATGACTGAACGTTGCCATGTGCTCGAACCAGCCTTGAGCGACCACACCACGCACGGCGTGCCCACCCTCTCGCATAACGCGGCCAAAAGCATGCCATCTAGCCAGAAGTCTCGGCGGGTGGCAAGCTGAGTGTACTCCTTGAACGTAGTGGCCTCCGGTTGAAAGCCTCTGTGCTCCGGTTTTTCCTCCGGATCCTGCGCCCATTGTGAGGCGAATTTGCTATGATGTTTGTTCAAGTGCGTGCAAGCCAGGAGTCTAAGCTTCGAGGCTTCACACCCTAGCTCGACCTCCGACAACTGCTTAGCCTTGGCGAAGGCCAGGGCCTGAGCGAAGGATCTGAACCCGCAGTCGCCCGATCCTTGGTTGTCGTGAAGCGTCCAACCTGGGTTCTGACTGAGAAGCAGCTGGTCATGGTCTTCTACCGCAGGTGGGGCGTGAGCCCCAGTTTGCACTTTCCTGTCAGGTCTGGCACGCTCCTTAGAGTACGGGTGCGGTCGTCCTTTGGATTTATCATCAGAAGCCTTGGCTTTTGGCTCGGCTCCAAAGGATCTGGCCTTGGCAAATGTCTCTTCAGTGAGCATCTCTTCTTCCTCTTCGTCAGCGTCGATGACCTCAGCATCAAGTTGAGTAGGAGCAGCATCATCATCCTCAGCAGCCCAGTCCCCAGAAGGAGCTCCACCCTTGCGGCGTGGGGCCCGGAGCGGTTCTGAGGTTCTGGTCGCTTGTCGCCGAGGACCCGCTTCCGGCGCTACAGTGATGCAAGTTGTGTCGTCCGCATATGTGTACGGAGGATCGAGAGAGATACCTTCAGGAGGGAGAGCTTTGACTACCCAAATGTGAGAAGCTTTCTTTCGGGAGCCCACCCTTCGCCTGGATAGCACCTTGGTTTGGCGCCACTGTTGTTCAGAGAGGAACTCTTCAAGGTCTTCTTGGAGCCACGAGCGCGGAGAGTCGTAAACCCACCACACCGCAGGTCTGGGCGGGGAGAAGTCAAGAGGGTCCGCGCCCACCAGGCCCAGGTTGGCTCCTCCGCCTTGTCTGAAGGCAAGTGGGAGCTTGCGGTTCTGTGCCTGAGCGAGAGCATACATGTGATAGTCCTCAGCCGAGAACCCAGCTTCTTTGGGAAGCCAGGCAACCTGCGAGTTATCACTATCCTTGCCTGCCGGTGAACAGAAGATTCCCCTGTTTCCACTCAAGGGCCGAAGCTTCAAGTAGAGGGAGTCTGGAATTCTAAGGTATCCGACCAGCGTGCTTCCGCTTTTACACGACACTCTTTGCCAGCGGCCTCCAGTTAAGGCCGTCGCCTTGCAACCTGCGAGCCGACAGAGCTCAGCGACCACTCTGTCTGGACTGTCCTCCACTTTTTTGTCTAAGCTCAGTGCCCTATAGGCGGAAGGAGCGGACACTCGGACCGTAGTAAGGGGAGTACGCGAGTCTTGCTTGATCGTCACAGTAGTGGGAGCCTTGAGCTCAGGTCCCGGCTCATCACCCATCTGTCGAACCACCAACTTGGACCTCGTAGGTCTCACGTGCTCCGACGGACTAGGGCCCCACCACAGAGCGGCTGCAGGGGAGAGAACTGTCTGTTCTGTCACCGCCGCGACCGTGAGTGGCCCCGACGGCGTAAAAGCGTTCAGAAGTGTCTGAACTTCGTCAAACACTGCAGTGTCCTTAGCAACGATCAAATTCCCAGGCATGGGCTGGCCATTCTCCAACGCCTTGCGGAGCTGATGAATGGTGAGGAGTGACACATCCTCATCCCATTCCGTGGAGACAACTCGCGAAGCGAACCTAAAACCGCCCGGCTTAGGGTCCTGCTTGGGGCCTTTGCCTGAGCCTTTAGGCTCGGCAGTGTCCTTGTTTGGGCCTCCTCGAGGCCGGTTAGCCTGACGCTCCTTGTTGGGCTCAGGCTGAAACGTGACTCTTCTTGGAGTAACCGCAGGCTCTTGGCCGAGGGCGTTGAGCATGGTGTTGGCTAAGACTTGGTCAGACCACCCTTCCCTTTGGGCTTTGTTGAGCACCTGCAGCAGGGAGTCCACCAGGGGCGAGCGGGTGGGAGCACCAGAGTCAGGGGTTTCCTTGCCTTTACCTTTACCTTGACCGTTGCCTTTCCCCAGCCCTTTGGGTTTGTAGGGGTCCAACCCAACCTGAGGCGTGGGACCCGAGACAGACTGAGGGTTGGGACGGGTGTTCGCAGTCCTTTCTTTGCCTTTACCCTTGGTACCCGCAGGGGGCTTAGGCGGCTGGCCCGGAGGGCTCACGGAGTCAACTGCTGAAGAACTTGCAAGAGTGCGAGTCGAAGCGTGTCTTCCGGCGAGCCTTTAGGCCCTGGGTTACTTGCCTCGCCAATCCTCTGTCCAAGCAGAGGGTTCCAGCCAGAGGAGCTGCTCCACTGGTCTGCTTGCGAAAAGACAAGAAAGGAGACGAGAGTGACGAGCAGAAGCACGCAACAGGTCCGACTGAGCCTGAAGTAAAGAAAGTCGCTGGGATCTGAGGCCCTGACCATTTCATGACCTAATCGGTACTCGTCGCGTACAGCACTGTCACTGGCACGCGTGAGCACGCGCAAAGCGTCACAGTCTAGACCACAATCAAGTCTGTGACACCACGGTCCCTCCCACAAGGGAGTCGTCATGATCTCAATGGTCTGAGGCGCATCAACTGATCTGAGCAGACGTGAGCAAACCCTGAGCGCTTTCGAGCTTGCATGTCTCCCGGCACAGAGCCGGCTTAATCGGATCACTCGGCGGACACGGCATCGGCGTCTAAAGGACACCCTGCCCCTGCCCACCCTGCGACGGCGGCCGGTTCCACCACCTAACCACCTGCATTGCTTGCACACGGTGCTCTTGTGACACCACGACGGAACGAGAGGACGGTCACGACTTTTGCAGTGGCGACCCTTGGCCCTCAACTTACGCCTACGGGACGGAAACCACATCCCGCTACAAGCAGCCCCACTGCAACAGAGCCCTCCACCCAGGAAGGCCCAAGCAAGGCAGCTCCACCGAAACTGAAAAACTAAGTCTCTGGCTTGCGCAACAGAAAGCGCACCGAAAAGTGCAGGAACGTTGCTTTCGTTGTCAGCAAAACAGGGTCTGAGTAGACCAAGTGAAAAGGACCTATTACCCAGGTCTGAGTCAAAAGCACAAGTGCAAGTAGGCAGCCCCACTTGTACAACTCGAGGGTGAAGGAACTCAAGAGGCTCCACCACCACAGAAGACTCCGCGTTGTACACCCCGGCCATGGCAGTATCCGCGCGGTCGAAACTAATTAAGGAGCCCGGGGGGGGCCAAGGTTTAATTGCATCCAAGGTGCCAGTACTGAAAGAAGACGGTTCAGCAGCGGCAGAGCTGAGCAAGCAGCAGAAGCAGCAAAGCAAGAGAGGGAAGCGGGGACCGGGGGACAGGCTCCGGCCCCAGACGGGCGTCTTGCATCTTTTCGAATCTTGATCTTCTTTGATCGCTTTCTTATTTCGGAGCTCTTTGAAAGCTTTCTTGACTTCTTTTTGGACCCCAGGGGAGGGGTTCGCACTTGGGACTTTCAGCAACGGTTGCATGGCCAAGCAACCGCCTCGCCGCCACCTCGTGAAGGTAAGTCAGTTAGGGATAGCCTTATGTAACTCCCGCGCCCACCCGCAAACGCCTTACACGTTTTATACCAAGGGTCCCCCCTATACTTCCCAATATTCCCTATAAAAATCCCTATTCCTGACTTCCCCACCTCGCCCGATCCCCTAGCAATTCTCCCCCTAAATCTTTTGTGCTAGGTATCAACATAATTTATCTTTACAAATATTATTGAAAAGATAAATTAAACGAGCTTCCTATTCATTAACCTTCTTCACCTTATATGTATCTCCGTCTTTAGCGATTTCGTAATATTCTAAGGTGCTTGGTTTGGGTTCTCTGATTTCTCCATTGTTGAGCTTGTTAATATAAGTGTTTCGTTTGTTTATGTATGTTGTGTCTTTAATCGTAGGCGGTTTGTTTGTAAAAGAGTTTTGATTATATTTACTGTTGATTGTATTGATTAGCTTAGTGTCTAGGTTTTGTATAGTGTTGGTCAGGTCTCTCAGTGCTGTTTCTAAGCTTTCGGACATATATATTAAACTATATATTTTTAAAACTTTTGTTTTAAAACTTTACAAACACATTTGATTTTATAGCGCTTGATTTTCTTTTAAATATTCGTATATCATATCTGCTCTATTATTCACATGATCTATAAAATTGGCATCTGCTAGATTTTTGTAGAATGTCTTTTCTGTCTCTTTTATGATTGCTTTGATTTTTAACACTCTGTCATATTTTTCTTTCGCGTATCTCATTTCCAGTTTCTTTATTTCTTCGTCAAATCTAATATCCATTTCTCGCATTTCTTTTAAAATAAGTGTAGCGTTTTCTTTGTATATGCTTTCACATGGGTCTTTGCCTGTCGTGAGATCATACAACGTTTTCAACATATATAATAAACTATATATTTTAAAACTTTTATTTTAAAACTTTTCTTTGTTACTTGCTGCACAGTTACAGCTCTTACAGTAAGCTACGCAGTTCTCTATGGTGTGGCAGATGTCATTATTTCTTCGTTGAGCCGTCAAATTGGTATGTATGTTCCCCTTTATCATTTTCAAACTAAACTCTATCCCACATTTTACACAGCAGCCGCTTAACCTTTCCATAAGCCAGTCTGCAGTTATATAATGCTTATGTTCAACCTTTCTTTTTCCCGCGTGGTCTTGCTCTTTGTATCCCTTAACCTTTCGACACATATAGTTATAAACGCAGTTTTTATTGAACACATCCTCTTTAACATCCGAGCTATACTTAAAGAAATATACCTTATTTAAATCGGTGCTCCTCGTTATCGCTGTGTATATCCACTCCTTGGTCACCAGCCAGTGATTATAATCAAATATCGTTATGGCCTCGTCTATGCTACTGCCTTGTACGCTGTGGCAGGTATAGCAGGAAGCGTATATGAAGTGCTTCCTCAAACTATCTATCGGTACCTCTTGCGGTTTCCCCTCCGCCTCATCGCATAAAACCACTGTTTCGGGATTTATGTTTTGGATGACATACCTAAAATTCACATTAAACTTATACCTCGTCGTTTTTAAATACTCCCTGCATATCATCACCTCGCCTACCTCGTATTCAGCGGTTCTGTTTTCTGATTTCCTTATCTCCCTCGCTACTTCCCTGCAGGTGTCGTTCAGATATGCTATGTTGTTTTTATTCAGGCTTATCACCTTCGTATATTTAAAGTATCGTTCGATCAGCTCCTTCGGTTTTACATTGTTTATAAAAATGTCGTCGTATATGTTGGATAGTTTTTCTTTATCTTCCTTGGTTTTTAGTCTCTTGCATTCCTTAAGGTAAATACCATATTTGAAAATCTGATCTATACACGAGTTCATATAAGATTCGTGTTCCTGTATGTTGGTAAGCTCATTTACCGGCTTTAATTGCTTACCGTCTCCTGTTCCTATGATTATCAGATCAGGATTTTTTTTCACAAATTCCCTTATTCTGTTTAAGACGCCTAAACCGTTAAAATAAACTTCGTCGAAAACCACTGCATCATATCCGCTATAATCCATCGGTTCTAGCCTCTCCTCGCCTACAGATATACCGAAAAACTTATTTACTGTTATAGCTTCCTTCCCGTATTTTTGAACCAGTTTGTTAGTGGGACAAACAAATAATACCCTCATGCCCATCTCTCCCATTCTCTCGCATATATACGACTTGCCTGACCCAGCATATTTAGCCCTTATCATAACATGTTTTGCCTGCGTTATTTTTCCTATGATGTCTGGCATATCGTATTCGTCCTGTATCTTCAGCTCTACATTTTTATGTGTTGCTATTCCTACTGCTTCGTTTGTTTTTGGCTCGTACATTTCGGATGGGAGCAACACCCCTTCGTCTTTGCTTATCCTCCAGTTCCCTATACCCCCCTGTTCCGTTTTTAATACCTGTTTCGCCTTCTCCGCTTGGGTTTGGCTTATGGTGAAGGCATCTGTTTTTACACTATATACCTGTATCCTGTTATCAAGTAGCCTATGGTAATCCTGATACATTTTAAAGTTGTGCCCCTGTAGCAAAAGCTCTTTTATGTAAATAAACCCGTTTTTAAGTCTGGATTTATCGGAGACATTCACTATGTAATATGCTTCTCTTTCTTCTTCTATGCTGTTGCTGACCAGCGTCTCGTCTTCTGTTTCGTATAGCTCCTCCGATAATTCGTAGTCCGTTAGCTTGTGTATTTTCCCCCCGTGCTTGGCTTGAAAGTCGCAGGCCTCGCCGATGTTTTTAAATACTATGCTTTTTTGGTCCGTGCTCCCTGTCTTCTCCAGAAGCCCTATATTAACATTTGCGATTAGCTTCTTTACCAGTTTGTCGAGATGCTCGTCGTTGCTTATTTTCTTTCCCCACAGTTCCCCGATCAGGTCTTTGTAATTGACCCTGTGAATGAACGAGGGGACCTTATAATACATTATTTTAATGCCTGTTGTGTTAAGTTGCTTGAGATACTTCCCATAAATTAGGTTGAACTTCTTGTTAAGCATGATTTTTAAATCGCCCTGCGCCTCTACAAAATACAGCGTGTAATCAGATAGCTCCATATAATCCACACACTGGTATATTTTCCACTTGTCAAATTGGTTAAACACTGGGACTTCTTCAATATCCCTAAGTCTCCCTGTGAATGCTTTTGATATATCGGCTTCGACTACTTTTTCAGGAAAGCCTTTTTTCTTAATAAACAGTCCCGAAGCTACTATGGTCTTCGCCTGTTCGTAAATATTGAGGTCCTCCTCGTTGTAAAAGGACTTGTGTAACGGATTAAAAAGGCTTTTGTTAAACTCGAACATCGCCTTGTTCATATTGTTATAGGTCTCCTCGTCGTCTATCGTTATGTTTCCGTCTGCCGTGTCTCTTATTAAGTTCTGGGATTTTATTATAAATCTCGTCCTGTTAAAACGGGCTTTTATTTGCGTCACTATCCCCGCCTGTAATGTTATCGATGGCTCGTATCCCGCCCCGACCATTTCAAAAAAGATTTCTGTCAGGTTGTTGTTTTCGGGGATCATGTATTTCGTAACCGTTTCTTTTTTCTCGCCTTTCGCTTTCGGTGGCTCTACATGTTTTAATAAGTCGTCGGTGTTTCTGAACATTATGTATTCTGGTGGTTCTTCCTTTTCGTTTAAATGGTAATCGGTGGTGGCTTTCACTATCAGGTTTTTCCCGTTCCCTCCGGTTTGCTCTAAGCTTTTGATATCCTCGTTAAACGTGTATATGTGGCTGTTCTTCACCAATGCGAAAAATGGCTTGATGTTGTATTTTGATGTTTCGGGGTCGTGTCTGTAAATGATGTTTAAAAACTGATCGTATATTCTGGCTGGTATGTTAAACTCTCTAAAGACCTTGTCCATATCCGATATACTAGCGCCTTTGTTGTAAAAATCGTCCCTCCCCGTGATTTCCATAATCCTATTTACCGTTAATCTCTTCCTTCTGCGATCGTCCATGAGAGTATCGCCGTAAAAATCGACGAGGGCGTTTTTCCAACATTGATTTTTCGTGTGCTCTGTTTTTTCCATAGCTCCCTTTAAATATCCCATGCTGGGCTTTACCTCTGTTAAAACGTACCTGTGATAAATGCTTACATTTTCCCCTGCATCGGTTAAGTCTTGTTTCGTTATGTCTATCTTCTCTCCGTTTTTCTTTACCAGCTCTACACCTTGAATTTTAATAGCATCGAAGACGTTGTCATAGTATGCCGATAAGTCCTCCATCAGTTGCTTAAAATCCTTGTCAGTGCTCATGATTTTAATCAGTTCGTTAAATTCGGGGTTTGGGACTTTATCCATAGTCGTATGGTCCAAAATCTGGTTGTCTTTGTATTTTTCGTTCAGTTCCTCATATTCTGCTTCTCCTTTATAAAAGTGTCTAAAAATCATTTTTTTAATCCATGATTTATTAAAATCCTTTGCTTTTACTGTAGCCTGTCTTATGTCAAAGTTTTCTATGTAATAACGTCTTCCACCTTTACTAAAAGCTGGTTTAATCTTCGCTTTTGCGGGGTCTCTTATGTTATAGCACTGGAAATTAACTAAATATGTGTCTCTTTTGTTCATCTCCTTCGTCTCCGCCATTCTTTCCTTTAATGGTTTCCCCTTCTTCTTTAAATCCCTTATTTGCTCGTTGTATCTGGTAAAAGCTTTGTCGTATGTCTTTTTGTTTTTTGAGGTCAGTCCCTTTATCAGATTTTCAGCGGTAGCTACATTGCTGATTTTTCTGTCCCCATAAAGCTTTATAATTTCATCTATCCTCTTCTTTGTCGTTTTGTTTGCCTCCTTGGTTGTCTGCTCCTTGAGCTTGTTGAGATTGTTAAGGTTACTCCGGATAAACTTAGTCATATAATAACCTAGATATATATTATATTATATATTTTTTTTCTTTAAATACTTTTCTAAAGAATTGTTTTAAAAGATTGCCTGTGTTCATGCGATATTTTAAAACAAAAAAAGCCTCTGAAACAATTTAATAAACTTGTGTTTATTAAATGGTTTATCTTAGTCTATCCTCTAAATAATCATGTAGCTCCTGTTCTGTTACGTTATATTTATGTTTAGTGTAAATTTGTAAAAAATCAAACAATACTAAAAATATTGTTTTTACTATCTCTTTGTCTTCGCCTGTATAAATGTATTCTATATTAGTAAAATCTTCTTCTTGATAATCATATCGTAGTAAGCGATTTAATAAACTTACTGTATCTTTACCCCCGCTTAGCGTTTTTGAAATATATTTTAACATCTGTTTCTTCAATGGGTGCTGTGAATGTTTTATTATTTCTCTGTATTCTCTTCTTGTTATTATTAGCAGTTCTGCGTCGTCATAAGTCCAATTGTCTAAAAAGCGAAATAACATTCTTTTAATTATTTGGCTTTTTAGATAGTTTGTTTTATTTTTTGTAAAGTCACCGTATCTTTGTATATATCGTTGATTTTCATATTTTATTCTTTCGCATTTATTACACATATGGTATTCATCCAATATTTTTATATGTGCTTCAACTAAGTTTTCAGGCAATTTAAAACATAATAAATTATGTCTTGATTTGTTGATTTCTTCGCACTTCCAGCAATAACATAATTTAAACATCTCACTATCTAATATATGTAAGAAATATTTCTTTAAATACTTTTCTAAAGATTTTTTTTAAATATTTTTTTATCTTAAACCTTCAGCAACTCAAAGCGCATATATGGGCGACTGTTCCCTTTTACATAAAATAAACTCGTGTTGTTCTTCTGCTCAATCCTTTCTATTTCTTCGGTTTGTTGTAACCATTGGCTCACCCTTTCTTTTTCCCCAGGTTTCCTTTTCCTGTAAATTCTAACCTTATCACCGACAGATATATTAGGATATTTTCTACTTCTTACCGCCTGTTGGTGCATGTTGTTTCTTGCTTTCAGTTCGTTCTTCTCCTTCATCGCCTCCTTCGGTGTCATTTTAATTGCCGAGTGTTCCATTTTATTATTGTAGGTGAGCAATATTTCAAAAATATAGTCGGTCCATTGAATATTTGTTTTGCCTTTTTTCTCATCTGCTTCCACTCTTTTATAAAGCATATCCTTAAAGGTTCTAATTGCTCGTTCGCTGTGGTTTGCATGTGCTCTCGTTCTGTGGTGCTGTATGTTTTCCTTTTCCAAATATTCCTGTATGGATTTTGTATTCAATGCGCCTTCGTCGTCTGTAAATAGTATTTGTGGTTTCCCTCCCATTTTGTTTAAAGCCTCAATCATACCAGCTGCGATATTACCCTCGTCTTTGCTTTTTATTGGGACGACTGTCATGAAACGACTAAAAACATCAATCATAATAACCCCCACTTTAAATTTTTGATTTTCTAAGTCGTTGATAAAAAACAAATCCATTTGAAATTCGTAAAAAGGTTCGGGGGCGACAAAGGTATTGCGCCCCCTTATTTGCTTTTTCTGCTCCACATTTTGCCTAAAAAAATTATCAACATCGGCCATCGTTATAGATTTATCTTTCTCTCTTGCATCTTTTAAGGTTTGCTTTTTGCTTCCGAAACCTGCTTTATCAAAATAAATCGCATTTATTATATCATTCTTTTTATTATCCGGTTCTTGGCTCATAATAAAAAGGATGAGATTTTTATGTTAATGATAATAATCTCTTAATGTACTTCTCCATAAATAAGGCGTCTTCCTTTTTCATTTTTCTATCGCAAATCTCCTTGTAAAAATCAACCAAAAAGGTTTTTAAATTAATTTCATATTTAACCTTCATAGTGTTTCTTATTCTTTCTTCGTCTTGTTGTTGGTATTTCTTCATCCAGTTGTCATAAAATCGCCCTCCTTTGTAAAAGCTGATACAGTGCATTACATATTTGATATATCCCAGAGAGATTTTATTTAATTGTTGCTTTGTTTTTGTTGTTTTTAAATGCTGTTTGATATCCTTTATATTGTAGCTCCATATAATATTATGTATGTTATAGTCTCTGTTTAATGTAATAAATCTTTTATGATGGTAAAACTTGCACCTTTCGCATTTTAGATAAGGTTTAAAATTATTTTTTAAATATTCCGGTAAAAGCGTTTTACACAACAGGGCCAAAGTGACATTATGCTCGTTACACTGGTCACACACCATCTAACATATATAAGAAATATTTCTTTAAATACTTTTCTGAAGAATTTTTTTTAAGATTTTATATTAAAAAAATACACCCATCCACCCAGAACTGGACGAGCATCCACCCCCCGAACTGGATGAGCATCCACCCCAGAACTGGACGAGCATCCACCCCCGAACTGGATGAGCATCCACCCCAGAACTGGACGAGCATCCACCCCCGAACTGGACGCGACCAATTACCATTAGAACCGCCTCTATCCATTAAATTGGTGGATGCCCATCCCTTTTTTGGTGGATGCCCATCCCCTTTTTTGGTGGATGCCCATCCCCTTTTTTGGTGGATGCCCATCCCCTTTTTTGGTGGATGCCCATCCCCTTTTTTGGTGGATGAGCTTCCCTGAGCTCCAAAATCCCAAAACTTTTAAAATTTATTTTTACTAAAAATATTGATATTATTAGTAAAAAATAAATTATTGCTCCTCCTTCTTTGTTTTCTTTGTCTTAGGTTTTTTGGCAGTTTTGTTTTCTTCTTCTTCTTTTTTTTCTTCTTCTTTTTCTTCTTCTGTTTTATCCTCAGGTACAGTTTTTAATAAAACAGCTTTCTCAGCTGGAATAATTTTTCTCCCCTTCTTCTTTTTTATATTATCCAGCTCTTCCAAGTTTAAATTATCTAATTTAATCCCTTTGTCGTTTTCCTCCAATATTTTATTTAATATCTCTCTCTTCTTTCGTTGCTCCGCGCTTTTCTTTTTTGCTTCCCAGTATTGGGTTTCCTGTTTCTTTTTGTGATAGTAGAGCCTTTGGTATATTGCCAGTTGCTCTTTTATTTCCTCTAATGTTAGGTCTTCCGGTGACTTTGACATAGACATATTATACTATATAATATTATGTATAATATTTCTTTAAAACATTTTTTTCTTAAAAAAGTTTTTTAAATAATTTTTTTAAATAAAATTTTTAAATAAAATTTTTAAATATAATTTTTAAATATCATTTTGTGATTTATCGCGCCTCTTCTTATTATACCACATCTTATGATACTCATCCGCTTTGTCTAAACAAACTCTACAAATCTTATTAATTTTTTTGTTTTTCATGAGGCTGTGGTATTGTTCTTTATCTCTCCATTTCTGACCATTTCTGACAAACAGCACACATTCTATAATTTTCAAAATCCACTTTTTCGTGTTTTTCAAAAGGCTTAAATGTTACTTTTATTTGGTCTGTATGTCTTATCGTAGGAAACATATATATATTAATAAACATTTTTCATATTTCGGCCTGAATATGAAAAATGTTTAAGGAAACTAATTAAGCACCCGCTTATGTGGTGCTATTGAATGTGTCGCGATACGTCGCGAATGCCTCGCGAGGGACACGAAGTCTCGCCGACGCGTCCCCTTCTCGCGTTCATCCAATGTGAAACGCTACCGTAGGGGGGATTGGGGAAATTCTTCTCTCCTTCTTCTGAGGGTTGGCGTGTTTGACTGTACCGAAAACCCGGATGGGCTTTTATCTGTCACAATAGTATATATTTTACTTTTTAAATATTATTCTTTTTTCTTGGTATTTTTAAAGTTTTTTATGTTTTGTAAAAAGGTTTTCAATATTTCTAATGTTATGGTACAGCATCGTCTGTATTTGGGTTGTTTTATTATTGCTTTTTCAACAGCCTCCAAATTCTCAATAGCTTCTATGTAATCATCGTAAGAGTTCATATATAAAATTACGATATATTTTTCTATGTAATATATAATGAGCGAAACACCCATCATCAAACCTATAGACATACCGGAATATAAATATAAAAATTCAAAATACGACATGATGCCCTCGTTGCCCTTTCGCGGTATATTGGTGGCTTCTTCAACGGGAGGTAAAACCGTTCTGATACAAAACCTGATTTTAAATATATATAAAGGTTCCTTCGAGCGAATTTTTATTTTTAGTCCTAGTGTGCATGTCGATGACACATGGAACAGCGTAAAAACATATATAAAGGAACAAATGAACGTCGATACAGAAAAGGAAAAAACCTACTTCGAAGAATACAACCCCGAAGCTTTAAACCAAATAATAAGCACCCAGCACAAGGTCATCGACTACCAAAAGAAGAACAAGCAAAAAGGCTTACATTCTATTCTGATCGTTATCGACGATTTCGCTGACGACCCTAAATTCGTGCGCTACTCTAGTATCTTACATAGCCTTTTTACGAGAGGTCGGCATAATGCTATTTCGGTTCTCTTATCCACTCAGAAATACAACGTCCTGGCTCCGATCGTTCGACTGAATGCTTCTGCTTTGTTCATCTTCAGGCTTAAGAATATGAACGAGGTTAATAGTTTTTTAGAAGAAAACTCGGCTCTTGTGAATAAGGACGAACTCTACGAGATGTATAGATTGGCAATAAACGACGCCCCGTATTCGTTCTTATACATAAACACCAACGCCAAGGATATTAACAGGATGTTTTTTATAAGGTTCGAACGCAAACTCACAATAGCAGAAGATTAATAATATTATTCAATCATAATATTATTAAATTAACGAATAATTACACAAATTCACAGGTGGTAATTTGTAATAGATTTTATCGCTCTTCTTTTCCTTTATTTCTTTTATGTCCCTTATCATTTCTTTCAATGCTTTAATTTGCAATCTGTCGATGTTACTCAGATCCAATTCGTTTTCGTTGATGTCGTTTATTTGATTAATACTATCGTTCTGATTATCGTTTTTTGACATTCTACCGCCCATGTATATTTATTACTTGAGTTTATTTTTAAACTAAAGTAATAAATCTTTCATTTAGGTTTTTTGTTATGCTTTTTATACACACTATCCCAAAATTTCGGATTGGCATTATAACGAGCTTCTACTAGCTTTTGGTGTTCTTTGGTGTTTATATGTTTCATATTTTCCTTTTCTGTTTCGTCCGTTGGTCTCTTCAATCCACATTTACACATATAATATTTTGTTCCCATGTATTACTATTAATTAGATTTATTTTTCATGAGATTTTTTAAGCTTTGTTAATTCCCCTTTTATATAGGTTATGGACCTTTTCATCTCCTCGTTCTCTTTTATGGTATGTTGCAAAGCGGACCAAAGAATGGGCACGCACATAGAATAGTCAAACCTCAGATATCCATCTTTTCCCTTTATAACAACGTTGTCCCACTCCACCGGCATCTTCTCGGTTAAAAAGTCGTTGGCGATGAAACCGCAATGGGACTTGTCGCCGTGCTTCTCTTTATCTATATACTTATAAGTTTTGGGAACAATGTACTTTATCAGCTCAATGGCTTTTTTGGTTTCTAATTCTTTGATGTTTTCTTTAAGTCTTTTATCGGACGAGGGTCCTATAGAACCGGAGTAAGTAATGTTGCCTATAATATCGATGCCGGCATCTGCAACAGTCAAGACGTTTTTAGTTCCTATTTCTAGTATCGTGTCTCCGTTTGTGTCAGGATTTCTAAAAAATATTTGGTCTATGGGTCCTGCTAATTGTGTATGTGTGATACTTGCTTTTTCAAAGAAATTAACAGAACTGCCTAATACTCTGAATTCGGGCGTGCCGGTTGCTCCGATATCCACATCGAAATCACCTTCGGATGTCAATTTGCCTATTGTATTAACTGTGTCATTAAATACCGTTGCTTTATTTAATGTTATTCCTGCTACATCGTTTAATTGAATAAAAATATCAGATGGTGTCGGATCGGCTAACCTGTTAGATTGGATACAAAAATTCTGCTCGATTGTTGCAATATGATTTAATGAAAAATTGGCGTTTGATTGTTGGTATATTCTTCCTCTGCTATTTATTAAAACATTATTGTTAAAGGTGTTACTCGTTCCGTTAAAATTACAATCCCCGCTAAAATTAGCAGAACCGCCACCCGCTACATTTAATCTCGTTGCTCCTCCTGCTATTGCTCCAATACCTAAATTATTACAATACACCGCCCCTCCCGCTGTTGCTGTATTCAATAATAATAAGCTCTGGCTATCATTTGATGTATTGTAAGCATTGATATTAAACGAATGCATTTTGATATAGCCTTGTGCGTTTTTCACTTGTAAAACTGCCGACGCGTCTGTAGTATTTTTAAATATTTCAATACCATTACCATTAGTTGATGTTATGGTATCTCCGTTCATTGTAATATTATTATCAACTTCTAAACTATCAACTTTCGTAGCTCCTCCTACCGATAAAAAGTATCCGCTTTCGTTTGCTTTACCTATTCCTACTTCTGCACTTGTTAAGCTTCCTAGTCTCATCCTGTTAGAATTATTCACCGCTGAATTATCGTTTAAAATCATAATGTTACCGTCTTCGGTATTGGCATTGGTGCATTTTAAATTATTATTAACATATATCCACTGGGCCGTCCCGTCTCTAATTCTTAGCGTTGGATTTGTATTATTAGACACTCTCCATAAAGAAATACCATTAGTAGAAATTGGTAATAATATCGTATCGTTATTAAATGATACGGCTCCGTTAATAAACAAATGCTTAAAAAACGTTGTTCCGTTTGTTGTGTTATTGCACTCTATGTAAGTGTTCGTGTCGGTGTCGTCGTTAGTTCCGTTAATTAATCTTATGGCACTCGCCGTTTCATTTATCGATAAATCCAACGAGACGTTGGCTTTCGTGGCGTTTGTGTATCTTTCAATACTTGTATTAGCATCCACCAATTCAATAGGATTGCTAACACCTCCTCCTCCTCCGCTTACTCCTGCTATTAATCCATCCACCTCGCCCTTATTGTAAAAATTCGTTGTCAGTTGCGAAGTAGTCTGATAATTTGCTGTTAGAGTTGCCGTTGTCGCGTAAGGAGCCAAAGCCGTTGCATCAATCCAGTTATTGGCGTCTATCTCTGGTTTTGTGTAATAGTCATTATTTAACTGTGTGTTATTTTTATAATTTGCTGTTAGCGTTGCCGTTGTTGCATAAGGAGCCAAAGCCGTTGCATCAATCCAGTTATTGGCGTCTATTTCGGATTTAGAGTAGAAATTAATATTCAATTGTGCGGTTGTTTGGAAATTATTAGATAAATTATTGTTGATATCGGTAATAACCAAATCTTGACCTGCGACATCTGCTATAATAGGTGCTAATTGCGTATCTAACTGCGCCTGAGTTATCCCGCCTCCTCCTCCTCCGCCAACTTCAATATTCGCTATTTCGTTATCTACATAATCTATTGTTGCGTACTGATCGCTTAATTCGGATACACCCGTAGAGAAAATCTTGAATATTTGATTTGCGTAAATCGTTTTCAGGTTATTTACAGTAGCCATTATTAAATTAAGTAGATTATATTTAATTTAATAATGATATATTTTTGTTTCTTCCTCCTTCTTCTGTTGCCGTTTCTCCCGCTTCTTTCTGTTTATCTCTTCTTTATTTGCTTCATAATATGCCTTCTTCTGTTGTTTGTAATATTCTTTCTTATTTTGATAACATTTTTTCTTTGTCTCTGACACTGCCTCTTTATTACGTTCTCTGTATTGCTTGTCATATTCAGCCTTATGTTCTTTGTGTTTGTTTGCGTATTCCTTATGTTGTTCTCTTCTCGCTTCTATATTATCGTGGTAATTTTGTTTGCTCTTCTCTTTAATATATTCTTTGTTGTCTTGGTAATGTTCTTTTCTATCCCTTCCTTCAATTCTTCCGTTTAAGGTTGCCATTTCTCTAATGAAATGTCCCTCTCTTGCTCTTAACTGATCGTTGTTTTCACATGGGTATTCTTCTATGAGTTCTATGTAAAAGTTTTCTATTCCTAATTCATTCATTTTTTGGTAAATACGGTTGTTATTTTTTACATCCCTCTGCGTGTCGCTACGATGCTTTGCCATTCGCTTACATAATGGTTGCGTTGTGCTTCCTATATAAATATCATTTGTAATCGTGTTTCGGATACAGTAGATTTTACCGTTATTATAGTCTCTGGACATACACGACACCATATATTACTATAAATTAATATTTCTTTATATCAATTTATAGCATCAAATTAAATCAGTCTAAAACCGTACTGGCACTTTCCGAGAGCTCGAATACATGCTCGCTCACCATGGTAACGAACACACGTTCGATACCTAAGGCGAAATTTTGGTTGGATCCTTTGATTTTAAAAGTTATAAGAGATCCCATTTTCGTATTACTTCCAGTAAAATTAACGTCGGGCTGCTTATCGAAATTTATACCTCCGATGAACTTGTCGTTGGCGTAGCGATAAATATCAATGCTAAAACCGTCGTAATAAGGGGACATCACATTTACGGCCCTTCGTAAGAAATACATAAACTCGGCGATGCTCGTGATTTCTTGCTCGGGGAACTTCTTGTTGGCTATTTGGATTTGTGCCGAAATTTGCCTGTTGCTGTCGATGACGCCTTCCAGGTTGTCGATCGTCACAGCCATAGGGTGAAAAAAGTAATTCCACTTCTTCCGGTCGTAGTTTCCCGCGGTGTTGTCGTTGTCGATGTTGCTGTTGCTGAAGGTGAAGAACATCTGAGAGAGGCGAGTAGAAGATTTGACGATGTTCATGTTTATCTCGGTGTTTCCATTCGAGAAGGTTTGTGAAAAACTGTGATAGGCGGGATAAACCATCCTGAGCCTACCCCCTTTCAATAAATGCGAAACTATGTTATTATTAACGGTATTATCGACCTGGATCAGCTCACAGCGAAGGATCGCGTTTTGAATGGACCAGCTAGTTGTCGTGTTTCTTTCGGTAAAATATTTTCCGTTTTCGTCGTCCGTCGCTTGGTCTGCTCCGTTTGCCGCCGGATTGATTACGGGCTCTGACGCATCGGAAACGATTTCGAAGATAAATTCGATCGGGCAATACCGAATTGGCGGATAATACCCAGATTGAACAAACCCACAACAAGGCTTATGTCCCATCCGCACGAATTTTCCTTGTTCTATTCCTGTGGTATTTAATCTGGTAAGCTTAGGTAAAACTATACCTCTGTCGTTTCTACTGGTGTTTGCTGTCGCGTCGTGTCCTTCTATGCTGTAAGCGTAAAGTCTGTTAATTCTGCTGTCGTATCGCGTGAGGCAACCTTCCTGAATGTCGTCCAGATTTCGCACTTCTTCGGATTTGAAGGATTTCATTTGTTCGCATACCTGATTGTAGTTGTCTATATCGTTTAACTGCTGTCCCGCTCCGTTGCATCTGTAGCGAGTGAAGAAGGCGTGGCTTTCACCCAAGGGTCGCAAATATTTATTGGCGTCAGTGTCGGTATTGACCAAGTCGAAGAATAAAGAGACGCTGGATAAATCTAAATAATTGTTGTCCTCTCCTGTGATCACGAACTTTAAATATTTGTTTCCATTGGAGGCGCTAAATATGTTTCCGGATACGCTGGGGAAATGCACTTGCTTTCGATCGGTGATGTAGGCGGCGCTTTCGGGAAGCCCGAACTGGAGAGAGTTTATCATATTGGGCTCACTTTCGGCTATAACTAAATCCATTTGTATATACTTTATTTAGATTTTTTATTATTATTATTATTTCCATTATTATATTTTTTATGGGCGATCAAATTTTTGTCCGTCTTCTGGGATGGCGTTGTCAATTGCGGTTGTTCCACGGCTTGATCGTTTGTTTCAACGATGCTCCGTATCGCCTCGTACCCCGAATTGTTCATTTTGCGAACTATACTGTTTTTGAACCTGAGAGTTTCGGGAGGTTTCCCCACTCTCGCGATTTCCTTCTTGCGTCTCTCTTTGTTAAGCATAATATAACGTGCTTAGATTATATTTATATCAGGCGTATTCACCAGCGGGCAAGGTTTCGCTCACTCCTTCAAAGGCGTCTATATCGTGATTTTTCAAAGGGTTTAAGGTATCGGTATAAACGTTGATGGCTCCACCGTCTAAGGCACTCACGACATCCCCGACCTTTCTAAACCTCTTGTGCTGTTCCGTGTTGGGTTTAAAGCCCATGCTGAAGGTGGGGCTGTTGTATGTCCTAGTTTTCAAATTACGATCTGGAAAATCTTTAGCTAATGTCAAAACCACCGGACCCGCCTGACTGTGTCCCACCAGTTCCGAAATCTGCGGGTTCTCTTTCAGTATTTGTTCTGCGGCTATGTATCTTTCCATATCACGCACACCGCCCAAAACACCGAAGGGCAATTTCGTAAAATTCTCCAACCAATTAACGGCGCTGGTGGTTCCACCTACATACATTTTATTACCTCTTACATAGATTTTATTGTCAGTGTCGTACGCCATCCTGAGACCTTGAGTGTTCGTAATCTTGTTATTATCCTCTAGCATTTTGTTTATCTTGGTTTCTATTTTGCTCATCGTACGTTTATATAAATAGAGTATAATTTTAATCTTTTGTTAATATATACAGTATGAGTTTTAGACCGCTTACTTACAAAAAAATATATGTAAATTCAAAGTACCGGACCAACGACAGCAAGACGTCTTCCAACTTCCAGATCGAATTAAGAGAAAATTTTGAAATCCCCGACGGGACGATAGCCCAAATACACGAGGTAGCAATTCCCAACACGTGGTATAGTATAAGCAGCAACAACAACAATTTATACTGGAGGCACCAAGTTTTACCGCCCGCAACACCGCAGGGCATCACCTACACGAGAATAGTCATTCCAGAAGGCAATTACACGGCACCCGAACTAGCCACCGAAATAGCCACGCAATTAAACGCCGTCTTCGATAATGTAGGAGTTAGCAGAACCAACAGCTACAGCGGAACATACAACAACCTAACGAACAAAATCACAATATCATCGAATTATACCGAAGTCATCTTCGTTCCTCTAACAGACGCGGATGTTCCCGGATTTGTTGGGTCCTTCTCCAATTCGGTAGATCTCAATAATCTGAACAGCATAAACGAGGTTCTGAGCTTTACCGAAACCGTCGGCGACAGTTTCACCTCTGTAAATCCCTGGGTGACGGGATTTATTATTTTGCTGCCCTACCACGATCTCTACATATCGTGCCCCGAGCTTTCCAACAACAATTTTCACAGCCCGACGAGTTTCACGAACGCCATAGTCAAGAAGGTCCCCGTGAATGCCCCCTTCGCCGGTATCGTTGCCGACAGCTACGGTATCACCGATTACGATTACATCAACGTCTCAAGACGCTCTATAAGGCGACTAACTTTTAGGATAACCGACGAGAGGGGCAACTTCATAAACCTAAACGGGGCCAATGCCTCTTTTAGCATCCTCTTTCATAATACGGATATGATGTGAAAACCGAAAGAAAATATATAGAATATTATATAGATGACCGAAGAAACTAAGGAATTGCCCCCCGTTGATGAAAACCCAGAACCCGAGGAAGCAAACCCCGAAGAGGCGCCCAGCGAAACCACCGAGACCAAGGAAGAACAGAAGCGAGTTAAAATCACAGAAGTCGCCAAACAAAAGGGAGAATGTAAGGACTGCAAGAAAACGATGTGCATGAAGTCCCTCAGATATTCCCACCCCGCAAAATGCGAAGGGAAGCCGAGCGACATATTACAAAAGCCCGTCAGAAAAAACAACCTGAAGCCAAAAATTAAGGTTCAAAACTTAGCACCCGAACCGGAAGAAGACAACGAAATCTTTACGAACGAACCGCAACAATCATACCAACAACCTAAGCCTTTAACGAAAGCTGTTGTGCCAAGTGTTCCAACGCCTAAAACAACAACCGTAGTACAACAGCCTGTTAATCCTTATGCTAATCTCAACCAAAGCCAACTATTACAATTGCAACTGAGATCGATGAATTCGGAAATTCAAAGGAGGAGACAGGAGAAGGCCGAGATGTTGGGAAAAGCTATGTTTTCTTCAAGAAGTAAAAAATCTAAATAAATAATATATATATATATATAATACATGGTCTTATTTAACAGGTACAAATTCGCGCAACAAAAGAAACAGAAAATGAAAAAGTCCCTGGACAATCCCGTAGTGGAAGACGTGGGCGGAGCCTCTTTTAATAAACACAGCCTAGACTATCTTATGAAGCTCAAAAAAGAACTCGAAGGAAGAGAGGCGCAGGTAGCGAACATGTCTTTGAAGCGGAGACTGTTAGAGGGACAGATGAAAGCAAACTACGAGATCGAGTTGAACAGATTGAAAGGGGAGATGCACAACCCGAGAATACCCGAGACTTCTCTAGAACATCTGAAAAAAAGATCCGAGATGTTAGAAAAATTGAGCGATGCAATTTTCTAAATAAAGATATAATATAGAATGGAAGTTAAACAAGCGAGACGAAAACCACAAAAAAACTTAACCAAAACCGAAAAAATACAATTTCACAGGCGGTCGCGATACGAAGACATTATAGATTTAGTGAATGACAACGAGGAGGCCCTAAAACCCTTTCCTAACAGAGACGCCGTATTCTTCAAACAGAGCAACAAGGGGACCCGTTTTGATGGCAAAGATCATTTGGATAAGCTTAAGGTTCAAGAAAAACAGATCGCCGACAGAGTGGCGAGAGAGCTGATGTTACGACAATACGCCTCGGACAACGAATTAACACACAGAGCCTTATTTACGCAACACGACAACGAAGGACCTCAGGTATTCAGCATGGAAACCAACGACGCCGCCACCGAAGATTTCGGAAACGGCGACGATTTCATGGATCCGCAAGAAGGGGACCCGAGTTACACGAACGCACAATTAACGGAGCTAATACAAAGAGCCGAAGACGCCAGACGCAACAGCAACCAAGCGATAACCGAAGCACACGCCCAACAAATGGAGGTAGATCAACAGGGAGGCGACGGCGTTTTACACAGCTTAGGCAGAGGTTTAGCGAGAGTGGGGCAAAACATAGCTTCGGGAGTGGCGGCAGGGCAAGATTTGCGAACAGCGGCAATAACTGGAGTAGCAGAACCACTGATAAGCGGCGTCGGGGACATGGTAATGAGACGAATATTGCCACAGCCCCGCCCCTTGCTGGACATCGACCAAGCCGTTAGAAACGCAAACGCCCAACGACCTGCACTGCCACCGAACGGTAATATTTTAAGCCCTTCTATAATCTTACAACCGCACCAGCCCAACCTAGGAGCAACACAGCAACCTTTACCACCCGCCGCGGCACAACCGGCATTGCCAGCACCAGCACCAGAACCGGCACCACCGCCGCGACCGGCACCGACGCCGAACTTTCAGCGAGGCGGTTCATCGAGCTCAAGCGGCAACGCAAACACACAACAACCGCCACAACAGGAACAGCAAGAAGAAGCGAGACCCGCCCCCAAACGACGAATGACAAAGAAAACCAATTTGAAAGAAAGCGCCAGAGCCGACGCCACCGAAACCAGAGAAGAACAAAACATGAGACCCGCCATTATCCCCAGTAAAATAGGAATACAAAGGCTTAGAGAGGTATTTGAAGACGCCAACAACAAAAAGACAATAACCGGCGCCACTTACAGAAAGTTCAGGAGTGGCTATAACGCGTGGATAGGAGCGAAGGGAGACCCAGCGATGAAAAAAGCCCACCTAAAAGAATTGCAAAAACTCTATCGGGATACGGTCTATGGGTCTTGAGCCAAAGCTTGAGCCAGAGCTTGAACCGAAATAATCTTTCTTCTCTTCTTTCTCCCGAACCACTAAACCAAAAAGAAAAAAGCCTAAACCCTAAACCCTAAAAAGCCTAAACCCTAAACCACAATAAAAAATTCAATCAGCATAAAAATATTTCAATAAAATTATATCCTTTATTGAAATATTTTATTCTATTTCGCAAATATATTTTTATCCAATAAAATATTTATATTATAAAATATATTCTTTATAAAATATTCTTTATAATATAAAATGCGAACCCTTCCTTCGTTTTCACTCCACATCCTCATCAACATCCATTAGTGTATTTCCAGTGTTCTCACCGGAAATATTGGCGGAGAGGACAATACATACTGTCAGGATCTCGTCGCCAATGGTCAGTTGCTGCATGAACGAGGCGTCTCCATCAAGGTTATCGGCCCCGAAGTCGACTGTGATGTGGCGACCCATGACAGTGATGTAATCAATCCAGTTCAACGGAATGTCCTGAACCAGCCGAGATAGAGGAGCCAAACGAGGCAACGTCACAGGCTCGAAGGGGGCGAGAAGCCCGGGCTCATCGGGATCATAGATCCCGAACTCAAATGTGACAACTTGATCCGATGTCACTGTCGCGAGTGTCCCCATGACCAAGAGAAGCAGGGGGGCACAATCAACACTAAGGATGCGAAAACGGCTGCGGAAAGACACGAACATCAAAGATACAACATGTTGCAACACACGTCTCCCTATGCGGCGCGGCTCAGAGCAGTTCAAAGGGGGCATTTCCTTTTACCCTGTCCCTTGTGGCAACGATCGTCTGTAGTGCTCAGTTCGAGCGTTGAGGGCATCGACGCAGTTGTTGCATCGTGCCACAAAACTTTTTATTCAATCTACTTTAATTATCATCATCACAGGGGGCGGTTTTCAATTCTTTTTGGGCCTACCTACGGGTCTTTTAGTTGCGGGGGCTTCGGAACTAACACCGCCCCCGTTATCATCGTCACCACCAAGGGATAACTCATTGATAGGGGGCATTTCTTCATCAGTCCCGGTATTCCCACCTATATAATAGTGCTCAAGCCTCTCTTTCTTATCCTTACCATCATCGTTATCATCATCACCACCACCACCACCGCCGGCACCACCACCGGCACCCATCGGACCAGCTCCGGTGTTAGATGGAGGAATAGTGATGCGGGACCTATCTAAGGGGATTTGAGATAAGGTGCTGTAGAGGTCGGTCCAAGAGATATTGCCGGAGCTGTCCCCGAAGAGATTAACCAAAACCCCTTCCATAGTCCTAAGTTTTAAGGCCTCCATAGTCTTAATAAGGGTTTTTAACTCGGTTAAACCATTATCCACATCACCACAAAGCATATCGCACATGTGACCTAACCTTATACTGATATTGTTATTACTCCCTAAAACTCCGACCGCATCAGAAAGCTCCTTATCTCCTACGTTCTTAAATAGCTTCAGGAAAGTCTGAGTGTTAGGGGTTTTTGATGCGACCAGAGTTTTTTTAAGATCGGCGACGGAATCGTCGAACACAGGGCCCAAATTAGAATTTTCGATACGGGACAATAAAGATTTTAGTTCTTCATCTATAAGGCGGTCCCGTTGCCGTTTATTAGAATACCCACTAACCGGCTTAAAACCACCCTCACCACCTTCGCCCCTGCCCCGTTTCTTCGGGGCCCCGCCTATCTGTTCGATAAACCTTATACCCCTGTACTTATTGCGGCGCTCATCTCCGCTCACTTCTTCCTCGTCTGTGTCTTCAGAAGAAGACGACCCATGCAGCATGTCGAGCATGACCGTTCCGTTGGCTTCCTCGGATATGCGTGTTTCCACATGTGTAAGAGAACGGTAAAGTATCTGAACCGAGGCACATCTTTTTCATCGAAGACGACGAGCGGAGTTGTCGGGCTCGATGACGTGGCCTTATTTAACATGGAAGATAAAACCAAGTTACAACGAACAACCAACCATATTACCAAGACACAATCACGCTTTTGAATTGCTCAAGAGCCGCCGCATAAGAAGCCTCTGTCATGACCTCGGAAAATACAGCGTGAAATACACACACAACGGTTTTGCAACGTAAAGCAACCGAGCCGCCACCAATCAAGAAAGTTCGTAAGGGAGGCTGTTTGCAAAATTTTTCGAGCTCAAACGGCTGCGGAACAACACATATCATGCCGCCTTTCGCGAGTTTTCAAATGCAACATGTGGCAGAAGCAACAAGACAATCGCATCTCGCAAGTTTTGCAAGTCTCTTCAGTCCAGCGAGATTTTTATGAAACTACTGATATTGAATGTTTTGAGCCAGTGCATCAGCAGCCCTATCGACCTCGCCATCATTCTTGTTCATGCCCTCTTTCTGCTGTAGCTCGGCCAATGTCGTTTCCAACGAGTGGATACAGAGCGTCAGCTCTGTTTTTTTCACCTTCAAGTCATTCAGCATAATCTGAACCTTTGACATGTCTCCAGACTTGATAGCGTCATTCACATGAGAATATAGGCACCGCGAAAAGTCAGGATAAGTTGAAGCAGTCGAGGCCATGTTCCGAATTGGAAGGGCTAGCTATTCAGAGGCAGTTCGAGCAACAAGGCTATCAGAATGTGACGCTCTTCAGATTTCTCAACCTAAAACCTCAACAAAAGATTTAGGGGGAGAATTGCTAGGGGATCGGGCGAGGTGGGGAAGTCAGGAATAGGGATTTTTATAGGGAATATTGGGAAGTATAGGGGGGACCCTTGGTATAAAACGTGTAAGGCGTTTGCGGGTGGGCGCGGGAGTTACATAAGGCTATCCCTAACTAAGTCCGCGGCGGCTGATTTCGAACCTGGCATTCGATGATGAAACTTGAGTGACGACTATCCTGAGAAAGAACGCGGAGTAGTGCCACGCGTCTGCACGCAGACGCCATCCTCATACACCAAAATGGTGCGTCAGAACCACCAGCCCAGGCAGCAGCGAACCGCAGCCTTCCAGACTCATGCACCATAACGGTGCTCGAAAATCTTTTTTCTCACGGCCAAATGCCACTGACGAATCAGCACATCGTCGGCCCTGCCCGCAGGCTGAAGGGCTCTGTCGCGAAAACTGGACTGGGGAGCCTTCGTAGTGCCCTGAAAGACCTGAGTGCGTCGAAATTTCCATCTGTTCTTATCACATTGATCGGGCCGACGAGCAACGGAAACAGCATGAGACTGAGCATCAGGTTGCGGGAACGAAGAGGCCACGACATGAGAAGCCCTTTTCAGAGTAACCTCAAGACGCTGACTGAAGCCCTCCCAAACATCGTTGAGAGCCTCCTGGGAGGCCGACCTCAAAGGGCCCTTGAGCAGTCCAACAATCACTGAGAGCATTAAGCCAAATCTCTTGCGAGACCTGCTCAGGCTTCAACAGCTCAGGCGACCTTGCCAAAACCGAATGGCCATCGTTGTCCCCGCTAAACCCGAGAGACATCCGGAAGTACAAAATCTTATGGTCGGCAATAACACACTCATCAAAGCAACACGGCTCCAGTAAGGAAACACCACTCGTGATGCCGTAATCGATGCACTTCTTACCGCCAAGGCGGGTTGGGAGGGCCCTACCCTGCTCATCCTTAACAACCACTAAACCGGAAGAACCTCTAGTGAGCAGGTCAACAAGGGGGTTCTGCGCGGGTGTCTCGTTGTGGTCGCCGAAAAGAGAGCCCACGGGGAGCTACTCTCTCTGGAGGCAAGCCACTGCACCACCTGATCTTCAACCTCAGCGTTCCCTCCATTGACTGAAGAGTACAAACACAAGAAGGCAATTCCCTCAACCTGAATCGCCAGCACCTGCTCCTCACGGTGATGCCAGCTCTGGAGGAAAGAAGCGCGAAGACCCTTGCGAACAAGAATCCGTACCCCTCTATAATCCTTGCCAGCGGTAGAGTGACCCCTAGTATTCCAGAACCTAAAACCTCGCTTGAAGGCGAAGCGTCGGAAAGCCGCCTCTTCCTCTTCATCCCTAAACCCTGTCTCTTGCATCGACAGGACATCGAATCTGGATGCTGCTTCACGCAGCAAAGTCCAACATCCTTTCACTCCAGCAGTGTTAACACAAGCACACGTGAGGAAACACCTATGCGGCCCAGGCTGCCTCTCGATGTCGCCGTCCTCGACGAGGCGGCGAACCCACTCAGAAACCTGATTGTGCACCGGCTCGCCCGAGACATCGGCGCGACCTTCCAGCCTTTTCCAAGCGGCAAGGATTCTTGGCATTCGATGATGTTGCTTCTCGGAATGACGACCTGTGCGGGGGCGTCACTCGCACTCCGCAGAGCGAACCCTGTATTAAGCACCAACAAGAGAGGCAACCCTAACCAAGAAACCCAAACTAAGAGTACCGATCCGAGAGGATCAAGGCTCTCACCCTAACGTGCCATTCTAAAATAGCAGTGTCATTTGCATTACCCATAGGCCAGCCAAGGCGGGATTGCAGCACATGAAGAGGTCCAGCGCCGGGGCGCTCATCAAGCTGCGTACAGTGCCAAAGCAGGTGTTCCATAGTAGCAGGCGCAAGCCCGCATCTGCTACACATACCCGGGTCAGGACCATCCCAGCGGTTTCGTGCAGCCGGGCTAAGAGTAGCACCACTCAAAACTTGAAAGCGTTGGAAGGTAGTACAAAACTTCCTAGCCCTGGCAACAACACCCTCGTCATATTTCACAAACCCAGCTCTACACAGTGCAGCGTCACGTCTGTCCTCAGTCATGAAAGCAGTGAACCTTGCACGCCTCCATGACTCACGGATCTGGTGTTGCATTAACTTAAACCGTTGACGGCTTACAGCCACACCCAAGTTAACAGCAAAACCCAGACGCTCATGCACCCACGACCAAGGACCACGCAGGACCCAACCAAGGTCAGACAACGCAGCCTGGAGTACTTGTGGCCACCCTCTTCGTGCCCAACGACAAGGCTCCCCTTGTCTCTTCCACGCCTGGTTCTGTGCAGCGGACCAGTTGGATGACAACACCCTAAAACCAAAGTCGAGGCTGTGCCCGCGCAGTATCGCCCTCAAGGGAACACTGGCGTTCTTGCCTTCACGCAGGGCAGCACGCACGGCCACGTTGATCCTTTCCCTACCCACTTTGGGAGGGAGTCTGCATACCCATCTCCAAGTCGCTTTAGCCAAGCCCTGGGTAGATACAACCCGTTTTTTCCATTGCCAAGACACAGGAGGCATTGCACAACGCCTAATGAGCTTACAGCCGTTGGCCAGCCGTTGCTCCTCTTTAGGCGTATTTGTACGCAGCTGTCTACCACGCAAGTGGACTCCTAGTACACAGGGGTCTTGGCAGATGAGCTCCGGTTCAGCCCCTGCCTCTTCAAGATCCCGTCGCCCCTTGGCACTCGCATGAAAGTACCGAATCTTACCCTGGTTCTCTTCCATCCCCAATTTAGCAGACCATGCCGCCCAATCTTCCTTAATGAGCAAAGCTTCCTTCGCAGTACCTGCTACGACCGTTCGGTCGTCCGCAAAAGTTTTGAGGATCGATGCGGGGAATTTATTCTGTACCTGAAGACTAGGGCCCGTCAGGCAGAGCGCCATCGCTACCAAAGACCAGGCATCTCCCTGAGGCAACGAGGTACTTACCTTAATCCCAAAGGGAAGACACTGGTTGTCGTACTGCAGGTAACGAGTCTGGTTCTCCCAAACTGCACACATGACGTCGCAAGTGCCAGCCGGGAGTCCCGCCTGCAGTAAGGGTGTGCGTGCCAGGTGGGGGTCCAACCTATCAAAAGCCAGGCTGTAGTCAAGGCTAACCAAATAACCCTCATCACCCAAGGCAGCTTCGGCCAAGCTACCAAGTGCATCCATGATGCCTGCACCTCGTTTGCCCCCGCAGGCGGCATCAGGCCACCATTTAGAGAGCCAGCGTTGTGCGTCTGGGGATTTAAGGCGGGTGGACCCAAACAACCTATACCAGGAACTAAGGATGGTGATTGGTCTTAATTTTTCGGCCTCATGAACACCATCCACAGCTGAAGCCTTAGGGATGTGCGCTTGTCTGGCTAGTGTCCAGACGTGCGGGATCGTTCCTGCCTTTTCAAAAAGCAGCGAATAGAGCAGCCGTTCGCTCATAAACGCACAAAGGAAGATCACTGAGCTCATCACCTAGCCACCCATCAACAGAACCAGATTTACCCTTAAGCTTAGCTGCTCCTGGAGGAGGTCAGCCGCAGTGAGCGGCTGCCATTGAGGATCTCAACCAGGTGGTTCTTCCATGGCAGATCACGCTGCCATAAGACACTCCAGTGTGCTGCCAAAAGCCGGAGGGCTTCCGACACCGAACTAGACACTCCTAGGTGAGGGACGCTCTTGCTGGTCACGTTAGCCGCGGGAACAAAACCAGCGTCACGCACCCAACGGAAGCAAGCCTTGACAGAAGAGCGCAACTTTTCACGCCACTGCCTCAACTTTTTAGCATCCTCATCACGACGAAAACGCTCAAGCAGGCCACACGCATAAGGATGCAACTCCGACGCAGCCCCCTGCGGCAAGCCAGGAAAACGCCGAACAAGTCTCCACAAGTGAGTATACTCAGGCATATGCCGACGCCCAAGTTTCTCAAGCCGCAGGATTTCCGAAAGTCTGTAAGCAAGCTTTTGCAACTTGCGCTCTCTGAAAGAAGCCCACGGCCTCAACGCAGTACCCTTTGCAACCGGAGTTCTATACATATGAACCCTATTCTTATTCCTAACCCTATCAAGACTACAAGAGCAACCATTAGCCACTTGTTCATGCTCAGAGCCTTGGGTGTCGTACCACTCTCGCTTAAGAGACAGCATCACACCCTCGAGACTCACGCAACAGTGACTCCACAGTTCATCAACATCACTCTGGCACAGGATGCTGGCGTCATCAGGAATCAACGGGTGATGTACTTGCTGCCATTTGCACGCAACTTCAGTTTGCCAACGCTCCTTGGGGCATTCTTCAGGCTTCTGCAAGGACACAGTGCGAGCAAGACAACAAGCAACTTCATCCTTTCCACTTCCACAAGCTTGCACGCTCAACACCAACACAAGGTGATCCGCAACTACTTCGTCAACTTCACCAAGCAAAGCGCACATATCAGGATGGTTCGTAAGCCCATAGTCAATGGCACGGTTGCCATTATGACGAGTTGGCTTGAGGTTACCACCTTCATCGCGCAGAGCAAGGAGAGTACAACCTTCATCTGACATCCATTCTGCCATAGGGTTATCGCTAGGTACCACATTATGGTCGGTGCACCACAGGCCCTTCGGCTAAGGCATTCGATGACATGTTGTTGGATTTCACCTCCTCCCAGACCGTTGTTAGAGTCATAAAACGAGATCAACATCACGCCTTCGACTGAAACGGCAATCGCTTCAGCATCATTCCTATGCCAAGAATGCAACTTTTGCGCACGCAGGTGTGTTTTAACAAGAACAGCAACACCCTGGTGACCCTTATATCTACTTTCATACCCTATCAGGCAGTAAACCCTGTAGCCTTTTTTCCTAGCACTTTTCTCAAAAGGTTGCACTTCATCACTTTTCAAGCCAAGCTCTTGGATCAAGACAACATCAAGCCCACGCGAGTCAGCGAGGCGGAGCGCCGCCCAGGAACCTTTAGCACCCGCAGTATTGACGCATGCCACAGTCAGGTGTCCTTTCTGCTTACTATGACTGGACGGTCCCGGATTGGACTCAACGTCCCCATCCTCAAGGAGATTACGCACCCACTGACTGAGCTGAGGATACACAGGATCACCATTGACATCCTTGTACTTCCTGATCGCAGCCCAGGCTCGGTTGATCCTGGTCTTTGCTTGAAGGAGCTTCTTGGTCTGCGCACAGGTGAGACCTTCAATCCGAGTTCTGCTTCCTCCACCGTACCCTGCAAGCTTTGTAAGGCAGGACACACACCAGTACTGCGAAGTGAGACGAAATTGCTTCGATTTGTCGTTGACGACCGGTATCTCAACAATCTTATGCGTCTTAAACTTCTTCTTACGGTGTTTAGGTCCCCTTTCTTTAGCCTTTTCCGCAACCTTTTTGCTCTTACCCCTGCCCTTAAACCTGTCCCGGCACATCAGTGCGATCCAAGTTTTCGTGCTCACTTTAGGGTGCGCCTGCTCTCTGTGAGCCTGGACAGCTCGTTGACGAGGCCGAGTGTCCTGTTTAGGAAGCGCGGCAGGACACAGAGGACACTTCCAACAGATCAGCTTCTTCGGGAGGTCCTTTCGGGCTTCAACGACCTGGATAAACGCACGTGTAAGGTAATTTTCCCAAGGTACTTCTGGGTGTCGGGCGGCACAGTGGGACCGTTTCTTACCTTCCACATTCGCTTTGGAGTACCCTTTCAGAGCCTGCCCACAAGTAAGGCAAGGCCAGCTAAAACTATTTTCCCCATCCTTAACGATTTCAACCCTAGTGCCACAGCTCGAAGCAGCCTTGTCTTTACACTTGCTCTTGCTCGATGCCGATACAGGGGGCGTGTTGGCCGGTCGCCAGCGCTTACCACTAGAGCAAATCGCTGTAGAGTCTTCCCGGTGAGAAGTGTTAGAGCACGGCGCACTCTGGGGTCTCCAGGCTTTGTCCTTAGCACTTACTGCAACGGGTCGACTGCGTACAGAGGCTCGCGTTCCTTCAGGTCTCCAGGCTTTGTCCGTAGACGATCCGCTTGCTTTACACGGAGTCTCAAACAACCACCCTTTAAACTTAACACCCTTACTCTTAGCAGTGCTTGGGGTACTGTTAGGCTTCCAACTAGCACAAGAGCTAGGGGTAGCAGGGGGTCGCCAGTCGTCACCTGTTGCCTCTTCAGAGCTACTCAGGCGTCTCCTTTTGGGGGTCTCATTGACCCCACCAGCCCTAATCATGGAGTGGTTAACCTCGGCAACCTCAGCCTCAGACCACTCCCTCGGGATCTGTTTGCCTTGCCTAAGTCGCACTAACTGGTAATGCCCACCTCTAAGAAGCAGGACTACGGCCTCCTTTCCTGCACGCCACTCTCCTAATCGCATCGGACGATTTTTGGGATCTTTTGAACAGGGGACCACCAAAATGCAGATGCCGTAACGCTTAGCGGCCGCAAGGAGGCTTAGGCCGTCGATCCAACGGCCTTGACGCAAGAGTGTTTGTTTCCAACCCTCCCATGAAGTAGGGATCGCTCCCGCCTCCTGCTCTTCGGTTCCAGCAGCAATGGCGTGTGCGTCGAAGAACGGACGATAAGATTCGACATGTCTGTCACCCGAAACATGCTTATACAGATCGTTTCGTATGGTCCGCGCACGGGTCGCCAGCGCATCCTTCATATCTTCCCACTTCTCGCCTCTATCAAAACTTAGGGCAGCTGCGATACAGAGGTATCCGCAATCACCGCCGCCGCCGCAGTCTATCAAATCATATTTGTCCGAATACGGCAACCTGGGCGGATCTTGCTGGTCCCTTCTGGGCGATCTTTCACGGGTCTCATCCTTTTTTTTTGTGCACCCTGTTTCTTCTGCGGGGTGTCAGGTAACAAAACCCTCCTAGCAGGGGGTTCCTTAAAACCTTTGTCAGGACCCCTAATCGGAGTGACCTTCTCAACCTTTCTGTCAACCTTAAACTGTGCCCTCGTCAGGAACAAAGTTTGATTACCTGCCTGTATTGCAACTACTCCAATGCCACTAGCATCAGGCACAATCCCTTTCAGCAGCCATCCTTTCTTTTTCCCTGGGGGCTTCAAGATCTCAGCATCCTCAACACCCACCTCGGCGATACATCGCAGGACATCTTGGGCATCCCAGTTTGCCGGGGCACCACTTAGGGACCAGGCGTGTATCTGTGGTCTGCTTTTACCTTTAGGAACCCTTAGTCCTAAGGAAACTCCACCTCCCCTGCGATGAGCAACAGTTGTACCCTCTTTACGGGCATCTGCACACACTCTAGAAAGGTAATCCAGCGGCTCCTCCCCTTCGGAAGGGGGAATCCAGTAGACATCCGGTTTCGGTTTCTTGTCACTGGCCAAGAACTCAATGAAGAGCCCATCTTCACTGAGATGCTCAAGCACACTTTTCTGATTCGCTTGTTTGACCCTTACAAAACCTTGGAGAATAACATCCCCTGGCCCGCTTCTGGCTGCAACAAAGGACTCTTTCCACCCATACGTAGAGTGAACAACCTTATAGCCAAACGTGCCAAAGACCTGTGCCGTAGGGTTACGTTTAAAACTCTCCCACTTGTCCTTCTTGCAGAGGCCTTGAACAAGTGTAGCACGGAAAACCACGGCGTGGGTGCTACGGTCCCCATGGCGGCGAGCGAGCGTCTTGGGTCGCCATCGAGGTCGAGGGGCTTAAGCGCCACCCACACACGGAGGTGGGCAGCCTAGGCCTTGAGCCCAGAGCGCAGGGCTTCAGGTATCGGGATCAGGGCTTAGGGTTTAGAGCAGGCTAAGGCTCACTCACGCTCTCCACCAAGACCCTGCAGGGCGGAGACCAGTTGGCAAACATGATTTCGAACCTGGCATTCGCTTCCGGATTTGGGCATCAAGGCTTCCACGAAATTTCTTGAGCTGTCAGGTTTGAGTTTACTAGCCCGGTAGCAGCATGATGCTTCCGAGCCTACAAAGCCCGCCAAGGAAACCATGAGCTTCTTGATTGTGCAAATTTCCACTTGGCCAACCTAATCTCGTTCAAAGCGGATCTATCGGGATGCAAGCCAATGGTACATGGACAGGGTGCTGCCGCTCGAACAGACGCCCCATGATCAGGACCATCCCAGCAGCCATCCTAAAGCTCAAACCGTGAACCTAAAACGTGTAATCATTGGAAGATTCCACCGAAGGTACAGGTAGATGACAGAGCACAAACGCTGCCGATTGCGGAGGCCCTAATGCCCATGCTAGACTGGTATAGGGCCGCTGAAGCCCCACAGCTCTACGGTTGATGATATAAATCCAGCATTACCCATGATAAGGAATATATGGGAATTATGGTATATTCCTTGTTATGGGTCATGCAGGATTTATATCATCAACAGTATCCTCCCAAGTTGTCTAAAGCCGCCATACCCCGTAGCAGACCCTGTGAGCTGCAACCGTCTTAAGAAGGACAAACCTGAAGTCCTGCCATGGACGGAAGTTCAAGGCTGCAAGCAAGGGAGCTGCCACAGCATGTGAATGGCCAATGATGCTATCCCTATAACTCATTTAGAATTCTATGGAAGCGGTGCAACTGCCCTGCCAACGCTAAGCCGCGAGCCCTCAACCCAGTAACTGAGAGTCAAACACACTCAACCTCAGTCTCTACATTCTACCTCTCGGTCTTCTTACCCTCCTCCTCCTCTTCCTCTTCCTTCTATTGATTCTATTGTCAACATCATCCGTCGAGTCTTGTTCTGACTGGTTTCATACCGGCCATGGAGCATGGACAACGTCGTCCTGGAGAAAGTCCCGTAGTAGAGGAAGACGTCCTTGCTCCGGATTTTGGGGTTAGGGGTCTTTCAGTTTAGTATATTCACAACAAGGAACCCCCGAACTACTGTCGATGATACAAATCCTGTATGACCCATAACAAGGAATATACCAGAATTCCTATCTATTCCTTACTAAGGGTAATGCAGGATTTATATCATCAACCGTAGTACAGGTAATTATTGAGGCCCCTATAGTAGGGTTCGGGTCAGGCTGCCCTCAAAGCTTGTGGACTCATTCGTCAACGTCTCTCGGGGCTGTTGTCGGCTGCAGGGTCTGAAGTGCAAGTTGCACGGTTTGCTTCTAGGATACCCAGTAACCTAAGAATAAAAAGGCCTCTCTTTTTGGTATTGGGTAACTTTATAAGGAACCTAGGACTACAAAAAGGGAATAAGGGTACTGCTGGGCATCCTCGGCTTTGAGCAGGTTGGAGGCCAAGCTTATGGGTCTAGGGCTTCGGCGTTTTCGCCTTTCAAGCATTGAGTGCTTGGAGAAAGGGTTTTAGCGGTTTGGGGTAGACGACTATAACCCTGAACCCGTAACCCTGAACCCTACACCGTAAACCCTAACCCCTGAAACCAACACCCTAAACCCTAAACCCTGAAACCTAAACCCTAAACCTTAAACTATAAAGTAGGGGACTCAAAAAACGTAAAGTCTGAGGGCTCCCGGGGGAGCCCATAGCGTTATTGTCGGAGGACTTCCATCATTGTGTAGGGATCTAGGGTTTTTTGAGGACCTTTTTCCAGTTGGGTTCAGGGTTTAGGGTTTAGGGGTTTAGGGTTTAGGTTTGGGGTTTAGGGTGGAGGATTTAGGGGTTAAGGTTTAGGTTTCGCGATCATTGCGTTCAAACCTTATCGGAGCACAACATACGTACAACAAGCCCCACTCCAGAACCGTAAACCAAGACAGTAAGCCTTCGAAACCCCAGAAAACAGCTTCACTGCACCTCGGCCTCACATGCTCTTCGCATCCTGCGTGATTCCGGGTTTCCGATTTAGGGACCGGGCGGCGCAACTTAGCTCACGGACGAAGTAAGTAGCAATCTCTTTACCGTAAGGGCTGCAAACAAACATCTCAGAATCTTGACCGTCAACCCTAAACCTAACCCCCAAACCTAGTTCAAGACATACCCAGGAATCGCGGGCCCTGACACCGAAAACCCTAAAGCGTAAAAACATCTAAACCCCTAAACCCTGAACCCAAGCCCTAGATCCTAAACCCTAAAACCCTAAACGCTACTCCTTGTTCTACCCAGCAGAGTCCTTATATCTATTAGCCAACTCGACACTACACCCCCCCTTAGAACCATAAAAAAGATAGTGGTTTTAACATTCTCTTCGGCTCTATATAAACCCTAAACCCTAACCCTAAACCCTATTGATTCCTTAGGAAACTATAGGACACTGTCTTCCGAGTGGCCCTCCGGGTATCTTCGTTTATCTGCGGGTCTTTGATGAAGTCGAAACCTAGCAGAGAGTCGGGTTCAGGAGGTTTGGTAGGGCTTAGGGTTTGAGGTTTAGGGCTTTTCGGGTTGAGGGTTTTGGGTGTGGTGTTTGGGGTCTGGGGTCTGGGGTTAAGGTTTAGGGTTTAGGGCGTTTGGTGCCATGAAGGGTTTAGGTTTAGGGCTTGGGGTTTTTGGAAAAGGGGTCTAGGGCTGTCCGGTGCTGTGAACCCCAAACTAGCTACTACAAGTACTGCGGCCATCGCCATCTTCTTGAGCTGATTGATGCCTCATCTGGGAGTTTCCGGACATAGGGGACCCTTAAAAAGTACCCTAAAAAGGTAGGAACCTTATGATAAGGACCCCAAAACAAGGTACCCCTAGGTTTCGGAAACTCCCATCTTGATAATTTCTAGCTACGATTATCAGCCCAATGGGCCCTAAACCCTAAACCCTAAACCCTAAACCCCTAAACCCTGAACCCTGAACCCCTAAACCCTAAACCCCAAACCCCTAAACCGAAACGACGCCTCAGACCCTCAACTTCGGAGCAGCCCTGTGGGCGTACTTGGAGGATCATGGGACTTAGTAGGTAGGGAAGCTTAGGGCCTGCTTGGAGGATCCTTTTTAGGGTACTATAGGATTCTATAATAGGGTTCCTTAAAGGGATCTATAAGGGGTCTATGATGGGAGGATCATGGGACTTAGTAGGTAAGGCTTAGGGTTCCTCTTAATAAGGGTACTATATAGGGTTCTATAAGAGGGGTCGTTAAGGGGATCCATGAGGGGTTCTATAATGGGGATCATGGGACTTAGTAAGCAGGGTTAGAAGTACCTTAATTGGGGTTATAAGTAGCTAGGATACCCAGTAACCTAAGAACAAAAAGGCCTCTCTTTTTGGTATTGGGTAACTTTATAAGGAACCTAGGACTACAAAAAGGGAATAAGGGTACTACTGGGCATCCTAAGCAGTTATAAGTGTAGTTACCTTGCTTATAACCCCACTTACTAAGTCCCATGATCCTTCAAGAAGCGATCCTCCCCATGGACACTTGACACCCTTAGCCCTCAGAAGATCGACCCCAGAGACTCCAATATCCCTTAATTCAGGAATATTCCTTAAATCATATTAGGGATCCTACTATAATTTAAGGTATATTCCTTAATTGGGGGGTATTGGAGTCTCTGGGGACCCCAAATCAGGGATTACGACATCCCGTAATTCAGGCTTCCGTGTTAAGGACCCTCCTACACATCAACATGCGTGATATAGGCTTCTAGTTCCAGAGGCCCAAAAAGCACGGTCCAAGTTGTGACGCAGCTTCTGGGTTTTAACGTATGACGATCTTCGATGAAACGAAAACTTTCAATAGCATGGCAGGTGAAGCGATATGAAACCTCCCTGGAATCCGAAGATGCGGGCAAGAAATACCTAAACCCTAAAACCCTAAACCCTATATTACACCGTATAGACGCACTTCACATCTCTTAACCCTGGAGTCTGCAAGCTGCAGCCGGCTGACAAAGAGCGCTGACCACCAAGCCCGCCACAAACTGCACGAACGTGAGAAGACAGAAACTCCTGAAGGTTTAGGGCCTCCGGGCTTTAGGGCTTTAGGTCTGGGCTTTAGGGCCTTACGGTTTAGGGCCTCAGTGTGTACGAGCTTAGGTCTTGAAGGTTACGGGTATATACAGATTTCGCTCGTAGGGCCCAGAAGACGTAAGATCCTGCAGGTTTAGGGTGTTTGGGGATTCGCGCTCAGAGCCCTTCAACCGAGGGCTTCAAGGTTTAGGGCTGTGGTGGTCAATCTAAACTAGGATACCCAACAACCTAAGAATAAAAAGGCCTCTCTTTTTGGTATTGGGTAACTTTATAAGGAACCTAGGACTACAAAAAGGGAATAAGGGTACTACTGGGCATCCTAGTAAAGGCCTTGATATGTACAATGTATCAGGTCGTGGTGGTTGTTTTTACGTGATAGGGCTTGACGCTAGGTTTGAGGATTGGGAGCCTGTGGCCGGGACAGCGATAGGTAGGGTTGCAGACTATCCAAACTGGTATTGCAAATACTTCATACGTGTACCGTTACAGGTTCGTCTGTTCTGAACAGCCCATGTGTCTTCAAGTGAGGTTTGAGCTATTTGTCGAGCTCGGGATAGGAGCTTCGAGGTGAAATGGCCGAGGTGTGAACCTAAGGTTCAGGATGTAGCGTTTTGGGGTTTGTAGCCTTTTGGGGTCGCGCACTTTCATTCTGACGTGCCAACCCTCCAAACAGTCGACATGCGAGAACAGCTGGAAAACCCTCGAACCCCAAGTCGCAACCCCAAGACAGCAAACATGGCGCCAAATCAGCTTTGCGGCACCAAAGATGTCCCGAAGTTTGCCAACCCTAAACCCCAAAACCTAAACTAAACTAACTCTAAACCCTAAAAAGTAAACCCTAAACCCAAGAACCTCAACTCTAAACCCTAACCCTAAAGCCTTAAACCCTAGGCCCTAAACCCTAAGACCTAAACCCTAAGCCCTAAACCCTAAGCCCTAAACTCCAGAAGCCCTAAGGCAAGGGGCCAGAAGAGCATCGGGCGGCTCGCGGACAAACACTTCACCAGAAGCTGGAGCGACCCAAGCACCTTGCAGTACCCTGTATGTGATGGGTTTAGGGGTTTAGGGTTTAGGGTTTAGGGTTTGGGGTTTAGGGTTTAGGGTTTAAGGTTTCTAGCACCTTGCAGTACCCAGTACTTACCTTTGGCTAGTAGGGAATGGAAGAATGGTAGTAATAGTAGTCATAATTGTACCCCGTTCCTCCATTCCCTACTAACCAAAGGTAAGTGTATGTGTATACATGCTCGTATACTGCTTGGTATGTGTTGGTGTGTTATGCTTTGTTATAGTGCAGTGTAGTATGTTACAGGCTATACTTGCAGGATCATCTGATTCAGTAATGTGAAGTTCAACAGGTTTAGGGTTTAGGGTTCTTTGGGATGCCTTGGGCCGAAAACATTGACCATACTACGGTGGGGCCCCTGGTTATAATTTACAATCATGGTATATTACGGTATATGAAACGATAACATACCATTTTTGAGTATAGGAAACTACTGCAAGACTTATTCTAACCATTCAGGCCCCTGAAATACTTGAACGATCACGGGGCTTCGCAAAGTGAGGTTTTTGGTTTCCTTTCAGGATTTAGGGCAAGGGTTCTTTTCTGTGTTTGTTTGTATGGGTAGAGGTGCCTGAATCAGGGTTACAGTTACATCTGAGCTTACGGACCTAATATTCGGCTAATTGCGTCATGGTCTTGAGATGTGTTGAGGTTTGGGGGTTGAGGGTTTGGGGGCGGCAATGGCAGCAATGTGCGTAAGAGCAAGCGTAAGGACAAGGCCAGGAGTACGAATGGCCACGATGTCGCCAAGGGTTATGGCGATCACGGTGGCGCCACTAATCAGGCTGCTGGTGATGATGATGATGACGACGATGGTGATAGTGGGTGATGATGTTGATGATGTTGATGATGTTCTTTCTTTCCATCGCCACGGAGGGAGTCCGTGTTGCGTAGGGCAGCCGTGCACGGCCGGCATCACTCTGTGACGCGCACTGTTGGCCCCAGTTCTCTCAACCCTATTTAAAAACGCACTCTGCCGGTAGCGCATCCCGCCCCGAGGGGCCTTCAAGCAGATGCGCACTTATGAAGAGGAATACAAAGCATATAAAAATTTGACACTACTAAGGGTCGTAAGGGTGCAAAGAAACAACATAAATATCAGCAGTATGGCAGAGTGCTAGTAACGAAGCTATGCTTGAGTGATGCTCAGAAAGAAAACATACGAGTTAGACATGATATGTGTGGCCTCGGAGTCCCGTACGAGAGCAGGTATTCTGCCATCGTCTGTGGTGTATGCTAGGAAACCATTCCTGAGCAACGCTGTACGGTAATGCCCACTGCGGGTGGTCTCGCCTTCATGAAAGACTATGCTGTGCACATAGTACCGCTGCACTCGCGTGCGGTGGGTGGGGGGGGTAAAAACAGGTAGGTCAACCATGTATGGGGGGACTATGGTGCCTAATTGTTTAGTACCCTCCTCATTAAAGCGAGCCACCTGAAGCACAAGAACTGGCGGGCTTGAGGTTGCGGCGAAGGATTGCACAGTACTGCCCTGCTGCTGCTGACTCCACTGTTTGAGTAAAGACTGCAGCGTGCACAATCCCTCGCTGGGCAGCGGAAGGCGCGCCGTCAGAGGCAGTGGTAACATACTGCCTGCATCACTGATCTCTGAGGGCACATGAGGCAACGGTGATGGGAGTCGTGACTCCCATTCGGCACGCACGAGGGCTGGATGGAACATGTGTGGGCCCACCTTGTGGATGAACTCAGCAGCATCCTGTTGTCCACCTGTCGGCCATGCATGGAGTGCTTCATACCATTCACTATGATCCCACAAGTGAAAAAGCCCTGACCCGCCTGTTAACACCTTTTGCAGTGTGCGGTGTACACCCGGATGTGCAGGCAAAACTGTGGTGCTCGAGACCTGGTGTTGCCACAGCATGGCATTGAGAACAGCGTTGGCGTAGAAAAATTTATCCCTATTGCCTAACATCAAGTGCAGGACGGAGGCAGCAGGAATCAGATCTTGCGAGCCAGGTCCTCGATGCTCTTCTCGAGTGGTCCCCGCCCGAGCTTGCTCGCCCTCAAGGTCCCACCCAAGAGGTGCCAGATGGAGGAATGGCAGAGGCGTTCGAACGCCATGAATACCTGTTGTGACTCCTGGCATCTGTTGTGGATCTCGAGGGTGAACGGGACAATGTCCGCGGTCATCGTGGATGACAGCTTCCTCAGCGCATGAAACCGCATGATGACCTTGGGGAAGACCAGGTGCTGCATGATGGTGCGAAGGTGAATCTTGGCCTGCTCCATGGGCAGGTGCTCCCGTGTCGCCTTGTCGTGGCAGCGGCGTTCGGCATTCCAGCGAAGGTAGAGGAAGCGATTGTCCTCGACCAGGCCCAGGGCCTGAAGGCGGGCCATGTCCTGCGGCTTGCTCTCGGCACTCTCGACGCGCTCCAGCAGTGTCGAGATGAGGCAGTAGACCAGGGTTGTGCGGAGAGTCGTGGTGACGGATTCCGGATTCTTCTCCTTGTCCTGATGCCACTTCTGTGCAACCTGGTACAGGTTGTGGACCACCGCCCAGTCCAGGGTGGCAGTGGGTTCCTCCGGGAGTCGGGGCTGCATGCTTGTCTTTAAGAAGATCATATATCCCACGTCCATCTGCAGACAGCTGATGGCGTCTGCTTGGCGCAAGACGAGCCTCGCGAGCTCGCGGAGAAGCTGCCTGATTTCCTCCATCTCCTGGGGAGACTTCGGGCTTCTGTACTCCCACCAGCGCTGGCCTCCCCGCTGCGAAGCTGGCTTGCTGCTGCTGCTGCGGGGCGTCCACCTGCAGGGACTTGTCGACGTGCGGACGACTGTGCTGCTTGCCCTTCCCTGCAGCCTTCTGGTATTTGGAGGGAGTTTCCTCCTGATCCGGAGCCTGGGATGGTTCCGCAAGGTCGGCCTGCTTGGCCTGATCCTTGGTGTCCATCGGGTCGCCGCGGAGCTCTCGGACTGCCTGTTCGAGAGGGTGCTGGGGCTGCTCCGTCCCCTGAGCTGTGGAGGCCGGTGACGGGGGTCTCGTCGACGCCTCCAGCTCCTCCCGAAAGTACCCCCCGAACTGCTGAAGCTCCTGCGAGGCTCTCTTGAGTTCCTCCTCCGACGCGCTGAGTGCCATAGTTCTCAATGGCACGCTGTCCTGTCGCTACAAGGGTAGAATGTTTGTGCAACAAATGACCAACCGTCCACAAGACTGCACATGCCTTACGATGAGCCTTGGCAGTCTGCTGGTAGGGTTGCAGGCACCAGCGGCACGGTTGACCAGGCCCTTCTACGTGCTGAGCCCACTGTCTCACCACCGATTCGGCAGATTTGATATCCGGGTGCTGGAAGCATGCATGACGGCTAATGTAGGAGCTGGTCGTGCACTTGTAGCGACAAATCGGACAATATCCTTTGTTTATGTCATTGCGGATGAGCGCTGCAATTTCAGATCTTTGACCCTGCTCTGCAGCTGTCTTGACAGCAGTTTGCTCAAAAAGTGGAGCCGGCTGATTGGCCGAGGGTTGCGGAGTACAGACATCGCCCTCTGCGGCTTCCGGTGCGAACACCCCTTCAGCAAAGCCCGAAGGTTGTCTGACATCGGCTGTGGCAGAGGCTTCTGGGTCATGGTAAACTGGACATGCAGTCTGGACAAAATGTCCTGCAAAAGAGCGCCAAGATGCAAAGCGCTTTCCACAATGTACACACTGCGGCTGACCATCTACAGCATGTTTCATGAGGTCTGGGGTTCGATGGGATTTATCCGGGTAGCTACTCTTGGTTTTGGCTTGGCTCTCCTGAGGATGCGACTTCCCGATGTGGGTGCGCAGGGCATGTAGGCTGCTATACGTGGCCCCACAGTGTTTGCAGGTTGCTGGTTTTCTAGGTACTTGGGTTACCGCGGTCAGGCTGCTTCTGGGGTGGTCAGCCTTTGTGTGGGATTCGTGCTTCTGCTCCAGGAGCTGCGCCCATCTTTGATGCACCAAGTCCGTTTGGACATGATTTAAGTGTTGTCTAGCTAGGGCCACACGTTTGTTCGTGAGCTGCTGCAACGAGTCAATCACATCCGTGCACTGGAGTCTAGACAAGAGTTGATCATTGCTCTCGTGGGTAACATGCGCCGGGGACCGAGCTAGGATGCGTAGCTGACGAAAGCAGTGTGAACGGAGCTTATGGACGCACACTTCATCCAGCAGCAAAGTGGAAAGTCCATAGAAAAGTACCGTGCGAACGCAGGCCTTCCAGAGTCGCAGTCGTACAGGAAGGGGCAGCGACCCACTAGTGAGAACTCTTCTGATCCTATTGAACGAATGCCAGGATTGTTCTATTCTATAGGAAACTGATGAGCGCTCAGAGTTGTGGTACCCGATTTTCATCCCCAAGTACAGGTGCTCGCGCTTAACTGGCAACAGCAATGAGCCCGTAGGGGTGGGCACAATGATGTGCTTGCCCGTTCTGAGATGACGATAGCATCGTCTGGTGGCTGTGGCACAGGCGGAGCCTCCCAGGTGTACAAGTATCGCTGTTTTGTCGAAAGATATGCGCATGCCTAAGGATTGAAGGTCAGCTATGATTCTACCTATCTGTCGACGCGCGTTGTGGTACTGTAGGGCCGAGGAAATGGTCCAGTAGATGTGCATGTCATCTGCGTAGAGGGTGAGCTGCTGTCTGGGGATATATGCTTCCAGGGTATCAAATACAAGGAGCGTGTATGCACACCACAACAGCGGTGCCAGGCCGCATCCCTGGCGTATGCCAGTGCCTGTCCGGATTTCCCGAACGTAGCTGTCTCGCTCGAACACAAGCAACATGTGATGATGAAGGAAGAGCACAAGCTGGATCAGGTCGGGTGGCGTTCCTATGCGCATAAGGGCCTTATGTAAGTACTCCCTAGGAGGACAGTCAAAGGCTTTACTAATATCAAGAGATAACATCATACCTCCGCGGAGTTTGTATGCTTGTCTCCTGCCCCGCGCAAAGGGATCCGGACGGGCAGAGGCTACCTGTTGCCTCACCATCGCGCAGTGCGCCTGAACGCGATCTAATGCATCGGCCGTTTGCCGATTCTGTAAAAAGGCAAATTGAGGCCGCGATCTCATGGCATCCTCAAGAAGCGGCCGCAGACGACTGGCCACCATGCTGGCCATCAGTTTGGCCGTGGCTGGCAGGATGGAAATGGGTCTTAGATTAGTGGGGCTCGTAGGAGGTTTTGTGGGTTTTGCTAGGAGTGTGACAAAGGCGCGGTGCCAGTCTTCTGGAATGTGCAGTGGGCCCGGTACAAATCGGCACGAAAAGTCAGCATGCAGAGCACGAACCAGCGGTTCCGAGCATGTTCTCCACAGTGCCGCCGGCGCTTGTGAGGCTGGCAAGGCTTTGCGTCTTGGCATGCGCTCAAGGGCCTCGCTGATTTCTTGATGGGTGAAGTTAAGCGGGGAGGTTAGGATGAAGCTACATGCAGGGAAGGAGGCTGGTGTGCAGAACACTTCGCTGAAGTACTCACAGATACTGTTCAGCGATTGCTCAGCTGTGAGAAAGCCACGCCCCGGCGCTTTGAGGTGGATCGAGCGCTTAGGCTGCTTAGGTGCAAGCTTGTGCATGACCTGATACACATGCGACAGTCCTCTGGCTTCCGCTTGGTACGCTTCCTGAATCATGTGTTCAGCTTGCTGCTTCTTCGCTGCTCTGATACTTCTGTTAAGGTTTCGTGCTATGCGCTGATGGCGTGCGCGCGCTGACCATGCTCTCAAAAGAGCATGTGTGTTGGCAACCGCTGAGCGCATTGCAGCCGCAGTGACAAGGTGTCGAGACCAGCAGCTACAGTCAGTGCGAGAGCTGAGGAGCAACGCGGTCTCCCTACAACTGCGCTTGCTTTGCCAATACAGCTTAAGGTCGGGTTGTTGTATGGTGGCAGGGGGTTTGTGGGGTTTAAGGAGAAGTTGGTGGCCAATGTCTCGTAACACTGCATCAATGCTCTCCGCTGGCACTGGTGACTGAAAGCGTCGCCGAACTTCGCATGCAAACAGGTCTGCTGTTGGCTGATGCGTGAGTGCTTCATTGGCTGTCCTGGCAGTGAGTTGGCGAGGCTTTTTACGGGTTTGAGGCAGTTGGGGCAAAGGTACTCTTAGGGAGATGGGGAAGTGTCTCATACCTGTGTCCGCAACTACTTACTGGGGCGTCTTGAAGCACTCGCACATCAAGAGCCGGCACATTGATCGGAATGCGAAGCAGCACATAGTCGATCTGAACCATTTGGCCATCATAACTGCAGTAGGTGGCTGATGGCTTACCAGACTTGCGCCAGGTATTAACTGCAACTAGGCCTAGGTTTTGGACCAAGTGTTGAAGGCTTGCCTGGTCTTTGTGTATTCCGGTCTTATGTGGCATGAGACCCGGTCCTACATTTGGATGGTGGGCGCGTAAAGCTGCGTTGAGATCTCCGGCTACAACCAATCTGCTTCTTGCAGGTACGGCGGAGGCCCAAGATTGAACTGCTGTCCAGATCGTGGCACGGTCCTGCATTAGAAGCGTCGTAGGGTCCTCCGCTTGGTTTTGATAGCACTTCTTGTATGGATTCCAACTATGCTGGTATACTGTGAGGGTCTCAATGGGAGGTTCGGTGCATATGCGTACGTGTAGCAGCCTACCTGGTATGACCTCGTGGTACTGTATAGGTACCTGCTGACCCGGAGGGAAGCGAACCAACACCATAACCCCTGCGTTCCTAGTGCCATCAGAGCTGGACACGCAGTGCCACGAGTTGTGCACGAACTCGCTGGAGTTGGCCCAGTGGGTTTCCTGAAGGCTGAGGATGGTTAGGGTGGGTGAGGTCTGAGCTTGCCATTGGAGGAGAGCTTCGAAGCCAAGTGCCGACAGCCCCCCACAGTTCCAGCTCACAAACTTAAAAGTGGGCTGAGCAGCTGTGGTGGCTCGTGGTGCTACTTTGGGCGGCGACATCCTGCCGTCTGGTCGTGGCATAGGGTTGGGCTTAAATCGGGGATCGGGCTGTCTAAGCTGCTGTCCTCGATACCACGTCCAGCCCTGTGTCTGGATTCTGCGCTGAGCACGAATGTAGGAGCGCTTCACGATACGTTGATGGTTTCGGGAGGCTACACCGCTGGTTCGACTAGGCTGCGCATTGTTGCCCAAACCGAGCATATTAAAATGCAAGGGAGGCTGCACTGCTTGGCTCCGGACCTGTTGATCCTGAAAGATCAGAACGCTCAGGATGCCACGAAAGACTTTGAGGGGCGGTACACATGGGATGTTGCTACGGGTTCCTAGATTGGGATTCGGGCCGACGCTAGCTATGTGATTAGGGCTGAGAGAAGGAGCCATTCTTTTAGACGTGACTCTTCTTAGAAAATGGTCGTGTGACGTCGCCCTTCCCCAACCCTCGCATCTCCAGTGACATATGTTGTTGCTTCGTTCAGGGTAGTAATGTCACTGGTCCCGGAATTGGGACCGGGACGGCCCTCATTGCAGTACGTGCTGGGAGCTCCGGGCCTGGCCTGCAGCCTACGCGTCATGCTATGTACATCACCGTTTACAAGGAGGCTTCGGAGTGCTCTCAGAAAGTTCGTGACCTCCTGGCAAAACCGTGTCGCCTGGGCGCGGTGTCGGCCTTGACGTAGACGACGGCGCCGAGGTAGCCGATGTCTCCGGCCCATGGGCCTGAAGCGAAACTTCCACAGCCGCTGGGTTCGTCCTGGGTCCATCCGTAGAGGAACCAGCGCGCGGTCCTGGAGGCTCCACAAGCTGATTCGGCGACGGCTGCAGTCCATGGAGGAGGGCGTGTCGACATCGTTCTTGAAATTCGTAGTTGGCATACCAGGCTTGAAGCCGACCCAAGCTGGTCCGAGGAACCAACGGCAGGAGAGCGACAACGGTGTCCTGGTAGAAGAGCGGCTGAGCTCGGGCATGTATGATTCTTGCCATGGTCTGCGCCATGAACCGGTGCACCAGGTTGTCTGAAAGGGTGCGGCAGGCAAGGCGGCAGAGGCATTGCAGAAGGATGTGCCGCGGAGCACAGTACTGGTTGCCAGCATTGAGGATCCAGTTGATGTCGTTCCGTTGCGGCGGTCGCTCCAGAACGCCCCGCAGAAACCGAAAGTCGGTCTGTAGGTTGTCGTTTCGGTTCTGATCATCCATTCTGTCCAATGTACCTGAGAGGGCCCTGTCCGCAGGCATCTCGCACTGGGCGCGCTTGAGCGCGCAAAGCTTCGCTGAGCCTTGCCGTCTGTCAGCCCCGTAGGTGGAAACCAGGAAGTGCTCATAATGCAGCCATCCCAACTCCAGGAGCACGTAATTGCGAAAGGCCTGGAGAGCGGGCGTGTGGAGCTGAAGCTTGCTGGCCATAACTGGGGAGATTGGCGACCTGGTTCCCGAGGATGTAGAATCGTCGCCAGAAGTAGGAGGATCGCTCGGGCTAGGCACGGCATGAGAGCGAGGCATGTAAAGGCCTGGTGGAGCTTCGGAGCAGGTCTGGGCCGAGATGCTTGTTGATGATGTTGATGATGATGATGATGAAGATGATGATAGTCTGATCGTGATGGCCATGCTACTGGCGCTGGCGTTGCTGATACTGGCGCATGTTCCCGCAGTAGGATCTGCAGTCAGCTAGGCTTTGTCCTGTACTACTGCTGCCGGTGAGCCTTGAAACACGAACCCTCAAGCTAAACTCGAAATCCGATACCCTAAAAGCCTGAGCGAAAGCTTTAGAACCGAAACCCAAACAAACCTACACCCCAAAACCAAACCCTCAAATCCTAAATCCCAGCAAGAGTGCAGCTCGGGAACGCTGGTCATGGTGACCATACGAATTGCACGCGCCAGCTTCCCTATCCTGATCGAGGCGTTTCTGGGTAATTAGAATAGGGTTTGTAATCAGGAACCCCCAAAATAGTAATTATTTCGGCCCCTATAATAGGGTTGGGGGGGGGGTATGATATCCTATATAATATATTAAGGAACCCGCAAAATAGTAATTATCTAGGCCCCTCTATTAGGGCTTTGATGCAGGCGTCTCATCTTGTCAAGGGCTTTGGGGCCATCCTACAGTCTAGTTATATGGGGAGTGCGAGGAGATATTTAGGGTTTAGGGTTTAGGGTCTAGGGTCTAGGGTCTAGGGTTTAGGAGGAGATACCCAGAGACTCAAAGATCCCTTAATTACGGAATATTCCTTAAATCATAGAAGGGATCCTACTATAATTTAAGGTATATTCCTTAATTAAGGGATATTGGAGTCTCTGGGTAAGGGGGAGTGGGAGAGTGAATCCCTCTAATGTCCCTCTGAACGTCCCGAAATCTCCTCCCCCTCTCCCTGAAGCCGCAGTAGGTCTTACGACTTATGGAGACCTCTATGGTTTTCACCATAAACTGGTGTCGGTTGTTAGGAGAGCGCAAAGATGAGGCAGAGGAACAGCAAACACTGTTTGTTACAAGGGCTCCGGCGCAAATCGAACATCCAAACCACTGACCCTGACACCCTGTAGGCGATAATATAAGGGTAATTGGAACAAACGGTTGGAGGGGTACACGATAGTAGACTGCAGTCTTGGGGCGAATGGTGCTTGTCTTGCATCCCAATCCAAAGAATGATAGGAGACTTCGGCGCAAAGTCTTCATTACTAGAAACCTCGAAAGCGTGCCAAAGGATACACTCACAAATATGCGCGACGTGCGTTCACCCAAACCCGAATAGAACGTTCTGCACTCGGACCGATAAGTCACCATACCTCTTTGAGGCCTAGGTGTAAACTTTCGTCCAAAACTGAATTTTCGGAACCTTTACAAGGTCACTTCTGATATAAAGCTCTGACAGTCCCAGCATCATCAACCGTACTAGAAGACAACCTCAAAGCTCCACCCGCTGCATTGAGGCTGAGGGCTTGATGTAATTAGACTAGGGTTTTGGGGCCCATTATACTATAATCATAATAAGGAACCCCACCATAACATTGGTAATTATTTAAGCCCCATATTATGGAAACTGCTGCCCAGTTCTGAATGGCGAGCAGCCGCAACAAGCGGAAAATCACGGGGTTCAGTGGGAACCTGGGCACTTCTGCAGATGCTTCCTGTACCCAGGGTGGAGTTTAGGGTTTAGGGTTTAGGCCTTAGGGGTTTAGGGCTTGGGGCTTAGGGTTCAGGGGTTTAGGGTTTAGGATTTAGGGTCTATGGGTTTAGGGTTTAGGGTTTAAGGGTTTAGGGGTTTAGAGTTTAGCCAGGGTAGAGAGGTCAGGGCTGAGGACTTCGAATGCGACGGATCCAGGTCGCTCATGTTCACAGACGCTGAAGCCTCAAACGCGAAAGCCACCCAGAGACTCCAATATCCCTTAATTAAGGAATATACCTTAAATGATAGTAGGATCCCTTATATGATTTAAGGAATATTCCTTAATTAAGGGATATTGGAGTCTCTGGGCACTCTACCTCAACAGTCCCGAGCATGCCGTGGCATAGCTTCCGTTCCCGTGGTTTGACTGGTCCGCGCTTGAGTGTTGTCCTGCTTCATGTGCTATTGTCGGACAAAACCCTGAACCCCCCACCCTAGACTCTGAACCCTAAATACTTCTAGTCATTGCAGAAACTCGCCGACCTATTCATCGCACGACTGATGTCTTGAAAGCATTCGACACTGTTGGAGTGAGGTTCAGGGCTGTTCGGTTAAGGGTTTTGGGCACCTGTGTGACGGTGTGCATTCCTCCTGCTGTAATTTTGCCAGATCCCTAAACCCTAAACCCTAAATCCTAAACCCTAAACCCTAAACCCTAAATCCTAAACCCTAAACCCCTAAACCCTAAACCCTAAACCCTAAACCCCCTAAACCCTAAACCCTAGCTAAACTTGGGTCTTGAGTTAGGTGTTCGGCCTCGCATGGCTAGGGCAGGCCTTCGGGACTTTGGGAGTTTCGGGAGTCGATTCCTCGAGTCGTGTCGGGGGTTGCAGCCTGCTTGCTTTGACTCACTGCCCAGAGACTCCAATATCCCTTAATTAAGGAATATTCCTTAAATCATATAAGGGATCCTTACTATAATTTAAGGAATATTCCTTAATTAAGGGATATTGGAGTCTCTGGGTGCTTTGACTCACTGGGTGCTACATCGGATGGCGCCTGTGCCCCATGTGCTTACATCCTCGGCTTTAGGCTCAGGGTTTACACACCAAACCCTACAGAACGGTCCCCTCTTTTCGGAAACTCCCACATTGGGCTCCGGAGTATCTTGCTTAGCGCGCAGAGCTGAGGGTATGAGGCCGCTCTCAACCAGAAAACCCTGGTCATTGCGTGCCAGGCACTCCAGGCTGTAATAAAGAGAAAGCTCAACAATCGATGTGACGGACACAGCCAAATCCTCAACAAGGATCTTTTACACAGGATTTTGGGGCTTACGCTTCACATACAATGACAACACAGCGACTCAACTGTAGGGAGGGGCCAGATAAGACGACAAACATCACTCTGCTTTGCCTGTTTCGTGCTCGAACTACCTTTCGACACTCCCGAGATGCTAAACTACGATCCTGGTGTTCCTATGTTCGCAATAAGGTTCAGGACTTTGGGCTTATGATCTGGGAGGGTCTAGGATTTAGGGTTCGCAAAAAAGTTGAGGACCTTGGGGGGTGCAGTGGTGGAACTAATCCTACATCCGCTGATCTCCACCCCTAGGCCCTGAAACCCTCAAAGTCAGTCCCTAAACCCAAACCCCTTGCGCCCGAAATCTACAGCCGTAAACCCTGAACCCTGACGCTGTACGGGCTCAAGCTAAGCTTGTTTCACAGAGTCGAAGACCCCAGGTGGTTGGTTCAGGTTGGCTTTAAGGTTTTCGGGCTTTCAAGGGCCTTTCAAAGAGTTTTTGAAGTCTTATGGTGGTATGATGTAAGGTTGACCTTCGTTGTAGGCTTCGGGCTTCGGGACAAGGGTTCAGCGCATCCTTGTACGACTTTGGGGGCCTCTGGGTACTTGAAGGACCATGGCACTTACTTAGCTAGCATGGTTGTAAGCACCTTATTCGGGATACAATGCAGTATAGGAGTAGTTACCCTCATTATGGCCCCTGGCCACCAGACAACTAAACCCTAAACCATAAAACTGATCCTTCCAAGTACAACTTGGCCCCCTTGGAACGCAGACCGTCGACGAGACCTCCCAGCCTCAAACTTGGAGCCGTAAACCTCCAAAACCCAGAAGCTTTAGTTTTGGAGCCCTAAGTTAATAATGAGAACAGGCTTTGGGGATACTATAAGTATTCTCAAGAACCCTGGGGAATAATACGGGTATTTGTTCAGGCGTGGGTTGTATATGAGATTCAGACCCCTTCCTGATTCGACTTAGGATTGCGCAGCTCTAAACTTAAACCCTGAACAGTACCACCAAACCCTAAAGAAAAAAATAAGAGTCCCTAAACCCTAAAAGCCCCCAAAGCCCGAAGTCAAAAAGAACAAACAAGAGTCTGGACACCAGCTTAAACCCAAAACTCTTACCCCTGACCCTTGAAGCAAAACAAAAAAATAGGCCCAGGGCTGCGAGACTGAGGAAGCCAGGCGTCGATGTAGTTCCTAAGTCTCTGATCTATAGAGCTTAGGGTTTAGAATTTAGGGTCTAGGGGTTTAGGGGTTTAGGATTTAGGGTATTTGCGTCAAAGGCCTATTGGTTCTTAGAGTTGCATAGGAGTACCGGTTTAGGGCTTAGGGGTTTAGGATTTAGGGTCTAGGGTTTAGGGCAAGGCGGGCGAGTCACGTTTAACTTTTGCAGGTAGGGGTCATAAGTTGGAGGGTTAAGCGGCTAAACGTGACTCGAAATTAGCCGGCTGGCTAAATTAGTTGCGTCGTTCCTTCGGGCTCCTGAATATGATTGTAGTAATATACCCGGAAACCCAGGTAGAATTGCTCAGACCAGCTGAGTACCATAGCCCGAGTTAGGCTAATCTTACATACCACAAATGACGCTACCTACAAGTGAAATCAGGGCCATGAACACTGGGGAGCCCCAACGGTTTGGGGTTTTAGGGCTTAGGGGTCAGGTTTTAGGGCCAAACAACGAAAACCTCACCAAACACCCGGGATAGCCCTGTTCTTGAAGGGGTTTCAAGGTTGGGTAAGGAGGGATCTAGAAGACTTTATCAAGATTCTGTAAGACTTTGGGGTCTGGGCTGTGGGGCTTGAGGTTTCTATTCTCTAATCTATCATAGACCTACTGTTTGTAGAGCCCCAAACACCAATCCATTCATAGTAAAGCCAGGGAGACGGTAATGTAGCATAGCTTATTGTTTGCGGAGCCCCAAATGTCAATCCAGCTGTGGTAGAAGAGTCAGGTAATATAGCCGAACCTACCATAGCTTACGGTTTGTGGAGCCCCCACAATCCAGCTGTAGTACAGAGAGTCTATGGTCTATAGGGACCACGCGCAGCTTCATGTGCAAGCCGTTGCCAAAGAGCGCCTCATGTTCTACTTTCCCCGCAGACGCCGCGCCCAGCCAGCCACGAACAGGCTCAGTGCGCCGCGGTTGCTCAACGACTGCTGCTCATGGCGGCGAAGCAAAATAATGTGACAGGAGGCCATGTTGCTGCGGCTTTGTTCACTGCACCGCTCATCTGTTCTGTTTAGGTTTGACGGTTTACTCTGTACAGCAGCCTACAAACAAGTAGGTTATGGCAGGATATGGGGCTGCACAGGGATGCTAGTACTATGACCCCAACTTATACCCCCCTTAGAACCATAATACAAATACAAGTTTTAATATTATCTTGGGTTTTTTTGTGTCAACAAAAATAAAAAATAATCCTAAAGAGACCTTAGTAACCCTAAAACCTACAGTAAATTCTCAACCATCTCAGCCCCGTCTGAAACAACTGCGGAACTCAGTCTGGCTCATGGTGGAGGGCACCCTAAACTTTTGGGGTTCAGAGTTTAGGGGTTTAGGGTGTAGGGTTTAGGGTTTAGGGTTCCTAAACTTCAGAGGATGTTGCTCTGAACCAAAATCACGCATACCTCAAGCTACGCTTCTAAAAGTTTGCTGGGTTAACCCGTAAAAGCCTGTTAAAACTATTCTTGAACACGGATCCTCGCCGACCCACCCTTGGAAATGGCGAAATACGCAAAACAACCTACTGTTCCTAACCCCTAACGCCTCGCCTTTTGCGACTCCGATGCTTTCGAGCGTCGGCCAGCTATGCCAAAACCTCCTCCCAACAAAGATGATGCGAGCCACCACGTCCACGGCCTCTGCGGCTTCGGGTGTCAGGCTAGGGGCTCGGGGTTCGTCTAGACCCTAAACCTGAAACCCTAAACCGAGGGCTCAAGGTATCATCGCCGGTGTTTCAGGCTACAGTGCTTTCGTCGCAGCAGGTGCCTCGGTTTGGCGTGCCTGCGGGAGTTTATTATGGTAGACAACATTGGAGGCTATGACTCTGAGGGGATGGCATCATAAATTACTCCGACATGAGACCAAGCTTCTTCCGGGCTCGCCTGTTGTGGGAAAACGCTGCTCTGGTTAGGGGTACCTTATTTTGGGGTCCTTGTAATACGGAGCCTACTATTTAAGGTACCATCAAAGGGTCCTCTACTTTCGGAAGCTCCCAGTTCCAAGTCGAGGGTCCTGGACCTTGCGAGTTTCCTCGCGTGGAGTGCGGGTTCCAAACCCTAAACTCCGAACCCCTTTGTCGTGCCCTAAAACCCTAAGCCGTAAACCCTAAACCCTTAACCCTAAACCTGAACCCTAAACCCTGAACCCTAAAACCTGAACCTAATTCAATGTCAAACGCCCTGATCGCGAGTTGTAGAGCAAACACCCCCGCCTCCCGAACCTGACACTGGAATCCTGATAAAGCTTTTTCGCTACACGCTACATCTGACACCTCCACCCAAAGGCTTTCAAGACAATAACCCTAAAACCTAAAATAAACCCTAAACCTTATTCCGATTTCCTTGCTTGAGGTCTGAACCTTCAACCCTAGGCGTTGCAAGGGATTAAGGTGCTATGAATGTTTCATGAAGACGGTTTAGGGTTTAGGGTTAGGGTTAAGGGTTTAGGGGTTTTGTCAAGGCTTTTACCAACTCCTTAACAGTCCCTAGACCCTGAACCCCATGCACTAATTAAACCAGGCCCTCAATCTGCACCCTGAACATGGCGCCGAAGGGTCCAGAAACTTCGAAAAGGCCGAGGGGCAAAGATGACGGCAAAGAAAACATCCCCGGCATGAATCAGCTCGTCCGAAAGCTCGCTTGACTCCTTGCTTACGGTTCTTAAGCCCTAAACCATAAATCCTAGGTGTAGCAAGAGTTTCGGCTCGCAGATCTAAGGATCGATGTCGTGAGCTGTTGGGCTGAGCTTCCAGGACAGAGAGAGAGCCCTTCGAACGGATGAGGTTTAGGGTTTAGGCTTTAGGGCTTAGCGATACTAGGTTGGCCCTTTCAAGCCTCTGAAAATTACTCGTAACACCAGGCCTCTTAAGCCCAATAAGGGAAAATTGTGCAATCTCTCCAAGGCCTACCTAGGTTAAGGGCTTGGGAGCTTACTCTACGAGTACCTTCCAACTAGATCTCCATGTCAATGGTCCCCAAACTTGTCCATTCGGGCCCTACACGCTAAACAGAGGTTCTTGCTCAGGGATCTATTTGGAGATGCCATAGCAGGCATCTATAGTACACATGGTGGTATCCTTCGTATGGTAACTTACAAAAAAACTTCCGGAACAAGGACCCAGAAAGTCCTAGCAACTGTATTTCGGACACCTCTCTATATCTAGAGTCCTGGGTCGACTCTTTATAATGAAGGTACTCTTGTTCCTACTATTCGGTTTTAATACGCGGGGCCCAAAACAAAAAAAAAAGGGTACTACTCAGGACCCTGGGAATTAATGTTGAGGTCTTCATCCCTGAGCGGCCCTTGCCCCAGACCTGAGCACTACCAGGACCAACCGGAACATCGAAAGATTGCCTCGTTTAGGTTCTGGGGTTTAGGAGTTTTAGGGCTCGTTTAGGGTTTAGGGTTTAGGTTTTAGGTTTGAGGGTTTAGGGTTTAGGGTTTTAGTGTAGAAGCCCTAACCCTCAAAGCCCAAACCCCACCTCCGGAAACCCTGCTACCTGTACCCCAAATCTGTTCAGGGTTTCTCGTGCTCGGGCTGAGGACTACAGAACGATATTAGCGGCCTTTATGAGTAGTATGCAGGCTTAGGTATGTTATGATACAAGAACTGTATAAGGACTCTAGGACATACTAAGACAACAGCAAAGTATTCAGATGTCTAGCTAAAGCGAAACCCCAGTACCCTAATCCCACACTTTGGACCCGTGACATCCTACACCCGTACCCTCAGAGTGCCTTCTGATCACAAACATCCAAGGACCAATCTACAATTGCTACTGTCCTGCCAAAGCACCTAAACATTGGATGCTTTGGTCTCTTGACAAGCTACCATGACACCCTATGAATCCTCATTAGCACCCACCACATAAAGCCAGTATGGCGCCCTATCACGCCCTATGTAATCGAATAAGAGCCCCCTTACAGAATCATTTAGAAGCCCGCTAGATCCCGTGTAGAACTGTGACAGAACCCTTACAGAATCCCTAACTATTTCGTGCCCTGCGAACCCCTAAACCTTGCACCCTTTACCCTAAACCCTATACCCTAAACCCGAAACCCGAAACCCTATACCCTAAACCCTAAACGACCCTGAATGTTAAAGCCCACGGGTCGAAGAGAAAGACGCCGCCGATGCCCATCTCACTACCGGACATGGAGCCATGGATCTGGCGCGGGATCTGTAAGGTTTTTATACAGGGTTTGGGATGCATGGCTTAGAGTTTCCGAAATTCGGGGTACCTTATTCTGGGTTTCTTATAATAAGGATCCTACCATGCGGGGTGGATCTGGCGAATTGTGGGTGCAGGGCAATAGGGGTCCTTTGAAGGGTTCCTGTTAAAGGGCTCTATAAGGGCTACTATAAAGGCTACAATTTCGGTGTAATATCAATAATTAGAATAGGGTTTTGGGGCCATTATACTTTAAACATAATAAGGAACTGCAGGCTTTGTTTTTTAAGTGGAGTTGTGGCTTTAGGGTTTAGGGTTTAGGGTTTGGGGTGTAGGGTTTAGGGTGTAAGGTTTGGAGTTTAGGACTTAGGGTTTGGGGTTTAGGGTTTGGAGTTTGGGGTCTAGCGTTTAGGGAGTGGGGTGTAGGGTTCGGGGTGTAGGCTCTGTAAGGGTTCTGTGGCCTGTAAAGGCTTTGTACGAGTTCTACTGCAGTTATATGTCTGAGGTTTAGGCAACCTACCGCCCTAACCAGCCCTGACCCCTAAACCCTAAACCTGAAGTCCTAAACCCTTCACCCTAAGTCCTAGCTTTAATCAAGAATACGGGCTCATGAGGAGTACGAGCTCCTTGCTATTAGGATGTCCTTAAGGGGGGGTGGTCCAAGGGGGGTAGGTAACCTAGTAATCCCCATTATTCCCCAATACTCCCTAAGCTTCCCTAAGGTTCCCCAAAGCTCCCTAGTACCCTCCCCCCTTGAACCACCCCCCCTTAAGGATCCTATAATGCTAAGGATGCCTAGTGGGCTTTCCCGGGGATGTTAGGCAAGTCGTAGTCCTGCGCTCGAGACGCTACACCCCGGCTTCGATGTCCAAAAATGCTCATGCCTCCGGTAAGACCCAAACATACCCAAACCCAAAACTAAAACTCTGAACTCTAAACCGTGAACTCATGAGAAGGAGCCCAAATCGATCTGTCCACATACAACGTCGAGGACCCACTTGACGGGTTCATCACGCCATGTTTCGAATTTGGGTTTTAGGGCTGGCGGGTAAGGGTTTATTGAGGCGAAAAAAGAGTTGGTAGCCCCTGATACCATTCTTCTCAATACTAGTCTCGGCTCCTGAGTAGCCCCTTTATAAATAAGGGTACCCTTTTTCCTACTATTCGGTTTTGGTAAGGAGGCCCCAAAACAAAGGGCAAACGGGTACTACTCAGGGACCCAGTAGACCCTAAACCCCTAAAGACCACTTTAAGGAGCCCTTCAAGAACCCTTTCGGGAACCCTTTGAGGAACCACTAATTATCAGTATTTGATCGGTTCGGGGTTTCTGGGTCAGACTCCAGGTGGGAGCCCTCAGCTGGCCTGAAGATCCAGTGCCATCCACAGGACGTTGAGCAGGAGGATCAAAGCCACCCTGGGTTAAGGATTTAGGGTTTAGGGGACGTTTGAGGAGGAGGATCAAAGCCACCCTTGATTATCAGTACTACTCCAACTATGACTTGAGGGACGGATAGAAATTTGGATGTCTATGGGCTGTGCAGTTTGTTGGGCCGCTGTATAAACTCTGATGCAAACCAACGCGAGGATGTTATTGCTGCGACAGTCGGACAACATCGCCACCGGCAGTGGCAGCATCATCTCCATGTCGGTCTCGTGTCCGTGACCGTGACAGTGACGTCGTCATCAACATGATCATAATCACCCTCGTCACCATCATCTTCATCATCATCATCATCAATAACATCAGCATCATCACCATCACCGTCATCACCGTTGGAATCTTACTGCTCTCTGGTGATGCTGGTAAGTATGATGCTGACCGATGCTGCTGTACGGCTAGTTACATCGTGTGTAGTTATCATCTACATCCGGGTCCCCTGATTCGCTGGTTCTCATTCGATTCTGGCTGCCCTACACGCCATAGAACGGAGTTAGGGGTTGGAGCAACCCCATACCTAGGATGCCCAGTACTGCCCTTATTCCCTTTTTGTAGTCCTAGGTTCCCTTTAAAGTTACCCAATACGAAAAAGGGAACCCTTTTTATTCCTAGGTTACTGGGCATCCTAGATACATGCTTCACCTCAGCCGACTCCAACATGATGTCGCAAAGGCGGCAATATAAACGAGAAGATAGCAAGACAGCAGCAGCAGCAGCAGCAGCAACAACAACAACAACAACAACAACAACGACAGTGGCCTTTTCTGAATCATGACTCTAGTCCCTGCTGCTATCGGAAACCCTCAACCCTAAATCCCAGCCTTTCATGAACTGCTACTGAAAAATGAAAACCTGCATGATCTATCGATGAATTGGAGGACTATTCCGGGTCACCGTTACCTTTTAGAAGCTCCCTAAACCCTAAACCCACTTACCAGCAAGGAAACCAAAACTCACAAGAAAACAGAAGTAAAAGGATGCCTAGGATTGGGCAAGCCTGGAGTACACAAGCAATCGTAGGGCTTTCCTAGACCTAAGAGTGACCTAGGAAGAAAAAGGGTGCCCTTTTTGGTTTAAAGGGGATACGGGAACCTGAACCCTAAAAAAAGGAATAAGGGCCTACTCTGGGTCCTAGTTTCTCACTTCTTGCAGGACTTACTACTCTGTTCTTGCCGGGTCGCTTGCCACCATGATCAGCTGCATTCTAGCATTGAAGGTAGGAAATAAGGGTATTGGGGGTATTAAGTATGTCGGGCTCTATATAGTTTGTGTCAGAGATCTATATCGGTTTCTTTGGAGGGTTCCCGGCTGGTAACCTCGATGCCCAAAACTGTTGACTGTGCAACACAGCGGCGCCATCTCGTAAGGTGTAGAGGTTAACCAATATGTGGCCCTCTCCGACTTGGACATCTGGAGGTAGCGCCTGCGCCATACCCCAAGACAGTGGGCACCATTTAGTGCTGGAGTTATGCAGCTTACGATTTGGAGCCTAGAGGGTTTGGAGTTGAGGGTTTTGGGTTTAGGCGCAGAGAGCACAAATCACCCCGGGGCCGGTCCCAAATACGTGAAACTAGCAAGAAAAAGCTCCAGGAACAACGAGCCTATACAAATCAGGTAAGCCCTACTACTACAGACCTACTTCAAAACCTTCAAAAGATGGCAGTCTCATCGAGTTGCATCCGAAGACCTGTTGCAGTTCTGCGCACCTTGGGGTCTTAATGTAGGGACCTTTATTAACTGCAATCGGGCTCTGGCATTTGTTGGAGTAGCTATCACAGAGAACCCACCCTCCATTTCTAATTACTCACACTCCTTTTATATAAGATGTATGCACACACATACATACATACATACATACATACATACATACATACATATATATATATATATATATATATATATATATATATATATGTATGTATGTATGTATGTATGTATGTATGTATATGTGCATATATGTATAAGTCTAAGTCTATATGTGTCGGGATGTATATATGTATATATGCATATGTATATATATATATATGCATTATGTACGTACATGCGTATCAGTATGCATACATGCATGTATGTATACCGCCAAAGCCCTCAGCCTCAAAGCATCGACAAGCGTGAATACTTGAACCTCATGCCCCCGCACAAGCCCGAGTTCCCCAGCTCCAGGCTCGAAAGCCTTATATACGCCACGCCTGAAACCATGAAGTCCCGAGGTCTCTCCACCCTCAAACCGCAAGCCCTAAAGCCCCGAACTCTGCAGTTCTAACTCCTTTGAAACCCCACAGTCTGAGACCCCACCTCTAACCCTAAAGCTTGCCCTCAACTTTCAACCCCCTTGCAGAAACCTTACCGAACCCGATTTAGGGTTTAGGGTCTAGGGCTCTTCTAGCAACCCTCTACACTAGCCTTCACAGGTGACGCTTTTGAGGCCCAGGCTTCACGTCCCCAGACTTCGTGAAATGGACATCTTCCATGGACCCACGGTGTCTGAACAGCGCCTTCATGTCACCCCTGGGCAAGAGGGCAGAAAATTCAGAGTTTAGGGTTTAGAATCGGTTTTAGGGTTCCTTAAAGGGATCTATAAGGGTTCTTTTATGGGGATCATGGGACTTAGTAAGTAGGGTTATAAGGACCTTAATCGGGGTTATAAGTAGCTAGGATACCCAGTAACCTAAGAATAAAAAGGCCTCTCTTTTTGGTATTGGGTAACTGTATAAGGAACCTAGGACTACAAAAAGGGAATAAGGGTACTACTGGGCAAGACTAGGTGGGGCTTTTAAAGCTTTTGAAAAATATTAGTAAAGAAGATCCTCTTAAGCCCAATAAGGGAAAATATAAGATGTCCCAAAGCCCTACCTAGAAGAGGGCAGAAGATTCAGGGTTTGGGGTGCCTGCGAGGTTTAGGGTTTAGGTTGCAGGGTTTATGGGTTCAAGGTTTCGAGTTTAGGCATGTCTTTGAAGAGTCTGGAAAAAGGCTCTACGTAATTGAAGGCTGTGAAGAAGGTGTTATGTGGAGTTAAAAGGACCTGGCAACGGTCCTGCAACCGTGCAGAAACGCTTCTAGCTCCTCGGGTATATCCGCGGCGATAAGTGGCCCTAAACCCCAAGCCCTTCAACCCTAAACCTTGTGTAACTACGGCTCTCTAGGACTCTGGGTTTACAGCTTAAGTGACCTCTTCTAGCTGTGGTAGGGCTCAGGGGTGGAGGGTTGCAGGGCTCCGGGGCTGGCTAAAAGCCCCGTAGACTCAAGGGTTTAGGATTTCGGGTTTCGGGCTTCCGGGTCGAGTTCAAGCTGCACTTCTAGCAAGCCCTCGTGCTTGTATTACGACAATCAACAGTCCCCAAGATATCGGTGTAATTAGCGCTCTATATGTACTCAATATTAACAATATGGGGAATTAGGAGCTATCCCAAATCGATACCTAGTGAACGAAAATCAAAGGGGAAAAGGAGGGACCCTCAGTAAGGACCCCTAGGTATATACCCTTAATGTAGCTGTTATATATCCATTATATAGCCCATTATAGGGTAGGGGTCCCCATTAAGGGCCCCTCCTTTTACCCTTGGAAGTTCAGAAACCCCAACCCTAAACCCTACACCCTAAAACGATGGTTTAGAGTTCAGGATGGAACTTGCGGTTTGGATCCCAGGACATATTACATTAAGGAGGGCTCTGCTCAGAGCCATCGATTCTTCTCGGTCTTTGAGGCTCAAGGCTGAGTGCTTGTAAAGCTTCGGGCCTATAGGGTTTAGGGTTTAAGGGTTTCGGGTTTAGGGGTTTAGGGGTTTAGGGATTTAGGGTTTAGGGTTCAAGGTTTCCTAACCCTAAACAGCCCAAAGATCAACCCTTGAGGGTCTAAGGTTTACGGCTGACCCTGAACCCGACCATATACCTTTCTGAGCTCGGGCGCTGCCAACGGCTGGCACGGTCAGCGTACACTGTTATCAGTGGCTTCTTATGGGAGTTTCCGAAAATAGGGGACCCTAATATAGTACCCTAAATAGTGGGATCCTTATTATAAGGACCCCAAATAAGGTATCCCTAATTTTCGGAACTCCCATGTGAAGAATGCACAACACACCAACGGATTCTCTGCACTCGCCATCAATGGAAACCACCAACTTTAAGCCTCAAACTCGTATCAAACTCTTCGCCACCGTAACCCTAAACCCTAAACCCGTATTCGGCTTTGGCAGCAAGGCGAGATGCGCGAAACTGGCCGGAGATTTGACACCATCGTCCTCGTCGTCCTGTGCCAGGATGCAGAGTGAGTTTAGGGTCGCGCCGGTTCAGGAGTTGGGGAGGCATGGTGATGTCAACGAGGATGTTGATGTCACCATGGCCGTTGGCAGGAGCAATGGTGAAGATGATGGCGATGGTGGTGATGGTAAGGACGATGGTGATGAAGACGCCGACGGCTGTCGAGCTGGGTTTGGTTGGGTGCTGCACAAGCTGATAAAGGTGAAAGCTTATGTTCAGAATGATGCTGCTGGTGATGATTGATGATGATGCTGATTATGATGATGATGCCGATTAAGATGCTGATAATGATGGAAGATGAATGGTCATGGTGATGACATGATGATGCTGATGACGATTTTGGTGCTCATGATAATGATAACGATGCTGCTGATGATGCTGGCGATGATGCTGGCGATGTTAATGATGGTGCTGTTGATGGTGATGATGATTTTGATGCTGGTGATGCTGATAGTGATGATGCTGATGATGCTGATGGCGCTGATGATGACACTGACGGTGATGATGATGATGATGATGGCGACGCTGATGCTGGTGATGATGACGACGATAATGATGATGATGATGATGGTGCTGATGATGACACTGACGGTGATGATGATGATGATGATGACACTGACGGTGATGATGATGACGACGCTGATGCTGGTGATGATGACGACGATGATGATGATGGTGGCGATGATGATGATGATGATGATGATCATGAAGATCATGATGATGATCTTGATGATGGTCTTGATGCCCATAACGATGCTGAATGCATGCCAAAGATGCACCTGTTGGGATGATGAGGATGCACGTGGAGATGAGGAGGAAGGAGGGAGAGCACGGACGATGGCTGGCATCTTCATCAGCAACCGTATCTTCGAAGTACGTTGGCATGTGTCACCATGGCCACCTTGCATAGTCATTACTATCACCATCCTCATCGTCACCATCACCATTCCCGTCATCATCACCATCATCATCATCTGCATCAACAACACCAAGACCAAGACCACCACCAACAACGACAACAACAACAGCAGCAGCAGCAGCAGTCACAGCAGCAGCAGCAGCAGCAGCAGCAGCAGCAGCAGCAGCAGCAGCAGCTTCCTCACCACCATCAGTATCCTCACCATCAACACCGCAATCAACATTATCTTCATCACACCAGCATCATCATCGCCGTCGTGATCTTCACCAGCATTCTCGCCGACATCGTCGTCATCATCAAAATCACACATTTCTTGTTTGGTCGCAACTTTGCAACCACCAACCGCAACAGAAAATCGACATCATCACTATGGCACTCCGATGATAGTCGTCGTGGTCCTCATCACCATCAGTACTAGCTGAAATAGTCTGGGGCCCTAAACACTATCAGCACCGTCCCTCCCCTGTCACTTTAGAAACCACTGTAACGACTGTTGTCCCGAGTCCTGCCGTTCTCACTAGAACTGTTCGATGGCGAGCACTGCACGAGCACCCAAAAATGAAACGTAGCGTTTCTACTGGGAGTACGAGGAGGCATGGGAGCATTGGCAGAAGCATGATGGGAGGCCAAAAGGGGGGGGGTTAAGATTCTTGGGGTAGGAATTCCTTAATATGAACCCTATCATGGGAACCCTAACCCCTGCTAAACCCCCATAGGCTAAAACCCCTTTCGGCCTCCTATGACAGGCAGCAACAAATGGACGAGTGCTGCGGCCGCTCATGTTGCTGGCCTAGACCTAAGAGTAACCTAGGAATAAAAAAGATGCCCCTTTTGGCTTAAATGGGATCATAATTATAAGGCAACCTGAACCCTAAAAAAGGGAATAAGGGCATCCTCATGTTGCTAGTTGCTAGCTGATCCCTTGCGACAACCTCAAAGCCGTCTTGTATCTACTCAGCGCCCTATCCTAAACCCTAACCCGTAAACCCCTAGACTCGAAGCCCCAAACCCCTAAACCGCTCAACCCCTAAACCCCTAAAACCCTGAACCCTAAACCCCTAAACCGCTCAACCCCTGAACCCCGAAACCCTGAACCCTAAACCCCTGAACCCCTAAACCCTGAACCCTAAACCCCCAAACGCCTAAACCCCTGAACCCCTAAACCCCTAAACCGCTAAACCCCTAAACATCTAAACCTTAAACCACTAAACCCTAAACCCCGAAACCCTAAACCCTTCTTCCAAGCCTCTTCCAGTGCTTCCAAGATCTTACTCGCGTTCATCTGCGCCAAGTTGTCCTTCTTCTTACCTGAGACACCGGTTGGAGGGTTTGAGATTTTCTTAAAGTTGGGTTTGGGGTTTACGGATTTGCTTTTAGGGTTGAGGGTGTATGAAGGTAGGTCGGATGCATGATCCCTTCTACCTTGTCTGAGACAGCTACTTGGCGAATGTTACAGTACATTTTGTAGTATATGAAGGAAGGTTATATCATATCTAAGTATATTATGATATATTATGGCATACAAAGACAATGGGAAAATATATACTTTGGCATATTATGCTATATCTGGTGTATTAAGGTATGTTGTAGTGCAATGACTGGAGCCTCTTGCAAGCACTCAGACTACGAAGCGTAAACCCTGGCGGTTTAGGGATTAGGGTTTAGGCTAGCCACACGAGTGGTTTAAAGCTTGGAACATAGAGATTAGCGTTTAGGGCAATGACCACGACTGGTTTAGGGTTTAGGGTTGGGGGTGCGAAGGTTCGCCCCCACTCTGGCAGGAACCAGCGGCCTTTCCAACTAATATTGGGTTTTGGGACATGCAGTATTAGGTATAGTTATACCAGGAATTTTGAATGTACGAGGACATGCCCCTGAGTTCCGAATAGCACGAAGCCCCCTAAGCTATGCCTGAATCCCATCCCTAAACAGTAAACCCTAATATGCCCTGAAACCTCCCCGTGCACAGTGCAAGGGCCCCCTTCAGCCGACAGGAACCTACCCTGTCGTTTGGGACATGACTCCCTAAACACTAAACCTGTTGAAAAAAAACCTGAACTTGTCGTTTAAGAAATGAGTCGTAAGACTGGACGGTATCGCCCAAAAACTAGGTTTCGTAGGGACCAACTGTCAAGGTCAAAAACCCAACCATCGTCTGGGCCATACAGCGACCCCTGTGTATCTATTTGTCTGCCTCTCGTTCTGTCTACTTGCCTCTCGGTCTATTCATCTATCTGTCTACCTATCTATCTACTTACCTATCTACCTATCACTATCTGTCAACCTATCGTTCTATCAACCTCTCGCTCTCTCGGTCTGTCTTCTGTCTCTGCGTCAGTCTAACTGCCTACGTACCATCTACCTCTATCTGCCTATCTCACTAGCGTGAAAAGTATATACTGACAAACATGTATGTGCATACGTCTATAAATTTGTGCAGTACGGATACATGAGCATCTTAGCATCTTGTACATATCTACATCTATGCAAAGACGACAGCTAGAAAGATAGATGCATGGATACATGGATGAAACATCTTCCAACCCTAAACCCTAAACCCTACATCCTCTAAGTCGCACAGCACGTCTCCGATGGTGGGCGAGCGCAAGTAGGCTCCATTCATTGCCCTCCTCCTGTCGAGCTTCGTTTGTTCGAGTTGAGGGCTTCGAGGGAGTCTGAGGTCCCTTGCGATTTTAGGGGGTTTAGGCAGGGGGTTATCTGTAACCCTATAAGCCCTCAACCCTGAACCCTAAACCTCTCTTTCATATGGGTGGTTGTCAAAATTAGGGTCCGTTTTTGGGTCCTTATTATAGCACGCCACCTACTGTTTAGGGTACCCTAAAAGGGACCCTAATTTTGACGACCACCGACATAGTTATTTAAGCCTCAAGCCCTGGCCCCAGGCCTCTCTGAGCCCGACGACGCCGCCGAGTCCACCGAGGTCAATCTCTCCATGTCCGACGTGTGGGCTCGGTCCCCGAAGATGTCCTGCTTGTCGGAAGTAAACCCAAAACCCTGACCCCGGAACAGTACACGAAACAAAAGTATGCACACACTGTTTACACACATACATGTACAAACGTATATACATATATACATATATACATATATCCATATATACATATATACACATATACATATATACATATACACACATGTGCATATATATATATATATATATATATATATATGTATATATGTATATATATATATGTATCCAAATATCTATGGCTATATCTATATCCATATATGAAGGTATAAGTCTGTATATATTATGTATATACTATGTGTGTGTGTATATATATATATATATGTTATGTATATGTTATATATATGTAATCAATTTTTTCGGGCTCAGGGTTTAGGATTCAGGTCTCGGGGCTTAAGGCCAAGGCCTCTCCGCTGGATCCGTACTCTAAACGAGCGGTATACGAAGGCTTCAGAAGATGAGGGTTTAGCGATTAGAGATGGGGTTTAGGGTTGGATCCGTAGTAAAATCAAGCATTACATTACATGGGGGCTTCAAAAGACAAGAAAGTTAACACACAGTATTTAGAGCTCCTTATAGTGAAGCTTCTACTGTTCAAGGTTGGTCCTTTTTGTGAGGACCCCGTCATCCTGTAGGATTCCATGTTTCGGTCGGCAGCGTTCTAAGCCTCCCGTAGGAGAATAGGACCCGAAACTGGAAACCCCATGCTCTCGATCTTGTGTGCTCTGAGAAAGCAAACGGAAGTATGGAGTTTTGGTTATTTGATAAATTAAGAATAAAATTCACCCAAAGAATACTCAAGCTACATCCCGGCATAAACACTAAGAAAACCAAAGCGAAACACCCCAACACAAAACCCTAAACTCGAGCTTCGGGATTTGCTTTGTCAATGCTCGACACTTGCAGCTCGGGGGAGGGAGAGGGGTGGGGGACCCAGCCTGTGGGGCTTTAGGCTTTTATGGCCATGCTATGAAAATTTGGAGCTTTTTGGCTCGCGAGTTTAGGCTTCAGGGTGTGGGTCGGTGTGAGTACAAGAGCTGCACAGCTCACCTGTAAACCCCACCCAAAAGGCCCCAACCTGCCCTTCGAGGAGCCCTTCAAGGAATCCATAAACCTCCTCAAGCTCACCCTAAATTCTAAACCGTGGCGTCGATTCGGGTTTTGGCCGGAACTTCCCCGTGCCCAGCCGGGCCTTCCCCTCGACTTGCTGCGCCTGGCGGCGGGTGCCCCGAAGCCCTGAACCCCAATATCCCTTAATTAAGGAATATACCTTAAATCATATTATGGACCCTACTATACTTTAAGGTATATTCCTTAATTAAGGGGTTTTGGAGGCTCTGGGTGCCCCGAAGCCCTGAACCCCAAACCCCGGAACCCTGGTCCAGGGTTTCGGGCTTAGGGTTTGGGGGTTTGGGGTTTAGGGTTTTGCCCCAAACCCCTAAACCCCGAAACCCTAAACCCCGGAACCCCTAAACCGCCTAACCCCCTAAACCCGGTAAACCCCCAAAACCCTAAACCCCTAAACCCCTTAAACCCCCTAAACCCCCAAAACCCCCTAACCCCCTAAACCCCCTAAAGCCCTGGCCCCGAATCACCAGACACAAGGCCCAAGGCTATTACTACTACTACTCCTACTACTACTACTACTACTCCTCCTCCTCCTGCCGCTGCTGCTGCTGCTGCTACTACTTCTACTACTACTACTACTGCTACTACTACTCGCGGCCCATACCAGGGTCAGCCCAGCATGCTCCAACAAAGTTGACCCTGCCTTCGGCTCGGTCATCTTGCGGGAGGCCGACCGGAAGCCCTTCGTCGGGGCGCCGTTAGGGTTCGGGGTTTAGGGTTGAAGGTGTAGGGTTTAGGGTTGAAGGTTTAGGGTTTAGGGTTGAAGGTTTAGGGTTGAAGGTTTAGGGTTCAGGGTTTAGGGTTGAGGGTTTAACGTTTGGGGTTTAGGGCTTAAGGTTTAGGGTTCAGGGCTCTCAGGGTCTAGGGTTCAGGGTTTGGACTTCTGGTTTAGGGGAGGTTAGGGTGAGGGTTTCAGGGTGTACAAGAGCCCGAGGTGAAACTATGGATTGAAGACACCATGGATAGGAGACAGAGCCATGTTCAAGACTTCGCGCAGGGTTTATTCAGGCATGATCCGGAGAGCAATCCGAGATTTCACTCCTACGTGCCTCAATGCCAGCCCCACTCCTCAAAACCCGAAAACCTTTGACCCTAAGACACTACACCCGGAAAACCCGTATCCCGAAATCCCCGAAACCCTGCTGCTTCTGTGGCCGTTAAGACCCCGAGTTCGTCCTATGCTTCGGATTATTTAGGGTTTGGGTTCTAAGGTTCAGGGTTTTGGGATTTCGGGGTTCCTGGTTACAGGCGTCGCGGCTCGAGGCTATTGACCAGGGTGTCTTTTCCCAATTTGCCCTGGTCTTAGCCGCTTCCCGACCCCAGCTACATTCTCCTGTTTCTGTAGCGCCATAGCTGGTCCCCGGTGGCCTCTATCTCGAGCTTTTGTTGCCGCGCGACTGAGCTCATCGCATTCGCAATCGTCATCGTTGGCATTGCGTATTGCACTGGCTGGTTATTTCGAGCTGGCCATTCGTCGTATCCATTCCGTCATGCTCCCTTTGAGGTCACCGCCTACCGAGTGGGATGGGTTCTGCTGCCGCAAGCTCGATTCCGGGTTGCGGGCTCTGATCTTCCGCATGCATTGTCTGTGCGGCTTCTGCTGTTCACATGAACAGTACGACGCAGTCGGCCACGACTGCCACGGGCACGGTGACCAGCACGACGCCATCTACTAACACGGTGACCAAGGCCACTGCTTTAGCATGGATACTACGACGCTGTCTACTACGGCTACTGCCACCAGTGCGGTGGCCCGTGCCAGCAGCACGGTGACCGGCACGACGCAGTCTACTATGACTGCGACGGTGACCACAGCCACTGCCGCCAGCACGGTGACCCGTACGACACTGTCTACCGCGCTGGTGACCACGACCACTGCCACTCGCACGGGGACTAGTTCGACACTGTCTACCTTGACGACAACGACCACTGCCGCCAGCACGGTGACCAGTACGCTGCAGGTGACAACGGGCACCGCGGCCAGGGCGCCCAGCACGACGCTGTCTACCACCTTGGTGAGAGGGCCCCGTCGTGACTTGTTCTTGCCGTTTGCTGCCTTTTCCTCTGAATGCCTTGATTGGGGTCAGGCACTCAGGACTTTTGCTGTTGTTGGACAGACCCTGACTTTTGCGGGTATGTGCTGCCCGTGTCAGGTTGCTTTGCAGCACTGTGCTCTTTTCCAGTCAGCGGTGTTGCCGGTCTTTGCCTAGTGCTGTCAGGGGCGACCGCTGGTGTCGGAATTAGCGGTTGCTGCTGCGCTTTCCTGAGCTCCCCTCTTTTGTTGGGGTCGAGCTCGGGGCGCCTTTGGTTTCACCTTGCATGTCGAGGGCTGTAAGTTCCCGCTTTTCCAGGTCCGCAACTTCGGTTGCTTTTGGGACCGCCATCTTACTTGCACAGGACTAGACCTCTACGCAGCAAAGTGAAGAAGAAGTTCCTGGTTACGTTTAGGGTCTTATTTTCAGAATCTCAGCATCAGGACCGGAATTGCTACTATATGGGGGCTTCACAAAAAAAGGAATCTTGTCGTAGAGATCCTTTTCATGAGGATCCGACTACTCAGGGCTCTATGCCAAGGTAAGCTCCCAAATAAGTATTAGTATCAGCAATGACGAGCACGACCTTGCAGACATGGAATCCACCCTAGACCCTCAACCCTTAAACCATACTCGTAAACTGTTAAGCCCTAGACCCCAATTCTTTAACCTATCCCTGAGATCATGAGAAGAAGAGCGCTGAAACCAACCCGACACCAAAAGATCACCCCTGTGCAAGGGCGATGCAAAGGCTAAAGTGCGGGCTGCAGGGTGTAGGAAATGACCAGAATAGGTCCTAGGTACAGTATACTATATCTATCTGTAACAAGGCATGACAACGAGTTATCAGGAATAATTATAATTAAAGAACAGAACAGTCTTACTATCTAATCCGATCCATGCGGATAGGTCCAAAGCCCAAAACCGTAAACCCTGAATGCCAAACCCTCTAAAGCCCTGAAACCCCAAATCCCACTGCTTGCAATACCGAGCCCTTGCCGCCTGCGACCACTGCCGTGGAAGAGCAACGCCGATGGAGTCTTCGCCGCTCGCTCCTTGCGCCGCAGCTAACTCGACCTCAGCGTGGGGGTACATGTAGATCTTCACGGCTGTATGTTTTGGGGTTAGGCATTGGGCTTCAGGTTTTGGAATTGGGCTCGGTGGCGTTGAGGGTTTAGGGTTTGGGAATTAAAGTAAGGGGTTATGTAGGAGTTCACGGTGGGCGGTCCGGAAACTCAGGCTTCATGGCTTTGCGAATTCAGTGTTTAGATCCTGCACGACATGTTGGGACAGCTGGCCGAAATTGCAAGCTTAAACTCTACACCTCAAACTGAAATCCGAAACCCTTCCACGCCCAAACCCCGAACACACCCCGAAACTTGCAACCTAAACCACCAACTTTCGAACAACGAAAGCTTCAACCCTACACTCCACCTTAAAGCCCTAGCCCCCAACTCGGTTCCCCAACAATCCCTTCAAAAGAAAGGCGTAATGTGACGGTCCTAGTAATTGAGTTGGGGTTTAGGGTTTTGTCTCTTCAATCAAGGGTTTGGGGTTCAGGGTTTAGGGGTTCGGGGTTTAGGGGTTTAATTGAAGTAGAACTGGACAAAGACTATGCGAGACAGTATTGCACGTTATCCGGACCCCTAGGTTGCTCTTTTGCCGATGAGTCGGCTTTAAGAAGACCTCACGATAGCCAGGACCGACGGGCATATTAATGGGGCACCTAGTACCCTAAACCTGAAACCCTAATCCCTAAACACTGCAACTTGCTAAAACTTGAAACTGGGATCCCAAAAAGTTTCACCTGTGCGACAGCCCTCGCAGACGCTACGCCACCCCTAAATTTGTGTAAACCGTAGTTCCCCCAACACGGTGTCTTCATGCTAATCAGGGCGCAAGGATCTTAAACTCAAGCCTTTGACGTTGTTTGAGTTAGTGCCGGGGTTTTGAGGGTTGAGGGGCATTAGGCTTTGATATAGAGACCTTACTAACCAGAATAAGGTTTTGGGGCCGAGTATACTACAAATATAATAAGGAACCCCAAACTAATGTTGGTAATTATTGAGTCCCCTATATTGGCCTGCTTTGTGTCAGGCTTGTCAGGGTGTGCGATTACTCTAAACCCTGACCCATAACTGTAAACCCTACACCCTGAAACCTAAAACCATAAACCCTACCCAAGCCCAAACCCTTCAACGATCCAAAACCTGGAGCCCCCCAAAGGTATCCTACAATTGGGTGGTTGTCAAAATTATGGTGTCTTTTGGGTCCATATTATAATGCGGCACCTAATATTTAGAGTACCCGAAAAGGGACCATAATTTTGACAACCACCCAATTATAGAATTATAGGGTTTAGGGTTCAAGGCTTCTTCCCATCTTTCGGAACCTCTTTAGGGGTCGAAGTTATTGGGCTTAGCGCTTCGGGCTTAGGGCTCAGGGTTCAGGGTGTTTAGGGTTTTGGGCTTAGGGCTTTGGGTTCGTAGCACTTCACGATCCAAGCGGCCAAGTGTTGCTGAACCAGGCCATTGATCAGGGACTGAAACGTGGCCTTTATTGAGATCTTGAGGTCACTGTGAGGATCAAGGGATGTAGTAAGTACAGTAAGGTTAGACTTAGGGTGGGTAACTACAGTCATCATTTCTCAGAGCTTTATACCTTAAATCAAGTACTCATAACCAAACTTTCTACGGTTGATGATATAAATCCTGCGTGACCCATAATAAGGAATATCCCATATACTCCTTGTTATGGGTAATGCAGGATTTATATCATCAACCGTACGACCCCCGATCGATTTCGGGATCGAGGCTGGAGGGCGATGTGGGGGTTTCGAGTACAAGGGCCGTGGTTGTGGACGTTGCGATGGGGCGCGCCGAAACAAAGTCTTAGGGATGTGCGGGGCCCTGAAACCCTACTTTAAACCCAATACCCCAAAACATCCCCAAACCCTAAACTTGCGACTTGTGGTGCGTCCGGTTTTCGGTTTTAGGGTCTTGGGTTTGAGAGAGTGTAGTAGGGTTGGGGGTTTAAGGTTTAGTGTTTGGGGCTTGGGGTTTTGGGGGGGTCGAGAGCCTTCGGCAAAATCTTACGACTTGCTCTTCTCAAGCAAAACACTAGCTTTGCTATAAACACCCTTAGGACGACCTTAAAACCTGCACCCACAAGACCAAGCTCTAGCTATACCCGGAACCCTGAAGACTCAACCCTGAATCCCAAACCCTAAAGTCCCTAAAGAGCCAGAAGACCTCAAATTTGAAGAGGAGGGAGGAGTCGGCTCTGAGAGCGTTCGGGTTTTTTTTGCTAGTGCTCTGCGCGGGTTTAGGAAACGGTTTAGTGTTTACAGTAGGTTTTAGGGTTTAGGGTTTGGGGTTGCGGGTTTAGGGTTTATATTACGGCCTAATGTGTAGGAATGATTCGGACTCCTGGAAAGCAGGGCGTAGGGACGCCCGAAAATCGACAAAGCCTGCGCCCAAAACCTGAAAAGCCTAGCAATGAGCAATTCCGATGCGCTTCTTTATCGATGAAACCCTGGGCCTCAGGTTTTCAAGAGTTGACACCGGCCGGTAAGGTTGCTCACCGAGACACCGTAACGCCAACGACAGCGGAGGCTCCAGCAGATTTCCTCGAACTCTGACCATTCAGCATCGCGGGGCTTGAAAGGTAGGTGTTCGGGCTATGGAGTTGTTCAAGGAGTGGTTCCGGGCTCAAGGTTTGGAGGGTGCTTTTGTTGTTTTGAGAAGATTCCAAGTGCTGCGGTTTGGAAGGGGCGCTGTCCCACGATGTTGGAGACTTGTCTCAAAGGCACTCGTAGCTGCTAGGCTTCAGCGTCAATCCCATAACAAAAGCCTGACTTTGGGACTTGTACTTGAAATAAGGGTGTTTGGAGGTAATAAAATACTACACGTACCTAGAGACTGCAACGAAATACTCCTCCTCAGTGTTCCGACCAACTATTCAGCTTCTGTGCACACAGGGTTAGGATAAATATAGGGGCCTGAATAACTAGAATAGGGTTTTGGGGCCCGGTATACTACTTTGTTGCTGAGTTCATAAGCCCCAAAAAGTGTACACTTTCAGCTTTATAGTGGGTAATATTCTCCCAAAAAGTGTGAAGTGTATCCACTAAGACTACAATCCTAGTAAAGTAAAAGCCAGAAAGTTGGAATATTATTATCCTAACCCTTCTATGGTAAATTATAAGGCATCCTACCCTGAAACCATATTCCAACTTTCTGGAGTTCCCTTTAAGGGAACCCCCCAAAATCATATTTCCAGGAGGGGGGTCGGTAATCCTCAGCTCCGGGCTCGAAACCCGAAACCCCGAAACCCGACAGCCCCACAGCCCCAAACAATAAAGCTGAAACACGAGGGCCAAAATCTTGCGGCCCCAAAAGATGTAATTTAGGGCCTTCAGTGGTATTGTTCCTTCGAATTCCTTCATGCATTACCACTATACTATACTATGCTTTACTGTACTATACCGAAGAACCCTGTTCAAACGATTTCGGCCCCTATATTGGAACCCTTAACACCTCTCGCAGTTATCCTGGGAACCCTCCCACACCTCTGAACCTCGACGGGATTTTCGGGTTGCCAGCCACGCGGCGCTGAGCCGGTAGACACCCGCTTGATGTCCTCGAGCATCAGCACATATCGAACTATGGTTTAAGGTTGAGGGTTTTGATGTGCACTGGCTAACCTCTCCCTATCTCTCGCTCTCGCTCTCACTCTCGCTCTCTCGCTCTCTCTCCTCTCTCTCTGTCACTCTGTCACTCTGTCACTCTGTCACTCTGTCACTCTGTCTCTCTGTCTCTCTGTCTCTCTGTCTCTCTGTCTCTCTGTCTCTCTGTCTCTCTGTCTCTCTGTCTCTCTGTCTCTCTGTCTCTGTCTCTCTCTCTCTCTCTCTCTCACTCTCTCTTTCTCTCTTCACATGAATACATTCATGTGTATGTATTTGTGTGTGTGTATATGTATGTGTATATGATATGATATATATATATATATATATATATATATATATATATATATATATATATATATATTCATATCTATATTTATATTTATATTTATATTTATATCTATATCTATATTTATATCTATATTTATATTTATATTTGTTTATATTTATTTATATATTTATTTATCTCTCTGTCTCTCTACCTACCCGCCGACCTCCCTTTAAAGCCTAGCTGCATATGCAGCCATTTATCTATCTACCTACCTACCTATCTGTCTGTCTATGTGTCTGTCTATGTGTCTATTCGTCTATCTGTCCGTCTGTCCATTTGTCTATCCGTCTAGCTGTCTACCTTTCTGTCGATCTATCTGTCCAGCTATCTGTCTAACAATCTACGTATGTATGTATATATATATATATTTCTGTCTCTCGGTCTGTCTCTGTCGACGTCTTTATCCGTTTGTCCGTCCGTCAGCCTGCCTGCCTGACACACAGACTTACAGACATCGGAACGTGTAGCATGGTCGCCTTCATAATTCGCATCGGGTTTTGCGGCCCTCAAAATACTATAAGTACAATTAATAAGGAACCCCACAGCAGTATAGATAATTATTCATCAGGCCTCTAGAGAACATGCATGCCTACTATATAGACACACATACTTCCATACATCCATACATACGTCCATATAACATACATCCATGCATCCACGCGCGCGACACGGAGCAGTGCTACAGCATGCTAGAGGACCCTGAAGCAAACAAAATCAGCAGGTGTGTGCGCTCGCCGTCTTTTCTACACCACGGAAAACTGCGCCAAAACCTCAACCCTAAACCCTAAACCCTCAACCCTCATTAAAAAGCCCTAAAAAGCCTAAAAGCCCTGGAAACCCCAAACCCCTGACCCCGGAAGCTGCGGTCCCAGTTACGCAAGACGAGACCTTGGGAGGTGCGTCTTCGCCTTCACCGGGCACTTCGGGCTTGTCGTGCCTGCGGTGTTAGGGCTTTTTTTTGAGAAGGCGGGGGGGGGTTGGGGTTTAGGGCTTGGGGATTAGGGTTTTTTGTTGAGAAGGGGGGGGGGGATGTAGGGTTTTTTTGGAGAGGTGGGAAAGGTTTAGGTTTTGGGGCTTAAGGTTAAAGGGTTTAGGGGTTTAGGGTTTAGGGCTCTTAAGGCTTATGGTTTCGGGTTTACGGTTTGGGATTTTTCTGGTGGAGGGGGGTGTTAGGGTTTAAGGTTTATGGTTTTGGGTTTACGGTTTAAGGTCTAGGGTTTAAGGCTTTTTTTGGAGAGGTGGGGGGGGGGGGTTAGGGTTTAGGGTTGAAGGTTTAGGGTTTATGGTTCAGGCTTAGGGTTCACGTTTTTGGGGTTTAAGGCTTGAGGTTTATGGTTTCGGGTTTTGGGGTTTAGGATTTATGGTTTCGGGCTTAGGGTTCGCGTTTTAGGGTTTAGTGTTTGGGTCTTGGAGGTGGGACGTTCGGACCCGAAAACATCAACTGCGCGTTGCTATAAGCACTCGATGAGTGCTACGGTTGATGATATAAATCCTGCATGACTCAGAATAAGGAATATATGGAAATTATGGTATCTTCCTTATTATGGGTCATGCAGGGTTTATATCATCAACAGTAGTCTGCTTGAACATCGAAACCCCTGACCTCTGCGAAGCAGCCCCAAAGTACCAAACCCCAGCCCCGAAGGGCTAAGGGCCCCCGGTCGGAGCGCGAGGAAGGCACTCGCCCCTGAGTTCTTGCTCCGTCTCCTTCGGCGAAGGGTGCGAAACTCGGAGCTGCCCGGACTTCGGAGACCTCCTCGCCCAGCGTCTCGGCTGCAGCCTCGGCTTCCTGCATGACTTACCTTTGGTTAGTAGGGAATGGAGGAACTGGGTAAAATAACAACTACTATTACTGCCATTCTTCCATTCCCTACTAACCAAAGGTAAGATGAACTGCAAGATCACGGAAGTTCCCAGAGACTCCAAGATCCCTTAATTGAGGAATATACCTTAAATCATATAAGGGATCCCTTACATAATTTAAGGTATATTCCTTAGTTAAGGGATATTAGACTCCCCTAAGCCCTATAGATCCCTTATAGATCCCTTAAAGGAACCCTAGGTCTATCCCTTAATTAAGGGATCCTGTAGTCTCTGGGAAGGCCAACCCTTCGTCGAGCTCGAGAGCAGCATGACCCAGAGACTCCAAGATCCCTTAATTAAGGAATATACCTTTTATTATAGTAGGATCCCTTATATGATTTACGGAATATTCCTTAATTAAGGGATCTTGGAGTCTCTGGGTCTAGGGTTTAGGACTTCGGGTTCGGGCGGGGCGGGGTGGGTGGGGCTTCGGGTTTCATGCTTCTTAAGGTTCAAGGTTCAGGATCTTTGGTTCAGGGGTTGCAAGGCCATGGCGGACACAGGACTCTGCGAATTCATGTTCCTGCTCAGACATCATCATATCCACAACTCCTTTACCCTGAAACCTAACCCCTTAAGCCCTAAACCCTAATCCCTAAACCCTACACCCTAACCCCCATCCGACGAAACGCCTAAGCACTGGACCCCTACCCTACTTACCTTTGGTTAGTAGGGAGTGGAGGAGTGGGGTACAATTATAACTACTATTACTACCATTCTTCCATTCCCGACTACAGGGAACTCCAGAAAGTTGGAATATGGTTTCATGGTAGGATACCCTATAATTTACCATAGAAGGGTTAGGATAATCATATTCCAACTTTCTGGCTTTTACCCTAACCAAAGGTAAGTTACCCTAACCCCAATCGCCACACGAAACCGGCCCTGATCTCGAATTTCTTGAATGTCGGTATGAACGAACCCAAAAAGGCAGCCATGGAAACATCAGACCATTAAAAAAGAAAAAACTGATTCAGCTGAGGGCTCAAGGTGCTGAAGGATCTTCTTCAGGCCGGAAACTACACCCTGCAACCCTGTGTGTTCAAGGCTCAGGAATGACGATTGGTGGCCTTTACTGTGCATTTAGAGCTTGTTGCTGGGTCTAGGGCGCGGGTTCAGAATTGAGCCTGAACCCTAAACCCAAAACCCTCACTTGGCTCATGAGGAACTCAAGGGGCTTTGCAGTAAATAGTTGGGGCCTTCGTAGTTTGAGTGGGGTTTGGGATAGACTGTGCTACATGGTTGTACAAGGATTTCAAGGAGATACCATTACTAATTATTCAGGTAGGGCTGCCTTCACGCAAAACGGTTAATGCTACCTACCCAGCAATCCTAAACAAACTCTAATTGCACCACTGTGGGGGGGAACATGATTACAAAACTCCAAGGGGAAGTGAAAAACTTGTCGTTATTACGGTTCTAAGGGTTTTAAGTAGGTTGTCTAAACGGCATTTGGCCTGATGTTGGCGAGGCCCTTGGCATTGGAGCCGGTCGCTGCCATTGGGCAACGTCCCGGGCTTGAGCTCCGCTCAAAAAGAACTCCCCCGAAGAGGTTCAATGACCCCGCGATTGAGGAATAGTCGATAGCTTGTAGTATAGGTTGCCCTAAACCCTAAACCCTAAACCCTAAACCCCTAACCCTAAGTATAGGTACGAAACAGGGACCCTTTCTTTCAGGGACAGCCGAAGCTCTATGATTTCGCGCTTTTGGGCTTTAGGGCATTGCGGAGCTGGGCTTCGGCCGCGACAAAGACTGCTTGTGTCAGGCTTGATGGACCCGAGGAGAAAAGCCATCTCACTTCTGTCGGTCGTTCCTTTTCGGTGCCAAAAAAACCCTGATAGCTTGACGACACCAGATCTAGAACCACGGTCTTGCTTTGTGGAAAGCTGTAGTCTTGTCCTAACAAGCTCAGCATGCCCAAAATACCGCTCCCTCAGAGGCCCCGAAAACCGAAGCTCTATTTCAACTCGTCTTTGGACCGGAGATGTCGGCGGCGAGCAGCTTTCGGATGGGATCGGGACCCTACTTATGAAAAAAGAAGGGCTTGTTGTGTCTTACTGACACTGGGGGGTATGTCAGACTGTCATTGGGAGAATGATAAGAAGACACGCTCAGGAATTGCCCTCTAATTGTCTAGGCTTCTGTAGTAGCTAGATCTCGGAGGGTCGAAGCCCTGGGCTAGAAACGGCAAATCTTGGGCTCTGAGCCACGGAACCCAATCCTGGCAAACCCCAAACGAAAGCTGCAGACCTATGCTAAATCCTCCCACAAAGTTCCGCGTGTCGGGCCCAGAGGGCCATTGAGGATTTGGGGCGGCTTGAGTAAAACGAGTAAGAGCTCACGGATGCAAGGATTGTGGTTTGGGCTTTCGGGTTTTAATCTTCTGGGTTTCGGGATTCTTGAAGTTGAGGTTAGGATAAGGAATCAGGATGTAGCGCTTCGAGTGCAGGGTGCAGGGTTCAGGGCTGTGGGCTTAGTTCAGGCTCTCGACTTAGAGCTCAAACCTGCGACAAAAACGAATTCCAGATCTGCAAGCTTGAGCTAAGGATGCCTCGCAGCTCAAATCCCTCACAACCCCTGAACCCGAAACTTTAAATCCTAAGCCCTGAAACCCGAACCCCAGACCCGAACATCGACTAAACGCACCGGGTCGGGCGGCGGTATGTCTCATACTGCCGGTAGATGTTCAACAGCGTGACCTTCGCTTCTTAAACCCTAAACGTCTTCTTCGATTCTCTAAGACCGGAACATCCGACAAGCCTCGCGCTGTATCTCCGAAGGTGAGGCTTTGAGAACTGAAAGGGTTTAGGGTTTAGGGTAGCCAAAAGATGCTCGGTTAGGGTTTAGGGTTTAGGGTGTAGGGTGTTTAGGGTTTAGGGTAGCCAAACGATGCTCGGTTGGGGGGTGGTTGCGGCGGCCAGGATGAGCTACTCAAAAGCCCCTATGTTGTTCTTGTCGCACGCACACGGCCTGCCATGAACGGCTACGACGGCAACCACAACGACGACGGTGACTAGTCCTGCCCAAGAGAACCAGCATAATACAGAAGGCTTAATAATAAGAATAGGGTTTGGGGCCCCTTTATACTATAACTATAATGAAGAACCCCCCAAAATGCTATATGTACTTATTTATGCCCCTATACTAGCATTATAATACGGAACCTAAAGGAATAATGTAGGTCATTATTAGGCTTCTACATCAGGGACAGTGACAGCGAGATGGAGCGGCTGCGCAAGGTGGTTGGACACGTTGGACACTCTCACGTCAAGCCCTAAATTTAAAACCCTGCAAGGGCTTTTAAACATCCTATGATGCCCTGGAACCCTAAATACCCACAAAAACCTCATAAACACCCTATGATGACATAGAGTCCCAAAACGCTACAAACGCTGTAAAACCTTCTAAAGCACACAATTAAATGCCCGAGAGCCCTAAAGCATCCCCTAAAACCCCATAAACCCATACAATCTTGTAAAACCTGAAACCCTAAAAACCCTTAAGCCCTTCCAATCAAACCTGCACGTTCCCAAAACCTGAGGTCAATGCGAGGGCCGTACATCTGAAACTTGTGATGGCTAGACAGTCGGAGGCTGTGTGTTCGCGTGACAAGTGAGGGTTTGAGAGGTGAAGGTGTGGGGGTTTTGAAAACATCCATAGAGCCTCGTTAAGCAACGAGGTCTTTTCGGCTGGGGACATGGTGTCTTGATTTGTTTGGGCTTATGAGAGCAACGTTGCAGCACCCCCGTGCAGCCCAGCCTCATTGCCTTTCAAAGCTCTGACAACACCGGCATAGCTTTCTTGCAACAACCCCAAAAGAAGCAATTCGGAGCCACGGCAAGCAGGGGAAATATCTTGGTTTTCATCTTTCTGCATGTCTGCAGGAGGAATATATATATATATACAAATATACATATGATCACAGATGTGTGTATATACATGTGTATATCCTTAGGGACACACAAATGTCATGTAGGCAAGTTAGATTAAGAAACCAGATGGATAGGCAAACAAATACTCACCCAGACATTAAAGAATGTTTTTGAAAAGAGAATATCCTGAACTTGCTAGCTGGGGCCGACGGCAAGGTCACCCTCGTAAACCGCGAAGGACTCTTTGCAGGTCGCAAGACGATCCTGCTCGATGTTGGATTGAAGGGTTTGGTCAACGAGGGCTTGGGGTGAAGGGTTTAGGCTAAGGTTATAGGTGTTACCTTAAACCCCCTAACCCTAAACCCCAAGCCCTAAAGCGTCAAGGCTTCAGCAGTCTTCGGGTTCAGGAGAATTCAACCGAAAGCCGACTATTGAATCCTCGTCCCTCTGCTGCCGGGTCTTTACACTCGGATGATGGGGGTGGGGCTACTGGGTGCATGTAATTCAGGGGCCTTAATAAGTAGAGTAGGGCTTTGAGGCCCGTTCTACTATAACTATGATAAGGAACCCCGACTATGAAGGCCCCTACAGTGCTTGCCAAGGGCGCTATCGTCTGAGAAGGGAAAGCTGTTACAGGGCTTTACAGCCCAGAGATAAGGGCACCGTTTCTCTGGCTAGTGTCCAGTTGTAGTGAAGTAACCAACAAACACACAGGGTGTAAGGGTATTCCTGGTGGACCTAACTCCCAGTCCGAATGAACAGGTCTGAACATGTAGTGGAAGTACATGTACAATGGTTACGCTTCATGGCTTCCTTGATGTGGGTGGTTGTCAAAATTATGGTCCCTTTTTGGGTACCTTAAATAATAGGTGCCGTATTATAATAGGGACCCAAAAATCAAAACCACTCATGTATTTCTAACCCTGAATCCGAAAACCCTGAAATCTAAAACTTGAGGCCCTCGAGCCTGGGTCTGGTGAGTGAGTTAGAGCTACACTTCTATATGGGTGGTTGTCAAAATTAGGGTGCCTTTTTGGGTCCCTATGATAGTACGGCACCTAGTATTTAGGGTGCCCAAAAAGGGGCTACAATTTTGACAACTACCCATATAACACCAAAATGGCTCCGCAATCTCTTTCCCTCCAGGCACTGTCTGCGGAGAGCGCCGGCTGGCACAGCACCCAAACAGTGCAGGCTTTTGGCCGGACCTGCTCTCCACGAGAATCGAGGGGGGAGGAGGGTAATATCGACTCCTTGATAACTTGAGTATACTAAATAGTACACGCATATGATATGGGGACTACACGGGGATAGTCTTACGCACTGTCTAGACCCTTATATTATAATCAGGCCATACTCGCACTAGAACTTAGAGTTTGATCTGGATTGGAGGTTAGGTGGGTTAGCTACAACCGCCATGCTAATCCCGAAGGCAAAACCATCTTGTATATGCATAGAAGGACTTTTAACATCCCAAAACCTAAACCCTAAACCCTAAATCCTAAACCCTAAACCCTAAAACCCGAAGCCCTAAGCCTGCTAAGCTCTCTTTGACTTCGCTTAACTATGCAGGAACTCAGCAACAGCTCGGGCTTTTCATAAAAATGACCAAAGAGGCCGTGAACCCTTAACTTACTCAGCCATAAACCCTCGTCGCTCCTCCCCCAAGGGGAATGTCAAACGAACCGAGCACGAGCTCGAAATTGAAGTATTCATCTTCGCAATTCGCGTGCCTCGATAGCCGGAGCTCCCTCGAAGTAGCGCTTGGTTTGTGGATTAGCATTATGAGGCTTAGGGTTTAGGGTTTGGGATTTTGGGGTTCAGTATTAAGGGTCTAGCCGCCAAAACCCTACACCCTTCTTCACGCCAAGAGTTCAGGGTTTCTGGGCCCCACAAACTTCAACCGCTAGGTCTTAGTGATTTCGTGTCACCACTTCGGGGCCGATGTTAAAATACCCAGGCTCTGGAACATGGAGCTTTCGTGCTTGTAGGGTCTACTTAACACTGAAAGATCAGGGGCCTCGGCAAGTATGGATAGAAGTAACGTAATATCGGCCACATCTATGCGATATGTGTAGTAAGTTCTCTAATCACAACCTTACTTGCTATGAGCTCTGGTTCCCTCTACTTCCGAAGTACTCCAGGCTTCGATGGCACAGACGCGAACTCTCAGCTCAGACGGCGATTTCCGTCGACTCCACGGCAACTCCGAGCTTCAGTTTGGCCTGCCCAGAGACTCCAATAGCCCTTGATGAAGGAATATACCGTAAATTATAGTAGGATCCCTTATATGATTTAAGTTATGTTATATTCCTTAATCAAGGGATATCGGAGTCTCTGGGTGCGCACGCACGGCTGCGGATCTCTTCCGGGGGGGGTTCGAAGTCGAACAGGACTCCCTTTAAGCTTCCTCTATTGGGGTTCTATAGGCATTTCTATAACCATTAGGCTCTACGGACTCATATTTTAAGGCTTTTGCGCCCAAAGACCGTACCATACAAGGCTTTTGGGCTATTTTGAGCCTTAGGGTACGTAAGGGTTCCAGAAGTAGGGACCTCGAAGATTCTAAAAGGGTTTTGGTGTACTTTCGATAGAAGTAGAAGTGTAGTAAGGAACCCTCAGCAAGAGTATCTGCATTCCTCCGGCCCCCATATGGCCCTATACGATGCATCTGCGGCTGATTAACACTCCGCAACTCGGGGATGGCCGAACCCCATGCCCCAACTGGGCTCTTTTTGAGGAATTAATGGCATCATTCGCTGTAGATCCCCAGCGTGGAGAGTTCAATTAAACCCCACAGCCCCAGAAACACGTCCTCCGAAAGCCAAGATCGGCAAACCACAAAAGGAGTTCTGCCGCCTGGGTGTCGGGGTAGACGCAAATGCCAAGCAGGCCTCAAATGGGGTTGGGGTTTGGGGCTCGTTTAAGGTTCAAGGACTTTAAGGGCTCAGGGTTTAGGCTTTATGGCTTACAGTTCTGAGCGCCCCTCTGAGCATCGCGTGAACTTGCATGCGTGCGCAGGCCTCAAGCCTAGAGACTCTGTGAAATAGCGTCAGCTGTAGCCTACAACAGCACTCAGACCAAGACCAGGACTCGCAAATACGCTTAAGGCCCAGGTCGCAGCTGTTGGTAATGGTGTTGGTGGGACCTTGAACACTACTTCCTACACCCTCAACCCAAAGTCCTGAAAACCCTAAACCCCTGAACCCTAAACCCTAAGCATACGAAGGGGCTACTTTTAGCCGAGTTGCTGGAGAGACGGACGCACTTGGAGCCACTTGGGCAGCCACCAGCCTGTTGAACAACGCTGCTGAGGAGTCAAGGGAGATACTGCATCCCAAAGCTCAACCCCGTCCTCGAGGTTAGGCGGCGACCTACTAACAGTTACCATTCTGGATAATGCAAAGCTCCATCTAGATTGCTACGGTTGATGATATAGATCCTGCATGACCCATAATAAGGAATATACCATAATTCCCATATATTCCTTCTTATGGGTCATGGAGGATTTATACCATGACCCGTAGTCTACCACTACTAACGGTTTGGAGCTTCGGGTTCCCGAGTGATGAAGGCTTAGATTAGAATTAAGGGATGCTCATCCTCTGACCCCAAACCTCCTAAACCCTAAACCCCTCAACCAAACCCCTAAACCCCAAACCCCTAAACCCCAAACCCCTAAACCCTAAACCCCTAAACCCTAAACCCCTAAACCCTAAACCCTAAACCGGGCAGAGGAGTGCAGGGTTTACTCATTGACGGGTTTCAGACTTCGCGCTTGCGCATCCCACGTCCTCAAGCCAAACGCCAAAACCGAGGCCTCGGGCTTCGGGTTGAGGGTCTAGGGTCTTTTCGGCTTAGGGTTTAGGGTGTATCTAGGATCTACAGGCTTAGGGTTTCGGATCTAGGATCTACAGGGCTTAGGGTTTAGGGTTTAGGGTGCATCTAGGATCAATAGGGCTTAGGGTCTCGGATCTATAGGCTGAGGGATTCAGGGTTTAGGGCACAGGGTTTGCGGAATCAGAAATCTCGGCCCGGTGGCGATGCAGGCGAGGGCGCAGAACTTGCTTCCGGAGCTCTCATCCTCCAAAACACAGGGTTCCGGGCGCTTCTTTTTAGGGTTTAGGGTTTAGGGTTTGGGTTTCGGCTTCTTTTTTACATTCAGCAGAGCCACGGCGAAGGGTTTAGGGATTTAGGGGTTTAGGGGTTTAGGGGTTTAGGGGCGTTTCCTTTGTAAATTCAGCAGAGCCACAGTTGAGGGCTTGGGGTTCAGGGTTTTGAGGCAGAAGGGAGCACTTAGTTGATCAGGGGTCTTTCCAAGGATGGCGTTGAGCACCTCACTTATGACTTTATCCCTTAGGCTCTAAGGACTCATAGTTTAAGGCTTTTGGGCCCAAAGACCATACTATATAAGGCTTTTGGGCTATTTTGAGCCCTCTGGTATTCAATTGCTGAATTCGAAATGTTAAGTCCCCAATTATGGGGACAGCAAGCACAGGAATGATAAGAGCAGTCATATAAGCTGCAACGACTAAGGTAGCGCGACAATGAGTGTGTTAAGTAGGTTTAAGCTTGGCGCTTCGACTGCGAAGGTTGAACAAAGCATAAATAAAGGGAAAGGGGTGCAGGGTCAAAGGTCTAGGGTCTGGGGCCTAGGGTTTTGGTTTTGGTTTGGGGTTCAAGCTTCAGGACTTCAGGAATCAGGGATAACATTTAACCCATTCACTTAAGCTTTCGGGCTTTGGCGCTGGAGGGTCACAACTTAGGGTGCATCGTGCCCAGAGGCATCTGCACCTTAAACCCTGCTAACTCACTAACCTTCAGCCCCACACTGGTCGGGAAACCTCGAACCCCTGCACGGGAAACCACTTACGGTTGATGATATAAATCCTGCATGACCTTAAAGACCCTAAACTACGAGAATTATGGGTATACTCCTTATTACGGGTAATGCAGGATGTATATCATCAACCGTATGCTGAAGGGTAGGTGCACCGGGCCAGGTCCACCCAAGGGTTCATCCCCTAAACCCTAAATCCTGCTCCGCTGCTTAAGTCGTCGGGAGCTTCTGGGCTCCCAGAGACTCCAATATCCCTTAATCAAGGAATATTGCGCAAATTATAGTAGGATCCCTCATATGACTTAAGGAATATTCCTTGATGAAGGGATATTCCTTAAGTTATGGCAGGGTCCCTCATATGATTTAAGGAATATTCCTTGATTAAGGGATATTGGGAGTCTAAACCCTAAACCCCTAAACCCTAAACCCAGCCTGGAGGATGCACATCGGCTTGGCGGTCGTTCCTGCCGGCACATCGGTGGGACAGGCCTCGGAGCTCTGCAGAGGGTTTAGGGATGAGGGTGTTAAGTTTAGGGTTTGAGGTTTAAGGTTCAGGGTTTAGAGTTTAGGGCTTAAGGTTTAGGGATTAGGGTTTTAAGTTTAGCGTTTAAGGTTTGCGGTTTAGAGTTTAGGGTCAAGGGCCAAGGGATTGAGGAAATCTCAGCCCCGAAAAGAAACCCCAAAACCAGGAACCCTGCGGAGCATCTCAGACGCTGCACTTCCAACACAAGGCCGTATACCGGAAGTACTGCCTCGACCTGCCGTAGTTTTCTGAGGGCCCGAGTTCAAGCTGGAAGACTTGGTTTATTAGCCAACACTAGCAAGCAAACCGAAACTTCGTACGAACCAAGAGTCCCAACTAGAACCTTAGAAACCTTAGAAACGCCCCTCTATAGAACCCTACTTTAGAGCCCTTATGGAGCCCTTTAAAGGAGCCCTCTCCTAGAAGGCTAGAATCTTAGAAACGCCTTTAAGGCTGCGGCTTCCGTGTCGCAGTGCGGGGCGCAGACGCTGCCACCGGCACCGGTGACCTGCGGACGGAGTCCAGGGCTTCGGGCTCTGCTGTAGGTGCCTTACCCTAAACCTCTCAAGCCCTAAAGCCCTACAGCCCTAAACCTAAAGCGCAAAACCCTAAACCCCTAAAACCCGATACCACCCCTAAAGCCCTAAAGCCCTAAACCCCCAAAGCCCTAAAGCCCTAAAGCTCTAAAGCCCTAAAACCCTGAAGCCCTAAGCCCGAAACCCCTAAACCCCTAAAGCCCTAAAGCCCTAAACCCTAAACCCCTGAACCCAGAGACTCCAATAGCCCTTAATTAAGGGGTATACCTTAAATCATATAAGGGATCCTACTATGTTTTAAGGTATATTCCTTAATTAAAGGCTATTGGAGTCTCTGGGTTAAACCCTCAACCCGGCCTCGGCTTGCGCCTCATCGCTCTGGCACGGGGGCTTCTCGTAGTGGCTTGAGCCTCGGAGACCCATGGGGCGGTTTAGGGTTTAGGGCTTAGGCTTTAAGGTTTAGGGTTTAGGGCTTAGGGCTTAGGGTTTAGGGTTTAGGGCTTAGAGAGATACCCTGGCAGAGACCCAAACAAGCCCGAAAAGAAGCCCAAGGAGCATTTGGGGAATTAGGGGTTAGGGGTTTGAGGGCATAAGGGTTTAAGGGTTCGGAATGTGTTGTTTAATTTTTTTCGGTGCTTGCTGACTGAATTGGTGTCTTTTGGATAAACCCTCTCACATCAGAAAGATACAGCCAGGAAAAAAACAAAGAAAAAACATAAACTCGCGTAGAGACTCCATAAGCACTTGTAGAAACCCTATGCCTGCATAGAGACAAGTAAAAGTTAAAATCCTGCAAAGAAAGCCGGAGTAAAAAGCCCTTACACGACCGAGTCGAAACTGAGCTGGGCGGCATGGTATCGTATAGTTTATAAGAAGGAACCGTAAGGAGCAATGCTGGTAATTATTCAAACCTCTACTGGAAGGGCCACGGGACCAGAAAAGTTATACATACCTTGTGCAGTAAGGAGTTTGAGTAATTATAACTACAGTTGCCATACTTCATTTCTATCCACCGCTGCTAACTCCCATGATCCTTCAAGTAAAAACCCTGAACCCTAAACCCTCCAAGTATAAAACCAGAGCCAGGCTGCTGGGAGTGGGAGGCGAAGGCGGCGAGGGAGGCGAAGGCGGCGATGGCGGAGGGGAGGGACCTCCATCTGGGTTCTTGTTAAGGAATTTAGTTTAAGTTACCATAATAAGGATCTATAGTATCTAACATGGCCTGTTAAGGAAGTTAAATTAGGTTACCATGGCAAAGAAACCGTGCTACAAACTATAAATCCCCATTATGGTAACTTAAACTTCAACTAAACTCCTTAACAAGAAACCAGCCATTGTTTCACAGCTCGGCAACTAAAGCTCCAGGGCTTTTCGCTACAGCCCTTTAGCCCTTTACCCCACACCCGAAGGGGCACGTGGTTACTATAAGGGCTGATAGGGGTTGCTATACTTGGAGGGTCGGGTGACTTAGTAACTGGTTATTTTTAGGACTTATAAGAACCATAACCCCAATTAGGGTCCCTTTTAGGGTACTTATAAGTCTACTTATTACCTACTTACTACGTCCCCCGACCCTCCAAGTAAGGGCAAAGCCCGTCGGCCTGGCTTGCCCGAGACGACCGGGTAGGAGGCCTGGTTCTTGATGCCGCACCTGAAGCTCGGGCGCGCGCGAAAGCTTTAGGCTCGCCGGGCTAAGAAGTTCTGGCGCTCGAATTCCTGACGGCTTATATACATGTGCATATATATATACACATAATAAAGGAAGAGCAGCACCACAGATGCAGAACTACAAGAAACTGACAATGCAAAGAACGACAGAAAAGAAGACGCGACGGAAAAAGACAGACCAAGCAAATTCAACAACAGAAATGCCTGTAAAAGGGAAACGAAAAACACGCAAAGAATGTAGATGCCTTCATGATCAGTAGAGGGTTTCGGGGTATGTCGTACTATATCATACTATACTATACTTGTTATATCGGGCATACTATACTATGCTACATTCTATTATTCTATCTCATACTATATTCTACTACATTATACTTTTTTCCACTACAGCTATATCCCTAAACCCTAGACTCTAAACCCTAAACCGGCCATAAACAACCAAAACTCGATGAGAATATATTCTACTATACTATAGCGTACTACATCATACCATAGCCCTGCGGTTTTGGATAAGAAAATTCCCTTGGGCCCCGGACTCCCCCGGGCCGGGTTTGCCGCGCTGGAGCTTCACGTAGCCCTGCAGGCCCCAGGAAGGGCCCCAGGAGTTCTTGACCTGGACTTGGTGTTTGTTAAAAAATTAGGGTTCAGGGTTTAGGGTCTAGAGGTTTAGGGTTTAGGGTTTAGGGTTTAGGGTTTAGGGTTTAGGGTTTAGGGTCTAGAGGGTGGGCTTGGGTACTTTTTTTACAGGGTCTCAGGGGTTTAGAGTTTAGGCTTTTTTGTGGTTTGTTCTTGACCTGGGCCTTGGTGTTTTTTAAATTTAGGGTTCAGGGTTTAGGGTCTAGGGGTTAAGGGTCTAGGGGTTTTGTTTTAAATGGTCTCAGGGGTTTAGAGCTTAGGTTTTATTAAGGTTTATTAGGGTTTAGGGTTTAGAGTTTAGGTTTTATTAGTTAGGGTTTATTGGGGTTTAGAGTTTAGGGTTTAGAGTTCAGGGTTTACTGTAGGTTCAAAGCTTTGAGGGTTTCGGGTTTGGCCTGAGCTTTGGGGGGAGCTTGGGGTTTAGGCGTTTAGGGATTTAGGCATTTACGGCTTAAGGCGTCTCAGGGCTCTTGGCGGCTTGGGGGTTTAGGGGTTTCAGGGTTTCAGGGTTTAGGGGTTTAGGGTTTAGGGTTTAGGGTTTAGGGTTTAGGGTTTAGGGTTTAGGGGTGTTTGGGCTTAGGGGTTTAGGGTTTAGGGTTTAGGGTTTAGGGTTTAGGGGTGTTTGGGCTTAGGGGTTCTGACCTGAGCTTTGTGGCTTGTTTTGGAAGTGCCTTTTGGGCTTAGAGTTTAGGGTTTTTAACATGCTCGACATAAAACAGCTGAAAGCAAGTCATGTAAAGCAACTTAGAATATGTTGAAGAAAGCCTTTAAGAATCCGAAACTCTTAACCCGAAACCATTTCCATATGAAGCCGTGCCGCAAGCCAGTAGTCCGTGCCATCCTTTCACTCAGAAGAAGGAGAAGATGTTGGGGCTTTTCAGATTGGACCGGAGGCTGATACACTGTAAGAGCTTTCGGGTTTTAGGGCTTAGCGTTTAGGATTTAAGGCTTCAAGGGTTGAGGGTCTGAGGCTTTTTCGGGCTTCAGGGAAGCTACCGGGACGTAGTTAGTAGCACTAGCTGGGCTTATGGAGTGCAGCATTCAAGGGGGACACAGATCCATCCTCGGTGCCATAGCCCACCACCAGCACCCCGTGATCCAACTTCGTGCCACAGGTCCTCGCGCCGTTTAGGCCTTCGTTTCGGGCGGTTAAGGCCTCAGCTCTCGAACCCGAAGCCTAAACTCCCTGGGTGCCTAAGATCATAACAACTGGACCCGGACTGAGATCGTCGGCTGCGCTGCTCATCTCCAAGCTAAGATTGCGTTTCGGATTTCTAGACGGTAACGGGCCCTAATGTAGAATTTAATTAGTAGTCTGCGCTGAGTTTCCCAAGGAGGGTCCTAAAAACCAGTGACGACCATTGCTAATTCCCAAATACTTTCTACACCTTGGGTACGGCCCCCACTCAGTAATACTTGAACAAGATTCAAAACATAGATATATTGGGACCTTAATAATAGCCCTATTATAGACTCTTGCTGTATGGGGCAGTACCTAATCGACACCACATACCCCAAAGCCTTGAACCAGCTACTCCAGAGCCATCATCCACACAGCCTGTGCACAAAAGGCCACAAACCTAAAACTCAAAGCCTCAAACGTTCAACCCTACACCTTAGGTACTGCCCCCTTACAGTAAGAGTCTATAATAGGGCTACTATTAAGGTCTTAATATCTCTATAGTATGAATATTGAATCTTACTGAGTGGGGGCCGTACCCAACCTACGCCGCTAACTCCTGGGATGAACCCAGAAATCCAAGTCCAAAATCGTCTGAGCTGCAATGCTTGAGCCTCACCCAGTCAAGAACTAGGTATGGGTTTTTTGGCTATCCGATTCTGTCAGTGCATGCAGGTGAAGCAGATGATGTTATGTACGATAAGAACGATGACAGAATACTGCACGTGAGCCATAACCTTTTGCAGATACTTTGCGAGTATAGAATCACAAGAAGCTGAAATGCTGCTAACAAAAGATGTCCCTATTTCAGCCCTTAATGGAACCCTAAATGGAACATAGGAACCCGTCAAGGAACGTTTAGAGTGACCCTTCAAGGAACCCACAAAGCAATCCTCAAAGGAACCCGTAAAAGGACCCGAACCACCCATGGAACCCTGAAAAGGCTCCTTAAAGCAACCCTCTGTGACCGAGGCACTTCGTCAGCACGCCGCTCTTATAGAGCTGGAAAGCCATCTGGTCCGCCTCTCTGGCTTCTGAACCCTAATATACTGTAGGGGCCTGGACAAGTAGAATCGGGTTTGGGGTATGTTTTGGTATAGTTAGGCTAAACCTTCAACATTACCTTAAACTTCAGGCACTACACCCTAGGCTTAAGAACTGAGTTTTGAGAGTTTACGGACCTGGCGGTTTAGAACGTTTAGCATGTAGGGTCTAGGGTTTATGATTTCAGCTCGTTTAACCTATTGTAGCAGGCTTTCTCCAAAGCACGCTTGCCCAGCAGGCACACAGAGGGTTTAGGGTTCCCAGAGACTCCAATATCCCTTCATTGCGGAATATTCCTTAAATCATATCAGGGGTCCTACTATAATTTCAGGTAGATTCCTCATGCAGGGATGTTGGAGTCTCTGGGTTTAGGTCCAGTAACATCCAGCAACGAGTCTGGGGTTCGGGCCTCACGGGTTTAAGGTTTCCAGCCCTGGCACGAGCACCCAAGTATCCGATCCCCTGCGTCCTAAACCCGCTGACCCTACACCACAAAGCCTCAACCCTGATCCCTAAACCCTCTCAACCCTAACGCCGACAGTAAAGCCTCAACCCTGAGCCCTAAACCATGAATTCGTCAGTGTTTAAACCTTGAGCCACGGCTTTCTGGAACTTTCCTCCTGACGGAGAGCAAACAAAACACTGCAGGTATCTGCTTTCTTCGCTCCATGTGCCCGTAACACCTCTGCTTGGTGGCTGAGAAGCCTTTTGCAAGGGAGTGCAAACGCGGCAAGGAGCTGCCAGCCGAATTTCATTGCAAGTGGACTGTCCAGCTAAGACCAAGCAACAACTTATGTGCAACACTACAGCTGAAAATGTAAGTCCTAAGATGGATCAGATAGCTGTTCACACTACGCTCAAACGAAGGTGTAGGGTTTGAGAGATTTAAGTTCTGAAGCTGTCCACCGAAGAAGCCATTGAGGATTGACACAAGACCGTGTCGTACTACAACTTGCCAGGTTCTGCACAGGAAGCAGATCTCATTCAGCTGCACACAAGCCCAATTTCGCACGGTCTGATCTTATGATGCTATGTTACTCGGCAGTCTTCAACTAGCTTATGCCTTCACATTCAAACACACTCCCAGACAGTGCAGCAGCCTGACGGAACGGTTTGCGTGAGAGAGACCATCCGCAGCCTCTACATGCCCACAGGCATTTATACAGAGTCGCCCAAATGCTTCCTTCTCAGTTCAACATGCACCTTTTTGAAATGGCTAATACACCGCCTAGAATCACTCCGAGGTAACCAAGGCGCCACCGTCTCTGGCTAACCACCACCCCAGTGTCCTGGTGAGTTGCGAGTGTAGTGAGCTGCGAGAGGGCGGCGAAAGTCTGCTCGTTGACAACGGCACTTGCACTGCTGCCCTTCTTGTAGCTGGTCACTGCAAACACATTGGAAGTGTTGGCGGCCTTCCGCATAGCATCGAGAGCCTGTTGCAGCTCCTCATGTGGCCTTGTTGCTGTGGAGTGGCGGAGAAACTCGTCACGATGAGTGGCAGCCACGACAAAGGGAAAGGCAACTCTCCCGCCACTAGCATTCTTTAGTTCCTTGGCCATGGCGGCCAGATAATTCGACATCTCCTCCTTTTGATCACGCCAATGACAAAGTGACATGACCAGGATGGCTGCACAGGGAGGCTTTCGAAAGAAAGCAGATACTGACCCTTCACCCTGTGCCAACTGTCGGCGCCGTGCTCCCTTCAGCGCACCGGTGGCCAACAGAGATTTCAACGCTTCTCCCATCTCGCTGCCATTGGTCGAGTTCGAGATGGCAGGCGTGTCCATCAACGACAGGTCCGGATACAGCGCCAGCGTCAGGATCTCTTGTGTGTTCTCTGCAAACCCAGCTGGAGCTGTCTCCATCTGGTCGTTGGCCGTCATGCTGTTTAGCAAGCAGCGGTAGACGTGATTGATGAAGCTCGACTTGCCATGATGCTGGGCACCAAGAATCAAGACTTCCAAGCTGGATGATCGCCTCTCTCTGAATCTGCCAAGCTGCTCGAGGAGACTGGCTACGCGTTCCGTCAAATCTGCAGCACAGCCCTCCGGGGACATCACATCATCCCAGGTGGTCTGGGCCTTCTTCGGCGAACTGCGCATTTGTGGGGAGGTCTGACTTGCTGCTTCCACCGACACCCTGACCGTGCATGCTTCCAATCCGGCTGGCCCAGTGCGTGCTCCCACGTGCATTTCCAATTCATTGCATGTCATGGTCCTGGACTCTTCCGGCTGGATCATCGCGCCGGCTGGATCGAAGTACTCCACCGTCAAGTAGAACAGAAGATTGTCGGAATTGTTATGCTCCCATTTGACGTGAAGGCTCCTGTTGTTTCGCACCCCGATCTGCAACCTTGACGGTGGAGACGGCGCCCGATGCATGGCTAGTAGGTTCAACGCGAAACCTAGGTTTCTGTGGCGAGCTTCGAACCGAGGCCAGAAGTGTCTGCCAGGCAGCCGCGAGTTGACTTCACGTCCTCGAGTCTAGCCCCGCGAAATGAATCCCTGAGAATCAGAAGCCTCAGGCCTATTCCGACAAGGCAGTGGTTCCAGCTTTGACGCGAAAAGTATACTAAGCCCTAAACCCCAACCCCTAAAGATGACCGAAGTAAGACATCCGGCCTCGATGGCAACCGAGACGGGCTGCTGGGCCACTGCATCCATCAGAGCCTGGCCGCAAAAAGTGCTGCGCTGCAGAGCGTAGAGTTTGGGGCACGGACTTTATATTCCCTTAAGACCATAATATGCCATAACGTTTGAAATAGATATTCTACCCTATACTACAAGATACTCTAATAGCACTAGACTGCACCGTATTATAATAGAACACATACTGTAATATGTCATAAACTTAAACATACTCGAATATATATAAATACTATAAACACAATTTTACTCCACACTATAGTGACTATAGTATACTATTACATACTAGTACGACTTCGACTTACAGCAATCATGTGGTCAGATCAGCTGGTAGTTTTAAGGGCTTAGGGTTTAGTTTAGGTTAGGGCCTAGGGTTTGGGCGGGGTTAGGATATTTGGGGTCTCGAGTTTAGGGTTGAGGGCTTTAGATCCGAACAACTAAACCCTAAGCCCTACCAAAATATCGGCTACCAAACTGTCGGCTGCCACCTGCTCATCGTCCGTCTTCACGTCCTTTAGTCGACGGATGGCATCAGGTTTAGGGTTTAGGGTTTAGCGATAAGGGTTTTAGGCTGCGGATGTGGGGTTTGCAGAGAATTGCCAGGCTTTATTCCCTCAGCCACAGACCCTTAAAGGGGGCATCCTCTTCAAATGAGAGCTCCAATAATTTGAATGGGTTTTATACGGGTTGTGAGGGTACTACAAGAGGCTTAATGCTTAACATGCAGGAGCCTTGGTTCTGGGATCAGCGATTTGGGGCCGTCTTGGTATATTGTAGCTGTACTATTATCTACACGGCAAACCCCACAGTGAGGGAGCGGCCGATACGGCTTCTGGTTTGGGATTTTAGGCTGAGGGTTCGCCAGGCAGGGCCCTCAACCCCACACCTCATTCTTTGAAGCGAGACTCCCAACCTTCCCCAAAGCCCAAAGCCAAGGCCCCACTCTACAGAACGCTTTCGGGTTCAGGATATCCTGCTTCCTTCAAACTAACATGGAACCTGGAAAGGGTCGCATTGATGCCACCTTCATGGTAAAATGATGCTATTCGGATGTTAAACAGTTTAATTAAAGGAGGCTATCAGACTTCTCGCGCGTGGGACTTTGGCAACACAGAACAAACACAGAACCCTCAAACCGGCAAAGACCTAAACCCAGCACCTGAAAAACCAAAGCGAAGAAACTGACAAGTCATCGTCACCCTGGAACCCGAAACCCTTACGACTAGAACTCCTAAAGCCTTGAAACCTAAACCGCAACGCTTGGTAAAGCCTAACGACCCCAATACCCAGAGACTCCAACATCCCTTAGTTAAGGAAAATTCCTTAAATTATAGTAAGGATCCCTAATATGATTTAAGGAATATTCCTTAATTAAGGGATATTGGAGTCTCTGGACACCACCTCAAAACCCAAAAGCCCTGCAAACCCAAAAGCCTCGCAAAAACTCCTAAGACCCTCGGGACTTCCAAACCCTACGTTTCCCGGTCCTTGTAGCCGGTGACTGCATGGGCGGGCATGCCCTCAGTGCAGCCCGAAGCCTTACCTTGTCGGTTGAGGGTTTAGGGCTTAAGGTCGTGGGTTCTAGCCATTGGGGTTTAGGTACCCGTATCAGGCTTTAACGGTTTCCGAAAAACACTCTTAACACATGATAGCTCACTTGAGTGAGCTCAAGGCCTCAACCCTGCCTGCGAGAGGTTTGGGTGGCTTGACCGCCTTGAACGGCGGGGTTTAGGGTTCAGGGCGGTGCTGCAAAGCAGCAAGTGGTCGATTCACGGTGCTGCATGGCTTTCACTGCAGCGCAATGCGACAGCAAGCTTTACTCCTTGAACGCGAACCTCTCCCTGCGACGCTTGCGGCGCGAATACCTGTGTAAACTGTCAAGCTTTATTTAGACCTTTCTTTTTTGATGCCCTTTTCCGCCCGCCTGTGCAACCAGAATCCCTCCCAGAGAGAAGGCTTTGGACCTTTAGGGGTTAGGGTTTAGTCTTTACTTTAAGGCTTGTAATGCCCAGGCCGGGTGACAGTATGGCCTCGGAAATGGGTTCAGGGTAGCTCAGGGCCTAAATGCTGTAAGTTTTGAGGGTTGGGAGTTTAGGGCAAGCTAGCTTGTGGGGTATACTATCGTCTAAATACGTGCATTCTGCACCCCTAAGACATATGTTCTGCAATTCGTTTTGGCCCACTAAGTGGCTTCCGCCTTTGCAGCCGGAGTTTACGGCTGTGAGAGTCTGTGCTACGGGGTTGAAGGACTTTGGGGAACTGTCGACGATAACCATACTGTCAGTTGCCGGAAACAACCAGTTCTAATTACTCAGGTCCTTTTACTTCGGTTAATGATATAAACCCTGCACTACCCATAATCAGGACTATACCATAGTTCTCGTAGTTTAGGGTCATTAACGTAATGCAGGACTTATATCATCAACCGTAGGTTTGGTATTCTGGTGTGCAGCCAGGTCGCAGATGCCATTCTTGGCAAGGTACGGATAGCTTTGCTCCGTACACACCGGGGCGGTCTCCTCCTGAGATGAATTCACAGGGGCCTTACAAACTAGGGCTTAGGGTTTAGGGTTTAAACCCCTGACAATATGGGTTTTAGAGTTTAGGGGTATACAAGGCTTAATCAGCTTCTTCTCCGGCTGCGTATAGGCTTAGGGTTTAGAGTGTAGGGGCCTGAAAAGCCAGAACAGGGTCTGAGGGTGCACTGTTACATTCAAGACCCTAACAGTGGCCAATGTGTACGTTTTGATATGGAAACCGATGTCCGTAAGTTCCCCTAACGGCTATAGAAGCCTGCAGGGTATGAATAATAGTGGTGCTTGTTTAGGCTTCTATGTGAACAGCTTCAGACAAATCCCGAATACGTGTCTGTAATGCATAGCATGCTGTATTGGGTAGGTTGAACTCTGAAGGCATCCACTGCATTGCCCTACACACCGGAGGACCCCTCAGAAACCTCACAGCAAATCTGACAAGCTCCCTTCTGAAACCTGCAACCCTGAACTAAGGCCAAGGATTTTCCCGAAGCAGCACCTCAATCCTGGGCCCAAACCCTAAACGCGGGCCCGGGAGCATACTTGAAGCCGTTGTCCATCAAACCACCGCTGCAGCCTTAAACGGCCGGCAAGTGGGCCCAACTGCTGCTGACTATAAAGAGCCCCTACAGACCCCAAAAAAGCCCGGTACATCCTAAACCCTAAACCCTGAAACCCCGTACATCCTCAACCCTAAACCCCAACAGAGCCTAATGAGACCCGCAAAGGACCCCTTGACTCCAAGAGGCCGCAAAAGGAAGCAAAACCGGGGTCGGGTTTGGGTTTGGAGTTTGGGGTTTGGGGTTTAAGGTTTTAGGGTTTAGGGTTTAGGGTTTAGGGTTTAGGGTTTAGGGTTTATGGGTTGGGTTTGGAGTTTAGGGGGTGGGGCGTGGGGCTTAGAGTTTGGGCTTTAATTTAGTGTTTGGGGCTTGGGGAATCGGATTTAGGAGGGGTCCGTGAGTTGGAACCTTACAAAAGGAAATTTTCCAAGCATCCCAGGCTAAGATCTTCTAAACAACCCTAAGCCCGGAAACCCCTAGACATCTAAAAAAAAACCTGAACCCTAAACCGCCAGTTAATTACACCGGAAACATCGCAAACCCTAAGCAATAAACTTCAAGCGCATGCTACCCTAAACCCTAAACCCCAAATCAAACCCTAAGACCTAAACCCAAAACCCTAAACCCTAATGCCCAAGGCACCCTGATTGCCGAAGTTTTTGCTGCAGTCCACCAGCTGCTGCTCCGACAAAGACACCAGCCTGGGCGCTGCAAACCCGGTTTGGGGTTGGGGTTTTGGTACTGGGGGTTTGGGGCTTTAGGGGTTTAGGGGTGTTTAGGGTTCAGGGTTTTAGGGGCTTAGGGTTTTGGGTGTAAGGGTTTAGGGTTTTGGATGTTTCAGCAGTTTAGCGTGGAGGGCGCAAGGTTTGTCAGAGTTTGTCGCAAACGGCCTAAGGTTTGGGTGTGGGGTTTCGGGTCTTCAACTAGCTTGTGCTTGCGGCTTACAAGGGCTCCACGACTTGAAAGGGATCTCTTAAGCTTCAAAACGTGCTTTGTTGAACTGCTTATCCGGCGTTTGTGGTGGAGCTACAGGCTCAACTCACGCAGAGTGCTATGGACAGCTGCGGGCGTTGTGCCTTCTTCGGCGCCATCTTTACCAGCCAGGACCCTGTCCCTAAACCCCAAACCCTAAACCGCAGCTAGAAGGCGATCCGGTAGCTATGTTGCCAATTGCTTACTGAGTCGGGTTTAGGGTTTGGGGCCAAGGCTTTTGGGCATAGGCATGTTGTTTCAGGTTCGGGGCTTAGGTTTGGGGGCAAGGATTGGGGTGTAAGCTTTGGGATGTACGGCTCCGGGCGATGATTTGGAGGGCTTCCCTGCAACCCCGCAGACCCACTTGCTTACGGCTTATAAGGGATTAGACAATATTCTGCAGTTTTATACGTATCAGAACGATATATGGGATTCTACTATATTATACGATCTTAAACCATTCAGAGAGAAGGAAACCTAAAGGTGTAGCTCCTGGGTGTTACCGGTAGGTTGCAGGTGCTCCACCTATGCCCGTTGCTGAAACCCTGCGGCTATGGTCCAAGGCGCAGCCGGTAAAACCCTTGGTGCACTTGCTTGAAGATTCAAAGGTTCAGGGCGTAGGCATTCGGCTAAATTAACGGTGTGGGGGTTACTTGTTGTTGGCCCTTGCATTCTGATTCCTCCTGCTTATGACTTCCCCAAATCCTTGCAGGAGCCGGGGTGCTTTCCGGTGGCAATGGCCCACGCACCCTCCAGCGCGCCCACCGTGCTGAAGGCCCAGCCTTTGGCCAAGGATTCTGATTATTGTCAAGTGCTTACGGCTTGGGGTATCGGGTTTGGGATTTAGAGGTTTACTGTAGAGGTTTGTTGTTTGAGTGCTTCGGGCTTTTAGTAGGGGCTTCAACTAGTCGAGGGAAAACCAACATTGTTTCGCTTCGTTCCCCCTCACTGTTCTTCGCAAATTGTCAGCGAACAACCTGAAGCAACCTCTCCTGCAGAATCCTCAGTCATAACAAGCAACCACACCGATAATCTTTTTCACAACAGCAACCCAGACCCCGAGTACAGCCCAGAACCATGAACATTACCTAATCTCACGAGCCAATACACTTGAAGCCCAAGCACCTTCACCCTGCAACCCAAATCATATTTCCTCAACCCTCAACCTGACTTCCAAACACTAAACCATGATGGCTCTTGGGTGTTCCCACGTGCAAAAACCTACTGCGTCAAAGGCGTACCCCTAAACCGCAGCCCTCGACGCTACGCCTTAAATCCAACTTGGGAAACCCTCACAGACCCTAAACACTGACCCTGAACCCTGAAACCTAAACCCTAAGCCCTAACTACCCCCTAAAACGTCCTAAATCCTAAACCCCCTAAACCCCACAAACCAAGGCTGCACCCCAAAAGAACGTTGTGCAGCCCGGCAACAGGAGCCGCACTGCTGCCTGAGACGCAGTCGTCTGGTCCAGGAAATGTGAGTTTCCGAAAAAAGGGGACCCTAATGTAGCACCCTAAATTGTAGGATCCTTGTTATAAGGTCCCCAAAAAAAGGTACCCCTTTCGCAAACTCCCACATGTTTCTTTTATCTGGATTCGAGAACTCTTGCAAGAGTGTTCAAGCATGCAGGGTGCGGGGTCCAGGTTTTGGGATGCAGGGTCTGGGGTTTCAGTAGGGTTTTAGGTCTTCGGGTTCAGGGTTCCAGATTCAGAGCACAGAAACCGACGCCCGTGCTCCCAGATGTATGGATATCCCACCTCATCCATGCTAAAAAAAGCGCAGTCACAGCAAGGCTCACAAGACTGCCGACTGTTGAAACATCGTGACGACCAGAGCAACAACCATGATAGTAGTTGAAATGTCAGAAGCCGCAACAGCGACGGGAATAATGACCATGTCGTAGTCGTAGGTTAGGAAGAATGGAAAAAACATGCCTCGCACCAAAAAGACAAGTAATGCCACGGGCTTTCAGTTGGCGACCCAAGATGGATAGTAGGGAAGCTGATGACTAAAGTCTGCCCTGCTGCTGGTTCTTCACGGGCGTGACAGCGTTCTTGCTCCTCCAGTAGCGAAGCTCTTCCAGGAAAGGAAGCAATGCAAAACCTCAAGCCCTCAAACCCTAAACCCTCTCTCGACCCCGAATATCATCCCCCAAGCACCAGCATACTAGGTCGCAGAACCGAAAAGTACTAAGTCCAGAGTTTTAACCCTATAGTCTCAACTTCAACCAGAAGTCTTGAACACTGCACACCAGCCTGAACCCCTTAAACCCTGAATAACAAAATCCAGAATCCAACGAATATAGCAGCCAAGGTAATACTAGAACAGGGTTTCGGTGTAGATTACAGTAAATTTAACATAAGGAACTCTAAGGAATAGAGTTACCAACCGTTCGGGTTGTCATCAGATGGCTTTTCTCGCTGCTCCCGTGTGACAGTCTATTGGGGCTTAGAGCATCAAGAGCTTGGCCGATTCTTACATTCAAGACTATGGTAGAAAACGGTTTCAATGGGTACCTCAACACCTACAACCTAAACTCTAAACCCTAAACAGGTACTCTGTGGTAAAACCGTTTTGGACTCGGGGCTTAAGCCTCTGATCATCCGACGCACACAGAGAGCCTTAGCAACTAACTACTGTGCGAAGCTACGAAGCCAAAGCCCTACACCCTGAACCATATGGGTGGTTGTCACAATTATGGCCCCTTCTTGGGTACCCTAAATATCAGGTGCCGTATTATAATAAGGACCCAAAAAGGGACCCTCATATTGACAACCACCCATATAACTCTAAACCCTGCAACCCTAAACCCTAAACCCTGAACCCTGAACCTTAAACCCTGAACCATAAACTTTTTTGCTACGAAGCCGTACCGATCGACACAACGTTGCAAGGACCGAGTACAATCTCCAAAAGGCTTCTATAATGCGGAGTTTGGGGCCCAGAGGCTTGATATATACAGGCCTGAATGATTAAAATAGGGTTGGCTGTAGTATACAATCAGTGTTAGTATTCCTATTGCTCCTGTTAGTGATATTTTTGTCATGATTACTACTGTTATTTTCTTCTTTTAGTGATTTTAGTGTTATTAGTATTGGTATTGTTGTTATGATTACTGTTACTATTCCTACTGTTAAGCGATTTGCTTTGGGTTCCAGGGTCTGGGCGGCATGCCAGGGAATCCCCTGAGGCTGACAGAATACAGGGGCCCGAATGACTAGAACTGTGTTGGGTTGAGGGTTTGGGATTTAGGGTTTAGGGGGTTTAGGGTCTAGGCTTCAGGGTCTAGGGTTTAGGGTTTTAGGGGGTTTAGGGTCTAAGGCTTCTATTCATACAGCTAAACGTTCGGAAAAAGACCGCATAATACATGCTGAACTCCTCTATACTGAACTTAGAACCCTAGCAAAAATTCTAATTTTAGCTGTTTCTTAGAGATTATAATAACCAAAAACTAAAAAGTATTTCTAAGTATCCCTAAGTCCTGCTTTAAGTCTTCCGACCCCGACATTAGCTCCTCCAGTCCACGGCGCTGGGCGCTGAGGCATTGCTTGCCTCGCATCGGGAAGTTGGGATCTTCTCGAAGCTCCAAGGCCTAAAATGGGAGTTTCCGAGAATCCAAGGGGAAAAGGGGGGACCCTTAATAAGGACCCCAAGGTATATACTCTTAAGATAGCTATTCTATACCCATTATGTAGCCCATTATAGGGTAGGGGGCCCCTTTAAGCGTCCCTCCTTTTCCCCTTTGGGAGAATAGCGGACCCCAATATAGCGTCCTAAAACGTAGGATCCTTGTTATAAGGACCCCAAGATAAGGTACCCCTAATTTTCGGAAATTCCCGAATGCCTTTAGGACTTAGCGCTAAAACCTCAACCCACAACTCCTGAATCCTAACTAATCCGCCCCACTACACAAGGAGCTTCTTAAACAGAAACATAAAGCGCCGCAAGGCGCCCAAAGGATCAGGGGACATGGCAAGAATGGCTTTTCGTGCTTTAATTAGGCGCATGAGTGATTGTGTAGCTGCCCTAATTATCCCGCCCCGAACCTCCAAACAAAAAAACCTAAACCCTCCAGGGAACCCATGACATCCGTACCAACGAAGTCCTCTGGCCCATAGAGCTGGCCTCATGGTATCCCAGCGAGGCCACGGAGCCCCAAACGGACTCCGGCAACCTGGTTTGCGAGCAGCAGACTATTGAAAGTCAAGGCTCAGGATCTAGGATTTCGAGTGTTGTTTTAAAGGATTTCGAGTGTTGTTTAAGCATTTCGAGCTTAGGATTTAGGGGGGTAGGATTGCGGGATTTTGGTTTAGGATTTCGAGTTTATGGTTTAGGCTTTGGGGGGGGTAGGATTGAGGGACTCTGATGTAGAGTTTAGGGTGACGGGCCCAAGAATTCACGACTTTGCTTTTGGGAATTAAGGCGTCCGCTTGGAGTCTTACGGATTGGAGGACTTCTTCGCATCATTAATACTGCTATTATGATTATTTCTGCTACGTTTTAAGTAGTAGTAGTAGTCGTCGTCGTCGTCGTCGTAGCAGCAGCAGCAGAAGCAGTAGTAGTATCACTGCTACCAGTATCTTTATTCGTAATGCCTTATTAAATTAGAGTCGTCGGTTTTGAAAGCTTCTTCGCACGACATGCTGTTCGGTGGCTTCGTCCGGTTCTCGAAAGGTGTCGCCGGTAGATGGATTGAAGTTTGTCATAGGGACCCTTAGGGTGATAGGGGGAGGGGGGAGGGGGAACAGGGGGCCTTGATGCCCATTGTCAGGGCCTAATAAATCCTATTTAACTTACCCCCAGTCCCCCCTAAAAGGGTCTATGAGACTGTTAAGCTTGGGGGGTTGGAGACCATGGGCCACATGCCGGGCAACCGCATGCCGAGCTTGTTCATCTTGAACTCATCCAAGGTCATGTCAGAAAACCTCCGCTTCTGATGCAAGCTTCACTTGCTGCTATCAGGAGTCACGACTTGAGTGGTGCTAGTTCGATGCAGTCAAGTTCACGATTTAGGGTTTAGAGGTTTAGGAATTTAGATTTTCCCTTAAGCGAATGTTGGTCTTCGAGCTCAAGGTGCGGAGGCTTTTAATCGATGGATTGGCTTAGACTCCAATACCCTTGGTTAAGGCATATGCGTCAAAAATATTTTTAGGAGCCCCGATGTGATTTTGAAGGTCTATTCTTTAGCTAGGTGGAGTGACCGGGAGCCTTCTGGCCCTATTTTACGATGAACCATCTAGACCCTAGTGCACACCACGTCCTAAAAACCTAAGCCACTGCTTCAAACAAAAGCACTTCTCAAATCTTGGACCTACGCAAAGCCCTAAACCCTGAACAACCCTACAACCCTAAACCCTAAACAACCCTACAACCGTAAACCCTAAACCCCAAACCCTAGATCCTAAAACCCTAAACCGTAAACCCTGAACCCTGAACCCCTAAACCCTGAACCCTGAACCCTAAAACCCTAAACGACCCTACAACCCTCAGCAAATTTGCCGATCGACTCGTTGAGTCCCAGCTGGTAGGAGTGGCCCTTCTTGTTCTCCTACGTCGAAGGGGGGTTTAGGGGTTTAGGGGTTTTGGGTTCAGGGCATAGGGTTCAGGGTTTAGGGTTTAGGTTTAGGGTTCAGGGTTCAGGGTTTAGGGTTTAGGGTTCAGGGTTTAGGGTTTAGGGTTCAGGGTTTAGGGTTTAGGGCCTGCGGTTTGGGATTTAAGGGGGGTTTAGGGTGTTGGGTACTTAGGGTTTAAGGCTTAGGGTATTTAGGGTTTAGGGTACTTAGGGCTTCGCTGGTTCAGCGTTTAGCTTGGGTGTTGGGGCTCAGGGTTTAGAGGGTGGTGGGGGGCATGCTATAGTAACCTAGTTTGTAACATACAGGAAATTTGAGGGAGTATCAATACTTTATAAATAAACTGCTCTACACAGGAATATAACTCATTATCACTCGGGCCGCAATATGGTGTAAACCAAAACCTTCAACTCCACGCAGCCTTCGGTGCTCACATGCTTATAACACCAGTCCCTTGAGATAATATATGTTCCGGCTTTAAGGTTTCGGATGACGAGTTCAGGATTCAGGGGTTTAAGGGTTTACAGTAGAAGCCAGAAAGTTGGAACATCATTAGCCTCATGCCTTCAAGGAAAGCATAGGGAATCCCAGCATGAATCATCCTAAATCTATGTTCCAACTTTCTGGGGTTCACTGTAGGGCTAAGGGCTGCCATTTTCCAAGGCTCAGGGGCTAGGATTCAGGGTTGTAGGGTTCTGTGTGTAGCGAAAGGTATAATCACGCATTCGAACTTAAGGTTTTGAGAAGCTGGAGACGACGGCCGCAGTGATGAAAACCATAGCGGCTTAAAGGACAGACTTCCTTCGGTACCAATCCTTACGATGCGAGGCGGGGTTCATTCATCGGCCGTCTGCGTCGTTGAGAAAGTCCCCTCATACCACGGGACCCCCACCAAAAATCCCAAGACCCTAAACCCTACCCCCACAGAACTCGCGAAGCCTTCTGAATGTAGTTGTAGTTGTCTGTGAAGGCACCAAAGCGAGCCTTTCGATGGGCAGCAAAAGCTGAGGCTGAGGGTTCGAGGGTCTAGCTATACTTGCACTTTTCGGGTTAGGATCTAAGGCTAAGGGTCTAAGGCTTCAAACGGTTTAGGGGTTATGGTTATGGTTTAGGGTTAAAGGGGTTCAGGGGGCTGGATTCCAGGAATTTCACGGTTTGGACTGGCGTTTAGAAATCGTGAGCTTGAGCTTTGGGATGTAACGCAGGTTCCAGGATTGGGAGTTAAGCGCGTGAGGCTGAAAGAAATTTGCATAAAGCTCCACATCCTCAAAACGGTCATGAGTAGGCCACCATGGACGGCCTAAACCCTAAACCCTAAACCTAAACCATGAGTTTAGGGTTTTTGGGTTGAGGATTTTGGGTCTAAACCCGAGCTCCAAAACCTGAGGTTCAAGGGGGGTGTAAACCCCCAAGCCTGAACCCCATTCCCCCGCACCTGCTTCTCGATGTCGTCGTAGTCCTTCTCGAAATCCTGGCTCAACTTGAAAACCTAAACCCCTAGACCCCTAAACCCTAAACCCCTAGTCCCTAAACCCCTACGCCCTAAACCCAATGCTCTAAACCCCTAAGCCCTAAACACTGAACCCTAAAACCCCTAAACCCTAAACCCCTAAACCCCTAAACACTAGACCCCCAAACCCTAAACCGAATCCTCTAAACCCTTAAACCCTAAACCCTCTGCTTTTGGTCGAAGGCTTCGAGCATGAGGTCTCCAAGTGACTCACTGTCTTCGGGTGTACTGTTGATGCTATAAATCCTGCATGACCCATAATACGGAATATACCATAATTCCATATATTCCAGAATTTCATGGGTAATGCAGGATTTATATCATCAACCGTATGTTTGAGGATTTGGGTTTAAGGTCTCGGGTTCAGGGGCCTACAGGTTTAGGGGTTTAGGGTTTAAGGGTCTAGGGGTTCAGGGGCTTAGGGGTTTAGGGTTTTAGGATTAGAGTTTAGGGTCTCGGGTTTAGGATTTAAGGTTTAGGGTTTAGGGCTTAATCTCAAGTAGAGCTGTTGCAGGTTTACAGTAGAAGCCAGAAAGTTGGAATATCATTATCGTAACCCCTTTAAGGTAAATTATACGGGATCCTACCATTAATCCATATTCCAACTTTCTGGAGTCTTCTTTACGGTAACTTAGGATGTTGGAGCATGACGGTTTCCGGCAAGGCTTGGGCTACTGTTCAGCATCGTCCATAAGGATTCTTAAATGGGTGACTAGCAAATTAGAGGGCTTCGGCCTGAGGGTTAACGGGGGTTCGGGGCCTAAAGTGCCTGAACCGAATTTATAGATGGATACTGTAGCCTTCACAAACCAAGGCCTCTGCGTGGTGAAGTCTTGGTACAGTAGAGCAAAGCCCGTAATTGGATTCATGCTGAAGCAGCCCAGTTTGCAACAAGCACTTCATGCTGTAACTGCCCAGACTTACCTGAACTCACATTAGGGATCCTACTGCAATTCCAGGTATATTCTTTGACTAAAGGATTTTGGAAGGTCTGGGTGCCGGCCTTCAGAAACTTGTCGAAAGCTTTCTCCACATCCGTGCGCGGGCTCTGCCCACGCGCGAATCCCAGCCTCGTTTGTGTGGAAAAAAAGGTGCCTTCATGAATTAGCACAGGATCTCTTTAAGGGTTCCTTTAAGGGTTCCGTTTGAGGGTACCAGGATCTGTGAACCGGGGCTTCATAGCTAGAATAGGGGTTTCGTGACATATTGTGCTTTTATAACACGAGGATGCCAAAAGGGCAGCAGAAGGAATTATTCCGACTCCAACATTACTGTCTGGTTCTTAGTAGGAATTGGGGGAATGGATCCAAATGATAGTCCCTGAAGGTCTTTTATAGTAGTCCCAATAACCCATTCCCCCATTCCCTACTACGAACCAAACATATTACGACCACCGTGACTTCAGTGGGATCAGGCTCAAGGCCTCCGGCTCGAGGCTTAAAGTTTTAGAATAAGGGGGTTCAGGGTTTAGAGGTTTAGGGTTTAGGGTTTAAGGCTTCGGGTTTACGGTTTAGGGCTCAGTATCTTGAACCCTCGATTCCGTTTACATCATCCTCACCTTCACCCGCCCAGGAAAACATGTGTGTATAAGTGTTATATATATATATATATATATATATAGATATAGATATAGATATAGATATAGATATAGATATAGATATAGATATAGATGTAGATCCAGGGGGGCACCATATATATATATATATATACACACATGTATGTATATATAAACTCAAACGCCATCAGAAGGCTCCTGTTCAATGAACCCCTCCACTCCATCAACCCAGCCTGCCTGAACGGAAGACCTAACACCAATACGCGTTTAGAGCTTGGGGTTTGGGGCTTTGGGTCTGGGATTGGAGGTTTAGTGTTTATGATGATGATGATCCTACTACAAACGAATTAGGGGTTATACTGATAGTCATCACAGCTAACGAAAGCTTTGTTATAACGAACAGGGCTAAAAGCAATACTGATAGTTGCCACAATAATAGCTTGATACCAACAGTGACTAGCCACAAGACCAAGAAACCTGATGCAGTGTAATAGGCTATGCTAGCATATCTTATGATATACTACTAGAATATCAAGTGCAGGCCAGGCCACATTCCAAGGCATGCGACACCGAGGGCTTTCACCATGGCTGCAAACAGGGCCGGGAGACTTCGGGGACGCGGCTTGACAGTCCGGCTGCGGTGGCGCTTTGGGTTTCAGAGAGGGTTTAGGGTCTTTAGGGCTTAGGGTTTAGGGTTAAGGATTTAGGGTTCTTTTTTTAAAGTGCAATGGGTTCCGGGTTTAGGGTTCAGGGTGTAGGGTTGGGCTTTGGGTTTCAGAGGGTTTAGCGTCTAGGGTCCCCGTCCCCAGCAACATAGGAAATCAGCTGGCTCCCGTTTTGGTCTTGGCCCGTGACATAGACACGTACCTGGCAACCTGACCAAACCCTGGACTCATACAACCCTCTGAATGCAAGCGAGTTGCCAACCACCAGGGGCGACTCGCCGTCGCCGCCATGGCGGCAGGGGACGGGGGGGTTCGGGTAAGTCTAGGTACTAGCTTGTAGGCTTACCGCTTTTAGGGTGTGTTCGGGAAGGGGGGGGAGGCAGGCCAACGAATTATGCAAGCTGCTGCTTCTCAGTGCATGAACTACGACTAAAACCTCTAAGTCCTATGCCGGGGCAGACTAAAGTCCTCCGCCCGGGCATCTAAACCTGTGCATAATCAGCAGCCGGGGCAGACTAAAGTCCTCCGCCCGGGCATCTAAACCTAAAGTCCTCCGGCATCTAAACCTAAGACCTCCGCCCGGGCATCTAAACCTGTGCATAATCAGCAGCTTGCAAACGTGCACGGCGAAACGGAAACGAATTATGCAACCTCTCTGCCACGTCTTACGGTGATGCATTCTACATTATAACACTCTAACCGCTATAACCTCAAAAAGTCTACCGGCCGGACCGCCTCCGCCCAACAGCCTCGGCCTCGAGGAATCTAGGTTCTAAACTCGGGCATTGTGGGATCTAGGTTCTAAACTCGGGCATCTAGGAATGTAGGTTCTAACTTCAGTTATTCAATTCGTGGCAGGTTGCAAACGTGCACGGAGAAACATGCGCGGCAGATGTGAGCTGACACTTTGCAGATTCGTAGTCTCAAGCTAAAAGAACCCCGAACTTCATTTCGTGCTACATTCTTCACAAACCCTAAAGCAAGCGTCAAAGAAACCCCGACGACCTGATTGCTTTTTGCGTGCCTAAGAAAGCCTAAAGCTAGCATCTGAGTGTCAGCTCACCCACGAAAAAAAAACGCCCATGGATAGGCCACTGCTTCGCTACCAAAGAAAAGGAATTAGACTAGCACAGCTAGTAATGCCACTAGTTACTGTAGTTGCATTTACCTATGGCGGGCTAAGTTCCTGCAGAAGAATGGGAATCGAAGAGAGTGTTAATTACTTACATGCTTTGTACTTAAAACAACATGCTCTTCATTATCCATACACAACAATGACTACCGTCTTACTGGGGGTTGTCAAGCCATTCGACAAGACTTTCCCAGAAGACCCTATTCCCATTCTCCTGATTGGTGGCTGCAAGACGCACCATCCGCTCTGCCTGAAAAATGGCCTCTTCAAACCTTGCATGAGCAAAGAGTCTGAGGATGCCTCGAAAGTAGGCACGGCAGGAACTGAGCCAGTGGCCATGGCGACGGCAATGGTAGCAGTAGAAGCCTACCCGGGCAACGGTCCTGAGACCAATTACTGGTGGGTTCCAAAGCCGGAAGAAGTCAAGCAAGACTGGATCCGGACCACCATAGGGCCCCCCCAAGAGAGCCCACTGAGGGACTCTCTGCCCTAAAGCCAAAAGAGCTCCCGCCATGGCAGCCGCCGCCTGCTGGCGTTGGCGAGCTTGCCATTGATGCCCAAAAAAACAGGACGAGGAGGACGAGGAGCAGGAGGACGAGGCGGAGGCAGAAGACCACCACCCGGACCAACCAAAAAAAAAACGAGGTCTCGGTGGTGGTCCGTGGACACCAGGAGCAGGAGAAAAAGACCAGCAGGAGGAACAGCAGCACGAACAACGGGAGGAACGGGTGGGCGAGCGGGGCCGGGGGGGCGACCCTTAGCTCGGGGTGGTCTTGGCGGAAGCTCGGGACCAAAGAAAGGCGGACGGCCGGGCAACCGGCGAGGAGCACGGGGCCTGCCAACCGGCTTGGCAGGAGGGCCTCACGGCCGGCCGACCGGGTTCTTTGGCCCAGCAGGTCTGTGTGCGGACTGGCCGGCGACCCGCACCCTGACGGGCTCCACCACGGGGAGCAGGCTTCGGCTTCGCCTTCACCATCTGGGCCACGAGATTAAAGCACAGACCTATCCGCCCTGTACACTGTACAAAAAAACGAATTACCCAGGACGACTGAAACAAGGCAAGTACCTAGTTAACTACGTAGTTACTAAGTCTGTATGTAAGTGAGTAAGTAAGTCTGTGTGTGTTGTGTGCGTGTGTGTGCGTGTGTGTGCGTGTGTGTGTGTGTGTGTGTGTGTGTGTGTGTGTGTGTGTGTGTGTGTGTGTGTGTGTGTGTGTGTGTGTGTGGTGTGTGTGTGTGTGTGTGTGTGTGTGTGTGTGTGTGTGTGTGTGTGTGTGTGTGTGTGTGTGTGTGTGTGTGTGTGTGTGTGTGTGTGTGTGTGTGTGTGTGTGTGTGTGTGTGTGTGTGTGGTTGTGTGTGTGTGGGTGTGTGTGTGTGTGTGTGTGTGTGTGGTGTGTGTGTGTGTGTGTGTGTGTGTGTGTGTGGTGTGTGTGTGTGTGTGTGTGTGTTGTGTGAGTGTGTGTGTGTGTGTGTGTGTGTGTGTGTGTGTGTGTGTGTGTGTGTGTGTGTGTGTGTGTGTGTGTGTGTGTGTGTGTGTGTGTGTGTGTGTGTGTGTGTGTGTGTGTGTGTGTGTGTGTGTGTGTGTGTGTGTGGTGTGTGTGTGTGTGTGTGTGGTGTGTGTGTGTGTGTGTGTGTGTGTGTGTGTGTGTGTGTGTGTGTGTGTGTGTGTGTGTGTGTGTGTGTGTGTGTGTGTGTGTGTGTGTGTGTGTGTGTGTGTGTGTGTGTGTGTGTGTGTGTGTGTGTGTGTGTGTGTGTGTGTGTGTGTGTGTGTGTGTGTGTGTGTGTGTGTGTGTGTGTGTGTGTGTGTGTGTGTGTGTGTGTGTGTGTGTGTGTGTGTGTGTGACTAGAGCCACTCCGCTGCAGCGAATGCCTTACCTCCCCTACTTTTCCCTTCCCTGTTTACCTACCGACCTACCTAGTTACTTCTTTCTACAAGAAACACAGACACATCAACTCCCCGTTGGGTTAAGGGGAGACCTCCAGTGCCCTACCTAGACCCCTCATGGGTGCATCGCAGCCTGGAGGCTCCACTGCAATGCACGTAATCCATGGGGGGGCTGCTTACCTACCGACCTACCTACTTCCTTCTAAAAGAAACACGGACACATCAACTCCCCATTGAGTTAAGGGGAGACCTCCAGTGCCCTACCTAGACCCCCCATGGGTGCATCGCAGCCCGGAGGCTCCACTGCAATGCACGTAATCCATGGGGGGGGGAAGGGGGGGGGAAGGGGGGGGGATGGGGGGGGAAGTGGGGGGGAAGTGGGCACACTCACTTGTACACGTAATCCATGAGGCGGTGGTGACCAACCCTCTTGTGCTTACCTCCTCCACCAAGCCCGTGCCAGCTATGGTTTTTATAGTTGCCAACCCCGTTACCGAAGGCCAGTGTTTATAGTGGCTGCCACTCCACGGCTTGCCCACCGGTCTCCACCAAGCCCGTTCCAGCTGTGGTTTTTATAGTGGCCATGTGATGCTAAAGGCTTTTTTCAGGAATTTGAAAGTGGGAACCGATTTTCCAACCTCCAGTGCTCGGAACTGCCTGGTTTCTTAAGGTTAGGAGTTAAGGCTTTAGGGCTGTGTGGGGTTTAGGGTCTACGGGTTTAGGGTTCAGGGTTTCGGGTTTAGGGTTCACGGGTCCCGGCTCAGTTGGTCTTGGGCTTCGCCCTCTGGGTGTCGAGTTTGGCGCTTGGTGCTCTGGAGGGTAAACGGTTGTGGAGACCCCGACCTCTTTCAAATGAAGCCCCTGTTGTTCAGGATCCATACTGAGTTTTGGTGTTGAGGGCAAACCCCTTAAGCCCTGTAAGCCTAACCCCTTAACCCTAAACCCTGAATCTAAACCCCAAACCCCGAAACCCGAAACCCTGAAAGCCTAAACCCCTACCCTAAGCTTGAAACCGTCCTTGTTCTGTGAGGGAAGCCAAGGCGCTTGCAGGGAGAGCATGGCACAGACAGCCGCGGCCTCGGATAAGATCGATCATGTACGGAGCTCAATGATCAGAATGGTGGTTCCTTTTACTAGGGACTACAAGGGTTTGACATGACGAACTATTCCGACGTCGATATTGCTAAGAAATGCGGTTTTCTGAAACTGCAGGCAAAGGCATCCGCCTCAGTTTCGTCATCACCGTCATCAGCAGCGGCAGCACCACCACCACCACTGCCACAACCATCACGACAAACAACATGAGCACCGCGACTGTCATCATCGCCACCGAACATGCTACTGCCCACATCAAGTCTCATGTAAATGTCCTTATTACAACCACGAGTCAGGGAGGATTCGCACAGCTACCGATAATACCAGCTCATTAATTGCTCAGCAGCGATGCGATCGTTCATTTCGGTAGTCCTATATACTTGGGTCCCGTTTTTGGATCCCCCAAAACCCTAAACCTTGCCTGCCCTGGCACCCGAAGCAGCCGAATCCCAAAACACTCTACCTAAACCCCCTTAGGACTGAGCCGAAACACCACTTCTGGAACCACATTGTGAGCCCCGAAAATGCCCTCAGTACGAGCCAATCGCCTCTGCAGCACACGAGTGCGGCTCCTGCCCCAAGGAGGGTTTGTCTGCATGAGGTTTTGTCGGGAGTTGCACAGGGTTTAAAATTTGTTCTGCATGTTTTTTTTCACTGGCTTTAGAAGGTTAAACCCCCTAAACCCTAAACCCTAAACCCTAAGCCCTAAGCCCTAAACCTTAAGCCCTCAACAGCTCAAGTTTCGGCTTTGAGGTTCGATCCTTCGGAGTTCACGGGTTCGGACCGGGGGACCTTGGGCTTCAGAGCTTCGGGTATCGTGTTCGTGGCTTTTGGGGTTCCTTTTAAGGGCTTCCGTTTAAAGGGATCGATAAGGGTTACTTACGGAAATCTATAATAGGGTTTGGGGGTTTAGGCTTTTGGGGTTTAAGGGTTTTGCGTTTCGGGGTTCAGGGGTTTAGGAGTTTTGGGGGGGGTAGGGTTTAGGGGTTTTGCGGTTTAGGGTTTTTGTTGTCGCCCCTGTGCCTCCTGCGTTTAGGTGTTTGGGGTTTAGGGCTTGAGGTTGCGGGACTTGGGGTATTGTCTGCATGCGGTTTCTATGATGATTCCTAGACCCCAAACCCTAACCCCCAATCCTAGGACCTACCGCCTCCTCTGCTTTTTCACACGGTTGATGATATAAATCCTGCATTACCCATAATTAGCAATATATGGGAATTATGGCATATTCCGCATTATGGGTAATGCAGGGTTCTTACCATCAATAGTAGAGACCCACTGCCTCCTCTGCTTTTTCATAGTTTCTGGATCTGGCAAGATGGCACTGGCCGAAGCCAAAAGAAACCCCATCGCAGACTCTAAAGAAGAAGCCCCGGCTTAGGCTTTATGGTTTAAGGGTTTAGGGCCCCCGAGAAGGGCCCTAACTGTGCACATCCAAACCACGCTTTAGGGTTTAGGGTTCAGGGTTTTAGGGTTTAGGGTTTAGGGATCCTCAGCCAACAGATCCACACCTCCGCGGAAAGGAGCAGCAGTCGTGTCAGCGGCGCCTGCGCATCACGACACGTCTGAAGCCATAGGATCTTGGGAACGGGATGGAACCTCCTGCCCACGATGGTTCTTAGGGCAACCGCGGCTCCAGGCTGCGGGATTCCGAAGAAATTCACTTTGCAGTTTGGGCGTCTTTCAGGGCTCAGAGATTTGGGTTTCGGATTGTGAGCTGCCTTTTGGGGCTCAGGGATACGGTTGATGATATATAATCCTGCATCACCCACAGTAAGGAATATACCATTATCCCCATAGTTTAGGGTCCTTAAGGTAATGCAGGATTAATATCATCAACAGTATGGGTTCGAGGTCGGGGTTGGAGGTTGAGTGTCTGGGGTTTACGGTTTAGGGTTTCGGGATCCAGTTGGGGGTGGGGGTGGATGGAGCAAGTGTGCATGGAGGGCGTGTTTTGCAACAAACACCTACGGGCTGTAGAAGAAGCGCATGACCCGAAACCGGAAACCGAAAAGCCTAAAGCCCAAAACCCTAAAACCCTAAACCCTCAGAACACTTCCTGAAAACCCTAAACCCTAAACCTCCAAAAGCCTAAAACCCTAAACCCTCAGAACCCTTCCTGAAGCTGGTCCAGCTTCAGCTTTCGAGTCGCCTTCTTGCAGACCCCATTCTTTACCCAGAACATCGGAGGCCTCAAAAGGTGGGATGAAGGTAGGTAGGATTAAGGATCCCTTATATAAGGACTCTTATTCGGGAATATCCCACCTACCTTCATCCCACCTTTTGAGGCCTCCGAGAACATTCCGACAAGTCTCTAATGCACCCCGGAATCTGAAAGTCCTGAGATCCCCGACCCTCAACCAGAGACCTCAAACCCTGAACCCTAAAGACCTGAAACCGGCCACTTGCATTATGTATCCTACCTTGCCTTACCGCAAGAACCCTGAAAACGGAACCCTAAACCCTAACCCTGAACCCCAAACCCTGAACCCTAAATGCTCAACCCTTGAACCCTCAACCCTCAACCCTCAAGTGCTAACTTCAAGACTTCCCCCAGGTGGCGCACCGGTAGTGGGCCGTGGGCCATGCGCAGCCCAAGCGGCTCCACCAGCCGGGCCTGATCCCATCAGGTAAAGTTTAGGGTTTAGGGTTTAGGGGGTTTAGGGTGTACTTAGAGGTTTAGAGGACCTGGTAAGTAGGCTATGAATAGTGGTATAAGTAGCTTTCTTGGAGTCACCCCAATTATACCCCTACTTGCAACCTACTAACTAAGTCCCCTGGGCCTCTAAGTAGGGCTTAGGATTTAGGGTTTAGGGCTCAAGAAGTAGAACAGATGTTGAAGTATGGTGGTATAGTCTGGTAATATTCTGATGCAAAAATGACTGTGGTTGATTCTAGTATGATTATGGTAAGGACTACAAGGGGAATGGCAGAACTCAGTAGACCAGCCTCTATATTGAAGAGCTTCCGGCATCATGTGTTTGGGGCCTCAACTTTACGATTCAGGGCTCCGGGTTTCTGGATTTAGGGATCCGTTTCTGTTTCTTAATTGAGGAGCCCCAAAAAATCGGGCCCAAACTCCCGTGGCTTCGCACACACACTCTTTACAAATTCAGAGGTTCGGGTTTGCAACTTTAGAGTTTAGGTACAGCATGGCCCCTTCAGCAAAAATGCCATCCAAACCTTGCGGATACGACAGACTGAAATTAATGCAAGAAGTATATAAGCCTTTGACAGAGCAGCCCTCTGACGAGTAAAAACCAGGTCTTGGTCTAGGGATTTGTCTTATACATTTCAAGAGGCACTATAGGCCGATAATATAGCAATCCCTACCTTAACCCCGGATAACCTACCGAAAGAAATCATAATAAGGAACCCTAGAAAGGAATGTTTTTCAGGGTTAGGTATGTCAACACCAAACAGCCCAGGCACTGAAGCTAACTTCACACCCTAAAGAGAACTCCAGAAAGTTGGAATATGGTTTCAGGGTAGGATACCCTATAATTTACCATAAAGGGTTTAGGATAACCATATTCCAACTTTTTGGCTTTTACTTTAAATCCCCAAAACCCTAAGCCCCAAACCCCCAAAAAGAAGCGGAAGGCTTCTGAAAGCTTCAGGATTCAAGGCATCGGGAATTTCAAGAGATCCGAAACCTTACAATCTCAGGCGAATTTAGGGTTTAGGGTTTAGGGGTCTAGGGTTTATAAACCCTAAACCCCAAAACCCTAAGCAGGGTTTAGGGTAAATCTCAAGTCCTTGGGATGCTCCCACTTTTTCCCCGCAGGCGCCCGGTGATCTGTTCGCGCATCGCTCGTGAAACGCCCAGCCCCCGCAACTCCCTCCGTGCAAGGAGGGTGCGTGGGGCTGAATTCGGGATCTTGGGCCTTAAGGGGAACTCCAGAAAGTTGGAATATGATCATCCTAAACCTTTTAAGCCTTTATGGCAAATTATAGGGTATCCTACCCTGAAGCCATATTCCAACGGGGCTGAATTCAGGATCTTGGGCCTTAGGGTTGAGTTTAAGGGTTTAGGGCCTTAGGGTTGAGAGTTTATGGGTTTAGGGCCTTAGGGTTGAGAGTTTAAGGGTTGAGGGTTTAGGGTTGAGAGTTTAAGGGTTGAGGGTTTAGGGTTTAGGGTTGAAGGGTTTAGGGTTGAAACCTCTGAAGGTTGGGCCCTAAACCCTAAAGTCTATACCGTGCTGGGAATAGCAGTTGGAACTTCGAGGCTTTAGGTAACCGAAGCCCGGTTTGGGGGCCCCGAACCCACGGCTCGAGTTCGGATTCATCTCAATCCGAATCTTCCTCACCTGTCAGAAATCCGAAGCGCTGCCGGATGGGCTTGGGCGCCGACGCTATCATGGCTTCCACCCCTGCGCCCACGCTAATATAGAGGTCTTAATAATTAGAATAGGGTTTGGGGTTTATTTTAACTCGAATTTAGAACTATATAAAATAAACCCCATCAAGGCCCCCACATTAGCTCGGGTTCTGCATCCCAAACACTAGACCCAACGAAGGACCAATGATTGTCGGTCCTCTAGCTTACAGGTCCCACCCCCCGGAAATGGGAGTTTCCGAATATTCGGGGTACCTTCTTTTGGGATCTTTATAATAAGGATCCTACTATTTAGGGTACTATGTTAGGATCCCCATTTCGGAAAAACTCGCAAATCACACCAACCACAAAGCCTAAGTTGCCACCTGAAGGTTTTTTGAACTTCTGACCCGCCTGCGCCGACCTTGGCAAGGCGCATCACCCAGCCAGGGATACCGCCGACACCCAGGCGCCGCGCGAAGTCGTCTGCGAAGTGGCAGCAGTTCCGACGCAGAAGGTCGTAGTCCTGAGGAGTGTTCTGGTGTTTAGGGGTTGGGTTCTATGGTTTAGGGCTGTCGTGGTCACCATAAAGCCTACGTTCAAGTATTGAAGACTATGAGTAAGACGAAAAGCCTTCAAAGGGGGCTGAGGAAGAGGGAAACCCGAAAATCCTAAAGTTTGGGGGGAATCCCACCTACTGCTTTATGGAGCTTGAGGCGGGGACACTTAGTCGCCCTCAAGGGCTTAAGACAAAGGCATACCGGGGTTTGGGATTCAGGTATCCGGGTGGAACTCTTTCAATGTCTTCTCTTCATGACACGCATTGCTGCATTGTTTGCTTTCTGCTGTATGCACCTGAATGATTTCAACGGGAATCCTGCGAACAAACAGCTGCAAAAGATAGACTGACGATACTTGTTATTGAGGCCCCTGTGCTGAAGGTAGGCGCGGGTGTTGGATTCATGGCTTCAGCTTCAAACGCAAGTCCCGAACTCTAACCATGCACTCCAGAATGAGCTGCTTGTATAGGCTGTAGGAGTTTAGGGTTTCACTGCTCGTCCTGGCCGGGATATTCCTCCAGGAGCTGTGTGACGATGTCTGCGACCTCTTCGCCGCTGAGGCGAGTGTAGCCCATCGCCACCGTCTGACCTCGGATACCCACTTAAGTTATGCATCTTCTCGACCTGTAACAAAGATGCCTAGATACAGGAACCCGTCCAAGACCAAAGCACACAGCAAGAAAGTCTAACTTATTTCACACCGATTTAGATATTTGTGTAATATAAATCAAGAGTAGATTGTGTCGTTCATAAGGTTTGCCCAGGAAGAGCCAAGTGACGGTAGTGATGCTGCGGATGCCCCCTCGGTCTTGAGCGGGTTGCAGGCTACTCCAACACCGAAAATTTAAGCTGATCCTACCCCGAGACAAACCATAGATGGTAAACCCTAAACACGAAACCATCAAACCAAGGATCGAGTAAGAACTAAGAAAATCCCTCAAAATCAACCTAAACACTAACCCTAAACTTTCCGCAGACTCGTCTAAGCTCAAGAGCGCGATTCCCTAAGGAAAGGCCAGGGAGGCCAGGACTTCGAAGAAGCTTTGGCCAAAGCTTTGGGGTTTGGGGTTTTCGGGTTTGGAGGTTTTGGGTGTTAAGTTTAAGGTATTCGGGACATTCGGGATCCGATTAAATTGGTGCAAAGTGCTGCTAAAACAACCTCTGCCACCGTAAACCCAAACCTTTGCACCCCTACCGAACACTCGCGTGTGCTCTCGAAGCGAAGAAGCTTCTTGGACAACAGGTAGCAGACGGCCAACATAACCAGTCTTGGGGTATACTACGCTGCTTCATGGTTTCATGCTTTGACGAAGGTTTTGGTCAAAATACCCGAAAACAGTTCGATACCCTACATTAACCCTTTACCACAAGCGAAAAAAACAAGCCCTAAGCCTTAAGCCCTAAACCCTAAACCTAAAGCCCTAAACCCTAAACCCTAAACCTCTAAACCCTAAACCTCAAAACCTCTAAACCCCCTAAACACAAAAAAACAAAAATTGAGAACTCCAAGGAGCCTCGGCTCAACGCAGGCCACACCCGGGTGAGTCTCGCTACCAGAGTAGCCAAAACACCATTCGAGGCCGTTCACCTCAGTCTTCAGCGACTCAGGGCTCCTTTAAGGGCTCTATAGGGTTTAGGGGTTTAGGGTTTAGGGTTTAGGGGTTTAGGGTTTAGGGTTTAGAGGTTTAGGGTTCAGGGTTTAGGGTGTGCAACAGTATGCGCGCGGTGGGTGCGCCGTTTACTTGAGGAATAAGGGGCGCACCCGCTAATCGCGCGCTTGCGTCAGCATGTAGTCCCGCCCCAACCACCCCAACTATTCTCATTTAGGGTCTAGGGTTCACCCCCAAACCCCCCTCGAGGGTGGCTTTCTTGCTCTCTGCTTCCTTTCGCAGCTCGACATGTAAACAACGGTATTTCTCCAGAAATCACAGAAATGGATTGCTGTCGGGTTGTAGGTTCTCGCGGCCGCTCGACGAAAGGCAAGGGTTTCCAACAAACCGTGCCCTGTAAGGGCTGGTGGAAGTGTGAACAAGGCAGGGCAAGATGGCCAGACCAGAGCAGAGAGCAGGTGGCAGGGCAGGGCAGCGGGCAGGCAGGGCAGGGCAGGGAGGGCACAGTAGGGCAGGGTAGGGAGGGCACGGCAGGGCAGGGTTCAAGGAAGTCATTCGCGTGGCGGCGTCACTACAGTCCTTATACCGGGAGGCTTTACCCTCCCTCACCGTTCTGACGGGACGCTCGCTCAAAAACCTCGGTCGGAGCCTCGAGCGCCCATGCAAATGGTCAGCGGCGCTCTCGGCAGTTTAGGGTTTAGGGTTCCTTATGAGTTTTGTTTCACCGCCCTAAACCCTAAACCCCCTACCTTGGGTATTAGGGCGCTGGATCTGCGGCCGGATCACTTCGACGCCGGCATGGAAGACTCCCCCAAACTTTAGTGGGGAGTGCTTGTGCGCCAGCACACGGTTGATCTTCTGTATGCCCTCCTCCTGCGAGACGTCGTAGACATGGAGGAAGACCTTTGCTCCAAGCCTCAACCCTAAACCCCCACACCCGCATTACAAGGAACCCAAGAATCGAATAGCCCACCAAGAAAATCCCAAACTCCATAAGCCTTAGAAGCCTCAAAAGATGCCTCGCAGCCTTGGAAGGAAATCTATGCTGTGCTCAGGATTTGGCGACTCAGGATGTCATGTTTCGATGGCGATGGGTTTAGGGTTTAGGGTTTAGGGCGACGGCTCAGGGGTCACAGTCGAAGAAACTGGGTTCTGAGGGAGCTCAGGGGTTCCATGGGAATGAGGAGATGTCCAGACACAGGGCGAGAGATTCGGACTAGAGGGAGTTCTTCACCGCGCTGTGCTTGAAAGCCCTTAGATGCCCAAAACCCTACCCTCAAGGCCCAGAGTTCGGAGGCTGTTACAGTCCAGGCTTTGTGTGTGCTGCAGAGGGAGCAGCAAGAGCAATTTTGCTCGAAACGGTTGGGCATAGAATCTAAAGGGCGTTTACAGGATCTTCCGTCACGCGCCCGTCGAAAGCTCGCGAATATTCGAAGCTGCGGAATCTCCACAGCACCAAGGAAGCACAACACAGCGTCCGAGTTTGAAAAATGCCCGAGCCTCAGACAGCCTCGGCCTACCGACACCTCAATTTCTCAGACCAGACACCTCACTCCTTAACGCGCAAAGCCACAAGCCCCATATGGGTGGTTATCAAAATTATGGTCCCTTTTTGGGTCCTTACTATAATACGGCACCTATTATTTAGGGTACCCAAAAAGGGACCCTAATTTTGACAACCACCCATATCCTCTTAAACCCTCAACCCTAAACCCTGAGCCGACTGCACCCAAACCCTGAACCTCCTGACGGCTCAAGGTTTAGGGTTTAGCCGCTTAGGGTTTATAGGGTATAGGGGTTAGTGTTTAGGGTTTAGGGTTCAGGGGTTTAGGGGTTTCGGGTTTAGGGTTTATTTAGGGTCTAAACTACTCCGGACCCTGAAACCATAAACTGAAGAGGTATCCAGGCGGCTGGAAGGCCCTTTGGCGCTGCCTCTTTGGCCTCTTAGGGAGAACGACACCAGGGTGGTCGTGCTATGGAATTATCGGGGGCATTCTAAGACTTTAGCAGGATTCATGGAGGTGTAGTAGTGTTGAGGTTCGGGGCTTGTAAGGTTTTAATATCTTTTTGTTGATCTTGGATTAACACCGTTTGACAAGGTTTCAGCGTTCTTTTAGGGATGGCTTCAAATTCGAGCCCGGAAGTTTTTGTTGAGTGTAAGCCCGCATACGGCTTGGAACTTTGGCCCTCAACCCTCAACCCTAAACCCCTAAACACCCAAACCCTAAACTCCCTAAACCCTAAACACCTAAAGCCCTAAAACCCTAAACTCCCTAAACCCTAAACACCTAAAGCCCTAAACCCCTAAACTCCCTAAGCCCTCAACACCTAAAGCCCCACACCCTAAACTCCCTAAACCCTTAGCACCTGAAGCCCCAAACCCTAAACTCCCTAAACCCTAAACACCTAAAGCCCCAAAACCGTAAACCCTACACGGCCTGTGAGGCTTCGGATCTCTCATCTCGATGCTCCCAGAGAGCGGTGTCTTGCAACCAGGAGAGAAGCAAGTAGGTCATCTCCTTCTTGGAGGTTCATGGGACTTAGTAACTACTGTTATAGGTACCTTAATTGGGGTTATAACTAGTATAAGTATAGTTACCTTAATTATAACCGTAACCGTAGTTACTAATTACTAAGTCCCATGAACCTCTAAGTTGTGGTCTTCCCTTTTTTTGGAGCCTTAAGTAGGGCTATAGGGTTCCTTAAAGGGGTTCCTTCTAAGGGATCTTTAAGGGTTCCTTAAGGGGATCTATAATGGGGTTTAGGGTTTCAGGGATCTCCTGGTGGTCTTTCCTTGTTTTGAAAGCCTCTCAGTAAAGGCTCTCAAACAAAGCGGTCGAAGTCCCAAAACCCTTATCCATAAACCGCAATACAAACCCCTTAAATCCCCTACTCATAAACCCTAATCCCCCAAACCCCCAAACCCTGAGCCCCCAAACAATCCTAAACCCCTAAACCCCAAAACCCCCAAATCCTAAACCCCTAAAGCCTGAACCCCCAAACCTCCAAACCCCTAAACCCTCAAAGAATCCTAAACCCTAAACCCCTAAACCGCCCTAAACCCCCAAACCCTAAAACCCCAAACAATCCTAAACCCCTAAACCCCAAAACCCCCAAATCCTAAACCCCTAAACCCCAAAAACCCTTAACCCCCCAACCCCCAAAACCCCCAAATCCTAAACCCCTAAACCCCAAAACCCCTAAACCTTATTATAGATCCCTCTAAGTGTTCCTTCAAAAGGAACCCCAAAGACCCCCAAACCCCGCCGTCTCCCTGAGCTCCTCCAAGCTCACTGTGCCGCCTTCGGGCTCCTGAGTGGAGGTCAGCGACCCAACGGCTTGCGACCAGAACCTGAGGTACTCGGTTTAGGGTTTAGGGTTTAGGGTTTAGGGGTTTAGGGTTTAGGGGTTTAGGGTTTAGGGTTTAGGGTTTAGGGGTTTAGGGTTTAGGGTTTAGGGGTTTAGGGGTTTAGGGTTTAGGGTTTAGGTACTGCACCCTTACAGCAAGTCTATAATGGGGCTACTAGTAAGGTCCTACCTTTATCTAGTTTATGAATCGTAGCGACCAGAACCTGGCTTAGGGTTTGGGGTTTTAGGGCTTTAAGGGGTTTAGGGGGTTGAGGGTGTAGGATTCTAAGGTTTAGGGCTTAGGGTTTAGGAGGGGCTTAGGGTTCAGGGCTCTAGCCTGACACAACTGGCAGCTTTCACGATGTAAGTACATATGAAAAAGAGGTCTAGGGGTTAAGGTTTAGGGGTTTAGAGGTCTAAGTAAGGTTTAGGATTTAGGGTTTAGGGTTCAGGGTTGAGGGTTGAAGGTTTGGGGGTTTAGGGGTTGGTGTAGGGTTTTAGGCTGTGCTTGGGTTTAGTAACAACGGCTTTCGGGTTTTGCAGGGCTGACCCTAGACCCTGACCCAGGACTCCATCATATCGAGAGTTGAAAGGTTGTAGGCTTAGAAACTGTGTGTCACTGCTGCTGCTGGTGCTTCCAGTGCTGCTGTTGCTGCCATTTCCTTTCGACGAGAACAACGACGAGAACAACGACGAGAACGACGACGACTGAGATTACTACTGCGATTACTACTGCTGCTGCTGCTGCTACTACTACTACTACAACTACTACTACTACTACTACTACTACTACTACTACTACTACTGGTACTGCTACTGCTACTGCTACTGCTACTACTACTACTACTACTACTACTACCACCACTGGAATTGACGGCTTCTACAGCACACCCAGTGCATTCCACGCGGCAGCGGGTAGGCAGACCTGGCTTCAGGAGGTCCCGAGAAAAAAGACTCTTGAGCTCCGGAAGTCTTTAGGGTTTACGTAGGTTGCTATGGGGCGTAGAATATATATATATATATATATATATATATATATACGTATGTACATATACATATCTATATATATATATATATGTATATAGCTATGGGGCTTATAACTGGTCTATATATCTATATATAGATATGCATCTAGGGGTTCAAGGTTGAAGGCTTCCTTGGACGACGGGTTAGAGTCGAGTTTAGGGTGTAGTCTTTCTAGAACATGCCACAGTCGTTGCAAGTTGTACCAATACATGCTAGCCCCTACACATCAACAAGACAAGCAGACAAACGAAGGCATCCACATCCATGCACATGCTGAAATGATGTGTTTGTACATGATTGTTTGCTTAGGTGTGCATGCTGTATGCATGCACGTATGTACATGCAACCGAAGCTATAGCACTTCATGACCACAAATGTTCTGGGTCATGCTCCGCTCTCCTAGGTGATACTATGCCAGATCTGCTTGCAGATAGAAATGAATGAAAGATGAGTAACAAGACACACGCGCGTGTGTGTGTGCAAACAAAAACAGAGTGTCAATGAAGAAGTTCAGGATGTTCAACCCTGAAACGAAAAACCCCGAAACCTCCAGAAACATCCATAAAAATCCTGAAGCCGTATACAAGTTGTAGTACAATGTGGCATACAATAGCTTACTATGGTATACCCTAGTACACGATCTACATTGTGTAGTATACTATAGCAAAAAACTCAAAACGTCCTCAAAATATCCTAAACCCTAAACCCTAATCCCTAAACAATTCTCCGACGACAAGATGCATGCTCGCAGCCCGGTGCGCTTCATCGAAAAGGGCAGCCAAAGGCAGCTCGTTGCCAGCCTCGCAGAGGGTTCGGGCTTAGGGTTCTTTAAAGGGTTTCCCTAAGATTTAGGGTTTATCGGCTTATGGTCTAGAGTCTAGAGTTGAGGGTGTGGAGTTTAGGATTCAGGGTTGGGTTTATGGTTTGGGGTTCAAGGTTTTGAGGTTTCGGCTGAAGCGGTTGGGGTTTCGGGCTTGGGTTTAGGTTTAGGGCGTTGGGTTCTTCAACGGGTTTCGGGTTTAGGGTTCCCAAGCCCATGAAAAAATGCCTTTATGGTAACCCTGATGGTACCCTGACTATAGCAGCCTTTTAACCCCTAAAAGCTAAACCAATGACACAAGGTCCCTATAGTAACCCTTATGGTACCCATATAGTAGCAGGGGTTCCTTGAAGCAACCCATATCGTACCCTTACTTGGAGGGTCGGGGGACTTAGTAACTGGTTGTTTTAGGGACTTATAAGTACCATAACCCCAATTAGGGTCCCTATTCGGGTACTTATAAGTCTGCTTACTACCTACTTACTAAGTCCCCCGACCCTCCAAGTATAGTAGACCGGTAAAGACCCAGAATTATGGGATCCTTAAGGGAGGGGGGTCCAAGGGGGGTATATAACCCAATAGTTCCTTTTTCTCCCTAGTACTCCCTAAGGTTCCCTAAGGCTCCCTAAGGTTCCCTAGTACCCTCCCCCCTTGAACCCCCCTCCCTTAAGGATCCTATAACAGAAACCTCGGAGGAGCCGCCGGCGAAGGATTCTTCCAGTAATCGCAGCACTCGGTCCCGTAACATCTCCAGCCTGGGGTGCTTTAAGGGCTCCTTTAAGGGTTCCTTTACGGGTCCCTTCAAGGGTTCCTTTAAGGGCTCCTTTGGGGGTTCCTTTGAGGGTTTCTTCAGGGGTTCTTTGAAGGGTTCGAGAAACCGAGACAGAAAGGTTGCTGGTACTGTTATTGTTCTACGTTCTGTGAAGACTACTACTCCCGCCAATAGTACTACTTACTACTACTGCTACTACGACGCGTCTCAGTACAAGAACTTGTAACCGTATTAATAGTAGTAGTAGCAGTCGTCGTCGTCGTTGCACTAGTAGCAGTAGCAGCAACAGCGGTCCTAGTAGTAGTAGTAGTAGTAGTAGTAGTAGTAGTAGTAGTAGTAGTAGTAGTAGTAGTAGTAGTAGTCGTAGTAGTAGTAGTAGTTGTTGTTCTTGTTGTGGTATCTGTAGCCGCAGCCGAAGGCGTAGCAGTAGCATAGGTAAATATTCAGGTCCGTATATTATGGTGTCGAGCAGCTCCACAGACAGGCTGTCGTGCTCAATGGCAAGAGCCCCAGCAATGCGAGCCGCCTCCCCGAAAGCCTTCCAAAAGTAAAGGAAGTGCACCTGCGGCTCGGATGGCTTGGGGGTTTAGGGTTTAGGGGTTTAGTGGCTTAGGGTTTAGGGCTAGGGTTTAGGGTTTAAGCTTTAGGGTCATCTTGGGTCTAGGTCGGGGTTTGGCGTTTAGGAATCAGCTGAGGTTTTAGTGTCGCGTTTCGTGTCTTTGAGAGCGCATGCGAAGCGACGGCAGCCCGCTAGTCACATCGTGTCTGCATGATCTTACTTGGAGGGTCGGGGGACTTCGTAACTGGTTACTTTAGGGACTTATAAGTACCATAACCCCAATTAGGGTCCCTATTAGGGTACTTATAAGTCTACTTACTACCTACTTACTAAGTCCCCCGACCCTCCAAGTACTCAAGCAACCCAGAACTCGAATCCCGATGGTGATAAACGATGGTCTGGTCTTACGGAATACAGAATACTCATCCACGTGGTCATGTGATCAAGGTTTTCTGGCGGAAGCTGTGTGCAAAGATGAAGGATCCTATTGATTGTAGACCTTGATCAATCACAACCCCTCGTCATAAGTGATAAACCCTTCCCTTTGCAGCAGGCTGCATAGTTGCATCATAATCATGCAGTGCTACCCGAAAATATCATGGTACCTTTCAGGGTCCAGATAACAATGACCCTACTATTTCGTCAACATGAATCAAAATGGAGTTGTTGGAACTAGTTTTCTGAAATGCCTAATATAGGGGTCTTACTGATTACCTATATTATTTTGGGGGTTCCTTATTGTAATTGTAGTATGATATGTCAAAACCCTATTCTAAGTATTAAGGCCCCTACATTATGTCTCGAAACTGTCTCGAATTTTCATGAGCTTTCCGACAGTCAGAACGAGAAGCCTCAAACAAAGTTAAACAAGCCAAGTCAGAAGCCCCACATCTCAAAGACTAAAATTCCAACTCGTTTCCCGCAAAAAACTCAGCTTTGAACCAAACCCCAAACCCTAAACCCTCAACTACAAGCCCGAACCCTTTTGGAACCATCGTCGAACCCCTTATGGCTTATGCAGCAACGAAAAGCAAGATCGCCTGGCCCTCCTGTGGCCGGAGCATCTGCACGAAGACAGGCGCCTTGCCATCCTCCTCCGCGAGACTTAGGGTGTAGGGTTTAGGGGGTGCAGGTGTTTTAATGATTTCAAGTTCCTGAAAAGGTTCCATTCGGGCTCTATACACTAATTTTGAAGGATTCGTAGTACATGCTATATCTAGACTTATAGTATATCGGTATTCGTAACTATCCATGACTATAGTGGTATGAATGACCGGTCAGGCCTCTACATATTGGGTTTGCAACATCGGGATGGATGGTTGATGGCTTAGGGTTGAGGGTAGGCGGATTCGTGGTTTTAGGGCATGAAGATGTGCTTGTTGTTCTAAGTTGCGAAGGCTTGGGATGTAGGTTTTACGCGAGATGAACCCAAGGGCTAAGGGCTTACATGCAGCCTCAAACCCTAAGACACAAACCAAGAAACAAAAGCCAACCTCCACCTCAAAGCTCCCACTCTTAAACCCCTGAATCACTGAAACATGCATTCCCTGTTCCCTATAAACCCCTCAACCCTAAACCTGCAAACCCTCCAAAACAAGAATAGGAATAAGGACCTTACCGCAACATCAACCCCCCCAGGCACTCTCTTACGGTAGCCTTACAGCAAGCTCATCCCGTAAACCCTACACCCTAAACCCAAGACCCCGAAACCCTTAATTCACCCTGAACAGACCCAAAACCCGACACCCAAGACCCCTAAACCCTAGACTCAAGACCCCGAAACCCCCTCCCCCTGGAGCCGCTCCTCGACGAAGAGGCGACCCAGCTCGGGAGCTTGCCGCGCCCGGCAGGGGATCTTCTCGGCAATGCCTTTCAGGGCCTCGGAGGGGAACCAAAAAAACAAAGGAAGTGTAGGGCTGAGGGCATAGAGGGGTTTAGGGTTTTGGGCTTTAGGGTTTGGGGTTTTTTTGGGAAAGTGTAAAGGACTTTCTCTCCGCAGAGATCTGTCGCGCCTAAGAAGGCCTACCCTCTCGGAGTTGGGTCATTGCTAAGGCGCGGGGAAGTTGCACGAAGGGTTGAGGGGCAACGCGAGTTCGAAAGATTGGAAGCGAAAAGGCTTGAGCCGTAGCCAGAGCTTAGGGTTCAGGGCTTAGGGCCTAGGGCTGGGGCTAGGATATAGGGGTTGGGCACTGGGCTAACCATAGGCTTCATAATCTTTTTAAATTCAATCCTTCTGGGTTTGGGCATGCAACTTTGCGCAGAAGTGCTCAGGACTCCAGATTTAAAGGGCTTGGGAGGGCTTATGGATCCCTCTATAACCCCGAAAAGTTAAAATTTGGACGTTAAAGTATAAGAATCATAAAGCGCTCTAAGGAATATATAGTATAAAAATCATAAGGAGCCCTTGAGGAACAATATTGGTAACTCTTTTAGGCCCCTGTAGTAGGCTCCGACCTGATCCAACTTGGTGGTGTGGAGGACGTACCCCTCGGGGCCACAGGCGTTCCAGGCCTCTCAAGGCATCGAGACCCGAGAAAAACCCCAAAAGAATGGTATTTATAATTACCTATACTATTTTTTGGGGATTCCTTATAAAAAAATGGCAGCTAGGGCCTCAAAACCATAGACCAACCATTAAGGCCCCATATGCTACGCCCTAAACGCTCGAAACCCCCACAATGGCCTGGAACCCAGATGACTGAAGGTGTCGGCTATAGGGCAGGATTCTGCGGGTCTACTTAAAGGATCATGGGACTTAGCAACTAGGGTTATTATTGGGGTAACTATACTTATACTTACTTATAACCCCAATTAAGGGACTTACAACCATAGTTACAAAGTCCCATGATCCTTTAAGTAAGGTTTACGGTTAGATACATGGGTCTATGAGGGGCCAGAGTCTCTGGGAGTGGGTTCAGGGCTCAGGGTTTAGGGTTTAGCGCCCTTTTTGTGGGGAGCACCAACCCTAACAAACACAACAACGGGAATAAGATAAACACCAACGGTCGACCATCAGATGATTGTTATTAATTTAAACGCCCTGATTACTTTCAAAAGCGCCAGACAAGTTGGATAACAACTAGTGAAGAACGCACACCCTAAACCCTTATGACACCACAAACCCCGAACCCTAGACGCCAACCCTAAACCCAAAACCCCAAACCCTACCAACCCTAAACCCTAAACCCTACACCCCAAAACCTAACCCTAAACCCCAAGAATCCCACAAACCCTAAACCCTAAACCCTACACCCCAAACCCTAAACCCTAAACCTCTAAACCCCTGACCATAAACCCTAAACCCCAAACCCTAACCCCCACCCTTTTCCCTCGACCCTAAGCCCCAAACCCTGACCCTAAACCCAAACCCCTGCCCTACACCCCAAATCCCACACCCTAAGCCAGCATATTAATGGGGACCCCTACCCTATAATGGGCCATTATAATGGGTATATAATAGCTATATTAAGGGTACATGCCTAGGGGTCCTTACTAAGGGTCCCTCCTTTTGCCCTTGTTAGCCTCAAGAGCCGCTACGGCCACAGCAGCGCCATTGAGCCCACCACCGCCGCCCGCCATCGGGGAGCGAAAAACCGGGGGAGTCCGCGGCTTGATCACAAAGAGCTCGCAGGGTTTGGGAACAGGGCTTAATGTTGAAGGTTTGGGGGTTTAGGGCTTAGGGCTTATAGGGTTTGGGAACAGGGCTTAATGTTGAAGGTTTGGGGGTTTAGGGCTTAGGGCTTATAGGGTTTGGGGTTTACGGTTTGGGGTTTAGGCTTTTGCTTTTTGTTGGTGCTCCTTTTCTAGTGCAACACAAGGTCACTGGGGAAGGCCAGGAACAGGGTTAAATGTTGAGGGTTTGGGGTTTAGGGTTCGGGCTTAGGGTTCAAAAGGGTTTGAAGTAGGGCTTAGGGTTTAGGGCTTAGGGTTTAAGGTTAGGGCTTAGTACTTAGGGTTAGGGTGCAGGGTCAATAAGGGTTTTAAGCATTGAAAAATGTCGGGAGCCCCTTCGGCCAGCCTAGACTTTCGAGGGCCCCAAACGCTGATGACCCCATGATCCGGGGAGACCGTATACACTCAAAAGCTCCATGCGAAACCAACACCAGAACCGCCCAAACAAAACCGACATAAATTTCGCATCCATGCAATAAAGAACCTGAATAAAACAGAAAAGGTTTTTAGTGAGCGGTGCACTGTACTCGTGCTATGGACTCCGGAAAAATATAACTAATCACAAAAGGGTTGGGGTGTGTATATACCGGTTATATGCTGTGATCATACATGGAATATAGCGGGATAGACTACTAACTCTTCCGATATTTTAGTGCCTCTCCGTCGATCGCACCCAAGGCATACAACTCCTGCGGATGGCCGTGCAGGTTTAGAGTCCCAGGTTCGGTGCTTTGGGTTTAAGGGCTTAGCGGCTTGTGGGTTTGGGATGTAGGGTTGAGGGTTGAAGCCGCCCTGAACCCTTAAAGGGATCCTTTTTAAGGGGTCTCGGGTTTCAGCTTAAGCTGTTCTTAAGGGTTGCTTGACGGCAACAAAGGGCTTGTTCAAGCATTTCAGTGAAGGAACCCTGGCCCAAACCCTAAAACCCAAACCTCGAATCTAAAACCCCAAGCTCTAAGCCTTAACTTTTCAACCCTACACTTCCAAACCCGAAATCCTAAACCCTGCAAGACTCCACCCTAAACCCTAAGCACTAAATCCTAAACCTTAAACACTAAGTCCTAAACCCTAAACCCAAAACACAAAATCCTAAACTCTAAATCCTAAGCCCTAAACCCGAAACAATAAATCCTAAACCCCAAACACTACGTCCTAAACACTAAACCCAAAACACGAATTCCTAAACCCTCCAAGAGACTCCTCGAGGGCAAGTTCCAGCGCTTCGATCGGCGGAGGCGTTGGGAACTCAAAGCTCCCTATGTCCTTTGGCTTGGGGTTTAGGGGCTTAGGGGTTTAGGGTTTAGGGTTTAGGCCTTAGGCCTTGGGAGTTTAGGATTTATAAAGTGTTTAGGGCTTAGGGATTAAGGTTTCGGGTTTCCACAATGGTTCAGGGTTTTGGGTTGCAGAAGGACATTATGAGGGCTCCTTCTTTGGAGGGTTATAGAAGGGTTCGGGAGTTAGGGCTTAGGGGGCTCGGGGCTAAGTAGTATGAAGGTTCCTGTTAAAGGAGGCTACCTTCAGGGATACTATGAGGGTGTAGAAAAGGGCCCTTACTGATTAGAATAGGGCTCCCTTTAAAGATATGGGGGCTCGGGGGCTTTTAGGGCTTCAGGCTTTGGGCTTTATGGCTTCGGTGTACAGCCTTACAGGGCGATGGTCTAGGGTTTTGGGGTCTAGGCTTAGGGGTTTATGGGATTTAGAGCTTCCTGTGGTTGCTTTTCGCGGGGCTTTTGTAGAGTTCTTATCTGTGTTTTTTAGTGCCACACCCCAAGCAATCAAGCTTGAGCTTCAAAATCGAAACCCTAACCTAAACTTTTCACAAAACAACAATCACAAATCAATCTTCGTTGTCACCGGCACTGAGGCAGCAGCGTCCACGCCGAGGCACTTCAGCATCAGCACCACATCCTGGACCCGGGATTCACTGGGTGACTATTAGTCCTATTTGGGATGTTTCTTGAAACCTTAAATAAGGCCTTGAGAAGCCTTGTTTAGGAAGGCCCACAAGGCCTACAACTGAATGTGAGCCGTGAGCTCGAAAGGACATACAACAAAGATTACTGCACTGGCCTGAAGACAACCGTCTACAAACAAAGCCACACTAGGTTCCTTAGTGGCCCCTTAACAATAACGGTACGCGTCACACCCAGGAACCCAGTAGACCCTAAACCCCTGTAGATCCCTTTCAGACTCCTTTACCCTGAGGCTCTAAATGCATGGTACATTAAGGCTTTTGGGCCCAAAAACCGTACTATGTAAGGCTTTTGGGCTGTTTTGAGCCTTAGGGTCAAGGAGCCCTTTAAGAAACCCTTTCAGGAACCTTTTAGCGCCAAAGACACACACAACTCGCGTCCTTCAGATCGCTCCGTTGGAGCTCGGGCAGCGTGTGCTCCAAGAGTTCCTTTAGGGTCTAGGGTTTAGGGTTTAGGGTTTAAGGGTTCAGGGTTTAGGGTTTCGACGGTTTTATTTTGCCGCTCGTGTCTTGTGAAGGTGGCGACACAGTACTATAGTGGCCTTGATAATTAGAATAGGGTTTTGGGAGGGCGTCTTACATTATAGTCATAACAAGGAACCCACTCTAATTAGGCCCTTAGATTAAGCCCTAAACCATTGACCCGGCGATTTTGAGCTTGCTGCTGACCTGGACTCCCAAGACCCTGAACTCTGAAACCTCAACCCTGAACAGTCAACCCGCTATACCGCTCTCCCATGTGACTCTTGCACCTGTCCTTGGGTTAGGGGCTTCCTTCTGCCCATCGTGATGCAGCACTCCGAAAACCCCTGAAGCCACGAAACCCTTGTAACTCAACGCCTGAAAGCACGCAGGCCCGAAACCAGAAGGTATCTCCAACCCTCAAGCTGAAAATAAAACCCTCCATACTCCAGACAAAAAGCCTAGAAACCCAAAAGCCCCTGTAGCCTCCTGTCATCTCCAAACACTGGGCTTCCCCAATACTGCGAAGCTTCAATTCAACACTTATCCAGATACAATCTGTCGGACGCCTGTGAGCGAAATGCCTCCTCCGTCAGTAGCCTCCGCTGAAAGCCCGCGAAGCTCTTCGGTTGAGGGCTAAGCGCTTAAAAGGTATAGATTGGGTACTGCCACCATACAGTAACAGTCTACAATAGAACTACTACTCAAGGCCTTCTATATCTGTATTAGAAGCAGTCTTCAACTGTGACTGAGTGGGGGCAGGATCCAATGCATGGGCATACGATTTACGGCTTAAAACGTCTGTCCTCCAAAGGCTTCACAATGCCCAGGAAAGCTTGCAAAAGCCCTGTGAAACCCTTTAGAACTTCTACGGTGTGCGCTTGAAGTCTCGCAGTTCTAGGTTGTGGCAAGCTTTTCGGGTGGTTTGGTCTCGGGCGACGGTTTAAGGCGTCGGGTCAAAGAGCCACGGATTGCAAGACCAGAGAACTGGCCGAATCAAACCGTATGGGCATACGAAGCTCCCAGAGACTCCAATATCCCTTGATTAAGGAATATACCTTAAAATATAGTAGGATCTCTTATATGATTTACGGGATATTCCTTAATTAAGGGATATTGGAGTCTCTGGGCTATGAAGTCCCCAAACCCTAAACCCTCAACTCTCAACCAAGCTCTGACTTCACGAAGTAATTCTCTTCTTCAACAACCGGGCCCCAAAAAGTTCAAACTTTCTAACATCGAGCTCATACATAAGGCCAAAAAGTTTAAAGTTCCCCCGTTCACAATCTAAGGTAAGCTGTCGGCCCAAAAAAAGAGCGCCGCCAATACCCTCCAAAACAGACAAACTTGTCGGCCCCAAACCGACCGAAAGGGTTTAGGGGACAGGAAACCCCGAAGCATCAACCCCAAGCCACAAACCCTTTGCCCCAGAGCCGTGCCCAAAGCTTAGAAGGCAAATGGCTCGGATTGATGGGGTGCTACGACTGCAAATAAAACTTCAAAGCTGTGACAGGGCCTCTTTAAAACCCTCTAAAAACCCTATAAAACCCTATGAAACCCGATAAAACCCTAAGACAACCACCATAAATCCATAAATCCACAGAAAACCTGTACTTTAGAAGGGGCCCCCACCCTGTAATAGTGGGTATAATAGGCATATAATGGGGCCCTAATATAATCCTAATAGTCACTATTACAGAGTGGGGGCCAGCTTCAACCCTGTAAAACCCTATAAGACCGAATGAAACCCTAAAAGAACCCTAAAACAACCCCCATAAATCCACAGAAAACCTGTACTTCTCATGTCGCCTGAAACACCGGCCGGGCTTCGTGCGGCCAGCGCGGCCGGCACGCTGCCCTCAGCGCTCAAAACTACCTCCGAATGTTGGCCTGTAGTGTCTATAGGGGCCTTCATAGGGTTTAGGGTTTAGGGGTTTAGTTAGGGGCATGGGACTTGGTAAGTAAGGTTATAAGTACCTTAATTGGGGTTATAAGTATAGTTACCATACCTATAACCCTAGCTACTAAGTCCCATGATCCTTTAAGTAGTGTCTAGTATAGGGGCCTTAATAATTGGAATAGGGTTTTGGGGCCCATTCTACTTTAATTACAAGAAGTATTACTTAGGCCCTTTTCAATGTGTTTAGTGGGTTTAGGGTCTAGGCTTGAAGGCTTATGGCCTGTATTATCCCTTGTTGCTGGCATTTAGCAAAGACAATCCTGCTCTACATGCCGAGAGAAGGCTTCAACTCGAAAACTTGCCAAAAGAATACACCTCCGAATGCTGGACCTACACCATAGCCGTACAAGCTCAGCTGTGCCAGAGCTCACAATCTTGTTGGATTATGCACGAACTCCTGCCTAGAATATACGGGGGCGAAGGCCCTACTCAAAAAAGGACCAGAAGCGGTAAGTCAATGTGAACTCTTCAGCTGCAACATGCTGCTACCATGTCCCCAACTCGACACTAACACCCAAACTGAAAACCCTTGAATCCTAAACCCCGGAAACCCCTCAACCCTATACCCGTTCGAAAACACACCTTCTCCCAGAGCTGCCATATCACTCCAAGCAGCTCGCCGCACTGCCTGGGTCTAGGGTTTAGGGTTTAGGGTTTAGGGTTTAGAGTTGGAGGCTTGGGGTGCGGGGTTTAGGGTTTAGACTTTCAGGCCTTTGGGGCTTAGAGTTCACTTCAAGCCCTGGACCTGAAACGCCACAACTCGCAGCCCTGCGGGCAAACATGCAGCAACTGAAGCTTCAACCTCACAGATGGCTGCGCCCTCATCCCTACGTGCGGAAAGTTGCTGCAAGACACAAATCCCGAAGCCTGGAAACCTCAACTCCGTTCACTAGTGCTGAAAACCAAAATCCTGATCCCCAAACCCTGAACTTAAACCCTGAACCGAGTCAGAAATCACTGCAAGCCCCAAGTACAGGAGACATGTCAACCCCAGAAACCCCCCAGAGTGACCCCCGTGGCAACCGTTCAGGCAACCCCTGAGTTTACGGGGTTTAGGGTAGCGCTTTAAGAACCCGTATACGAACCGTTAAAGAAGACTCGCAGGAACCCACAACAGAAACTGTGTATGGACCCATTATAGCAACCCTCTTTGGAAAGCGTATAGGAAACCTTGTTGGTTTACTCCTCCAGGAAACCTCAAAGGAAGCCTGATGCGAAACCTGATTGGAAACCCTATAGAACTAGAGCAGTGGATGGAAACCTCAAAGACCCTTATAGAATTTGGGAAAGACTTGTAGGAAACCTCAGCAGAACGCTTAAGGCAGAAACCCGAAACCCCAAAGCAACCCTCAAATGCACTGCAAATCCCTGACGAACCCTGAACCCAAAGCCCTCAAAGCACCCCTAACCCTAAACCCTCAAAATGACCTTACAGGAACCCGTTTTGGAAACCCTAAAAACCCTAAATCCTATAAAGGAGCCCTCAAAGGAGCCCATCGGAGCAGCCGCGCCGCGAGAGCATGCTGTGACGTTGAGGTAGCTGGTGGCGTTGTGAGGGCAGAAGGCATCGATCTTCCTGGGAGATGGGGCTCCCCACGCACCCCGGCAACCCCACACGCCCACACCCCCACGCCCACCCTCACGCCCTAAACCCTATATATACAACAACCTGTAAACCCTAGCAGCCTAAAGCCCCTAAACCTTTAGGGGCTCCTTTCGGGTTCCTTTAAGGGCTCCTTAAGAGCTTAGGGCTTAGGGATCCTTCAAGGGCTTCTCTTTTAGGGCTTCGGGTTCCTTTAAGGGCTCCTCAGGGTTTAAGTTTCCGGGCATGTGGGGTTCAAGGTTCCCCCCCTTGAACTTGCTGCCTGAGGATCACCATGCAGCTGTCTATCACGTAGATGATGCCATCGATGGTGACCTCGCGATTCCATGGAAGTGCGCATAAATCGACTCAGTGGGTTTACTTGGTCAGCCTTGGGGTGCTACTGCTACTTGCTTTTTGCGGTTTGGGTTTCCTGATCCTTTCGGGGTGATCTGTCCTGGGCATCTAAGCTCCTGGCAGATGCTTCTGCCAGGTTCGTGGACACCACAACCTGCAACCGCAGCTTAGGGGGTTTTCGGGCCTGCGGCGGTTTAGGTTGTGTGCATGTTCGGTTAAAGGCTATAACCTGTCCGCTGAGCATTTGCTTCTTCGCGAAAACAAGACCAATGCACACTGTGACAAAAGCTGATATGGGCTTTAATGGTTGAAACTATGCTTACCAGTCTTCGGAATTGCCTCGGGCTTTGAGGATTTAGGCTTTTAGCAATCGGGATATGACTATTCCTGAGGATTCTCCTATTCCAGTTATCATGTCAAACGCTCACTGAATCCCGGTGTTGACGGAGTTTGAGATTTGATGCTTAAGCTTTTCGGCTTTAGGGCTTAAGCCTCGGAGCTTGTCGGCTTCCAGCTGCGAGCCTAGAGTTCAAGGCTATGGGCTTGGATTTATGGCAGGGGCTTTTTTTTTGTTAAACGCCTTTTTTTTTATGGCAGGGGGTTTAGGATGTAGAGCTCGTGGCATCTGTGGCTGAGGATCTAGAGAACCAAGGCTTTGGGCCAGGGCATTCAGGTAAGGTAACTTCCCTAAACCCTAAACCCTAAACCCTAAACCTAAACCCTAAACCCTAAACCCTAAACCTAAACCCTAAACCCTAAACCCTACTTATAACATTATATAGGTTTCACATTTGCTGTAAGGCAGCGCTGAAACAAGTCGGGGGGGGGGGGGCATAGATGCCGTCCAGCGGCGGCCGAAACCCTCAGTTTGGGCTAGCAGCTCAGGGTTTAGGTTATAGGGTATAGGGTGTAGGTTTAGGGTTTAGGGTTTAGGATTTAGGGTTTAGGTTTAGGGTTTAGGGTTTAGGGTTTAGGTTTAGGGTTTAGGGTTTAGGGTTTAGGTTTAGGGTTCAAGGTTCAGGGTTTTACACTTTATGGCCGAGGGTTTCGGGCTTACGGAGCAGTTTAAGGCTGTGGGTTGGAGACCTCCCAAACCGTGCTCCAACATCTCCTACACGTAGGCCCGAAGATCCTTCGACGCCCCAAACTTGGCGCCGGAAACCTCAAAACCTCAACCTGAGACCCCAAAACACTAAAGCCCCAAACCCTGAAACCCAAAACCCGAAACCCGAAACCCCAAAACCCGAAACCCCAAAACCCGAAACCCCAAAACCCGACAACCCAAAAACCCAACACCCCAAACCGAAAACCCAAAACCCGAAAACCCAAACCGAAAACCCAAAACCCCAAAGACAAAGCCGCCTTCCGCGCGCCCCGGGGGGCTGAGACAAAAGCCTTCGATGTCCCCAGAGACTCCAATATCCCTTAATTTTTTTTTTTTTAAGGCTCCCTTTAAGGGATCTATAGGGGATCTATAGGGTTTAGGGGAGTCTAATATCCCTTAACTAAGGATTATTCCTTAAATTATAGTAGGATCCCTCATATGATTTAAGGAATATTCCTTAATTAAGGGATATTGGAGTCTCTGGGTCTTCTGAGGGTCTCAAGCGTTGGGGTCGGGGTTTGGGGCCTCGGCTTTACGGATTAGGGCTTAGGGTGTTTAGGGTTCGGGGCCTCGGCTTTACGGATTAGGGTTTAGGGTTTAGGGGTTCAGGGGTTTAGGGTTTAGGGTGTTTAGGGTTGAGGGTTTAGGGCTGAAAGCCTAGGGCTTCGAGGGGTCGGGGTAATCGAGGGCTCGGGGTATGAGGCTGCGAGGTTTCGGTAACAGTCCATGGCTTTTTGAACACCCTTGTCCTTTTAGAAGCAATAGACGGAGCCCTATACCTATATCCCTTAGTAGGAATTATTTAAGAAAGTCTACTAGCCGGTCTGTTTATTCTTTTGGGGGAACCATGAAAAAGGACAAGGCTGTTTTTGAAAATGTCATGCTGTATTTTGCGAATGCCCTGGGAAATGACTGCCAGTGCGCATTGGCGGCATCTTGGGGGATTTCCGCCTTAAGCTCCCGAACTCTGCGTTGCTAAACTGTATGGAAGTTGAGCTCATCTCCTCTCCTAAAAGCCTGGGCCTACACCCTGATCTCGAAACTTGCAATCTTCCTTGTACCATGACTTCTTTCCTAAAGCTCCGAAACCCCGGTGCTGCCGATTGATGATATAAACCCTGCATTACCCGCAACAAGGAATATGTGGGATTCAGAATAAATTCCTTATGCAGGATCCCAGAGACTCCAATATCCCTTAATTAAGGAATATACCTTAAATCATACAAGGGATCCTACTATGATTTAAGGATATTCCTTAATAAAAGTATATTGGAGTCTCTGGGATTTATATCATCAACCGTAGGCAACCCCAGGCAGGAGAATGCCTTGATCTGGTGCTCCTTGGGCAATGTCCCATGAAGGGGCACCTTGCAAAGGCTTCACATAGGAGTTTCCGAAAATAGGGATACCTTAATCTGGGGTCCTTGTTATAAGGATCCTACTGTTTTCCGCACTATATGAGGGTCCCCTATTTTCGGAAACTCCCACATGTGGTTGCCTTCTTAGAAGCCTCGAAGAAGCTTTGGATTTGCTTAAGTAACGACTCAGAGGCTCTAATATCCCTTAATTAAGGAATATACCTTAAATCATATAAGGGATCCTACTATAATTTAAGGTATATTCCTTAACGAAGGGATATTGGAGTCTCTTGGGATGAGATTGGGGGTTTCGGGCTTGGAGATACTCGAAGACTTGCGCCCGAGGGTTCAGGGTTCCCCAAAAACTCCCGAAGCATCCTAAATCCAAAACTAAACCCTGAACCCTAAACCCCTAAACCCCTACACCCCAAACCCCTAAACCCCTTAAAACCCTAAACCCTAAACCCCATATACCCCTAAACCCCTCAAACCCCCACCCCGAAGCATCCTATCTCCGAAACTGCAAAGAAGCGAAACAAGTCTCCGGGAGACCCATAGGTCTCGCTCAGGCGAGCCGGGCTTAGGGCTTAGGGTTTTAGGGTTTGGGGCTTTAGGGGTTTAGGGTGGGGCTTTAGGGGTTTAGGGTAGGGGGTTCGGGGTTTGGGGTAGGGGGTTTAGGGTTTGGGGTTAGGTTGCTGGGTTCAGGGTTGAGGGGCTTAGGGTTTAGGTTTAGGGTTTTCTGGGGTATCTGAGATTCGGCGGCAACTCAAAGCCATCATATCGAGGGCTGCATCAGTTCAAGAGGGCTTGCGAGGAGATACACTCGAAAAAGATATTGTTTAGGGTTTAGGGTTTAGGGTTTAGGGTTTAGGGTTTAGGGAACAAGTGCTCTTGCATCGCAGCTGCTGTGTGGAGCGGTTTTGGCTTCAGCGCTGGTCTCTCCGCAAGCTCCCGTGCCTTCTTTTGGAGCGGAAGAGGGCTTGGATTCAGGGTTTAGGGTTTAGGGTTTCAGGTTTGGGGTTTGGGGGTAGGGGTTAGGGGTTAGGCATTAGGGTTTCAGGGATAACGGTTTAAGAGCTTGGGGCTTGCCGGAGGGTTTAGGGTGGTTCATGGCTTCAGCCTGAAAGCTCAGGGTGTAGTTCTATGCCTTTGCGACTCATGTGGGTGGTTGTCAAAATTTGGGTCCCTTTTTGGGTCCCTATGAAAATACGGCGGCACCTACTAATATTTAGGGTACCCAAAAAAGGACCATAATTTTGACAACTACCCATGTGGTTGTTGCAACGCATGGCCCCTGAGTTCCAAAGCAGAGCGGTTCGGATTGAGCACTTCGGGCGCTGACTCTGGGCACTGAGGGCTTTAAGCTTCCCAAGTTCTGCGATTCAGCTCTCTTGAGACTCTTGGGTTGAAGTTGGGGAAAGTCGAATACCCCATACTATGCTAAGAGCACGAAAATTGAACTTCCAGCTGAGCTCCTGCATCCCCACTGAATACCACCAACCCTTGCCTGCCTGCCTTTCCCAAAGAACAAACCTAAACCCTTGATTGCCTACTATAGCGGCCGAAAATAATTAGAATAGGGTTCTGGGGCCCATTATACTATAGTTATAATAAGGAACCCCCCACAATAGTATTGGTACGTATTTAGGCCCCCTACGTTAGACCCTTCAGCCCACATGCCAAACTCCCGGAGCCTGAAACCCCAAAGCTGGGGCCACGAAGCCTCAAACTCCCAAACCCCAAAGCCTAAACCCACAACCCAATAAGCTCGGCAAGCCTAAAACCCTCCAAAACCCTAAGCCCTAAGCCCTGCGCGCGGGATGTGCGCAAGGATCTCTGCAACGGATTCAGGCGGCTTTGCGGTTTAAAAAAATGGGCCTCAAATAGCTAGATGGGGCACGAAATAGTATAATCATAGAAAGGAGCCCTAAGGAATACCGTGGGTAATTACTGATGCGCCTATATTGGAGTCTTGAGGGTTTCAAGTGCTTAGCAGGAGGATTTTGACGGTTTGGGGATTTCAGGTTCAGCCTCACAAAGATCTTTCCACTCCAACCAAAAACCTCACAAGTCGAAGGAAAAGCAGACCGGACCCAAACAACCTACCAAGCCTCAGAAAGCTCGCTTTAACTTGATATCCCCACCCCAAACCCTGAACTCTAAACTGCCCTTTCTCTTCATGGCCCAGAGCACCCGGTGCCACCGCTCCATGATGGCAGCGCACGCCGCTTCGATCTCCTCCACGCAAGGATCTTACCTCCTTAAACCTCCTGTAGGGGTTTGGTGTTTAGGGTTTAGGGTATAGGGTTTAGGGTTTAGGGGTTAGGGGTTCAGGGTGTAGGGTTGCCTATAAGAACGGCGTGGGGTGTAGGGCCTTGGGGTCGCAACGGATGGAAGAGTACTCCTGCGGGTGCAAGCAAGATCTATCTAGGGCTCGACCATTCTGCCATCGAGCCCCCCTTGTGAGGTTCTTGAATAACATACTACCATAATATACCAGATTAAACCACTATCTAGACCATAATGTACCATAATCGACCATAAAAAGACCATCATAGACCATAATATACCATAATATACCATGATATACCATGATATACCATAATATGCCATAATATGCCATAATATGCCATAATAGACTATGAGATACCATAATATACCCTGGTCATGAGGATCCGGCTATTTCGGAGCTCCAGGCTTCCCGCTCAGTGCCTGGAGCTTTGGGCTACATGATAGTATATTATAGTATGTATTATAGTATATTGTGGTACATTCTGGTATATTTAATATTAATATGTTTTATCGTGTATATTATGGTATGTTATAATACGTATTTTAGTATATTGTGGTATATTCTGGTATATTTGTTATAGTACATATTACAGTATATTGTGGTATATTCAACATATTGTCGTATAGTATGTACTATAATATATCGTGGTATATTCTGGTATATTTAACATGTTATAGCATATTATGGTAACATATAGTACGTATTATAGTATAATGTGGTATATTCAACATATTATCGTTTGGTATGTATTGTAGTACATTGTGGTATATCCTGGTATATCTACATATTATCGTATAGTATGGTATATTATGGCATACTATGGCAGATTATGGTATGCTATCAAGACCCTCAACAAACAGGGGGCAGTTTCTGGGACGCAACAGCGTGGAGCTTTCAAGACTCTGACATTTGGGCCCTAGACCCTCGGGTTCGGGAGTCTCAACCTTTTTCGGAAAGCCCCTTAGCCCTCAACCAGCACCTGGCCCTTAACCTGCTTACCGCTTCTGATAAGCAATGGAGCATCTGCCGGTCTTCACTTTCGGTGCGACCAAAAGAAGCCAGGCATCACAAGCATCAACTGGTCTCCGCTTTCAGGCGACAAAAGCCCAAGCATCACCAGCGTCAGCATCTTCGCTTTCCTCGCGACCGCAGCAGCCCAAGCATCACGCGCATCAGCCGGCCTTCGCGCTCCATGTGACGACAACGGCCAAAGCAACACGGGCCCCAGCTGCTCGTGGCTTTCAAACAAATCTTCGCTTCCACAAAAACCCAAGCATCACCAGCGTCAGCGTCTTCGCCCACTACGCGACCACAGCAGCCCAAGCATCACGAGCATCAGCCGGCCTGCTTTCTGCACGCCACGACGAAAGAAAAAGCAACACGCGCTCCAGCTGCTCGTGGCTTTCAACGACTCTTCGCTTTTCAGGCGACCACAAAAGCCGTAGCATCACCAGCATCAACATCTTCGCTTTCGATGCGACCAGAGTGGCCCAAGCATCACGAGCATCAGCCGGTTTCGCTCGCGCTCCATTCGACAACAGCAAACCACACGGGCACCAGCTGCTCGTGGCTTTGAAACACGAGCACAACAGCCCAAACATCGCGAGCATCAACCGGTCTTCGCTTTTCAGGTGACGACACAAGCCCAGCATCACCGGCATCAGCGTCTTCGCTTTCCAAGCATCACGAGCATCAGCCGGCCTGCGCGATCCATGTGACGACAACGGCCAAAGCAACAAGGCACGCTTGTGGCTTTCAACACCACACAAGCCCAAGCATCACCAGCATCAGCGTCTTCGCCTTCCACGCGACCACAGCAGCCCAAGCATTACGAGCATCAGCGGGTTTCCGCTTTGACACAACGACAGCAGCCAAACCATCACGAGTCTCACCTTGCTTCCCATGCTGCCACACAATCTCTAGTAATCATGAGCATCAGCCGGCCACCACAAAAGCCACAGCACAACGAACCGCAGTCGAGGCAACCTTTCTCTGCTTTGCTGTTGAAAGGGGTCCGCTGTACCGACGTTTTTCTGGATCAAGATCCAACAATTAGCAGCCAGACGCCTAGGCACACCAAAAACCCCAAAAATGCCCGCTAGCTACCTGAGCCCTGACCCAGACTCTCAACCGTAAACGGCTCCTCACGGCCCGTCAGGAAGAGGAGGATGTCCCCTTCCGGCTGGGTTTGGTGAATGTTCATGACCTCAGACACCAAAGCCCGTCGGACTTGGGATTAGGGCTTTAAGCTTGAAGTTCAAGGCAAAGGTTCAGGGCTCTCATAAGCCCCGACATGTTGAATCCCTTGCCCTTGACCCAAAAAATGCCGGGTTTTGGAGCTTAGCAAAAGTCGAAGTGTCTTGGTTTGGGGTTGCATCGTTTAGGGGTTGACCCAGCATGTGGGTTGTAAGGGTTTTGAAGGCGCCAGGAGCTGCGTGTAAGTTTTCGGCTTCAGGGCTTTGATCATCTTTACGCACAGCCCTCCGAAAACAAACCATGTGCAGCGCAAGCAGACTTGAGAGGCTTGATGCCAGAAATACATGGACTGGAAACCTCATTGAGGCGGAGCACTGCTTGCACCGGAATTCCCCTAGAAGCTAAACCTAACACCAAAATGGAAACGCAAGCCCCTAAACACAGAACCCTCCACTTTGCAACCTGGACAATGAAGCCTCCTAAGCCCTCAAAAACCTGCCTGCTGTAAGGAAATATCACTGACGATCAATACGAAACCCAATTGGAGTTTTGAGTGTTCAAGTAGACCTAATCACCAGAACATGGCGCCGAGACCGTAATCTCTGCATAGGATCCTCCTTTAGACGAGAAAACCCTCAAGGGTAAAAAGGTCGCAGCCCGAATAATCAAAATAAAGTTCAGGGTCTATTCTAGTATATATTTGCAATATGGAGCTCTGAAAGCTCAAGCTTCTTCATTACATAAACCGGCTCAGCATCCCAAAAGCGTATACCCGAAGCCCTCAAATCCCACCCCAAAGTGATGAAATTCAGGAATCGCGGCAAACCGGTGGGAGTAACTATGACTCTCTTAAGGTAGCCAAATGCCTCGTCATCTAATGACTGACTCACATGAATGGATTAACGAGATTCCCACTGTCCCTACCTACTATCTAGCGACCCCAGCCAAGGGAACAGGAACCCCTAAATCCAGTCCCGCAACCTTCAAATCTCATCCTATAACCCAAACCCTAATCGCTGAACAGCAAACACAAAACCCTCGATCCCAAATTCCTGAAACACTGCGCCACGGAGGTGAATCAAGCCCCGGGCGATGTTCACCGCAGTCTCCACGTAGTCGCCTGTCGGCTCCTCCAAGAAATTGACCTCACAACCAGGGATCAAGGATTGAGGACTCTTAGGGTTTAGGGCTTAGGGTTTAGGGGTTTACGGTTTAAGTCTAGATCTTGTGGTCTGTGGGGCTTCAGGACTTTTGAACTCTACTACTGTAAGGCTTCGGGAGTTTATAGCTTCTGTTCTTCGGAGTAGAGTTTGGGGTCTCGGGCTGGTTTGTAGGGTCGGATGTAAACCCGTCCCTTCCACCCCAACACCAAAAACCAAAACTATAAGCCCACAAACCACAAGGCCTAATGTCCCAACACCTAAAGTCCTGAACTCTCGAAACCCTCATAAAAGCTATTGTACAAGCCTTTGGTTGAAACCTTTGCAAGCAATGCTTCCCCTGACAAGCCTTGAAGAACGCCTAAACCCTAAAACCATAAACCCTAAACTTTAGCTGGGGAACCCTTGACAATGCACCTGAGGAACCCTTGACAGCCCGCCATACTGTTGATGATATAAACCCTGCATTACCCATAATAAGGAATATAGCATAATCCCCAAAAATTCCTTATTATAGGTAATGCAGGATTTATATCGTCACCCTTATGGATCCCTTTAAGGAACCCTTCTTAGCTCCCGTAGTTTCGGGTCCTTAAGGCAACGCAGGGTTTATATCATCAAGAGTTTCATACGTAGTTATAAGGGTTTAGCTGTTTAGAGTTTAAGGGATTAGGTTTTCGGGTCTACTTGGGGTATATCATCAGCCCTAAGTCAGCAAAGCCCGGGGCGCCTGAACCTCGTGCAGCCGTCCTGCACGTTCGGGCGGCTTTTAAGGCTTATATAAGGCTTTTAAAGCTTTTCGGGCTTAGGGCTTTTAGGGCTTAGGGCTTAGGGCTTTTAGGGCTCAGGGCTTAGGGCTTTTAGCGCTTAGGGATGCTGTGGGCTAATAGGGCTTTTGTAGGGTTTAGGGCTTAGGGTTTAGGGCTTTTAAGGCTTTTAGGGCTTAGGGCTTAAGGCTTTTAGGGCTTTTAGGGTTTAGGGTTTAAGGTTTAGGGTGTAGGGCTTTTAGGTTTTAGGGTTGTTAGGGTTTAGGGTTTAGGGCTTTTACAGTTTAGGGCTTAGGGCTTACGGCTTTTAGGGTTTAGGGGGTTGTTTATTTTAAACTTTTTTGAAGGGCTTCATTGGGATTGCATGTGGGTTCTCTTTAAGGGCTTCACGCTGGTTTTGAAAAAGGGTTCTATAAGCGTGGGATTACGCTTTCTTCAGTATTTGAACTCTAGGGAGGCACAGAGAAAGGGCGAAAGTGCTAGAAGAAAGTGAGCAGGAGACCCGCGCGGGCCGGTTCTGTCACAGTCTGACCGGCCGGCGCCCGCCGAATCGTTCAACGAAAACCAGCCCTCATTCGGAATGGCCATCCTGATGCGGGGCGGCGTGCAAAAGCTTGTGCAGACTCCGGCCTGACGGCCAGTACCACTTAAAGGATCCTGGGACTTAGTAACTAGGGCTATTATTAAGGTAACTATACTTATAACTACTTATCACCCCAATTAGGGTACCTATAACTATGACCATACTTACTAAGTCCCATGATCGTGACCAAACTGGGAAAGGCCTTCTTCGAGTTGCCTGCGCCGGGAAAGCCTGCGAGCACCACAATTGCCTCCCCGTCACCGCGCTCGGCCTGCAGAGAGTTTAGGATTCGCGGAGGTGACCTGGGGTCCAATGACTATGATTTAAGATTTAGGAGTTTCCGAAGATAGGGAACCCAAATATAGTACCCTAAATAGTAGGATCAAGGTACCCCTAATTTTCGGAAACTCCCATTTAGGGTTTAGGGTCTAGGGTTGGGCAGGTCCCCTTCAAAGCACCCGTTAGAAGAGTAGTCCCCGTAGCCAGGTGACCTTGGGCATGTGAACCCTCCATGCTCAAAATAACCCGAAGTAGAGTGTTTGCAGGAAGCCTACAAGAACATGCTTCGGGTAGCACCACGTGGACTTCGAAAGCGTTAGACTTTGAAGGAACCCTGACTGGAACCCTGAAACAAACCCTAAACCCTAAAACCCTGAAAAGAACCCTGTAAAGGAACCCCTACAGGAACCTTAAAGGAACCCTTTAAAGGAACCCTTACAGGAACCCCTGAATGCACCAAAGAAGCTTCAGGTCTCCCCCAAGCCGAAGCCCCCAAACCTTGAAGCGTCAACCACTTAAGGGATCCTTGAAGGGCCCCTTTAATGGGATCCACTAAGGGCTCCTTTAAGGGATCTTTTAAGAGAACCTTTGCAGTTTAGGGTTTAGGGTGTGCTTCAGGACTGAAACCCGAAAACCTCAGAAACCCTAAACCCTAAACCCTAAACCCAAAACCCAAAACCCAATCCCAACAGAAACTGCTGCAAGGAAGGGCAACTCCGCAGCGGCCCCATCGTCAAAACGCTCAACATCCCTGTGCCCTGGCGCCTCAAAGCCATATATGGTTTAGGGTTTAGGGTTTAGGGTTTAGGGTTTAGGGTTCAAGAAAAGCATGACTTGATGGCAAACTCTAAACCCTAAAACCCTGAAAGAAACCGCTTAAAGGAACCCCGAAACATGAAACCCTCAGGCCCCAAGGCCCGAGACTTCGACTCTCCTGAAACCTGAACCGGAGGTGTAGCATCAGTGTTCAAGGCACCAGGGGTTTAGGGTTCAAGGCATTCTGGGGGTTCAGTGTCTACCAGTCTACCATCCCATGTCGGGCGCATATACCAAAATTGAGTAATACCCCAAAACTGCCCAAAACCCGGCTCGTATTTCAGGCTTCCAGACAAGGGTTTCCCCTCGTGAACTCCACCGTCCTTCAATCTCCATGAGGCATGTCTCCCGCTCGGGCACACCGCCGCGCCCGCCACCAGAGATGTCCACGCACAGCCTCGCGCTTGCTGAGGTCATGTAAAAAAAGACTATACCTTGTCATATAACCCTAAGCACTATGGACCTTTGAACAGTCCGGTTTCCACACAGAAAGCCCTCGATCCAAAAAAGAAGGACCTCCTCCAGTCGGCTTCCTGCGCTCGCTGCCGCAGGACCTGCCACCGTGGCTGAGCTGGTTCGGAGTTTAGTGTTTAAGACATTTTACGGCGGGTTTGGTGCTCCAGCGTAGGGTTAGCATGCGGCTCCCAAAACTACACCTCAACCCGAAACGCCGTCAACCTAAATCCTCACCCCTAAGCCCTGAAACCCTGTCCTGAACCCTTAAGGGAACCTTTATAGGAATCCTTAAAGGAACCCTTCAAGACGACAGTCCCAGAACCGGCCTCGGCGAAAGCCCACCTGGCAAACCCAATTTTCTAGTACCCCTCCTCCATGGCCGATAGACTTGCCTTTGGTTAGTAGGGAATGGATCGGCAAGCCCGCCGGAGCTTATTTACTGCCAATGCGGGGCGCCTGCGGATACTTCGTGAAAACACCGGCTCGGTGATGTTGGATGCTGTGTCGGTTTACCGACATCTTGGCACCCACCTCACGCACAACGGATCGATGAGTCATGAAATCAAGGTTCGACTTGCCATCGCCAGGTCGGCCTTCCGCGAGGGTCGTGCATCGGTTTTCTGTTCGTGCCGTATATCGCTGGTCAAGCGGGTTGCACTCTTTAGGACCCATGTCCTCTCGGGCCTCTTATCGGGCATTGGGGCTTGGCCTAGCCTCTGCTCCCATAGCTGGCATCTCTTCGATCGTGGCATCATTTCGATGTATCGCCAGCTCCTCCGTATCCCATACGATGCGGATCAACATATCTCTCGTTTCTCTATCCTGAGCCAAGTGGGGTTGCCCTCTCCACAGGACTTGCTGCACGCAGAGAGGATGCGCTTTCTGTGCCAGATTATACGCTCTGCTCCTGACGAGTTGTGGGCTCTTCTTCAGAATGCTCCCCGTGCTCTCACTGCGCTGCATGATGCGATTGCTTGGCTTGAGCTTGCGATCTCCGGCACTAATCCCATTGGCTCCATTCTCGGACACTGGGAGTCATGGGTGCAGTTGATCAAACACAAGCCCGGTGTGTGGAAAGGCTACATAAAACGGGCAACGGCTTGGCATGCCGGCAGATATGAGGCACTGGCACTTTTCCAAGATTGTGTCCGTGCGTGTTGGGCCCCAAAACCCAAGCCAGCCCTCTCACTTGAGTCCGTGGAACATGCTTGTCTGTTCTGCAAGGTCGCCTTTGCTGATTTCCAGTCCTGGGCCTCCCATGCAGCGAGGTCGCATAAGTATCAGGCTAGGGCCAAGAGGTATGCTGTTGGCGTCAGGTGCCAGGCTTGTGGGGCCATTTACTCACAGCACCGCCGACTGGTCCGTCACTTGCAGTACTCACCCGCTTGTTGCCAGGCGATTGCTCAGCATTCCTTTGATCTTCTGCCCACCCTGGAACGCCCTGATGGGCCAGCCCAGAGCCACGCGATCCTTGGATTTCGCTCCCATGAGGTGCCGGATGTGGGGATTGACTTTAGTCTTGAACTGCTTTCTCGGTTGCGTTCTTCGACTTTTGACTCAGATGAGAGCATCTTTGCTGCTGTATCCGAGTTTGTTGAGCCGCTCCCTGTGCTTCGCAGTACCTTGCAGCTCTGGCTTGCTGATGCACTTTCGGATGAGATACATGGATGGGCAGCTGATGTATTGATGTGCATGCAGCCCACTCTGTTGTGTGACCGAGTGTCCCATGTTTCGAAGCGAGATGCTGCTGAGGCTACTTCTGACTGGCAACCTTCCTTGCGTTGTTGTCTCCTTCTGAGTTGCAACGGGCCTCTTCCTTCCCTGGCGGTTGGATTTGCTTCAGAAGACGTGCTGGATGGGTGGCTTCCGCCTTTCTCTCCAGGCTGGTTTCATGTCGATTTCACAGCTCCAGAGGTTGGGCTTGCCTCTTTCGCTTGTGTGGCTGTCCTTTTCCCTCCGCCACCAACCGCATGCCATCCTTTTTGGTTGGTCGAGTCATGTCCTCTGCGCTCTCAGCGTGTGCATCGTTGTTGGCTGAGTCATGCTCTGTCTTGGATTCAAGCTGCCTTTGCGACTGCTTTAGCGGGACGTCTCACGATACTCTTTTTCGACTTCCCCCGTGCGCTTGGGGAAGAACTTTTCGGGTGGCTGGAGCACTCGGCGATTACCATGCCGGAGAGCTCGTCACTCTTTGTGCGTTTCACCTCGAATTCAGATCTTGCTTGCGGTACGTCCTGACTGGGACTTGGCACCGTGCGAAGAAGAAGTAGGGAATGGAAGAATGGTAGTAGTAGTGGTAGTAGTAGTAGAAGTAGTAGTAGTAGTAGTAGTAGTAGTAGTCCTCCATGGCCGATGGACACGAATGCTAGAGACACTATTACCCTAAACCCTAAACCCTAAACCCTAAACCCTAAACCCTAAACCCTAAACCCTAAACCCTAAACCCTAAACCCTAAACCCTAAGCCCTAAGCCCGAAACGTGGCTAGGTCTTCGATGATCCGGAGAACCGGCGCCTCGCCGGTTTCGTCGTCCCAGCCACGGAGTCGAGGCCGCTTGGGTGGCGGCGCTGGCAGTGGCTTCGGGTTTTGGAATCAGGGTTTAGGGTTTAGGGTTTAGGGTTTAGGAATTAGGGTTTAGGGTTTAGGGTTTGGGAATTAGGAATTAGGGTTTAGGGTTTAGGGTTTAGGGTTTAGGGTTTAGGAATTAGGGTTTAGGGTTTAGGGTTTGGGAATTAGGAATTAGAATTTAGGGTTTAGGGTTTGGGAATTAGGGTTTAGGGTTTAGGGTTTGGGAATTAAGGTTTAGGGTTTGGGAATTAAGGTTTGTTTTTGAACGCCTTTTTCCATACTGCAGTACAGCACAGAGAGCCCATTTGGGCAGGCTGGTTCCGTTCCATTTAGCCCGACGGGTTTAGGGTTGAGGGTTTAGGGTTTAAGCTTTCGGATTGGGAGATGAAGGTTCAGGGTTCAGGGGACTTTTCGTTCATGGATTCGGATATAGTAGGACCTTAATAGTAGCCCTATTATAGGCTCTTACTGTATGGGGGCCGTACCTAACTCTCTGCGGCTTTTCAGGGGGACTGTCTAACAAAACCCACTTCTTGTCCGCGCCCACGTCGGCACTCCAGGCAAAGCGCAATCCTGTGATCCTGGATTTGGGTGGTTGTCAAAATTAGGGCCTGTTGTTGGGTCCTTATTATAATACAGCACCGAATATTTAGGGTATCTAAAAACCGGACCTTAATTTTGACAACTGCCCATTTAAGGTTTCCAGCTGGGGGTTTTCGATTCGGGGTTCAGCCGCAAGCGCCGGGGTTTGTGATGGGAGGCCAAAGGGTGGCTTAAGATGCTTGGTGTAGGGATTCCTGAACAACCCTACTCTGGGAACCCTAATCCCTACATATCCCTACTAAATCCCCATAGGCTAAAACCCCTTTTGGCCTCCTATGAGTTTGCTCGTACTCATTTGGACTTGCAGGTGTTGCAAGCTCTACTTGCAGGGTGTTTGACCACATTATCCATAGCAGAGCATGGCTTTTACTGTGAATTCAAGACTTGTGCAAACATGATGCTGTGCAGAAGGCTTGCCTGTCTGAGCCATGAACATACGCCCTGGCCAGGGCGCGAATTGTTCTGCGCTGCGTGAAGAACCACATCTTTCTGGAGCGTTCTGCGGTCGCCAGGCATGCAGCCAAAATAAGTCAGTGAAGGCTGACTCTGTCCTGCACGCCTTTGCGAAACGTTGCCAACCGCTTCCCACACCGCCGTGAATTTGTCGTAAAGAGCACGGACAATGCAGGGGTGAAAGCCATCACCATCCAATGTGCCAATCTTCTGCAAAACTGCCTCAGCGGGGTAGTCACGGTACAAAGCTGCACATCTCGCCGAGGGGCATGCGGCGGATAGGCAACAAAACCCCTATGCAATATGGCTGGGTTTTCCAAAGGATGTGACATGCCGAGCTGAATACTTCATCAAGCCTCCACCCCAGAGCCGAAACCCCGAATACCCAAATCATGCGGAGCCCGTCTCAACCCTGAACCCTCAAAACACTCAACCCCGAAACCCAAAAAACACCTGAACCCTCAGCTCGAGAAGCCAAGCACACCCAAGCCTAAACCCCAGCAAAACCCTGAACTCACCCGGTTCATCCAGCCCCCTCATGCATAAACCCGTATCAAACCTTACAAACCCCTAATTGTAGACCACATGCCTTCAAAACAGAAGGACCTTCAGAACCCGCGCACCCCTAGCCTGCGCTGACTTTGGCGCCACTCCGGAAAAAGTTCCTCGGCGGACACTCGGACGTTGCGACGCTTGCTTGGAGGAGCTAAGGTTTAGGGCAAGATCTCGGGCTTCGCTTTGGGCTTAAACTTTCGGGAGCTGCTGAGGGTTAAAGTTTTCATGGTACGTTTGTACGGGGTTCTGGAGGAGAAGTGGTTGAATGGTTGCTGGAACCCTAAAACCCTAAACCCTGAAACCCTAAAACCCTAAACCCTAAAACCCTAAGCCCTAAACCCTAAAAGCCGAAACCCTAAAACCCTAAGCCCTAAACCCTAAAAGCCGAAACCCTAAAACCCTAAGCCCTAAACCCTAAAAGCCCAAACCCTAAAACCCTAAACCCTAGTTTGTAGTTTCAGCGTTTCGGAGGTCTTGAGGTTTGAGGCCTAGGCGCCTTGGCTTCCGGAACTTCAGATGGTAGGGTTTGCGAGTTTTACCCAGAGAAGCTGGGCTAAGAATGCGGGAAAGGACCTTGATGTTTAGGGTTTAGGGTTTAGGGTTTTTTTTTTACGTGTAGTGACCCTTTCTCCGCTGCAGCAAGGTCCAGAGCCCGCCTGGGGTTTAGGGTTTAGGGTTCAGGGTTGACGGTTTCGGGCATTAGATTCACAGCGGCGGCAGCAGCAGCAGCAGCGGCGCGAACAATCACTAGTTTGAGCCCTGTAAAGCCCAAAAACGGAACCCTCAAACAAGCAAACAACCCAAACGGCATGCTAAGAAGCGTCAAGGAGTACAAGGAATCAGACGATAAGGTGCTTTCATGGCCGAGACACAGGAAAGCCTGGGCGTCCACCGTCGCGGAGGCGACGACAATCCTGGCAAACGGACGAACTTTGGAGCTTCAAGCTCAGGGTTTAGGGTTTTAGGGTTTTAGGGTTTAGGGTTTTAGGGTTTAGGGTTTTAGGGTTTAGGGCTTCAGGGGTTAAGGTTTTTTTGATGGCCTTCTTGAGTCTGCCTGAAGCGTTCTAGGGCTTAGAGCTTAGGGTGTGTATATAGGGCCTGGAATAAAGTGGAACAAAGGCTTAGTTCAGGGTTTATCTGAGAGTTTCCGAAAATGGGGGACCCTAATACAGTACCCTAAATAGTAGGATCCTTATTATAGGGACCCCCAAATAAGGTACCCCTAATTTTCAGAAACTCCAATCTAAGCTTCAGGGTCTAAGGATGAAGCTTCGGAGGATGAGGGGTGAGGGTTCGGCTCGAGGGCTTAGGGTTTCAGGATTTTTTTTAAAGTGCGGTTTCAGGATTTGGGAACTAGGGTTTAGGGCTCAGGATTTAAGAATTGGGGTATTGAATTTGGGGTCTAGGGTTTAGGGCTCAGGATTGAAGAATTGGGGTTTTGAATTTGGGGTTTGGGGTTTAAGGCTCAGGATTTAAGAAGTAGGGCTTCGAACTTGAGGCTCCGCAGCGCAAAATCATCATCCCTGAACTCTAAGCCCCAAACCACTTAACCTCATCGTAATATATCACCAACCCTCAAGTGCTCACAGAGAAGACATGAACAAAAGGATCATGTGCTTGTGGTCTTATGTTCGTGTGTGGTGGATTTGTGGGCACTTTACAAACAACAATCTGAAGTCTGAACTCTTTGATTTGAAGCGCCTAAGCCGCGGCCGCTTGCGGCAGATCTTCTTCAGCCTCACGATTTGCTGGTCGAAGAATGTTGCATGTTGATAGTTTGGTTGGGCGCGGCCTGCTTGATGTTGAGATGTTGATGAGCCCTAAACCCTAAACCCCTTACGGCGGGTGACTTGTCACCGGTATGCCCTAACGCACGTTGAAGATGCTTGATTTATGACGACAGCTCGCTAGGCCGGGGCCGGCTGTGAGTCTGATGCTGCCGGACAACAAGGAATGAGATATGCCTCGGGCATGCGAAGGTACATGCTTTAGGGCTTTTTGGGTTTAGGGTTTAGGTTTTAAGGCTTTTTGGGTTTAGGGCTTAGGGTTTAGGTTGGGTTTAGGGTTTAGGGTTTAAGGCTTTTTGGGTTTAGGGTTTAGGGGTGATGATGCCAAACACCCGATCCGTTACAGGCAGCGAATACTTCGCTTGTGCTTGTCAGGAGGGGGGGTCGATTTGCTTCGGGCATAACTTCGCACATGTTTGCGGGTACGAAGACCTAACCCCAAAGGGCTCTCAGATTGGGGTCCAGGGCATGGCTTCAGTCCGAGCCTTCAAAGAGTCGCACAATCAACAACAACTACGGCCCCAAACTCCCAAGCACAAACACCCCCAAGATTTCTCAAAGAGACTTCAGGCACTGGGCTTTTGGGCGTAGGGTTGTGTGTTTGGAGTTTTCGGCCCGGCGGCAACCCGAGCAGCAAGTCCGTGTTGGAGCTCCGCTCGTGCGCTTCATCAATAACAATGACACCTGGGCGCAGCGGTCTGCCCCTTCGGGGCCCCGGGCTCGGGGGTTATGCCTTCGAGACTTTTGTTGAGGACCGTTTTCCGAGCATTTTTCGTGAAGAGAGCCTCATGGAGGAAGGCTGTTTACATCATCAGGCCGCTGCCCCTCGCTGGCTCTCCCGCCGAACCTGATGTACCCGCATCATGCCCAAGGCAAGCTTAGGGATTGGGGTTTGGGGGTTTCCTCTGGTTTGTTGGGACCTACAGCTTTGGCACATTCAGAGGTGCCGAAAGCCATAGAGTAACCTCTAGATTCTAGATGCGCTGCAGCAAGAAACTCCTCGAAGTCGAATTTCTCCTGCCAAGAGCTCCAATGTAAGATCACAAGTAATGTTAATAACCCTTGCATACATTCACCGGGCTTCACGAATGCAATGAGTTACCTGCCTCACCTCATTGCTGAGGTCAGTGGCGAAGGATATCAGTTCCAGGATGTTGGGCTGCAGGAAAGCAGCCGAAAGCGGCCATGCCCCGAATTCCTGAATTCCCGCCTTGCTGACCGGCGAGGTTCGGGGGTTTGGGAATGCCCTTACCGAGAATAGCCCGGGCGCTGAATCGCGTCAGCAAGGGGTCAGACAACATCTCGCGGAGAAGAATTCCCTCCGTCCTTGGCTACCGGACGGCGTGAGAGAGGCAGTGCCAAAGGCTCGGCTACAGCGTGCCCAGGGTTCAGGGTTGAGGGCTTGGCTTTGAGAGTTTTTCGCTTGTTTTTGGGTTCAAGGTTTAGCAGGGTTCAGGGTGTAGGACTGTCGGGGAGCGGGACTTGAAGCTTCCAAACCCAAAACCCTAACAGCTAACAACTGCTCCGTAGTCCCTAGAACCCTAACCCCCCTAAACCTTACCCTAAGGATCCTCCCAATCTGAAGACCCTAACCGCGCTCCCAGCAGAGGCTGTTTCCACGACCAAGCCGCATGAATTCGATGCGGGTGCTGCCGGGGCTAACGCAAGCGTCGAAACCTGAGACGGGTGGAAAGACTGAGGCTTAGGCTTCGGTGCTGTAGGGCTTTAGGGGTTGTGGGTCAGCGGTTACCAGTGGCATGTAGGATTTCAGGTCAAGGGCGGGTTCAGGTTAGAGCAGCTAGAGCCGGGTAGGGCATGAGTATTGACACAATGGTGATACCGTGATCTTGCATTACCATACTATGCAGAAACAGGGACCGCAATCAGCCTCACAAATGCTGCAGCACGATCGTTAAATTCAGGCACCCCCCCCCGTCCTTTGCAGTTAACGACTCGTGCAGGATTTAAGTGTACTACCGCAGAGCAGGGCATAAACCGCACTTCAGAGTCCCTAAAGTCAAAGAAAATTCCTCGCTCATGGGACGGAGCTCCTCTCAGGAGCCTGCATGCGACCAAACAGATTTTCGATCTAAAGCACACTTCGGAGCTGGCGGCCTTGTGTGATGCTTGGAACCTAGAATGGCAACCTGGTCGTTTTCAATCTTGAGGTTCAGGTAATTCAGAGGCTGAGGTTACGCAACACCTAAGCCTAAACCTGAAAGCTCCGAAACCCCGTGCCACAAGACCCTAAACCCTAAACCCTAAACCCTAAACCCTAAACCCTAGACCCTAAACCCCTAAACCCAAAGCTCTGCAGCCTCCACAGGTCGGCAGGCCGAGTCGCGGATTCGGTATCCGACCTCGCGGCCAACTTCCACACCCATCTCCTGCCCAGAGACGACGGATGGCAGGGTCTATGTTACCGCTAAACCCCTAAACCCTAAGTGCTCCTCTTCGGGTCGCAGAGCATCGAGCAGTAGGTGGTTGGAATACTAATTCTCGCGAGCCTTGTTTCGGGAGCGGGTGAGGACTAGTATCCCGTCCGATAGGATTTTGGTGGTGATGAGATGCTGAAATCAAAAAGAGCAGCTGCAAAACCGTATAAGTGATTTTCCAGAAAACAAAATGCCATAATTCGTGTCCCCCCCAAACGAGTGCCATAACTCCTTCGCACGCCCCGCCCCACCCCTGCCCGGACCCCCCGTCAACGACAGCCGCCAGTGCGCAATGCATGGCAGCGGTTCGTTTGAGGGTTTCAGAGTTTGGGTGTTGGATTTAGAGTTTTCGGGTGCAGGGGCCATGACCACTGCAAGGGTTTGGGTATCGGGTTTGGACTTTAGGGTGAAGGCGGCCCGACCACTACACCCCCCCACCCACCCCAACCCGCACCCTGCCCAACGTCCCGCCCCCACCCCCCACCACCGACCCGCCCAACCCACACGCAGCCGGCCACAAATCCTTCTTCTGTGTAAAAAAATTCACTTGGTGTTCCCTTTTTCAGCATTCCAAAAGGAAAATGCGATTCTTTGTTTGTTTGTCAAAAAGACGCTTCAGTCAAGTCCCCAATTTTGCCGCTCCTCCCAAGCGAACACAGACAGGTTCATGAAGTGTCATTTGCTTTGCTCTCCTCCCACAGTAAGAAAAGGCTTCAACGAAGCTTATCTTTGGGCCTGAGTTCGGAAAACATAATGTGCAGAGTTTATATGCATGTTCTTGGCGTTCTTTGTGCCAAAGGCAAAAGATCCAAGAACACAAGCGTGATTCCAATCAGATACCTACTAGCTCAAACACGTGTAGTGCCTTCAACCTGTCAGAAGCTTCATTCAAGAACAAGTCGCTCTGTGCCCCGTCCCACCTCACCCCCACGATTTTCAACCCTTGGCCCCCCACCCTCCACTACCTCCCAGACCTGCCACCCCGCCCCAATTCCGACAACGCCATTCCCCGACTCCCGCACCCCCAATGCCCCGCCGACAACCCCCCCCCGCCCCACCCCAACCCACACCCCCACAACGCCCCTACCCACACCACCCACACCCCACCCACCGCCCGCCCACCCAACCCCACTCCACCCTGACCCACCTCACACACAACTTCCGCATAACTTCTGCATAAGCCCCTGGCCTATGCAGAAGTACTTCTGCATAAGCGCGATATTTATGCAGAAGTTATGCAGAAGTTAAGAGCTAAGCCAGACTCAAACTTCTGCATATATGCAGAAGTTGGTTTTGGGCCCGCGCGATAAACTGCATAGGCCCAAGGGTCTATGCAGAAGTTATGCAGAAGTTCTGCGTAGACCCCTGGGCCTATGCAGTTTATCGCGCGGGCCCAAAACCAACTTCTGCATATATGCAGAAGTTTGAGTCTAGCTTAGCTCTTAACTTCTGCATAACTTCTGCATAAATATCGCGCTTATGCAGAAGTACTTCTGCATAGGCCAGGGGCTTATGCAGAAGTTATGCGGAAGTTGCGTGGCTATGCAGAGGTGGTCCGCACAAACCCAACATAGCCCCGTCTATCCGTTCCCCTCCGTGAAACCCAGCCCCGAACCTTACTTTCCGCCCTCGGCAGCCATGAGGCCAACTCCACCCCAACCGACCAACTGCCCCCCAAGCCCAAAACTCTCGGTTTCCGTTCCCCTCCACGAAACCAATCCCGAACCTCCTTCCCCCACTCCCAGGCCCCAATCCCCGCCCATCAAGCCCAAAAGCCCCCAAAGTCCGAGGACCCCATCAATCAAAACCCTGAGTCTCCGTTCCTCTCCGTGAAACCCACCAAGCCCGACCCAGACCAGCACCACCCAACCCCCAACGCCAAACCTCCAACCCTCAAGTACACCTTAAGTCTCCGTTCCTCTCCATGAAATCCCGTGAAATCCAACCCCGAAACCCACTCCTTGGCCCAGCCCCAAGCCCTACCCAGACCAGCACCAACCCCAAACCTCCAACCTTCAATTGCTTCCTGAGTCTCCGTTCCTCTTCGCAAAACCCAACCCCGAACCTCACTACTTGGCCCAGCCGCAAGCCCCACCCAGACCAACACCATCCCAACCCCAAAAGCTCCTATCAGTCTCCATTCCTCGTCACGAAACCCACCCCAAACCTCCAACCTTCTTCTAGTAATGTCTGAGTGTCCGTTCCTCTTCGCGAACCCCAACCCCGAGCACCCACGCCCCACCCAGACCAACACCACCCCAACCCCCAACCCCAAACCCAAGTACTCCCTGAGTCTCGGTTCCTCTTCGCGAAACCAACCCCGAAACCCACTCCTTGGCCCAGCCCCAAGTCCTTGCCCGACACCCCAAACCTTCAAGTACCCCATCCATCAGACCACCCCACCCCAAAATCCCCCGGCCCCAAACCCCCAACCCCGCCAAGCGCCCCAACCCCTGGCCCCAAGCTCCAAGCAACAACGCCAAGCTCCCTCAAAGTCCACATGCAACCTTGAACTTTCCGGTTCCCCACTCCCATGGCCGAGCCCCAGCACTGCGCCAACCCCAAACCAAAGCCCCCAAAGTCCCAAATCCGCAGCCTCCACGCCAAACCCCAAAATCCACCTGCAGAGGTGGTCGGGACAAACTGCCCGAACCTCATTCCCCACTCCCAGGCCCAACCCCACTCCAAGCCCACCCACCGGTTATGCAGAAAAACGTCTTCAAAAAAGTGCAAATGCTCGCGCCAAGGGAAAAACTCAGAAACTCTTAAAGTAGCAATTTCAATGTGGGTTTCTGGAAAAAGGCAGATTTGCACACAGTGGATGTGAAAAGCAGCGCCGAAACAAGGCTCGCGACAATTAGTAGGTTGGAATGCAAGGGGGTCTAGGGTTAAGAGTGTTGAGGTGTATAGGGCTTCAGGATTGAAGGGACAGGATGTAGCCGTGGGGGTATAGGATTTAGTGCAGGGGCATAGTTTATGTTTACAGTTCAATGTCGCAAAACTCTGAACGGATCCAGAACTACTGTTGTACATCAAGGTGTACTACGGCTGATGATATAAACCCTGCATTACCCACAATGAGGAATATACCATGATTCCCATAGTTTAGGGTCCTTAAGGTAGTGCAGGATTTATATCATCAACAGTATCATAAAGTGATCACCCAGGATCTCGGCCACTGAGTCTCCTGGGCCACCCGCGTGGCCAAGGTCACGGCGGCCAGGCGACGGGGAACCGTCACGGCCAGCACATAGCCTAGTGTAGGGTTTAGGGTTTAGGTTGAGGGTTTGGGGTTTAGGGGCCTCCAGCCAAGGCAGCAAACCGTTAACCCAAAAAGCTCTTAGCAATCCCTTACAGGATCCGTACTTGAATCTCTATACCCTCAAGCCTGTACCCTAAGCCGTCAACCCTAGACCTCGAGGGTCAAGTGCTTTGGCGGGGAAGCGGCCTTTGTTCCCGAGTTTAGGGGTTAGGGTTTAGGGTTTAGGGTTTAAGGTTTAGGGTTTAGGGTTTAGAGTTTAGGGGGTTGGATCGGCACTTTGTGTACAGTAGGTTCATGAGGCTTTGATGGCTATCGGACTACAGAACAGGCTATCAGGTTCTTTCGGCTTGGGGACCGAGGGATTGATGTAATGAAGTCAGCTATCAGACTGAGGCTGAGTTCTACTTTCCATCCAGTCTGGGTGAACTTTTCAAGATTGCCGTTCTTGGTGGAAGAACAAGTGGTCGACAGCGGAACAGACTGTTTATGACCGGTTTATCAATTGAGGATGAGACCTCCACTTTCAAAGTGTAGAAGCCTGAATAATGATTACAAAGATCATTCCTGAGGGTTCCTTTCCATGATTGCTCTAGAATGCAATGCACCACCCCTCTCTTTACTTCCAGGTTTGGGGTGACAGCTCCTCTGCAAATCCTTTGGAATGGAAGTCCGAAGAAGCTCTTTACGAAAACTGGGCTTGGAGCTTGCTAAAACGAATACCTTCTACATCACCCTAGGCCCTAGATTTGGCTTCCTATGAAACCCTGAACAATCCTAAAACCTAAACCCTAATCCCTTGCCTTTGGCGGTCCACCCGGCTTCGTCCAGGAACTGCGGCAGCTGTGTCGACTTGCCGCAGCCTGGCGGCTGGTTCCCGTGAAAAGCATCCTTGAGATCGGCGGGTCGGGAGTTCCAAATTCCTGGTCCCTGACAACGCTCAGCCTCAGGCTTTGGAGCAAAGGCTGTTAATGAAGACTTTCCTGCTCTCCCATCTACCTTTCGAGCCTTTGGCCTGCAAGGCGTTGGGCTTGGAGTTTGAGGTTTAAGCTTAGGCTTGTTTAGGGTTTAGGGTTTAGAATTTAGGGGCTTTACGCCCTCTTTTCCGTCTGCTGCCACTAGCGTTCCGAAGGCCATCCTGGCTGAAGGGTTAGCGTTTGGGGTAACTTGCTATGCTAGGGTTTGGACATGTTTGGAATGTAGCGGGCATGTGCTGGTGCTGCATTCAAGATGTAAGGGGACTGATGTGTTTAGTCTCAGCGAGGAAAGTTAAGGAAGAGTCTGAAGAGCTTTTTCCGGGAGGGGCACAAAGGCTCAAGGCGTGGGTTCTCAGGGTTGCCGGGTTCGGGGCTAGACTTTAGTGCGAGTGCAGTCGGTTCGTGAATGTTGGTTTCATTGCATGCACCTCTACTCCCCTGACCTGAACACAAGGCTTCCTGTAGGGAGCAGGCTCTCGATGCACCCTCCCACCTGTGGCGCCACAGAGCACGACTGCCCTGTGCGTCTCCACCTGGAACTACGGACCAGGGTTCAGGGTATCGGGGTTTTGAGCTTGCGCTTAAGGATTATAATTGCAGACATAACTCTAGTGTACAACAGTGTTAACATCTCAGAAATCTGATGTTGCTTTGGTAAGATTCAAGGTATTGCTATACGCAACTCGTCATTAGCCCGCCTCTCGATATAGCTGCGGTAAACAAGGCAACGGATATCGAAGAGTGAACAATTAAATTTCGTGATGGTTTTGATGCTGCAGTTGTTGTCAGCTGCCGCCGCTGCTGATTGTGGCGCCGAATTCATCAATCCCTCGACGGGCGTCACAGCCACCACGAGCAGCTAGCCAACCCACACCACCAAGACACCACCACCACCACCACAACGACCACCACAACCACCACCACAACCACCACCACAACCACCACCACAACCACCACTACCACTACCACCACCACGACCACTTCAGGCACATTTACTTTCAATCTGGCAACATAGGTACTACAGGTACCACCTCTAGCCAGGCGCCAAACCACATGACAAGTTGCTGTGCTTTTGACTTCATTGTCGTCCAACCGCCGAATACCAATGCTCATGGCCTCTACCGCGACAATACAAAAACAGACAGTCTAGAACATGTTTGACGTTCGCAAACCTCTCCATCCTCATTCTTTACTATGATGACCTCAACCTTTGCTCACATACCCAGTTACATAGATGTTGCCCTTTCGCTTTGGTTGCTAGCTTTATCCGAGTGGCAGGCGTATCATACTTGGCTATTTGCACAGTATGTATGTTGGAGCGGTGGTATCGAAAAACTTTCAACATAAATGTTTTACTTGTCTACATCACCACTAGTACTTAATGCCTCTTTGATGACTGTGGCTTTCTTCAAAATATTTCCAAATACTGGGGGTGTTTGAGTTCGAACACGGCTGCCTGCTGCGGACATCGATGCTAACTTCGCTTGGGCATGGACTGGCCGAAACTAGGCCGAAATCAGATTTGCTTCCCTAAACGACAGGTTTAACGGTGGTGTCAGGTTTAGGGTTGAATATTCACGCTGCGGGGGCAGGATTAGATATCGTGTTTCGGTGTAGGGTGTAAACATTCTCATTGGCCTTCAGCATGGCAGACGGCAAACCGTATCTGAAAACCTGGAACCATCTGCATACACACAAAACTGCCCTGATCAGGGATTCCCATATAAACCCCCAAAACCAGCGACGCTCAAATAAAACTCAACCTTGTAAAGATCCCTTCCACTGGGTTCTGGACCGCATGCAGGATGGCCAACCGCTGGCGTGCGATCGGCAAGCGCTTCCGCTGTTGCTGGACCTAGATTGGGCTTACGTTCCCGAGGCCGTTTCATGTCTGAGACTTTGGTTGCGGGCCGAGAGCTTCAGCTTATGGGGCCTTCGCCAAATCCATGATGCATACATCTTCGCTTGCTCCACATTGACGTCTAGACCAATCCACATGATTATTACTACTGCTACTACTGGCAGCAGTGGCGCTGGTTGTAGTAGTCTACTACTGCTGCTATCACTCCCAGCAGCAGCAGTGGCAGTAGTGGCACTGCCAGTGGCCGTGGCCATGGTGCTGGCGGTGGCGGCGGCACTGGCAGTGGCAATGGCAGTTCGTGTCATTCAGACGAGCAGTCCCGCACTTTGGCGGGCATCAGGCTACTCGTTGTTCATGAATGGCCAGCTGGGGCAAGTTCAGCAGACCAGAAACCATACGGACCAAGCTAGGCCTAAAGCAAAGCAAGCAAACCTGGAAACGGTCCCATAGCTGGCCAGTTTTGCCTCGCAGCAATCTGCCAAAAGCTTAACAAGGCTTGCTTCACACGGCGGTCCGTGGATTCAGCCCGTGCGGAGCGCAAAACTGCAGCCTGCGCGCCGGTCCGAGGACTCAGCATGCGCAGTTGTTCGCAAAACGGAACTTTAGGCGTATCACTCACAGAACTTGCCGGCTTTGCTCGGCTGCTGTGCGATTTTCGTAAGCAGCACTACGACTAGGCGCCAGCGTGCTCCCACGCACCCCCTAATTCAACATGTGTGGTAGCTTCGCCTGCTTGTCGGAGGAGGGGTGCGGGGGGATGATAACGATCCCAGAACACTACACTGACTGCTCGTACCATGCAGCTGTCTGCAGGCAGCCGAGTGAAAAAAGCGATTTGTCTTGAGTTGCTTGCAAGCTAGTAGCAGCTAGTAGTAGTAGAAGAAGTGTTAGAAACTGTAGTAGTAGTAGTAGTAGTAGTAGTAGTAGTAGTAGTAGTAGTAGTAGTAGTAGTAGTAGCAGTAGTAGTAGTAGTAGTAGTAGTAGTAGTAGTAGTAAGTAGCAGGAGTAGTAATTCTCCCCAACCTATGCACTTGGCTCTTACATTTTTGAACAAGGCAAACTCCCCAAAAGGGAGTCGCGAGCTTCCGACCGGCAAGCTCGCCGAGGAGTTGAAGACTGGCAGGGCCTGAAGCAAAGCTGTCAAGGGCTTTGGGTTCTACTAAGGGATTGGGGAGTTTAAACGTGAAGTAAAGACTGTTTGCACATCAACATCGTGAGTGTAGAGATAACGCTGAGAACGCTCAGGATTTCATGCTTTGAGGTTGGAGGTGTCAGGAACTTCGTGTTTGGTTTATTCTCTTCAAACTGCCCACATCATGGCACTTTCCTTGCCTCACACATTATGAGTTGCTACGTTGACTGTTTCTGCTACGCATGATGACCAGTGTGTAGGCTGCCGTTCCAGCTTGTACCGTTGGCTGCTGCTTCCCCAACTTCGTGCTACCACCCGAATGCTGCAATAGAAACTGAAATTGATATTGTCTGTTAAGGCCCAAGTTCGTAGGGGTTGTGTTTTTTTCATAGGAAGGTACGTTGACTTCAAACAAGACTTGGACAGGCCGTTACCCCTCAACCACCAATACAACCAGTTAAACCCCACGGTGCAAAGCCGAAACCGCCTCTTAATCTCACAACTCTCATCCTGCGAAAATCCCTCATATCATACGTCTCCCTATCTAAAAGGCTGCAAGAAATTCAGACAAAACAAACACAACTCACCACGAAGGGAAACACTAAGATTCTCAGGAACCTTAAACTACCCTAACCCAGTAAAGCAACTAAACCTCCAACCATTGTAGCACAATTCTACAAGACACAAGAAAACCTCAATAGAAACCCTAAACAATTACGAAAACATCAAGCAGAAGAAGGAGACACGAGCGCCGTCGAAGTCTCGGGAGTCGGCCCGGTGCTTCTCGGCATCACAGTCGAGGTCCTGAAAACAGGATTCATCATGCTGATTGGAATAATTTCGATCGGCTATGTAGTACAGTTGTCATCATCATCATCATCATCGGCTTCATTATCATGAGCGCTATTCTTACCATCCTCAATTACATCCGCATCCTCATCTTCATTATCATATCGGGCTTGGCGTCTGGGTCCTCTGGACGAGAACATCAACATTTAACACAACAACGGCCAGAGAAGAAAACGTACTGTAGTGATATTGGTTAGCATGGGCATGTCCATGCTCGTGTCATAAATGCAGTCGTCATAGTATCTATCTAAACACAAACATCTCTAGCAAATGCGATATCTGCAGGTTGTAGGGCTGTGCCGCAGTTATCATCGGTGACAAGTAAAAGAACGTAAGAGAGGAACTTTAAGATGGCTGCTTCGTGATGCCCAAAAGCCTTGCGAAGCCCGGGCTGTTGGGTGGCAGAGGCGTTGGTTTAGGGTTTAGGGTTTTAGGGTTGTAGGGTTTTAGGGTTTGGGGTTTTAGGGTTTAGGGTTTAGGGTTTAGGTGGTTCAAGTTGAGGGGTTATGGTTTTGATACGGTGTGTACAGGAACGGGGTGAAGCTCTGGGGTTTGAGGTTGAACACGCTATGAGCTTGAATTTTCTTTGTCGGAGTTTCGACGTCCACATGTTCGAAGCGCATGAACCTTCAACACCACAACTCGCAATTCCCGCAAACCTTTCGCAAAGTATGTAAAGCCAGCTCCCAAACCACAACCTATCCGTCGCGAAATCAAAGCAAAGCACCCATGGTTCAGCATGCGCCGGCTGCGGCCTGGGAATCCAGGTTCCAAGGAATGCCAAGGTGTGGCTTTAGACATTCTCTTGTTTCGAAGTGATACGGGTTGGACATTGAGGCTCACTGAAAACGAGCTGGTGTCAGCTTTACTTTGGGACAGCGGGCAAGTCACACGCAAAAGGGGGTTAGTCCATCCAAGTGCACGTCGCCCTCCGTGATGACCCTGGCGAATCGAACACTTGCAAGGTATGCCCGGCTGAGCTCAAAGCGCACCGGGCCGCCAGAAGGCCATCCATGAAAGAGGTTTTCTGTTTCAAGCCAGTGCACGTGATATTAGGCTTGCCAGGCCTAGTTTGGAAGCCGAAATCCTGTTGTAGCATTTATTCACGCTTGGCGTTCCCATGTGAGTTCATCTTAGTTTCAAGGCTGATTCAAGGTTTGCATCGGGACGCCTTTCAAAGTAGCTGTGTCCAACTGAGACTTTCGAACAACGCTGCAACATGATCCAGATCACAGAGCACGAAATGATACAAACGAGACAAAGGTCCATGAGCTTGCTTGCGAAGCATGCAATGCATCGGAAACCTACTGGCTGGCATAGAGTTTCCCACTTTGGTTTCGGCAATTTGCCAGTCGGATTAATTCCTCCTCCTTTCATAGTTCTACAGTGCACCCGGTTCAAAGTTCGGCCATGCCAGCTTAAACTAAACCCGAGACTCCGACCCTAGCCATACACTGTACTTGGAATCCGACACTCTGAACAGTGAGCTCTTCGCCCTATTCGTAAACTGAAGACCCTCATGCCGAAGCAATTGACCGCATGTCATTTACACAGACCAACAACCTAAAGCCATGGACCCTTACGTCAAGCACGTGGCCTGTGCCCCTAAATCTAAATCCTAAAAGCTGCAGCCAAACATGAAGATCCTCAAAGCATCAATTCCAAAATACTCTGGTCCACCTGCTCCCGAATACCAACAATAAGGTTATCCTACAGCCGCAATCTCATGGCTTGGTTGCTGAAACAACCTTCAAAATGATTACAGGGGCCAATCTCGGAAGCACTTGCAGCGGCAGAGGAGACCGCTGCAACGTATACCCTCCAAACAGTAGCTCTGCAAGCAAACTCGTCAGGTGTTGTGGGCACGTGCCAACATCCACAGCAAGCTCCTGCCATTTCCTCCTGATCCAGGCCGGAGGCAATCCATGTCCTTCTGTACAAGCCCTCTTCCAGACCATTACACTCTGGCGCTTGGTCGAACCACGGAACCTGGCGCGAAGAGGGGCAAGCCTTTCTTGACGAAGGGGGAGTCGGGCCCGGCTTTTCTGACATTTTCATCGGCCAATAACAGAAACCTGTTTTGGATCTCGATTTCGGCCTCATTCTTGAAGCCGCCTAAACGCTGAATGTTATCATAGCTCGCAAACACCAGGCCTCCGCATGGCAGGAACTTCGAAAACGCCAGTACGTCTACTTTCTACCGCTGCTACTGTCCGGATCCCTCACCCGTCCCCTAGAAAAGCTTTGGTAGCGGATACGGAAGGCCTCGACAAGAGCCTCCATCTTCACAGAGACAAAGACCACAGAGTTGATTTTTTTTGGCGTGGGCGAGCCTCAAAGACAGCAGTTGCTGCACTCGGTCCCAGTAAGAACTACAAGCAGCGCAAAGAATGCAATAACAACTCAAAAACTGTACAAAGAAGAAACTTCCTTAACAGGGTGAAACAGGCTGCGACTTGCAGACTTAGCCGGCAGTCGTCGTTCAGCCATAAAGCGCCCTACGCCAACCAACAGCGGCTACTCAGAAGCCCCCGCATCCCAGCTGAACTGGGTTGCGCAAGTGGTGGCAGGAATGACGGGCATAACATGGTCTGCCAGCCAACTTCGCACCCACACGTGAGGCATCCTGCACACATGAGCCCAGCTTCCCACCTGTGTGGGTCTCGCAAGGGCAGAAAAGTGCAGTCATGGTGGACAACCATCAACCGATCACCGCCGCATGATGACATGAGTAGGGCAGAGTTGACTCCCATGAGTAAATCCTGTGTCCAGCTTCCCATCAGTGTGGGTCTCGCAATGTGTGCAACAGATAAAACTCCCACTGATACGGAACCTTGCTCTGCGTCCTGCCCAGCCGGAATGTGCAGGGGAGCAAATGTCATGGCTGCTGGTGCCAGTATCGTCTGCTGACAGACAACCTCCGACATGGAGCTGTCGTAACAGCAACATAAGCAATCAAAAAGCAGTGTCACCCCAAGCCCAGCTTCCCGGGGTCTCGCAAAGGCGTACTCATACACAGCAGCAGAGAGGTGCCCCGAGTGGACACAACCATCATGGTCAGTGGTGCAGACGTGTGATGGCAAGTTGATGAAGGCCTTCGATGAGAAGGCGCTCCACAAGGCCGGACCAACCCACATCGAGACAAGAGAACGCACATCGACCTGTCAAACGGTGGCACGCACCTGAAAACCGAGACAGACGATCTCTCTCTGGGGAGAGTGTTCCAGCTCCACACTCTGTGTTGGCTACAGGCCTCGTTTCGCGACATATATAGGTCAGAATTCGGCACTTCGCAGACCTGTCGATTCTGCCACGTGCGGGCCGGAGCTCAAACAATCTTTGGGGCTCAAAAGTGCTTGCAAAGAGCCTCCAAACGGCTTTAAGGGGGCCCCCAGCCAGCAGCTTCGCAGGCCTGCGACTCGCAAACCAGCACTCGCAGGCTTCTGAGGCTTTCTGGTCCACTCCGAGTAGCTCGCAGGCCCGCAAATCTGCTCCTAGCGACTCGCAAGACCCTCCCAGTAGCTCGCAGGCCCACAAATCTGCTCCTAGCGACTCTGCGACTCGCAAGCCCCTCCGAGCAGCTCGCAGGCCCACAAATCTGCTCCTAGCGACTCACGAGCCCCTCCGAGTAGCTCGCAGGCCCGCAAATGGCTTGTGGCAACTGGCCTCACGAATCGCTTCCTACTGCTCGCAGACCTTCCTAGCCTCTCACAGGCTTCCCAAGCAGCTCCGAAGCCAGCATACGCGCGGTTTGCAAGCACTTTGGAGCCCCTAAGATTGCGTGTCTTGGCGCTTCGAAGCCCTAAAATCTGCAGGCGTGCGAAATACTAAATTCTTAGGCATCCCTCGAAACAGGGCCTGTAGCTGACACGGAACAGCAGCTGGGAACACCCTCCCCAGAGAAAGCAAAAAAAAATCAAATAATTGGCTCGTCTGGGTACACGCCGAAGGAATGACAAAAATGACAGGCCCCAGGTTGTAAATAAATAATTAATTAATTAATTAATTAATTAATTGGCTCGTCTGGGTACAGACCGAAGGAATGACAAAAATGACAGGCCCCAGGCTGGCCCGAAATTAAAAATACATAAATAATTAATTAATTAATTAATTAATTGGCTCGTCTGGGAACAGACCGAAGGAATGACAAAAATGACAGGCCCCAGGCTGGCCCGAAAATAAAAAACAAATAATTAATTAATTAATTGGCTCGTCTGGGTATAGGGCGTTCACAGGCCGAACTTTTTTGGGGGGACACCTGGAAATCATGTCGTGGATGCAACAACGCGAAGCGATACGACGTGCAGCCGACGCTGGGGCCAGACCACGGATCTCAGCGCAAGGCTCGCAGCTTCTGCCCTTGAGGGACCACCGTCTGCAGTCCGTGCTCCTGACTCGCCCCAACGGGCAGCTCACCCGAGCCGGGCAGTTCTACCACAGCATCACCGGCCGCCGCCCGCCCAGTCGACAGTTCGACGAGAGCCAGCCTCTGATTCGAGACGGCCCCTCGGACTACATCTTGACGAGGGGGGGTGCACGGAAGCTCGTGCGGACTCTGCTGCAGCAGCCCGATCGCTTCCTCTTCCGCCATTTTTTCTTTGTCAGAGTCCTTGCGCTTCTTCTTCTCCAGCTTCTCCACCCGCCTCTGCAGCGGGCTGCGTCGGAAACGACCGCACCGCCCCAGAAAACCTCCAACAGGTCGAGGCAGCCGCCTTCAAAGTGCCGCGCAACCCACGCGCGCACCGCCGCCAACTCCGAAGAGATGGGGGTGTCCGAAGGCGACGTCGCCAAAACCTGCGAGTAGGCCTCCGCAAGGTTTATCTTCGCAAGGCCGGGGCCGGCCGCAGGAGCGACGAGAGCCGTCCGATCCTGGAGGCTATACCCCGCCTTGTCCAGCTTCCTGGCGCTTGCCGCCGCCAGGACACCGTCCCTGTTAAGGTCCACTTTGGTAATGACCTCTTTTACAGAGACCGTCTCGACGGCTGGCCTTGGAATAGCTCGGTAGGTTGTCGCTCCCACATCATTAGTGAGCATGCGCGCCTTGCGTACCCGCAGAGTCACTACACCGTGGCCTTGTGGGAGTGCCTGAAGCCAAAAGACCCGGCTCCTAAGGCGACGGCAGCCTTCTGCTTCCTCATTATGCAGGATTTCGTCTAGGCAAGATGACACATTACCAGAACGGTAGGTCGGAGTGCCCCCCGAAACTCTGCGCAAGAGACCCTCCGCGCAAACCAGCTCCCATAACCCTGGTTGCTTTTCAGCCATGCGGTTGAAGTCGCCTGCCACAAAAAGTTCATCTCGGTGAGCTCTGGAAGTCAAGTGGGAGACCAAAGCACGGCCGACTTCAGCGAGTTTGTCAGGGTGAGCATAGACACAAACGATCTCACAGCGATGGGCGAAATGTTGGACTGTCGCCGAAAGGACCAAACCAGGTAAGATTTCAGTTTGCGAAGTGAGGGTGAATGGTGCTGGAACTAAGATGGCAACGCCAGAGCTAACTGAGGTGGAAATCGCCGGCGAAGATGCCACAGCCGCACGTGGAAAAGTATGTGCAGCGGCGACAGGACCACCTGCATCCCAGTTATAGTTTCTTGTAGACACACAGGACCCTTTCGCAAAAGGCTAAGGATCGTTTTGGTCTTACACACCGCTGAAGTACTCGTCCAGACCTTATAACTGGAAACATTCCAGGTGGATATTTGCAGGGACAAGCCAACGCCTTTGGTAGGGTCCGGCGATAGCTTAATCGAGACGATCTGCTGGGCAAGGGCGAGTATTGCCCCCCCAAGTGCTTCCTGAAAGGAATCCAGATCCCCTGGTTGTGGCGGGTAACCTAGAACAAGGAAAAGGAGGGGGCTAGGTTCCTGACGGTCGCCTTGGTGCGATAGCAAGCCGGCCTTCCAATGATCCAGAAGAGCATCCAGGCACTGAGTGACAGACGCCTGGGACACGGAAGGGGGGGCGTTGGTGAAATGTAGGGTTGCCCTAAGGGCGGTAAGCGTTGGAAAAGTTGCTGGGACACCTAGAAGATGCCAAATCAAGTTTAATGACCGCACACGACACCGCTTGTTATGAGCTTGCTGTGTAGCTAAGAATTGGAAGCAACGAAGAAGAGAGGCCCTCACGAGAGGGTGTATAAGGGATGATGTTGCAATCGTCATCCTCCTTTGAGAGCAATACACGCTGCTGGCTGCGGCACGTAGCCGGGGACGACCATTATCGTTGCTTCATTCTCAGCTGCTGGAGCAAGCTTAATCACTGCGGTGTGTGTACGGGATTTGGCATCGAGGCTGTCTGGTAGCCAGGCAATAGGAGTCAAGACTGCAGGTAGGTGAGCGGGCCATTCGATTTCGTAAGCGCAAACACCGGAAGGCTGGCCAGTACAGCCGTTTAACAGAGTCGAAATGACACTCAGGACCCCATGCTCGATGTGGGATGAGTCAATTTCCCGAGACCACAGATCCTCAGGAATGAACGCGTTGCCTAAAATCGGCAGCAATGTGAGGAGTATCGCGTGAACAGGGGAAAAGTGACCTTTAATATCTTGAGCATAAACGGCTGCCGATTTAGGGGTCGCACTTGAAGGCTTAGTGGCTTGGCTTGCGACGCTCACACTCAAGAGAGACACGACACACACAGCACTCCTGAAAGCTTCTGTCGTTTTTCACCAGCGGTGACAAGGGGTACCTTGGTGCCATGAGGCATTTAGCCTCAAACCTGCAGCTACAGATGGCGGAACGTCATCGCCTGGCGGAACAAACATCGCCTGCAAAAGGATGTGTAAACCGAAATCAAGAATTTTCCCCGAGAACGCATTATGAGCGAAGCACGCGCGGTCGCGCTCACCGGATCGGCAGGGGTGTGCAAAGGGATTGGATTCACGCATGCGGCACTCGGCTGCAGGGGCGTCACTCGCCGCAAGGTCTGAGATGCAATTGGTGTGGGTGGGCGGGGAAACAAAAATTTCTGCAACCTTACATGTGCAAGACTTGTGGCTTGTTCAGTGAAGTCCAGCATAGTGTCACTGACGTTTGTGCAAAACCGGCTTTGAGATGCCTTGAGATGACGAGCGCGGGTGACAAGAGGATGCAAAAAAGCAACACTTGGCGCTCACACTACAGAAAACATTTGGCAGCCATTTTCTTTAAAAATCCAGGCCCGATTTTTCAAGAAAATTCACGCTCAAGATATTAAGGGACTATCAGCGCTCGCACTGACGGCCTCCTTAATATCTTGAGCATAAACGGCTGCCGATTTAGGGGTCGCACTTGAAGGCTTAGTGGCTTGGCTTGCGACGCTCACACTCAAGAGAGACACGACACACACAGCACTCCTGAAAGCTTCTGTCGTTTTTCACCAGCGGTGACAAGGGGTACCTTGGTGCCATGAGGCATTTAGCCTCAAACCTGCAGCTACAGATGGCGGAACGTCATCGCCTGGCGGAACAAACATCGCCTCCTCGCACGGGAAGTGAGGGACGGGGCGGCCTGACACGGTGAAGCTTTTCAGCACTTCACGCGAAGGCGTGTCTGCGATGTCCGCTGGTGACGGAACGCGAGCGAACCACGAAAAAGTTTTGGCTAAGGATTCCACTGTTAAGAGAAGTGATGCAAGCGATTTGCCTACATCATTCCGTGATGTGCCACTGATTGACACGTCTCTAGCGGAGTTATTGTCCACAAAAATCACAGCAGGTTTTCCCCTAAGCCAATCTTTCCAGAAGACATAAGCGATTACGATTGTTGCAAGTTCCGCCTCGAAGATGATGGTCTTAGACCTGCCCTCTCCTAGTAGACGCTTCTGGAAACAGGACAATTCTTCGGAGAAAAATCCAAGGGGATGACCTTTGTGGTCAAAGCAGACTCCGCCTATGCCGCAGAAAGTACCTCCACTCACCTCGGAATACGAGGCATCAGTGAAGATATACACAGGATCTGCCGACACATCTCTCAGCACGCGCGGCCAATTGGCTTCAAGCAGGTCGGCAAACTGAAGCATGGCTTGCTTTGCGTCGTTGCTAAGGTTAGCCTTGGTCGAGCAACCTTCACCAGCTAGGGCGGCCACGCATAGCCGGCCGGCTCTTCCGAAGAGCTGGCCCCCTGCGAAGACCATGCGACCTCGAATGCGCGACAGGTCCTTCTGGGTGAGAGCCGGATCGTCAGCTGCATGGCGCAGCGTGGCCGAGACCTCCAGGATGCGCTTGTCCGTGTTATGGAACAGGACTTCCCCTTGCAAAAATCGTTCAAAGCTAACCCGTACCCCAAGCGCAGCAAAACTCTCAGCAAAGGGCTTGTCTTTGTCCTCCGAGACTTTCCACCCTAGCAACCTGAACAATGATGATATCGCCAGGTCAACTGCTTTGGCCTCGATCTGAGTCGCCAGACTCAGAAAGTCGTCGAAGAAATGCGACCAAATCAGCTTCAGTGCCCAGCATCCAATGTACCACATAGAGTGCGCCACTCTCAAATAAGAGAACACCGCTCTGGTCGCCCCGAATGGGAGCGCAAGCATTTGCCTTACTATCACTTTGCGTTCGCGGTGGCTGAAGTATGCAATGTAAGCTTCCTTGAGGTCGTCCGGAGACACAAACATTTGCCTGTATGCGCTCTTTAAGTCGAACGTCTTCCCTAGCATGGGAGTCCCAGGCAGCTGTCTAAGACAGGCCAAGGCCATGGCGGCCACCACATCAAGGGATTGAGGTTTGGGGCTCTCGGTGGTTTGGACAGACCCATTAACACCACTATCACTCAGGTCGTCTATCAAGCGAATCTTACCTGACTGCTCGATCGCAAACCTCCTGCTGATTGTGGCGTCTTCCGGCAAATCGGCCGGGTCTATCGGCTCGGACAGCCAGCCGAGTTCCACTTCTTCGTCGACCTTTTGCTCTAGCGCTTCATCCAGGTGACCCTGCGATTTGATTGCATCGATGATCTTCTGGCGGGACTCACTAGCTTTGGAGCGCAGCTGTTCCGAAGTCCTTTTTGCTGGCTTAAAGGCCCCAGGAAAGACCCCTGTGCAAGGGGTCTGACCTGTCAAGTGCACTCCTTCAAGCATTTCGTCCAGCACTCCAATGTCAGGATATTTGAGATCCTCTAGAATCTCACGCCACAATAAAATCCTTTTTGGTAGGACGATCTTCCTGGCGTACTCGGGGAGAGAGCTCTTGAGCTTCTTTTCGTCCCCCGAAAGTTCAGCCGCACGTTTGGTCCACTTTGCAAACCATTCGGCTCTGAGGCCGACTCTATCGGCCGGCGTTGTTTTTGCATTTACGTCTATGCTGTGGCTCAGTGCGGAAGGCAGTAGCGAGTCAAACTTTTTGGGATGTCCCGCTTGGACCGCTTTATGTATGAACTCTTCTGGAGACCAAGATATGCCCCAGGCCAACTCAAGTCGATCACTTCCCTTCTTATCCGCTCGGAGTAATTGACTGTGGGCTGGCACGGGCCCAGCAGGCGCGAAGCGCGAGTCAGACCACGGCTCGGGCAGTCGGGCGCGAAGGGTCGGCAAGGAAGTGGCATCACTTGGGCCGGTCATCACAAGCACAGCTTTGTGCTCGGGGACAAGGGGCGGCACCGCCGAAGCTTTGGGCTGAAGGCCGGAAGTGGCCCTCATGGCTGCAAGGGAGGGCTCGGCCTCAGGCAGAAAAGTAACTGCTCGAGCAAAGCACTGAGCGATGGCGGTGGCTAGCTGCGGCGGGTAAGCGCTTTCACCGGCGGTGGCAAAGGAGCCGTCTTCAGAACGACCCCACGGCAAATGTTGGGCAGCACAGGCACCGCCCGGACAGACGCGATGCAAAGCATGGAAGGCTTGGTGGTTGTGGCAAAGGCGAGTCCACTTGGGCCGGCGACCGCCAAAGGCACAGTGTTGAAAATCAGTATGCATAGGACAAAAGGAGGCCGCAGCAGCCCAGAAGCTGGTGGACCAGTAGAGACTGCTCCGCGGATTTTCCACGGCGATGATGAGGTTGCGGTGATGGGCCTCAGCACAGATGGTAGTTGTAAAGTGGTACAGCTGATTAGCCCGGTTGACGCGCACCAGGTTGAGACCAGATAGATGGGGCAGCCCGTCGGGAAAAGTGAGTGATCGCAGCGGGGCGGGAGAAGGCCCAGGGAGTGCAATCTCCCGGGCGCGAGAGCTTGTGTACTTTTTTGTACTTTGTATGACGCAAACTGTCCAGCAGTCTCGCGCTACGCTACAATGCACAGTGGCATCGGCTCAGAGTGAGCAAAGGCAGTGAATCCCACCGGGCTAGCCACATGTGGGCAAACACTGCAGGAGTGGTTTTAAAAACCAACGTCAGCATTAACAAAGGTGAGACAGAGCACAAGTCATCGATCTAACCAGACGTGCTGACTACTCGATCGTATATACACATCGGTCTGACCAGACGTACTGGACTACTAGACCTTTGTACACATGGCATCGATCTAACCAGACGAACTGGACTACTCGATCGTATATACACCGTGGTCTAACCAGACGAACTGGACTACTAGACCTTTGTACACATGGCATTGGTCTAACCAGACGGACTGGACTACTCGACCGTATGTACATGTACAAAGAAGTCCCATGCTGGAAATAGACCGTTGATGAAGCAACACCATCGAAATCAGAGGCACCATACAGAAGATTGAAGAGCAGTGGATCGGAAGCTGATAGATAGCATAGCCCACCAGACTGTGAAGGCCATGCAATCAAAGAAACAGCTGTTGAGGCATCAGACCAAGGTACCATACGTGGCCAGTATATATAGCCAGTGAAGAACAGTGGTCATAGTAGTAGTAGGATCATCCAGCTGAATGCGACGGCATGCCACCGTGTAAAGCTCCTCAAAAAAGTCCTCCCGATGGGCACCCACTAGCAGCTGTTTGAAATAGCATATGGCACCAGACATGGAAAGCTGATAAACATTGCGGTGCAGCTGCTGAAGAAGCGCCTGTTTCCACTCTGCATCCGTACATGGAGCCTGCTCAAAGTAGTAATAAATGCCCCATTCAACAATATCCACGGCTGAAAAACCCCACTGATGCAAAAATTGAGCAAGGTGGTGGGGAGTAAGAAGTTGAGAGGCAGGCTGATCAGCCCAGGTATGTAGCATATCCATCGTGATACACGAGATAGGTTCATTTCCTCGGTCTCGAAGACAATGTGGTACATCATCCAGAGAATCAGATGTTGCCGGAACCAGGACCAATAGCTGCGCAGGTGTGCCACGTGAACCACTGCTGGATGCCATACGTGCCTGAAAACTGGTTGTCGTGCATCGGTTCTGAAGACAGTGTGGTACATCATCCAGTGAATTGTAGGTGCCTCTGGCATCCATCCACTGGGCACGCTGTCTGGACTGATAAATACCGAAAGGCACGTCATGTAGTAAATTATAGGGCATACTGGCAGCATCCTGGCTTGGAACTGCAGCTGAATCCGTCGGTGTTCCCACCAAAGTGTGAGTCGCCATGTAGAAAAGATAAGCATAATGACCTGCACACGCGTTCAAAGCTGGCATATGCATGAAAAGCCGGAAAAGGGCGGCGAATCAAGAGGGCACTGATATAATGCAAGGCATGCAAGCATGTACAGTGCAGCACCCAAGTGGTTGTTTTACCGCATCTACAGTGAGCTGACATACCCCACGCACTCCAGGAAGATCAGGTAGACTTCAGTCATCAACACACGGAGTTGTGCATTTGTGGGGCGACGCGCCATACAGGAATCATCTGTGTAATACAACTGGGGATCTTCCTGGGTGGACTCCCAGTGAATCAGCAGCGTTCTGTAGTGACCTGAGCGCGGAGTGGAGCCGTGATGCCCAATAAGGGCTCTGAGTCTATACATACGCCAAGCTGGTCGCGGTCCAATCACTGTTTGAAATACTGGTAAGCGTACCTGAAGCGGAATCGTTACTGCTCTCTGGTCCTTGCGAACTCTGGCACCAACCGTATAAAAGCGAAGAAGCTGCAGGCACACAAACCGAGGCAATGGCCACAGCCCTGGTGCAGGAGACTGCTGAGCCCAGGCTTGTATCAGCCCTGACAGCTGAATCTCTGAGTTTGAACCGCGAGAGGGCATCGGAAGCATAATGAGGTGCTGACCTTCATCGGTTGAGAATCCTGATTCGTCACGAGACTGCCAAGTACTCATTGGAAGCACATTCTGAACCGGCCATGTACGATCGAGGACATGTTGCGCAAACTCTGCCACATCCTGCTGCCGGTCAAAATGTGGCCATTCCTGAATCAATGCTTGAAAAGCCGTGTGATCAGGCAGACACAGCAATTTTGAGACCATGCTGGCAGATAAAACACAAGATCTGAAATAGAGCCTGGGCATGTTCAGAGATCGAGACCTCACCAAATAGCCATGCAAGTGCCATGAAGAAAGAGTTGGCATAACAGATATTGTGTGGATTGTGCAACCGACATGATAGAACCTGCCTCGCAGCCACTCCTGGAGCTGATCCTGGAGCTGAGATCGCTTGGCTCGCTGGGGTCGAATACGTGCGCCGACTGCTTCCATGGCCGAGCAGTCCACCAATGCCCTCATACTCTGGTGTAGACGGCACGCACTCGGCTTGAGCGAGATGTCCAGAAGGAATGGAAGGGTGGGACCCATCTGTCCTTCTTCCAAGGCTTTGGTCGCCTGAAAACGTGTGATGTGGTCCTGATTGTTCAGTCCCTGTAGAGCATTCGTGATGTGTGTCATCAGGACGTCCCACTTGATCGGATCCCGGCTGAGCTGTAGCTGAAGTGCTTTGTTCTTGGGACACCATTGGCGATATGTCCAAGCACCTTCGTCCGTCATCAGGCCTTGCTCCTTGAGCTTCTCCTGAAGTTGGTCGTTGGCCCGGATCTTTTCCAGACGCATCTGAAGCTCCTTGAGGAAGAGTCCGATGAGGGCTATGCGGAGAGACATGGTGAGCTTGGTCGGGTCGGCCTTCTTCTGATTGCGCCATTCGAGCGCTCCCGCAATCAGAACTGGTACCATGGTGGCATCGCCCGGGACTTGAAAGACCAAATAGTATCCTGTATCCGTCTGTAGCCGATTGAGTTGGTCGCCTTGGCGTAGGAGAAGGATGACGATCTGTCTGAGGAGCTGTTGAAGATCCTCCTGTGATAAAGTACCGTTGGAGGCCACTCCTTTGCCCTTGCCGCCGCCCTTGCTCCCGGTGCCTCGAGTCCACTGTTCCGCCCTCGGACGCTTGTTGGTCAGATGGGACTGATTGCGCGCCGGTGTTGGCGTTGGATTCAGAAGTGGTTTGAGGTCCACTACTGAGGAGAGGCCCCCGAGGAGGCTCTGGATCTGGCTTTCGGCATCGAAGTCCTGCATGTCCTCCATTTCGACCTGAGACGTGGCTGGTAAGCATGTAGGCCTGAAAAACATGTATGCATTTGTGGGCATGCTGACGAGCATCCGTGGTGGTGGTACCACAGAAGCGGCACTTAGAAACGGCAACTTTAGCTAGCTGCTTACACTCGGCCCGATATGCTGCGATCCACGGATTGGTGAGTGCCTGATGCTGCTTGGCATAATGCTGTTTGAGAGCACTGGCGTCCACTGCCCATTGACCACAGAACACACACACATTCGTGAAGTCATGTTTTGTACGCCACATGTGAAGCACCTTGGTCCACGTGTACTTGCTGGCATCCTGCTGTAGCTGCGCATCCTGGACCAAAGGTTGATCTCCAGTTGAAGGCATAGTGGTGGCAATGGTCGAGTCGGCCACCCATGCATGTTGTGTAGTACGAAGAGGATCTTCAGCCTTGTTTGTAGTTGCGGGCGCGGATGTGGCAAAGGTGGCGGGATCTTCATGGCGAAGAATCGGGCAGCCGTTCCGCTGTATGTGTCTTTGGAGGCCACTCCATTTCGTGAATTTGTAGCCACAAAAACGGCATTGCGGGGGTCCGTTTATGGAGTAGACGGAGCGATCCTGGGGCAGCTCCCGTTTCGGCGCCAAGATCTTATGGGCTTTTCCTTCATGGGTCTTCACCAAATGTAAAGACGGAAAAGACTGACCGCATACCTGACATCGAAATTGCTTGGTGTCAGCGGGTAGTTCCTGGAGTCGCACTTTCTGCTCCTGCGGCATAACATCATGCTGAGTCTGCTGTACAGGTGCAGTCGAGGCGGTAGAGACCCGCTGTGTGCAGATCGGTTGGTCAATACCTGGTTGTAAGGCCTGAATACGTCGCAGAATATTGTCTTTGTCGTAGCATGGCAGATCAGTGTTGGAGCAAAGACGGGTATTTGCCGACTGAAGTCGTTGAGATAGCATCTGCCTGACCGATGCCATTTTGAGACTGTCCAACAATTCCTGATCAGTGCTGCGATCAAGATGCCTGGGTCGACCTGTAATGGCCCTTAGGTGACGAAGCATTTGAACATGTAGTAATTTGATCCCTGCCTCAGTGACACCTGTGGCCTCGAGTCCGTAGAGCTGGCTTGTCTGAATGCAGATGCGCCATAGTCGAAGTCGTTGATGCCGGCTGATGCCCCCGCGTCCTTGCAGAATGCGACGAAGACGGGAATGGTGGATGGCAGCCTGTTGTACACGATGTTTGACACTGGCCAGCTCGTAGTTGCGATAGGATAATATGACCCCAAGATACTTGAATTGGGTACCAAGCGGGATAGAGAGCTTGGCAAACGTGTCATAACGAAAGTGTTTGTTGTTCTCAGCATCTTTGTAGACGTTCTTGGACAACCAAACATCGGCTGCTGTTCCTCGGATCTCGATCAACATGGTGGATTTTTCTGCGCTGATCTGAAGACCAAAGGACTTGAGCACTGAGAGTACCGTGGCGACCTCCATCTTCATCCGATCCAGGGCTTTGGGATCGTCAAGATCCCACTTGAAGTGAAGATCATCGGCGAAGGCAGTGGAGTGCTGGCATGTCCATGAATCTGCTCCTCCCATTGTCGTGTCCAGGTGATGGAAGAGGTATGCGACGAACAATAGCCACAGGCATGGGGCAAGCATACAGCCTTGCCTCACGCCCTGAGCACTGTCAATATCCATCCAGGAGTCAGGGCGAGAGCTTGTGCCACACGGTGGAGCGATGAAGACACCGATAACATGAGGGCTGGAAAGCCACATCATGGTCAAACGCTGGCCCTCTTGCGTAGTCAGATCGGCCAACAGCACAGGACAGGCAGCATGATCCACGACCACGTGATCAACACCTTGGGCCCCGACAAAGCCACAGCGACGCAAGGCTGCGGTCACACGAGCTGTACCCGCAAAAATTTCAAGGACCACTGGGAACCGTGAAGCGATGCTTGGGCGCAAAGGCAGGAGCTCGCCAGTAGACAGGTTTGGCAAGCGAAAAGCAGTGTGCTGAAGAAGCTGGCGGTGCTGAGCATCCAACTTGTGGAAATCATTGATTACGAAAGCTGCTAGCACAGTGCGATTTCCTGTCCACGGGCAGGTCGCATGCAGCCTGTGCGCATCGAACTGGATCGGCTCATGCAGTTGCAGAACATGTCCCTTGGCATCGGGATGCCCGGGGTCAGGACAAACCTCTTCACCAGCTCCCTCGATCCAAAGGCCACCGGCCTCAAACTGACTAAGCGGAATCAAAGCATTGGGGAAACCCAAATGGTTGTTGAGACCTTGGTGCGCAGGGGTGAGGGTGTTAACTAAAACCACGATGGAGGTAAACTCCAATTGTGGGAATGTATTCGAAACAAAGCTCGCCAAGACTTTGGACGAAAGTGGAAAATGATTGAGGTTGTGGCGGAGGCCGACTATGCCGCCATGCACATAGGCTCCAGTGGCCCAACTAAACTCACCAGGGAAGCGAGGTGATTCGGGTTGCAGAAAAGAGACCAAGCCCAACACATCCGCAGCACACAAGGCACCGCGGGAAAGCAAGGTTTGGGCGTGCTGTTCACAAGGAGGGGAGATGGGATTGCATGCATCAGCCAGGTCTCCAGTTGCGACAAGAGACGAGGCAGGCTCAGACAATAGTGAATCACGATGCAAAACTGCTTCAGAGGGGATCGAAGGCGCTCAAGCGCCGGCGGCGGCACACTTGCGGATCGAGTGCGGCTGGAAACACCTGGCACAAACATGCTGATGAGGGCAGTCGGTGCGCTTGCACTCCTTCAAGTTGAACGCATAACAAATGCTCTTACCCTCAGGCGTGGTGGCATTGGCCTTCAGGTCAACAAGCTCCTTGGGCATCGCAGGACCACCCTTGGCACCTTTGCCTCGGCCTTTGCCTTTAGGGAGCTTCGTAGGAGGATCGGGGGTTGAAGGCCGAGAGGGATGACGCTTGCGGTTAATCTTGAACGGGAACTTCCCTTGGGGAGCCTGGTGCATGAGGGCAATGGATACCTCGTAGGATTCCAAAGCACGGTGCATCTCTCGGTCAAGGGGATACTCGCCTGCGGTATCCCTCCTTGGTTTGACACCCCATTCGGCCAGCAGTGCAAACACCTGCTTGTCAGCGTTAACCAATTGTGTCACATTCACGCGATTGAGCCCTGGCGGCGGGTCACGGGACAGGTGGTTAAAGAGACGATTCACATACCGATCGTAGGCATCATATGAAATCATCTGTGCAAACACCATGGCCAAACCTCGTCGCCGAAGGGCCTCCATGGTCTGGAGCGCATTGACCGGTTGATACTCAACGGCATCAGCGTCACTCTTGAGAACTATCTTGGATGCTTCGACCTGCAGCGCCTGATGGGTCGGTCTGGGATTCGTGAGTTCATGGGTGCGGCTCGTGGCCTTCTCAGGCGGGATGTACTTAAGCAAGTTGTCTCGCTCTTGCTGACAACATGAATCCAACAGGGCATTGCTTGGCATGTTCACGCCCTCCAGCGTGATGCCTGGGAGGGCCGCCCTAAGATCATTCAGTCTTCGGTCGCGCTCAGCCTCGGGAACACGACGAGGGGCAGACGATTGGGACCAGAGTCTGGGACTCGGACACGAGCCTTTTCAAGCATGATTGATCACCCAGAGTCATACCTGCGGCATTGTCGGCAACCCAATCTCGGAATATGGGTTCTGTGACTGGCTCACCTGGCGACGTGATGGTGTACGCCGCCTTACCTACAGAGGTAATGCCAAGGGCCTGAAGGATCGTCCACCCGGCACTGCTGAGGCCGACCTCATCCGCACGCCTTTTAAAGTGTGCACCGCTATCGATTAACGAGGACATGGCGAGCAAAAGGAGCTTCGGACAGTCCACTGTGCACGTCAAAACTTCGAGGTACCTGAACAGCAGCTGAAAGCAATTAGAGCATCATTCGATCTAAGATAAAGCGAGAAGAACACAACATGAACTTCATGACATGATCAAAACAGGTTTTATCCTCGGCCAATACTGCAGAACTCAAATGTTCGCACTGCACTCACAAAAATGCAAGTCAAGCGGAGTCTAATTCAGAACACTGCCGCGCTTCACTGTCCCTTGCAACAACATGTCCCACTGCAGACGATCACTCTTTAACCGGACTCGAATCGCAATCAAAGACCTTCTAGGTCCTGGCACTTCGCCCTTCGCCAAAAAGGCGGAAAGTTGGCATCTAGCCTTCAGCGCTTCCCAATCCGCACACAAGCGCGGCACCTCCGGAAACGCATATGTGCTTGCGCCGCTTGAACCATGACCTCTGAGGTCCTTCCGCACGTGGCGATTAGATTTCCACCTCCAGACACAAATTTCAAGAGGTGAAGGGTCCTGGTCCTGGAATTGGCCGCACAGTCAGCGGCATCCCACTGCTCGATTTCCAGGCGGGGCGCTTTGATCGGCGCAATTGACTCGGACGACGAGTCGGAGTCATCTTGTGACTCGGAATCGCTGCTTTCGCTGCCACTTGAAGAGTGCTGCCCCTCTGACTCAGCCCGCTCGGACGCTGAATCATTGATGATTTCAACCTTCGCCTTGACAGCCGCCCTGAACTCGGGCGCTTGTGACACCACAGTTGGCGCTGGGGGATCCGTAAAGTACAAGGCTCGGGCAGCATCTGGGTGGAACGATCCCGCGGCCACTGCTTGGCACATAGGCTCAAGAGCCCTAACAGCTTTCAAGGCTTCCTCCTTAGCATAGACGGGCACGCTTCCTTTGACACACTTACTGTGACGCCCAAGCAAAGCCAAAATCCCGTCATCAAGACAAAACTTGGAGCCCCAATCAAGCAGGGTTCTCTTCAACGAGTGAGAGGTGACCATTGACACATCTGACCCGGCCCGCTCAAGGACCATTTTCAACATGGTTGTGCACTCCGACGACCTTAGGCTTCGTCGACCTGGGGCAGTATCACCGGGCCTAAATGGCCTGAAGAGGCCCGCACCGACAGTCCCATCCAAGGTGAGGCCCACACGCTCAAATACATCAGTAGCCAACCCCAGCCAGTCGCCTTTCACGATGCCCTTGCTTGAAACTATAACCGGCAACAAATCATTTTTCTTTGCAATGGTTTGTGCCGTCTTATGGAATCTGAGGCGGATCTCTAGGTATCCGCTGCACTGGCGATCAAAGTCTGCAATCACTTCTTCTACAAGAACCAGATCACTGTGTCTGGCTCTTGCGTAGAGTGCAAGAAGAAGGTAGGCACAGATGGCTCGGTCCCAGATTGGTGCACTCTCGTCCTCTAGCACGCCATGCATGAAGCGAACCTCTGACACTTTGAAAGGCCGGGCTCGGTTGGTCGCTTTCTTTTTGACACCCAGCTGGGCACTGAGGCCCAGAATCCTACGGCTCGCAAGAACCTCGGACACACTCAGCCCTAAAACGAAGTTCGCAAAGCGCAAAGCTGAAATGAGGGAGGCTGCACGGGTAGGAGCTGCCTTCTCTTTCTTTAAGTAGGAAATGAAGCTCCACACAGAATCCTCACAAAATGGCTTCTCGTAACCTTCCTTGTCACACCATCTCAAGTATGCAAGGATCGCGTTGGCGCGCTTCACAACCGTGTGAGGACTACGAAGACCTACACAAGCTGACACAATGCCAAACACTTCGTCTGTTGCATCTTTGGAAGAGGCTGCTTGTGCAAGTTCAGGTGACAAACGGTCAACATCGGTGCGGCAAATGATGTGCTGCAGTTTGCACACCGCTCGGTCCATGACCATATCACGCTCGTCGCTCGGATGTACATCCTTGAAGGATTTGAATGCCCTGCTCGCGATGTCAGCTGAAGGTATGGGAGGCTCAGGGATCTTTGGCTCAGCCGGCGGCACATGTGCTGGGACTAAGGGGCCAGGCATCTTGAGCACAAGGTTATCAAAGGGATTAGTCAAGCCCTCATCCCCAAAGATGGCTCTGAAGACTCCTCTCTCCCAAGGCAGGGCAGGAAATGCCACGGCAGTACGTGAGCGCTCATCGCCCACAGCACGAGCAATCCTACCTGGACGGACCTCTTCTCCAAAGTCTCTTTTGCTGGCACTTGGCACCAATGAAAAATGTGACTCACTCATGGCCCTAACATCTTCATACCAAGCAGTGTTTTCATCTCCCGACCCTAAAAGGGAGAGGGAAGGGGCTTGCTCATCTGGCTCGCAGAGGGATGCTAAATGGGCCTCGAAGTGATTGGGGTTAAACCCTACGGGAGGGGAAGGTGGAAACTCGTGAGTTTGCTGCTGGACTTCGACTTCAGAGACAGGCACTGCGAGGTCATCGGTAAACCCTTCGAAGTCACCAGTAAATCCTACAAACCCCCAGTTATCCGCAGAAGCAGATGCAGGAGATGGATTTGCAGGAAAGGCATCCCCAAGATCGGGCACAGGTGCAAACGGAAGCTCAGGGGGCCCAACAGTGGCCTGCGCCGGAGGCAAGGCACCGTCGAGCTGCTCGCGGGTGACACCAGCAAGTTGCTGCAAGATGCTGGCACTAAAGGTATTCATGGCCTAAGGTGAGGCAGGCTGCACGCCAGGCTCAAGAAATACTCGACAGGCAGCCCGCAAGCTCTGAATGATCCCTTCGAGCCACGAGAGACGTTGGTGGTGGCCGGTCTGGTTCACCCAGGCACGAGCAAGGGACTCTTCAAGAGCTTGCAATGCGGACCTGAGAGTTTGGATTTCAGCACGGAGGGCGTTGACCTCCAATTGGAGTTCGTAAATGTGCTGGCTATGGAGCTCGCGGGTGCTGGTAGAGCTGTCTTCGGAACGGCCTGAAGAACCGGCGGCGAGGGCGTCGCCGAAGTCCATGGGACGACCCGCCGAAAGAAAAATTTCTGCAACCTTACATGTGCAAGACTTGTGGCTTGTTCAGTGAAGTCCAGCATAGTGTCACTGACGTTTGTGCAAAACCGGCTTTGAGATGCCTTGAGATGACGAGCGCGGGTGACAAGAGGATGCAATATAGCAACACTTGGCGCTCACACTACAGAAAACATTTGGCAGCCATTTTCTTTAAAAATCCAGGCCCGATTTTTCAAGAAAATTCACGCTCAAGATATTAAGGGACTATCAGCGCTCGCACTGACGGCCTCCAAAATCGAGAGGGGTCCCCCAGATATGCTCAAAGCGCACGCAACCTCAAGAGTAACGCAGTTAAAAAGGAGGACAGCTGCCTGGTCAGCTTGCAGGTAAGCGGCAAGGACCTCAAAGTCACCAGAAGGTAGCTTGAGGTGGGGGAAGGCAGGAGAGCTGAGGAGGGGCAACACTTTATCTGTGATGGCCCCTTTGTCGACCTCGGCTTGAAACCAAATGGCGCCGGTCAAAGCTGGCGGGATGGCGACGAAGCAGATCGTGTGTACAGGGGCAGCTTCAGGCTTAAAGGCCCATGAAGCGAGTTTATCATCAACAAGATGAAGTAAGACTATAAGGCGGCCATCCAGGGCACTCGGAATGCTGTTAAGAACGAAGCATATGTACCTAATATATAGGTCTTCAACCTCGCGAGCCCTTGTGCCACAAAACCCAGCAACGGATATTTTCCGAAGGGTACTGCACCTATAGAATTGGGAGAGGATTTGTGATGTGGTAACATACGCGGCCGTACCCAGAGGGGCCCCCAAAGACTGGAAGAGATTTCGAAGCCTAACGTCATAAGCTGCAGGCAGTTGTGTCTGTCGTGTGGTCCCAGAACTGTTAAAATCATTTGAAAGATATTTGAACGGTATCCCGTTGGAATCTCATCGAAACATATAAATAATAAAATTTCGATGGAAATCTCAGTCGGAATATATTGCAAGATATAATTCCGCAACTGCTCACCAAAGGATCGCGCATGTTTTTCACTCCTCCCTCGCACTGCTCGGATCTTGGACGTCGGGGGTAAATCGAAGGATGGCAGAGGCAACACTCTCCGACTCATCCACACCCGAAGGCATCACACCATTTCCCCCAGGGTAGGGTGGGTGGGCTAAAATTCAAGCTTGATGCCCGACTTCGGATGTAGTCGCTTCACACAATTCCATGCGCACATGAAAGTGTAAAGCATGTAATTGAAAAAGGTCGAAACACAAATGAAATACTTCAAACTGTGTGACGACAAATTGATGAAATGTTTTCTCGAGCTACCGCGAGGTGAAACATACAGTTCAGGGTTCGCTACGTGCCTACGCCCCACACAACAGACAGAAGTATCCGCCCGCAGACACTAGACGTCTGTCGTGTGGTCCCAGAACTGTTAAAATCATTTGAAAGATATTTGAACGGTATCCCGTTGGAATCTCATCGAAACATATAAATAATAAAATTTCGATGGAAATCTCAGTCGGAATATATTGCAAGATATAATTCCGCAACTGCTCACCAAAGGATCGCGCATGTTTTTCACTCCTCCCTCGCACTGCTCGGATCTTGGACGTCGGGGGTAAATCGAAGGATGGCAGAGGCAACACTCTCCGACTCATCCACACCCGAAGGCATCACACCATTTCCCCCGTCAACTGTGATGCTGAGCATACACCTTCATCAGATCGTCGAGAGCAGCAAAGGAGAAACATGGGTCCTTGATGAATCGCAAAAGCTCAGGAGGGAATGACACATCTCCCTGATCAACTGCACAGAAGGATTTGCATAGCTTCTTCGATTCGCCCCTGGAGGGCAGATCGGCCGGGTTCGATTTTGATGGCACCCTGTCGTACCAAGCACCGAACGGAAGAACTGCATCCATCGCATTGATCACTGCCATAATCCTAAACATGGCCTCTGATTGGCTCGATCTCTTGATGAGCGTGGCCAAGGCGGAGTTGTTGTCCACAAAGACGAAGCCCTTTCGAGCGCATAACCGCTTCCCGAAATGCCATCTAGCGCACAAGACAGCGAAGAGCTCTATCTCGCATATGATCTGCTCCCCAACGGTCAGAAGCCAATGACGCCGGATGTCTTCAGGGATGCAGCCAGACATTGCGAACCTCTCCTGCGTATCAAGGTCACATAAGAAGACTCCCCAAAGAGCCTGATCACCTTCAAGAGAACCGTCAGTGTACACGATCACAGGCTTGCGAGGATCGGTCACTCGCAAAATCCTGGGCTTCATCGCACAGAAGACTGAGCAAAGCATGTCGTTGAGGCGAACGATGGCCTCCGAAGAAAACGTTGCCGGCCTCGCCGACAACTTCGAGTACTCCCTAGCAATAGGCTTCAAAGCGGAGCCCAGGACGAAACCGCTGGCGAAGTTCAAGAGCCCATGAAGCGAAGTAGCAAGCTGCTTGACGTTGGCATCCTGCTGGGTCAGTTGCTGGGCGATCGACTTGATGCGGTCAACCCTGCCCTCTTTGTTTCTAACCTCAAGAGATCCTTGGTGAAGACTGGAGAAGTCGAACTCCGCCCCCAATGCAACCCACTGGCTCGCGAAATCCACAGCCTTCTTCCCGGTGGTGGCGTGAGTCCACCCCAAAGCGTTGAGCAGCCGGGAGAACGAATCCGAAGCGTTAGCCGCCAATGGGACAATCTCGAAGGTCGGGTAATCGTCCACATAAACCGAGGTGACAAGTCCCAGCTTCACCACTGCTATGTGCCACAATGCACGGGAAATCTTGTTGAAGGAGAAAACCGAGCCCGACCCACCAAATGGTAGACCTCGGGCAAGGTAAAAGGTCCATTTTGATTCTCGTGATGGCATAGCAATGACAGCGTATTTCAACGAACATGTAGCCACCGGCACCTGCTTGTAAGCTTTAGAGAGGTCAAGACATCTCCCAACCCAATGCGCATCTCTGCTCTTAGGGTGCCACTCGCCTTCGAGGACCTCACCGGATTGAAGGGAAACACGCACCTTCTCCTTGTCGCTCCAAACCCTCGCAACGAAGAGAGCCATGGCGGCGACGAAATCCAGGTCGTGAAGCTGCAGCAGGGATGTGGACCCGAAGGATGCATTGACTCCCGAGTCCCTCAAGTTGTCAATGACACGCGGCTTTCTTGCCTCTCCCTGCAAGAGCAGGAATCTTTGACTTGGGGTCCACTGGCTGGTCCCCAACCTCTCAGTCACTTTCTCCTCGCAATCGAACGGCCCCTCAAGAAAACCCAATCGGCATTCTTCGTCTGTCTCATCGTTCAAGATGGTCAGCTCCTCCTGGGACAACTTTTGAGGCGGCTTTGAGAGGAGCTCACGGCGCCTCCAAATTGCCTGCGAGTCAAGTTGCTCAGGAGTGGCCCTCATGGGCTTAGGCCTGGTCGGAAACAGAGGAGAAGGATCCTCGGCCCCCACAAGAGACACTCCCTCTTCCATGAAGCGGCACACCTCCTTGTCCGGAAACCCAGTTTCTTCGATCAGCTCTCGAAAAAGCTGAAGGCACTTGCCCCCCGTGATGGGGTGGTCTTTGCCAGTCCCAAGCTCGTTCGCCCTCGCCTCAATGCTAGAGAGGGTCTCATGCCTCAGCTTCGCGATCTCCTCTGGGCCCTTGGTAGCCAAGTCGAAGATCGCCCTTCTTATGCAATCAGGGACGGTGCTTGCCGACTCCGCGGGATGCTCCAGCTTGGTTGCAAGATCGAAGTGTTCCTGCATCGTGTGATACACTCCCCAAGCCTTGCTGGGTTTCGAGGAGAAGACTGGTCCTCCAACCTCGCCTTCCCCCGCCAAATTGGAGGGGCAGTCAGAGAGGCCGGGCCAAGCAAAGTGCATGTCACGAAGCACCGCCAGATCCTGGGGCGGAAGACGGTTCCAGTCACGAACAGTGAAGGCCACCAAGACAGTGCGTCGACCCTTGGCCGGCAGAACCTGATGAGGGAAACTTGTTTGAAGAAAGCATGGCTCGGCATGCACAGGCAATGTTTGATCCTTCACACGCACGTCACCATCGGAAAAGCGAGAGATCGGAATGATGACGTTGTAGAACTTGTGGTCGTTGTGTGCATCAACATGTTCAGGGCCATAGAAGTCGTCGAAGACGGCCAATGAAGAGTACACGGCACCTGGAGCAAAGTGCTGAACAATAGCCGCGAGAAGGCGGCACACGTGTGGCATAGATCGGGACACACTGTGAAGGCCCACCTGGGAAGAGAAAACATAGGCACCGCAGGTCCATGCCAACCCGTCAGCAGTGGCCCCGCGACGGGAGCGCTGAGGTGGCTGCAAAAGATTGACAAGCTGCAAAACATCATCCTGCGCGCAGGTCTTCTGCTGGAGCAAGGACCAAGCAAGCTTCTCGACCGCATGGGCATCAAGAGGAGCGGGAGAGCTCACAGGAGCCTGGCCAGTACACACAGGCCAAGACGGCGCAGCGGAGCCTCTGGCCGAGGCAGTATCCTTGTGAGGCACCATGTCGGGCAAGGGCTTGGCATCAGGATGGGGCGCCCGGTCGGCCCAAACAATCTCCCGGAACTCAGGGATTAAGGTGGCATGCTTTAGGGTCTGGGCGCCTGCAGCAGCAAGCGTGTCCAATCGAAATTGCCGGGTGGTTTCACGGAACAAAGCCGGGCTGACCGCAGCAGAGGCCGCCTGCACGAGTTTTCGGCAGAAGACACGAGGGTATTGAGCCTCAGAAGAGGTATCGAAGATCCAAGTTCCCATCCGCATCTTTTGTCCATAAGGAACATGAGAATGCCTCCCGTCGCATGGGACCGAAAGAACCTCGAAGACCTTGGGCGTGCATCGAAGGCGCGTGTCCTTGCGGCGAGTACCGCCGAACATGCATAGGGAGAGGGACACATCCTGAAGCTCGAAGTACCAATCGGCGAAGGCGGGACAAGAATTGTCACGAGCAAATCGGCAAATCAAGGCAGCAAGAGCTGCCCATGTCCATGCCCTCGCCGGGTTCTCGATTGTGACCAATGCGTTGACTTTCCAAGCAGCGAACAAAGCCCGCACGCAAGTGCCATACACAGCGTTGGCAGCCTCGACACGGAGACGCTCATGGGGCTTAAGATCAGGTAGACCCAGAGGGAACTTGGCCGATCGAAGCGGTCGAGGCTGTGGCACGCCCTGCGCCCGCAACGCGGAGCTGATGGGCAACTGACGAGCGCGGCTTCCAGTGCCACACGGCAGTCCAAAATGGAGCCAAAGGGGCCTGAGCTGATGAATCATATCGTCAATCAAGCGGTGCGAAGAAAGTGCGCCCAAATCGATGGGCAAGCAAGACACTTTGGGCTCAAAACGGTTTCCATGATGATCAATAGGAAAAACCTGCCATCCTTGTGAGGCGGCAGCATGCGAAAGAGAGGCCGAGCCACAACACAGCTCGACGAAAATTGCAAATGGAGCGGCATCTGTAGTCGGCAGGCCTGAGCGGCCTAGTCAAGAGTGACGGCACTCACAGTACGGCACTCCCTTCTTGAGGCAATCCTTATGCCAGCAATTGTGCAAGCCGCGGTCGCACCGGGCTTTGGACTGATCGGGGCACTTGCCGTGTTGAAACAACACGCATAAGAACTGGCGAGTCTTGGGCATGCGCGAGACACAGTCCTTGGGCATCTCCTTCAGCAACTGCAGGATCTCGGCACGCTTGGGGTCCACCTGAGCATCGTCCCACTTGCGCTTCTGACCGCCTTTGTCTCCACGACCTTTGCCGCGTCCACCGCGGCCCTTTCCTTCGCGCTCTCCTTTGCCATCGGCCTTGCCACCGCGATCGCCCTTGTCACCTTTGCCTCCACCGGTGGCCTGCGGCAGGTTGGCCAAGCAAACATTGACACGAGAATGGGTCTGCAGGCGCTCGATGAAGACATCCAGGGGAGGTTTGACTCCCCCGACGACCTTAATGGAGCCACGACTTTCCTGAGCAAGAATCTGCCACAGCTCACGGTCAGCGTTCAAAGCCTGGGCAATGCTGGTGAACTTGTGACCCGGTGGCGGGTCGCGAGTCACGGAGTCAAACAGGTAAGTGTGCCACGCCTCTTGGGCAGCAAAGGACATGAGGCCAATTTGGTCGAAGGCCAGCGCCCGTCGGGTGAAGGCCTCTCGAAGCCGAAGTTCTCCTCGAACGTCGCATTCCAGGTCAGAGTGCTTCTTCGATATCTTCAAGCCACCTTGAGCATCAAGTGTAACCTGCTGAGAGGGTTTGTCGCTGGAAATTTCCAGCGCTCTTGATGGGCACTTATGCGGCGGCAGGTAGGTGAGCGTCCCGGAATCGACCATGGATTGGATCTTGTCGATGAGGCTGTGCGCCGGCTCCACCCGTTCGGTGAACACTATCCCGGTCAGCCGAGTCTTTTGATTCTGTAGGCGAGTCAAGCGCTCGGCCAAAGGAAGCTCGCGAGGCGGGTCAAGAGAAGAGCGTTCCACCCGTGACTTGAGATCGGACAAGGCAAACGTGTTGGCCTCGAACCACAATCGTCGAAGATCAGGAAGCTCGCCCGGGGTGAGGTCACGAGACAAGAGCTTCTGTACCGCCTGGATGAGAGGGGTGTCATCGCCACTCTGTGGGCTGACAGCACAAATATACGCCAGCTTCCCAAAGGTTTTGATCCCTGCGGTCTGAAGCGACTTGACGAAGCCATCATCCATACCGATTTCTCGGGCTCTGGCCAAGAACTCAGCTTCCGACTCAAGCAATGTGGAAGTCATGGCGTCCGTCCGAGGATCAGGCTTGAACAAAAACTTGTCACTCCAGGCGAAGGCTCACGACGGAGGCAGCAAGCATGGCTAAAACACAGATGCACTGCATCGATGTTTGCGTCTCTGCTCGACCTTTCCGCGTCTAATCCCCCAGGACTCGCGCCAATCTGCACTGTTCGCAGAAGATATCCTCGCGCGGCTGCTGGGGGTCGAAATTGCACGCATCATAGTTGCTGTTCAAGGGTCTCCCGCATCTCAACAGTGAGGCTGGGACCATGACAGCGTGCACAATGGATGAGATCCGGTGTCGGACGAAGGTGCCCGTCTCTGGCGGCTCAGGGCGATCGGACGTCCCTGGCACCAGGCTGGGGCGCTCATCGATGCCGACGTGGTCTGCAAATGACACATCTGACTGTTCAGAATCATCGAACCTTTTCAGGTCTTCGACCCGACGATCTTCATCGTGGAATCGTTCCACAAGGTTCGCCATCCTTTCAGACCGGGACTGGTCCGGATCAAACCTGTCCGTACGGATTAGGTCAATCAGATGCTGTAGCTTCGACAAGACTGGGGCCATCACGTCTCTCCCGTAAGTGATGATCATCCGCTCGTCGGGGGCGGAGTGGTGCCCCAGAATGCGCTTTTCATGCTTATCAAATCGACCGCTCTTCGTGGCCCATGACAGCGGAGTGGACTTCAAGGCGTGGGTCGTGACTCTGTCGAGGTTCCATGATTCATCAGCATCAACTGCGAGAATCTCTTGAAGCCACGCACACCCTTCCGCTGAAGTCATGGGCCTATCCAACCACATCTCGGATTGCTCCGACCAAGCTGGCATAATGATGCTCTTGGTGTCGGCTCCTGATCGGGTCCGGGCTGACATCCATGCTGTGGCCCACGGCTCCGCAGAGAAGGTGTGCCCAAGGGCAATGAGGGGCATGAAGGTGGCCCGATCGTCTGCGAGCTTGGCTGTTTTGTGACCCAACATAACAGCCTCCACAAGACACATCGCCCCGTGACTCTCGATGGTCAGATCGGTAGCCTTGGCCGCATCGGACCATCGGGCAGCCGAGAACAAGCAGAACAGCGCGAACCCCGCTATGGTAGCGTGTAGGTCCGACCCCTCGAAGACAATCGTCTCCATTCTCATAACAATGGGAACCTTCAGAGGCGGCGCCTGTCTCAATGGAGCCTTCTTGAGATAGCAGGAGTGCGCGGCACCCTCAATTCGCGGCGAAATGATGTCAGGGGCAGCGTTGCTGCCGGTCATGTAGTGAAAGAACCTCCATGACGAAACGAATGCAGCGGGCGCCGTGGGGGCACACTCAGCGTCTCGTAGATAACAAACATAGAGGTACAGGTCATTCTCAACAGCATTCAAAGGTCTAGCCTGATTGTCCTGGACCTGCCAGCGGGAGAACCTCAAGTAATCGCATGACCTCTTGGAAAGAGTACTCGTAGACTTCCTGGCAAATGCATCCATGAAGGTCATGGCAAGTTGATGTTCAGGAACAAGCATTCCACTGGTCTCCAACAATGACCGCCCCAGCTTAGAATCATTGGGATCGTACAAGACGATCTCCTTGATCCGGGCCAGCGCAGCCGAACGAAGCTGATCCTCCGACCTCGCCATCCTCGTGGCGAAAAGTCGTCTGGCTCTAAAGGGGTTTTCTTTGTACCAAGTAGGATCAGAACCTGAAGAAGAAGACACCGCAATCTGAGCAAACATGTCTGATCGCCCAATCGTGGGGAGATGAAATGGGATGGCCACAAGAGGATTCCCAGCGCTCCCAAAGATTGATTTGCCAAAGCCCGACTCCCAAGGGAGTCTGATCGAAGACTTCCTCTTCTCCTCGAAGAGAGCCTGTGCCACTGCCGGGTGCACAGGTGCAGGATCTTTCCAAGCGGTCCTCCTACACTTGCTCGCACTTGGCTGACACGGCTCAGCCGAATCTTCGACCCTTGCATCCTGATACCAACGAGCCTCATCTGATGCCACCGGCTCCACATGTGACCATGACTCATCTCTCTCACCCTCTCCAAAATCGGACCCTACACCAAAGTCAGAGTTCCACGGTGAGCTCACATGATCCTTGCGATCGGAGTCGTCCTGATCGAAAGGTTCCTCGTCATGGCCAACGCCCTGTGAAGCATCAGGTCTAGCATACATGGCTGTGCTCGGACAAAACTGCTAATCTGTGTCAGTCGCAACAATCAGCAGTCGGAGTCATCACAGCATGTCCGAACATGGTGCACAAGGATCACTCGGGACAATCTAATTTTATATCACTGGTCTGCCAAAAGAATCGCGGTCCTTCTTGGCCTTTCTTGTCCCCCGCATGCAGTCAAGAAGACCGCGCAGAGGAGCAAAATCCGGGGAAGGCCTAAACCAAAAGAACCCAGGGGACCGGGAAACAGAGGGGCATCCGGCACCTAGGGGCGTAACCTAAAGAAGCGCCTCAGGCGAATATGAGTAGTGCGCGCAGCCGCCAGCAATGCAATCCAGGCCTGCATGTCCAGGTACACCAGGGCCCAAGTGAAGCGGTAGCTGGCAGTGAAGGAGACCAGATGTCCTCGCACGATAGCATTCCAGAAAGGTCGACGGCAAGCAGCAAATCGGCGCAAGCGGACAATGTGGAAGAAGTAGGGGCGCACTCGGACAATGACAAATGCAGTCGGATCCCCAGAGCTTTCAGAAGGCAAAGAAGAATCCGAACTGGTAGTCGAAATCGAATCATAAGAAGATCCCCGAAGGCTGGAATCAGCCCGAGGCCGCGGCGCATCCATGCAGAGAGGCAGCAAGATCCAATGAAAGAGTTTAGGATGCAAGAATCTGCTAGCACATGCATGCAACTTGACCTGTGATGTTCGTGACATGTCTACCCCGACTCCGCGTCTCAGCCGAGGCCGGCACGGGCAATGGGCATCCAACTCGCACTGACACATGTGTATGGGTTGGGGCAGCAGTCAGAACAAGGCATCCGCTGAAAGCGACGACGTCTCTTGTCCGATTTTTGCGACTCCCAGGGCACATCAATGGTCGCGGCCACGGCCGGGGTACCCGAAAGGCCGGCGGTAACTGCATGCTAAAGGAACGACAGGGCGCCCCGAAGAGCACACTTCAAAATTTCGGAGTGGACAACCTTCCAGGACTCCACACCAGCGCAAAAGACTAGGCTACGGCTCAAGAGTCAGGTCTCAGCGGCTCTCAGATCGGAGACCTCACAGCGAAGATCTTGAACCTCAGCACGTAGCCGCTCGTTGGACTTCGTCAGCATGTCCACCTGAAACTGGAGGCTCGCGACTTCCTCGGCCAGGGCGGAGAGCTTGCGGCCCCACTCAACCTGCATCGACTGCAGGTCAGCAATCGTAAGCGGCGGCCAAGGAGAAGGCGGAGCAGCAGCTGGAGCACCGGAGGGCTCCTCTTCTACCACGACCTCCTCTTTCTCTGACGAGTCCTCGGAAGCAAAAGGCCAGTCGGAATCATCAGCAACGCCTGAGCCAGGCCATTCTTCATCAGAAAGAGAGCGAGACATGGTTCACGCAGGCGCACGAGGGGAAGCCAAGAGCCGGCGGAGCCTTTGCAGCAGGTTTTCCAGAAAAGAAAGGCGACGCGCAGTACGAGTACTCTGGGACTGAAGGCGATCAAGAGTATCGCTCGTATCTCCAGAGTTGTCTTCAAGAAAGCGCACTCTCTCCTCCAGATGCAAAACCCGATGCCGCAAGAGCTCCTGCGTCCTGACCAGATCCTGGACGAGCTCGACAGTGGAGCTGCTCTCAGAGACCGCGGGCGAGTCCATGCACCGGCCGCCCCCCCTCGCTAAAATTCAAGCTTGATGCCCGACTTCGGATGTAGTCGCTTCACACAATTCCATGCGCACATGAAAGTGTAAAGCATGTAATTGAAAAAGGTCGAAACACAAATGAAATACTTCAAACTGTGTGACGACAAATTGATGAAATGTTTTCTCGAGCTACCGCGAGGTGAAACATACAGTTCAGGGTTCGCTACGTGCCTACGCCCCACACAACAGACAGAAGTATCCGCCCGCAGACACTAGACTCCAATAGTTGCGGTATGGCTTCAGGTGGCTCATGAATAAAGTCCGAGCCGCTTCCCCCCAGGCCAGCATTGGAGAGAGGTGCCCAATCAACACTGGCGAACGGCTTGTGGCCGACGGCTGGTTTACGGACTTTGAGATTCTCAACACCGCGCCAAAAGGTCGGCGCTAAGATATCATTCCCTAAGGGCTGGGGCTTAATATCGCGCTTCCACTCCTGTGCCTGTTCATGGGTGACCTGCTTTTGTCTAACCGAGGCATCTATGTGAGCTCATGTACTGCCTTTTTCAATGTCTCATAGTGAGCAAGGAGCTCATCTGGTGACGGTACTGACGTTATCGGCAGGCAACCAGTGAGGTCGGTAACAATAAACCGACGCACAATGCTGGGTATAAAGGAGTTTCCTGCAAGGGAAGCAATAAGACTGGATGGAGTCGAGCGTGGAACAACCCTAAATGCTTCAAGAAGCTCTAGGTCAGCAAGTATCTGAGTATCTCTTGAAGTTTGATAGGACGGAACGGAAGTGGCGCAGTTTGGAGATATTCGAAGAGTGGTTCTAGAGCATTCTCCAAGCTTTTATCGATGAAGCCGTTGCAAGAATTGCCGGCTGTGACAAAGGTTGTCCAACTTGTCAGAAGGTGTGCCGGGAAAAAGGTCTCCCAGGGGAGAACTGGGTAGCGTTGCTTGCATGCAACAGGATTGCAGCAGGCAGCTTCAAAGTTGGCACAGCTCCCGAAGTAGGAAAGTTGGTATAAAAGGAAGCGGGGATGGTACAGTGCGGTTGTCAATCGTGGGGCTCCATCCTGTATCTCTCCCCTTGGCCGCATAAAAGGGGGCAGGGTAGCTCGAGAGACTTGGCCATGGTCATCAGTTACTAGAGCCGGAGACCACCCGGCTTCAAGCGGGTAAATGCGATGCCGCTGTACCCCCGTAACAGGTTGACTGGATCGGGAGAAGAATGCACGCTTGCGCGAAGCAATTTGCCAAAATCAGCGGCATCGGCAATTGACACCGCACTGGCCGGGAGGCCAAGACATAGCGTGATATGCTGCTGAAATATGGGCTTCATAGAACCTGCGTTCTCGACGACTGGTTGAATGGCGACTGTTGGAGGGAGGAGGAGTTGCAGCGCACGGACTGTTGCCCAGACGTAGTAGAACGCTGAGCTTCGCGGTCCCGTGAGTCCAAGGTGCCCTTTACTGTAACCAGCGAATGATAAGTCAGGGCAAGGAGAGCCCGCAACGACATATATGGACCCAAGCGTTGCGTCGCACAGAAGAAACATTTCCTTGATTTTCTTACAAGAACCATCAAGGATGTCCGCAACATCTTTCAGGTAGGCAACCGGGTAGCCGCCTCCACACTCCTGCCAATCTCCGTGGATGTCAAAGTGGCGCAAGGTAGAAACTAAGGCACGGATTTGATTACATTGTTCTACAGCTATTAGCGCGCTGGGATGCTGCTTATGGCAGGAACGAATGATATCGACTGCCGTGCAAGCTCCATCAAACAGCGAAATAACGGCATAAGATGCGGGGCTCAGAGGCCCATGTCCGGACAGCTCCTTGGCAGAACGAGCAAGTCCGACAAACCCGGCTGCACGTCGATAATCAGAAGCGATAGTATTTCGCAACTGTCGGACACCTCTTTCTGATGCAGCAACAGCAAGCACTTCAGGCTTAGGGACTTTGGCACTGGCTGGAGCAGCACCTGTCGAAGGGCATCTCTTACGAGACAATTCGTCCGGCTTGGAGATGTCATCGTCAGAATCCTGAACATCAATGATGTCTTGATTGTTCGACTCCTCAGCAAAGGGCATCGGTGTGTCCGGGTCTTCTGGATCAGGACCAGTGTGCCCAACACTGAAAGGTTCAGTTGTAGTAGCAGACGGAGCAACAAAACGATCAACAAGAGAGCCAATGCCGGAGGCTGATGTCGCAAGAGAGGATGAGGCTTTAGGTAGACCAAGGTAAGCAGCCGCATTGATGTACGCTTGTTGTACTCGTCGAATAGAGGCAGTGGCTGCTTGCACTACAACAGTCGTTACCGAGGACTGGACTCCAACCTCCTCCTGCCATTGCGCGAATGAGATAGCGTCCTTGGCATAGGAAGCGCACTCCGCGGGCAGCTCATCGCGATAGATAAGTCGCAGTCCTTGCAAATTGTCATAGGAGTAAGCGAGTCCACAATCAGCAAACTCAAGCGTGCAAAAGTGCTTTTGGCGCAGGGAATGAATCACGAGAGCTTGAACTCTAAACTTAACCTTACTGAGGTCGTCAAGAATGAGTTCGTGCCCTAGCAAGTCGTAGGCTGCGTCTTTGTAAGCAGATGTGTGGGACTCCAATACAAAAGCAAAGGACCGTGGATAATGTAGGCCGTCGGGTTTAAGCTGCATGTGACAGCGGTCACAAGCACTTTGGCATACTCCCGTCATTACAATACGGTTGACAGAAGACTTCGCCGCCGCGTCAAAGTTGGTGAGAATGTCGTCATGGGCCTCTAAGTCCGTTAGGAGGGCAGTGTAGCAAGCATGTTTAGCAACGCGGAGTGCAGCAGTAGTGCTCAGTCGGTTTACGCATGCGCACTCAGACTTGATTCTCAACGCCAAGTTTGTTTGCGACACGCTCTGAAGAAAAGGAAGCGCATTTTCAATTGTATCGTTGACTGAGTGCAGCCGTGTAGGATCACTCGAGTGGTACGAGAACAGCGCATCTATAAAACCCTCACGAAGCTCCTTACTCCAATCTCGAGTAACCAGTCCAGCTCCAGTTGCAATAAAAGCGTTTTGGATGCTGCTGGGCGTTTTGGTTAGCTCCTCCTTGGATAGCCTGTTGAAGGCCATAGCACGAAAGGCACATGTCAGGTGGCACACAGTGGAATCAAGTCTAGCAGCTACCTGGTGTCGAAGGGCAGCTTCAGTGACTCTAACTGCTAATGGTTGTGGGGGAGGTGGAGAGGTAATGCGAGGCGTTCCACTTACCTTGGACGCAGTCTGCTTGGCACTCGGCTTGCGTACCTGCTTTGGCGGATCGACGTGTCTGGAGATGACTGAGCCAGCGGAAGTATTCCGCCGCTCGTTGTTGCTAATAACATCGGCACCTCCATTCTCACCGGTGTGGGGACCCTCGCCACCCCTGCAGTTATCCTGCTTGCTACCAAGTTCAGCGTTAAGAGGCTCTGTAACGGGGCGAGGAGCAGTAAGTTCGGCTGGCCGATTACAGAAAAAATTGAGGGGTGTTTGTGCATGTGGCAGTGTGGTTCCATCCCCTTTGACATGGGCTGCAAAGCTTTGCGCTTCATCTTCTTCAGTGCGGCCATTTGCAGCCTTTTGCTTATCGCCTTCTTTGAGGGCAGCAAGCGCGGTGCCGATACTGCGAAAAATACTGTCGGCTCGCGCAATTGATGCCTCTGCTGCTGAGGCCGGTGCTGAGGTATTGCAACCTGGAGCTCCAGATTGTGGTATGGGCTTTTTAGATCCCTCCCTGGACGAGCAGCCATATGCAGGGATGGGGTGTCCTTCAATAGCAAGCGGGGATCCACTGATAGTAAAAAGGAACGAAATCGTGACCTTGTCATCAACCCCAAAGACTGTCGCAAAATCGCGTCTATATGGGGCAAGGATAACAGCATCACCAAAGTTGGAAAGATAAACGCCACCCGCAAATGACACGTGAACCTGCTGTTTGTATTGAACAAACTGAGGAAGACGGATGTTGCCTTTCCCTGTCAGCGCGTAGACAGCATAGCAGAGGCCGCATCGGTCATCGTCCGGCGGTTCATCTGAAAAAAAGTGACTACAGTGTCGTCCAATAAGTCCTTGTGGGGGCTCACTTTCGCCTGTGTAGGGATCATCGCCAACACGTGGGCACTCTATCAAAGCTTGCGAAATAATTGGATGGTGGCGGCTGCTTGCAGGGCTCTTAAGACCAATGTGCAGTATTGGGATAGACTCTTGTGTTGCTATGCACTCACACTGCATGACCTTGAAACGGACAGAATAAGCATAGCGCTCAACCGCAGTCTTATCCTCAACATTAACAGGTGTAACGAAGGTGAGCCTCGTGGCAGGAACTTCATGAGCATTGCTATAGCGCCTCCAATGCTGCTCCGGCTTCTCTAAAGTAGTCCTTCTTGAAGCTGAGGGAAGGAGCACGCTGGTGTCTTTAACAAAATACTCAATTAGAGCCCCAGTGTCAGTCTGATCATAGGCGGCCCACAATGCGGCTTCGTCAGAGGCGGGTATGACAACATGCAGGGCAACCTCCTGAACTCCTTGACAGTCTAGGAAGGCGTGTCTGACATATGTTGGGGTAGCTCCAAGACTTTGAATGAGTTTGCGTCCTTGGTCAATATCTAACGTGCCCCGCAGGGGTCTAACTTGCAAGTGAATTTCTTTAACAATAGAGGGACACACGCACTCAACGAAGTATGATCGGGTGGTGAGATATGTCCCCGCACAGTGCTTCCTCGGAATAAACATATAGGCTCCCCGAATCTTGCTCTCCGGTAAATCAATCGCGTTACGGCGTAACGAGGCAATAAAAGCCTGATAACGAAGTGGTGTAACTCGCAACGCAAGATGTTGTCTCACAATACATGCAAAGATGTTGCACTGGTAAGCGTGCCGCATGATTGCGTCAATATGCGGACCTGGCTGTGTAGCAACCGGGATGCTACACACAACTAAGGCTTGCAGCTGCTCGAATGCGTCAAGAGAGAGAGAGACGTGGAAAAATGACTGAGCACATCACAAGGCAACTGTGACACATAGACGTTAAGATTGGGGGATGCACCTCTATCACATGCCGCATTGGCTTGCGAAATATAGGTCTCCAGTAATTCAAGAGCACGCGAGACAACACTCGCATCAAGTTGCTGGTGCCTAATCCCGAACGTGACACCCTGCGTACGGTCCTGCGTGGTTCTTCGAAAGAAGACCTGGTCTCGCAACTTAGCGAATCCCATAAGAAGCCACTCATCAGCAATGTCGACTGGCAAAAAGCCAATAGCCGCGCTTAAAGAGATATACCAAGTGACATTTCCAGAGTCCACATAGCCTTCCTGAATGGGTCGCTCTGAATCATGTTGCCTAATCGTAACCCAAACAGGGTAAGCTTCATTGGGTCGGGCACCAGGCTTCGCAGGCACAGGTGAGGGGATAAGGTCCTGTTGATCTCTGAAATGATTGATCTGAACGCTGTAGTCCGATGAAGGAAGATACTTCTTCCGCACATAATAATACACAAGGTCTTGTGGGAAGCCCTTGGGGGTGGAGTAGACCACCTTGACTTCGTTGGAGGTGTCAACTAACGCTAAGACTTCCCTGACTCTTTGCGGTATGGGATCAATCATCACGATACGCATGTGAGGTTTAATAGTTCCCGCCAATGCAGCAACATCTTCGATCCAAGACGTGCAGATCCGGTTAATTCCTGCTGCAAAGGCCTCTCTTTCTTCAACTGTAGATGGGAAGGAAGCAAACAAGACATCGACCTTTAGATCCATCATAACGAGTTTTTCCAGAAGATGTCTCCAAAGTTGTTTGCACGTTTCCCTGGCCGCAAAGTCATGCGCAGTCATTTGGGCAGCTGTTAACACAAACCAAACAACAAGATCCCAAATAACTCGCGATCACTTAAAGAAAGTGCAGACAAGCCACGCAGCCTAAGGACACAACAAGTCCTTAAATAAAGCCCAAGTACAGAAAAAGCCGACTGACGCATGTCAGAAGGACACAGGCAGGAGCCCCCTTATTGTGTTACAGGCACCTGAAATTGAGTAAAGCCGACTGACGTTTGTCAGAAGGACGAAGAAGCCCCAGCAAGGCCAGCAATGAATCACTCCAGAGTGAATAACGACAGGGTCAATCCCACAGTGAGTTTAGACCTGAAATATACTCACAGAAGCCGACCGACGTATGTCAGAAGGGCAAACCAGGCAGCTGCAAATGACACGCAGCAAGGTACTCGCAGTACCAGCAACTGATCTTCGACAGGTGTTGACTTCAGCAATCCTGATGCCAAGAAGTGCAGGGTGAGCACTAAGTCACTCTTCAGAGACACTTAAGCTGACTACACAAACCCGTTTAACACAAATTTCCGGAGTCTCAGGTCTTAACGCGGGCAACTAAAGCCTCAAAACAAACCACCAACACCACAAAGAGTCGCTTTTGTGAGACACTTTGGACCGCTTGCACTGGGCAGTTTTGCAGGGATGCGGTCCGGGCAAATTTCTACAAATAAGCAAATCTCAAAACCCTAGCAGGACGACAGCGCTCCTGTCGCCACCTAGACAGGATCACTCTACCCAAGATAGAAGGTTTCGTAGCGCTGGCGGCCGCTCACATCAATCGCGATGGCGCGCGATCTGCTCCGCGACGCGCTCAACACGCATGAACCACAACCGCACGGTCATGTTGCGCGGCTCCTGCCAGTTGTGCTTCGGCAGCGGTTGCTATTGAGTGTGCCAAGGATGCTGCTATGTGGCATGGCTACCAGGCCTACATCAGAGAGGGCGCCACGTGAGTGCAGCTGGTCTGTGGGCCTCACTCAGAGCTTCTTCCTCTTGTTCAGTGGGGCTGTCCCCCGGGAATCTCCTGGCAGCACGGCCTTGTGCAGCGACAGCAAAACATTTGCGCTGCACCGAAGGGTTTGTTCACCTCTTAGGCGACAAACTGCGCTTGGGCTGCAACTGTGTTGGCTAACTTGCTGACTTGTTCCAGGACTTCTGCTGGCCTCCGTGGTGTACCTTTTTTTTTTTGGCTTGACTGGGCCTCGTCGACTACGGCTGTAGCACTCGGTCCCTACAAACAAGCAAACAACAAACTAAGCAAAAACACTACAAAGCGGTGAGACAGCGAAGCGAAGCTCTACAAGGGGCTGCGGCGCACAGGCTTTGCCGGTGTTAGCCGTTCAGCACAAGCTACGGAGCCTCAGCGACCGGTCAGGAGCAACAAAGAGCCGTCGCTCAGAGCTGCCCAAAACAACAGGTGGAGCCAAGTCCAGGCTCCGGTTGCCGTTCTAGTCTCGCCAGACAACGGACAACCCCTGTGTTTTGTTCCGTCACGGTCGTGCACACCAAAATCCACAAGTCCAAAGTCCACGGTCGGGCGACGTAAGGTGAAGGCACCCAGGCAGGGGCCAGCCAAAGGTGACAGAAGCGGCGTTCTCGCTCTTACAAACCGCAACATATACCGATGGTGACGCGACCAATGCCAGGCAGTGACGACGAACTACGGTTGATGATATGAATCCTGCATGACCCATAATAAGGAATATGCCATAATTCCCATATATTCCTTGTTATGGGTAATGCAGGATTTATATCATCAACCGTACGACAAAGCAGAGCCCAAACACGAGGCCGTAAGAGAAGCAGCGTTCTCGCGCTTACTAACTGCAACCTTGCAACCAGTTGAGAAAAGACACGGACCTAAGCAGACGCAAGAGGCGAGCGTGCAGAAGTGACAGAAGCGGCGTTCTCGCTCTTACTAACCGCAACAAAAACCGATGCACGGCCAATGCCAGACAGAGACGACGAAGCTACGACAAAGCAGAGCCCAAACTCGAGACCGTAAGAGAAGCAGCGTTCTCGCGCTTACTAACTGCAACCTTGCAACCAGTTGAGAAAAGGCACAGACCGAAACAGACGATAAGAGGCAGGCATGCAGAAGTGGCAGAAGCGGCGTTCTCGCTTTTACTAACCGCAACCTTCACCGAAATGTCACGACCAATTCGGGCGGCGACAACCGAGCAACGACAAAGCAGTGGCCAAACCCAAGGCCGAAAGAGAAGCAGCGTACTCGCGCTTGCTAACTGCGACCCTGCCCCGTTGGGCAAAGGCACCGCCCGAAGCAGACGTCAAAAGGCAAGCATGGAGGCGGGCGTCCCAGAGCCACCGATACGCCTCTTAGGCGCCTCCTGCGAAATAAGCCGTAGATTTTGAGGCCTTGGCTATGATACCTCTTCTGCAGGTTTTGGGAGCCCCCCCCCTAGGGCTACACTGCCAAGGACAGCCGTTTGAACATGAGAAGCTGAAAAACCTGCCCTACATCTTAACTAACCCTGCGCAGCGCCCTAAATTTTTAGAAGGGCTCAGCCAAAGGGTGGGACGGGTACCCAACCCCTAAAAAGTGCAAAAGCTCTCGGCAAAACCTTATTTCCATTAAGCTGGGTAGCGATAGTATTTCGCCCCCGTCACGATGATGTTGGTAGCTTTGCGGCGTATGCAGACGTCAAAAGGCAAGCATGGAGGCGGGCGTCCCAGAGCCACCGATACGCCTACTTAGGCGCCTCCTGCGAAACAAGCCGTAGATTTTTGAGGCCTTGGCTATGATACCTCTGCAGGTTTTGGGATCCCCTACCCATGGCTAAACCAAGCACCACCGCTTCAGCTTATCGGGTTAGGAACCTGCCCTAAATCTTAACAAACCCTGTGCAGCGGCCTAAATTTTTAGAAGGGCTCAGCCAAAGGGTGGGACGGGTAGCGATAGTATTTCGCCCCCGTCACGATGATGTTGGAAGCTTTGCGGCGTGCAGCACAGCAAGACCTGCCGCTTGACCTGTGTGGCCCTAACCTTTGCGGCAGGGCGACCTGACCTCCAACCTACCTGCGTGCATGAACAAGCCCTCCTGACCTACTTCTGGGTCGAGTGAAAGGTTTGGCCTTCGAACCTTTGGAGAAACTGCTAAAGCACAGGGCGCCCGATCATGCTGCACAGGCAACTGAGCAGGTGACAAGGGTGGCTTTACCGGCAGGCCACCACGCCGAGCGTTGACTGCGTGAGTCTCGTCACCATAGCACAGAGAACCGTTCAAGAGCGGGCACAACCAACCCCGCAACCGCACAAGCAAGCCCCCCCCCGAGAAGCTCTCAAAAGCTCTCGGCAAAACCTTATTTCCATCAATCTCTATACATCTTCTTTATGGTCGACAGTCCCTACAACAATCTGGGTAGCGATAGTATTTCGCCCCCGTCACGACGATGTTGGAAACTTTGCGGCGTGCAGCACAGCAAGACCTACCTCTTCTACAGCTGGCTGTAAGGCGAGACGTGGAAGGCATGTTCACAGTGCGTGTGCGCTCAAACACAGATGGCGGCGGCATAGGCAGACTGAACAGGTGACAAGGGTGGCTTTACCGGCAGGCCACCACGCCGAGCGTTGACTGCGTGAGTCTCGTCACCCAAGTACAGAAAACCTTGGCAAAACAGGCACAACCAAACCCACAACTGCACAAGCAAGCCCCCCCCCCGAAGCTCGCCTGGCGAGTGTTGGTCTCCCAGCTGGGATCTCGGGCTTTTGGCTATGACTCCCCCTCTGCAGGTTTTGGGATCCCCTACGCTTTGGCTATACCAAGCACCACCGCTTCAGCTTGTCGGGTTAGGAACCTGCCCTAAATCTTAACTAACCCTGTGCAGCGGCCTAAATTTTTAGAAGGGCTCAGCCAAAGGGTGGGACGAGTGCCCAACCCCTAAAAAGCGCAAAGCTCTCGGCAAAACCTTATTTCCATCAATCTGGGTAGCGATAGTATTTCGCCCCCGTCACGATGATGTTGGAAGCTTTGCGGCGTGCAGCACAGCAAGACCGGCCTCTTGACCTGTGTGGCCCTAACCTTTGCGGCAGCGCAACCTGACCTCCAACCTACCTGCGTGCATGAACAAGCCCTCCTGACCTACCTCTGCGTCGAGTGAAAAGGTTTGGCCTTCGAACCTGTGGACAAACTGCTAAGGCACAGGGCGCCCGATCATGCTGCACAGGCAACTGAGCGGGTGACAAGGGTGGCTTTACCGGCAGGCCACCACGCCGAGCGTTGACTGCGTGAGTCTCGTCACCATAGCACAGAGAACCGTTCAAGAGCGGGCACAACCAACCCCGCAACCGCACAAGCAAGCCCCCCCCCCGTGTTGGAAACTTTGCGGCGTGCAGCACAGCAAGACCTACCTCTTCTACAGCTGGCTGTAAGGCGAGACGTGGAAGGCATGTTCACAGTGCGTGTGCGCTCAAACACAGATGGCGGCGGCATAGGCAGACTGAACAGGTGACAAGGGTGGCTTTACCGGCAGGCCACCACGCCGAGCGTTGACTGCGTGAGTCTCGTCACCCAAGTACAGAAAACCTTGGCAACACAGGCACAACCAAACCCACAACTGCACAAGCAAGCCCCCCTCCCCCGAAGCTCGCTTGCCGAGTGTTGGCCTCCCAGCTGGGGTCTCAGGCTTTTGGCTACGACTCCCCCTCTGCAGGGTTTGGGATCCCCTACCCTTTGGCTATACCAAGCACCACCGCTTCAGCTTGTCGGGTTAGGAACCTGCCCTAAATCTTAACTAACCCTGTGCAGCGGCTTAGAAGGGCTCAGCCAGAGGGTGGGACGGGTGCCCAACCCCTAAAAAGCGCAAAAGCTCTCGGCAAAACCTTATTTCTATCAATCTCTATACATCTTCTTTATGGTCGACAGTCCCTACAACAATCTGGGTAGCGATAGTATTTCGCCCCCGTCACGACGATGTTGGAAACTTTGCGGCGTGCAGCACAGCAAGACCTACCTCTTCTACAGCTGGCTGTAAGGCGAGACGTGGAAGGCATGTTCACAGTGCGTGTGCGCTCAAACACAGATGGCGGCGGCATAGGCAGACTGAACAGGTGACAAGGGTGGCTTTACCGGCAGGCCACCACGCCGAGCGTTGACTGCGTGAGTCTCGTCACCCAAGTACAGAAAACCTTGGCAAAACAGGCACAACCAAACCCACAACTGCACAAGCAAGCCCCCCCCCACGAAGCTCGCCTGGCGAGTGTTGGTCTCCCAGCTGGGATCTCGGGCTTTTGGCTATGACTCCCCCTCTGCAGGTTTTGGGTTCCCCTACCCTTTGGCTATACCAAGCCGCTTCAGCTTGTCGGGTTAGGAACCTGCCCTAAATCTTAACTAACCCTGTGCAGCGGCCTAAATTTTTAGAAGGGCTCAGCCAAAGGGTGGGACGGGTGCCCAACCCCTAAAAAGCGCAAAGCTCTCGGCAAAACAATCTGGGTAGCGATAGTATTTCGCCCCCGTCACGATGATGTTGGAAGCTTTGCGGCGTGCAGCACAGCAAGACCTGCCTCTTGACCTGTGTGGCCCTAACCTTTGCGGCAGCGCGACCTGACCTCCAACCTACCTGCGTGCGCTGAACCTGGCTCCTAAACTTCACGGCGGGTGTGTTGGAGCCTGAGCTGCAAACCTGGGAGCCCGGCGTGTGGCTCTTGTGCACTGTTCAGCGGCACGGCAGCTTCAAGCAGCACCACAGTCACACAAGTTTGTTGCAATAGCGTTGAACCAAACCTCCTCCAGACCGTCAGATTGGCACAAGGTTACTTCGTGCCAAAGGGCTTGCAAACCACTGAAGACACTTTGAATTGCCCAATGACTGCGAACTACCCTCCTCCTCAAGGACCCTGGCCTCGACAGCAAGTTGCAAGAGCGAGCCTCCGTTTTTGCTTGACAGCTACTCACTGAGAGAGGTGTGAGGCAACAGCAGGTCTCTTCTTGTGCTTCTCAACCACCCACAGACAGCGAGTCTGCCGGCCTCACACACTACCCACTCAAACAAGACGACTTTTGTGCCACAAGACCGCAAACCCGGTTCGCACGCTTGCAATCCTAATGGCAGTATGTCAACGGAAGCAGCTACGGCCTGGCGAAACAGCTTCCTGAAGGTTAACTGTAGTTGCAACAGGGTCTTAGGTGTTTGATACTCGCGCAAAAACTTCTCAAAACAACCAACCACCAAAACTCTTGCAGAGACGGAGGAAGTTGGCAAACCAAAACTTCAAAGCAAGGCAGGACAGTTGTCAGCAAGTCTTACACACCTGCACAGGCGAGCTAGCAAGAGTCAGGTGCAGCAAAGCTCTGCCAGCTTAGACGATTTTTGGGAAACTTTGCAAAGTCACCTGAACTCTCGCTTGCAAGAAGGTTCTCCACTTGGCTGCGACGGACTTGCAGAAACAGTTACTCTTGCAAGAAACGCTGTTAAAAACCTTACGCCCTAGAACAAGGAGTCTCCCAGAGCCTTCCCCCTAAACCCTCGACAGCGAGGGAGCCAGCTAACTAGAAACGAACCTGCTAGTCACGGACTCCCACCCTATTACGTCTCCACAAAGCTTCCCTTTGGGAATTCTTGAGCCGAGACGCCTTGAGCTTGAGCCAAAGGCTGCTGGCCGTGGTGTACCTTTTTTTCTTAAGCTTGCCATCTGCTTGCGACATACGTCGTTCGCACATCCGCCCCGGTCGGCTCTTCTGCTGTGGCCAGTGTCATGCCACCTTGTGCTTTGTCACTTCGATTTGTCAGGAACCTCGACTTTCAGTTGACGGCAGGTGACATCGATCTCCTCCTAATGACGGCGACGGACATGCAGGCCAATTTGGTTGTTATCGAACAGTTCACAACTGGCAGGACCCGAGCAATATGACCGTGCGGGTGTGGTTCAAGACGCCAGCGGCCGCCAGGGATACCAAACCTTCTTTTGGGGTAGGGACCGGCCCAGGCGGCTTCATGAGCGGCGTCCACTGGGGCTTTGTTCCAGTCTGCACTAGGTCTTCGTTGTCAGTGCTTCAATCGTGATTGTGTAACGATGTTTGTGCTCAGCTAGCGACATACGTCGCTGGCCAGTGGAACAAGGGTCTGTGCTAGAACGGGGCTTGCCACTAGTGCCATGGAGGTGGAGCTTTTCACCACCCACGCGCCGCGCTCGGGGGAATCGGTACGGATGCCCACCAGCATCGTTGCGTCCCTTCACCATGCCGTCGCGTGTCTGAGGTGTGTGCACTTCCAAATGTACGAGAGTTTCCTGTTGGTTCAGGTACTCTCAGACCGTGAGAGCTCTCGAGACTGCCCCGAAACGCCAGCACCCTGGCACTTCACCTGGCATGGGTCCCTGCCGTTAAAAACCTAGAAGGCGAACAGCTCTTCAGGTTTACGGCAAACAAGTTCCAAGCACCCTTGCAAGCAAAGCAAGCTCACAAAACACTCGGACAGTTCACACTTTTAGCACGCACAGCTCACTGCTGGTCTCACGTGTCTTGAGCCAAACGACAGTAGTCGTGGCACCTCTTAAAAGCTCCCAAGCACTACAAAACAAGGGAAAACAGGTTGAGGCTACCGCAAAACCGTCACGCAAGCTCAAACTACGTTCTACAGGCACTGACCACCTGAAACTAGCAAAACAATACCAAAACTATACAACTATACAGGTACCGAGGAAAACTCTGTGTCGCACCTAACACTACTGGGCAGAGCACTGGTTTTCTACACCCCCCCACGACGCAGTAGCTGTCGGAGGTACCAGGTGGAGATCCCTTAAACAGTACTCGCACGCCACTTTAGCAGCGATGCGATTCGGAATCGCGTTCCTGAGGCCGTGGCAGTCCCTACGCACGTGGAAACAGTCTCCGTAAGCAGAAGTAAAGACAGCCATCTTCTGGCCTGACCTTGGCAGAAACGAAAGAAGGTCCTGCACAGTCTTGACGCGGGAGCTCTCGGTACGCAGCTTCTGCAAGCACACTCCAAGCGCAACACCCACAAGCAGTGGGACAAGCACAACAGTGAGAAGCCCGACACTCGGTACTTCGAGAAGCTTCTCTTGCACTTCCACAACCAGGCCAAACACCATGGCACGCTCGGCAGCGAAAGGAACCAGAGACATCTTAAACGTCCTGGCAAAGAAAGAAAACACCGGAAAGTTTGAGCAAACGGGCTGCGCAGCAAACATGCAACAACATGTCCTCAACAACGACAAGACTCTCGTAAAAAGTCAAGGGCGCAACGCTTCAAAGAAGGACTTTACAAGCTCTACCGGGTAGTGCTGTGTACTCTTGAGGTCGAAGTCCTTCGAGTGCTCATGCTTTCCAGAGCAACGATAGACACGAATGCTCTCAGCAACTGCTGGGTGTGTGGTAACAACACGCCACCGCTTGGCGATAAGAAGATGATCGCGGCCTCGCATGTCAAGCGCACAACCATCAACTGGAACGTCGTGCAAAACGTAGGGGCGTGAAGAAAGAAAATGCTCAGTCTGGCGCCAAGACCAGTAAGCACAAGCACGTGGCCACTCAATGGCCCAAGCATGCACAAAGCTAGTAAGCTCTACCAAGCTTCTCCAGAGCTTTCGGTGAAGCCTCCAGTGCTGAGCCAACCGCCCTCGGCGATAAGCTGGATCACGGGCACGCAGCCTCTGATATGGGCATCCTCCGGTGCACGGGGTACTGGCCCACAAGAAGACAAAACCCTTCTTCTTGATCTGCGCAGCAAAGATGGCTTTGAGCTCAAGCAAGGTCTGTGCACTGGCACCATCATCACGCTCACTCACAGTAAGCACATTCACCCAGTTCAAGTCCTGGCTAGCCGCTCTCATCGATGATTCAACGGGGGCACAGAACTCAATCACCAACCAAGAGGCATGCGACATGGCGGCAAAACGGTCACGCAAGCTAACATGGTTCTTACCAACAAGCATTGCACCGCATAACGCAACAAAGCCATCGAGCGCACAAGCAACAACGACAACGTCACGCAAGCCAAGTCCCCACATGTGCTTCAAGGTAACAGTCCAACTCAAAGGTTTGGTGAACAAATCTGCAACATTGGCTTCACCACGCACGCCAAAGATAAAAATCTGCTTTTGCTTGAGCTGGTCTTGGATAAAGCTTTTTTTTCGCTTTCCAACGCTGGGCTTCGAAAAGTCCTTTGCGAACCCGCCGATGGACCACTGTGGGTCATCGCGAGAGGCGCCGCACTTTGTGCAGCAGAACACTAACTTGTACCTAGGGTACGCAGAACTACGAGCTACGGCAGGAGCTTGAAGCTCAACACTACGGGCTACGGTAGCAGCTACGGAACTACGGCCAAAACTGCAGTGCAGAAGCACTTGGGGACTGCAGGTCACACACGAGTGACGCGAAACCACTTGCACTCGCGACTATGCAACAGCTGTCCCCTGAGGAGATGGCACTGTGCGTGGCTTTTTGGTATAGCAGACAAGGTAAGCATTCGCATGTATCTCAGCAAGTTCGGCAGGCTTGGCAAGCATCCAAAGCACGCCCTAAGGTCGATGTGCCTCACCTTCCTCAGCCCATCAGCCTTGCTGATAGCAACTGCAGCCTCGCTGTCACAGCAAAGATGGGGCTTTGGCAGATCTTCCCACCCAAAGACATGCGAGATGGCGTGCCGGATAGAGAGAGCCTCTTTTGCACCCTCCACAAGCCCATAGAGCTCGCTCTCGGCAGAACTCAAGGCAACAGCCTGTTGCAGACGGCTCCAGGCCTTCAAACAGAAGCCTCCCAACATCACGCACCCTCCGCTGATGCTCTTCCTGTCAACATTCTTCTCGCTACCCCAGGAAGCGTCAACATAGCAATCAAGGCGCAGGTTCTCTTCAGAAACCGGGCTCACTACCTGCTTAAAACCCTGAATATACTTCAAGTAACGCAACATAGCCCTCATAGCTCTCTCGTGCTTCTCGAGTGGATTCGCCTGGCCTCGGGCCAGCATGCTCACGTAGTAAACCACATCCACTCTTGTCATCGCAAGCCATGACAGCCTTCCCAGGGAACTGCGAAACCTCGCAGCAGCTTCAGAAGACAGGGGTTTTTCCAAGCAAGGATCTTCTTTGTCGTACAACTCCTTTAGGTTGGGCGGCGTGCCGCACGCAGTCACCTTGGAGTTCCCGAAGAAACCCTTGTAGATCTCCTCGTAGTAGGAATCGGACATGGTGACACACAGGGAGTCACTAGAATGCTCTCGGGCAATCTGTCTTCCAAGGAAGGTGATCTGACCGTCGCGGTCCAGATCGGCTGTGACCTTCACCTTCACAGCGGTCTTCAGCTGCTCCACCACATGGTAGATAGCTTCATCGCTATCTCCCGTGATGAGAAGATCATCAACGTAGCAAAGAACAACCACGCGCTGGCCTCCAAGCACGGAGCCTGAGAACAAACAAGCTTCAGTCTCACAGGGCTCCAGGTCACAGAGCTTCTTCAGCAGCTTTGCCAGGTGACGCGACCAGGTCTGAGCTGCAACTCTTAGACCATAGAGGGCCTTCTTTAGGCGTAAGTAGCCGCGGCGGCCGTCCTTACCTTTAACTCCGTCTGGCAGCCTGACCACAATGTGGCCATCTTCTTCGTCGAGGTCCGCAAAGAGAAACGCGGTGCTCACATCCAACCCGACGATGTTCCTCCTCTTGGAACCCGCGTAGAAAAGAAAAGTTCGCAGCGCTTCTGCAGAGCTTGTGGCAGCAGAGATGCCAAGCTGTGCTGCGGTCGCTCCCTACGCAAAGTCACGAGCAACAACCCGACACCTGACAAGCGGATTCTCCTTTCCCTCAACACGCTCGACTTTGGCATTGGAGACCCACCTTGTAGAGATCACCTTCTGCTTCGGATCAACATGCCACACAACATCACCGACAGCAAGCGACTCAAGAGCACGAAGTTCACGCAACATGCCCTCATAGGTCAAGCCAATATCAAGCAGGTGCCCAGTCACATCATCATCCTTTGCAGAAGCTGGCACTTCAACAAACAGCTTCTCCCCCCCAAGCTCAACAACCTGAGGAGTAATGTGGGGGTCGGTTTAGGAATATGGGCTCTTTTAATGCGTCGGCTCCGGGGCTAATTCCGAATCTGACAAAAAATTTGGGTGTTCTAATTAATGCGTTTTTTTTTTGGCTGGGGTGATTTTTTGGTGGCGGGGCTGTGCTATTTGCTGATGGTCAATCTTAAGGCAGCCACGACCTAAACCCCCACCCCAACCCCCACCCAACCCTAAAACCCTGGCCCTGAAGCCCGAAAATCTCTTGCAGAATTGTTTCGCTTATTGGGGCGTCAGGAATGAAAATCTGTACTACTACTGTACTACTACTGTACTACTATTCTACTATACCTTGATTATTGGGGGGGGCTGCTAGGGTGAACCGCCGAATCGGGGATTGGACCCTAGCTCAAAAGAGGCCTCTGCAGTACTAAAGTTTGTATAAAAAATTAAGTTTTGGGTCGAATCTGGACCGACCCCCTTTGGAAGGGTTTAGGGCTTAGGGTTCAGGGTTTGTTACAGGGTTTAGGAGTGTAGGATTCTTTAGGGTTTAAGGTTCGGGGTTTAGGGTTTCAGGCGCTGGCTTTATGCTTTGCTTATTGGGGGAATGTACTCACTGGCTTTATGCTTTGCTTATTGGTACTATTTCTGTACTATTACTGTATTACTACTGTACTACTGTACTACTGTGGTACTACTACTGTACTACTAGTGTACTACTGTACTACTATTGTACTACTACTGTACGATTACTGTACTACTATTGTACTACTGCACTGTTATCGTACTACTACTGTACTACTATTGTACTACCACTGTACTACTGTTGTATTACTATTGTACTACTGCACTATTATTGTACTACTACTGTACTACTACTGTACTATTATTGTACTACGGTACTATAATCGTACTACTGCTGTACTACCACTGTACTACTATTGTGCTACTATTGTACCTTGATTATTGGGGGGGCTGCTAGGGTGAACCGCCGAATCGGGGATTGGACCCTAGCTCAAAAGAGGCCTCTCCAGTACTAAAGTTTGTATAAAAAATTAAGTTTTGGGTCGAATCTGGACCGACCCCCCTTTGGAAGGGTTTAGGGCTTAGGGTTCAGGGTTTGTTATAGGGTTTAGGAGTGTAGGATTCTTTAGGGTTTAAGGTTCGGGGTTTAAGGTTTCAGGCGCTGGCTTTATGCTTTGCCTATTGGTACTATTTCTGTACTATTACTGTATTACTACTGTACTACTGTACTACTGTGGTACTACTACTGTACTACTAGTGTACTACTGTACTACTATTGTACTACTACTGTACGATTACTGTACTACTATTGTACTACTGTACTGTTATCGTACTACTACTGTACTACTATTGTACTACCACTGTACTACTGTTGTATTACTATTGTACTACTGCACTATTATTGTACTACTACTGTACTACTACTGTACTATTATTGTACTACGGTACTATAATCGTACTACTGCTGTACTACTACTGTACTACTATTGTGCTACTATTGTACTACTGTATTATTATTGTACTAATACTGTACTACTATTGTACTACCACTGTACTACTGTTGTATTACTATTGTACTACTGCATTATTATTATACTACTACTGTACTACTACTGTACTACTATTCTACTATACCTTGATTATTGGGGGGGCTGCTAGGGTGAACCGCCGAATCGGGGATTGGACCCTAGCTCAAAAGAGGCCTCTCCAGTACTAAAGTTTGTATAAAAAATTAAGTTTTGGGTCGAATCTGGACCGACTCCCCTTTGGAAGGGTTTAGGGCTTAGGGTTTAGGGTTTGTTATAGGGTCTAGGAGTTTAGGATTCGTTAGGGTTTAGGGTTCAGGGTTTAGGGTTTCAAGCGCTGGCCCAGACCCCCCCGACCCCCGACCGCGCAGTCGCGCAGAACCGCAGACCCTGCACCCAAGCCAGCCCCCAAACCCCGGCACCTCCCAATTCCCTGCCACTCAGACCGACCCCTGACCCCTGTCCGGGGCTACCGGTTCCAAATTAAAGAGAATTTTTTTTTTTGGTGGGGGGGGGGGTACCCCACTATTAATCCGACCGCCACATTAACAACCTTGGTGGCGGCCCCGGCAAAGCAAACCGACGCACCAGCAAAGGAGATGGACTCTCGGTACATCACACTAGACACCATGGCCTCCCGCTCTTCTTCAGGGAGTGCCTCAAGAGGTTCAAGCTCCACTTGCATGAAATCAAGCTCGCCCGGGCTCGGGGCCTCGATCTGCTCGAGTTCTTCTCCAACCTCAATCTCATTCTCAACTCCAGGCAGGCTGGGCTCATATTCAGCCAAATCCTCGTCCACCGGAAAATTCGGGAACGGATCAAGATCATCCGGCACATCAAACCCCAGATCAACATCAAATCCAGCACCCAAATCATCAATCCCGGCCGCTTCTTCTTCAATTGGGGCTTGATCGAGGATCGCCCGGCTGGGATCGAAAGAGTTCCGCACAAATTCTGCGTAGCGGTCACGGCACTTCTGGGTGTGCCAGGCCTTATCCGCGGGGAAGCCGCGCAGCCGGCAAGCTCGGCACCTTGGGGTTCTTCCGTTTTCTTCAATCCACTCTGGTGGTGGCCCTCGGGTTGCGGTGTTCGGCAACGGGAGGTCGCGCACATTGTCACCACTGCTCTCGGGGAGCTTCTTCTGGGCATCATCCCTTCTTCCAGGCAACATGCGACAAACACCTTTCAAGCTCGACACCTCAAAAGTGAGAGGAACCAGCATCCGGATTCTTGCGCTTCTCGCAATCTTCAAGGTGCCATCCCGCAGCCTAAACTGCACAATGTGGCTTCCACTTCCGACCTCTGGTCCAAGGTAGGCGGCGTGGCCGTAACGGCCAGTGATCTTGTCACGCAAAGAGGGAGGAGGAGTGGCAAGCACAGCAGCACCCCAAACATATGCGGCATGCGGTCCACGGGTGGTCTTCAAGCACCGCTGTTCTGGGGACAGCGCCGATCCAGGATGCACCTGGTACCGGTTGTAGACCTGGGCAACGTGCATCAAAAGATACGTGACACCCTTCCCGCAGGGCTCCAAGCCGACCTGTTCCAAACCAGCACACAGTGTGTTTGCACCTTCCTTGATGGTCCTCACAGCACGCTCTGCAACAACAGCATGCCGACCAACAGGGGCATCCACAACTTCGATGGCACCGGCGGTCAAACCATCAGCAAAACTCTGCGCAAGGTTCTTCACAACACCCTCAATGTCCGACTTCACACTCACCGTCAACTCACTGGGAGCAACACCAACCAAGCCAACGCTACGACTCCATGCCGACATGTCATTCAACATGGCTTCCTTGGCTGCTGGGCCTCGGGATCCGCTCACCTCACGGTACGGAACCACACCGAGGGCAAAGGCACCAACCAAAACCAACACCAGGAACGCGAGGCCCTTATAGAAAAACTTATCTATTTGCACCTCTCTCATCCCTGAGTCCTGGTGCCGATCCTGGCTTCTGGCGGGTTCAAGCCCACGACCTTGCACGCATTGCGGGCAAGACGCATTGTACGGCACATGCGATCTAAGAACATGTTCTCGCTCTAGCTTACCCCAACTCTCCTGCAACAACAGTTCCCGATCCCCTCTAAGCAACCATGCTTCACTCTGGCTATCATGGGCCTCGCTCCGGTCACGCTGTGGTCGGTCCTGGCCAACATGCTCAAGCAACTCACCATGCTGCAAATCATGCTCACCCAAACCACCAACACATGCATGCTCACCAAGCTCAACTGCAACATCATGCTCACATGCAAAAGCAACCTTTTCTTGCATCAGAAGCGAGAGTCCCAAGGAAGAAGGACCATCGGATATTCCTGGATGGTGGGCGTCCTCGGAAGATTGGCGGGCGTCCTTGGAGGATCCTTGTGCACCGCCGTGGCTCACTCTATCTCGATGCTCTCGAGCTCCACCACCTCGCCCCGCGAGTTGTAGATCTTGCCGTCGTCCCCGATGTGCAGCTCCTCGGCTCTCCTCTCTGCTGGGGGCTCCTCGGCTCTCGTCTCGGCTGGGGTTTTCCTGGCCCTTGCATCCACCGGCACGCTGGACACTGGTGACCATGGCGGCAGACTGGACACAGGTGACCACTCTGAGGGCGCAGAGGGCCCTCGTCCGGCTGACCTCGGGTTCGTCGGCGGCGTGGGAAGTCTCCTCCTCGGTGGCACCGGTGGTGGGGAATTGATCTCCATGCCCTCCACCTTGATGACCTCCGGCACCTTTGCTGCACGCGCGGCCTCCACCTTGACAACCGGGGCCCTCGCAGCTCGCGCTGGAGGGGTCTTCGGCTGCGGCACCGTCGGCGGTCCCGGTGGTCCACGAGGCTCCTTGACGATTTCGGAAATCGTCACCTCCACGAACGGGATCTCCAGCCCCCTGATCTGAGCATAGTGGTCCTTGACATGCTTCTCCCAGGTTCTTCTGACCGGCGCGCCCTTCTGCTCCTCGACCTTTTTCTTCATAGCGTTGTTGATGGCCTTCATGAGGTAGCCCTGCTTCTTCTTCTCCTTGGCTCGCTGCGAAAGCATTCTCAGCGCAGTCTCGGTCTGCCCGGGAATCCCGCGCTGGGCCCGGCTCTTCAAGACGATCTTTCGGACCTTGGCTGGCATTGCCTTCACCATGGGCGGCTTGGGCTGCCTTTTCACCACTGGCTGCGGTGGGTCCTTCGACCCCGAAGACGGCTCCGCCTTTGCTCTGGCCACACTGCCCTTGGGCTTCTTGGCCTCTGTGACCTCGGCCGCTTCGGCGACCCTCTTCTTGGCCTCTGTGGCTGCCTTCTTCTCTGCCTCCGCGGCCTCTGTGGCTGCCTTCTTCTTTGCCTCCGCGGCTCTGCTGGCCAACTTCTCCGCCTCGGCTGCTTTCTTCTTTGCCTCCGTGGCCTCGTCGACCAACTTCTCTGCCTCGGCTGCTTTCTTCTTCCCCTCCGGGGAATCGCTGACCAACTCCACTGCCTCGGCTGCTCTCTTCTTTGCCTCCGTGGCCTCGTTGATCAACTTCTCCGCCTCAGCTGCCTTCTTCTTGGCCTCTGCGGCTTTGGCCGCTCTCTTCTTCTTTGCATCCTCTGCTTCCTTGGCCCACTGGGCGCTCTCCTGGCGCTCCTTCACGAATTTCTCCGCCGCTGCTTTCGCAGCTGCCTTTGCCTGCTCTGCCGTCTTCTTCTTCACTTCCGCGGCTGGCACCAACAGCAGGTTCTGGCCCGGCGTAAGACCCACCATCGAGGTTGCCGTAAAGGCGACCGTGGATCCCTCGAAATCCTCGTGCGTCCTCGTAACAGTCGCCGCGTGCTGCTCCGCCAGGTGGCGGCGACCCGAAAGGCGCCACTCCTGCTCCGAGTCGGAAGAAGACTCCTCGGGTGCCCGGTTGCTCCTCCCCATCCTTCTTAGAAGGCTTCCCAGACGAAGGAGCACAGCCGTCACTACGCTTCAAGCTCGCTCGGGCGGCAACTGCAACGGAACGGTCAAGCTCAACAGCACTCGAGAAAACCCATCCGCAATTGGAGACCCATCTCGTGCGAAGAACGTACCCAGCGGCCTCAACTTTAAAACTTGGCAGGAAATCCACAACCCAGCTCTTGCCCAGCAAACGCCCTAAGGACAGCAGGTTAAACTTCACCGGAGCAACAAGCACTTGGAGTTCTGTCACCACCGTCTCGCCTGAAACCAAAACGAATGGAACCCTGACAACCGCAGACCTCCGAACTCCAATGCTGTCACCCGTTGCAGAAACACACTCACTGGCAGACTCACTGTGGCTCACAACATGCACCCGGCTCAAAGTGTCCTCGTTGATGATGTGGGCCGACGCGCCAGAGTCGACGAGCCACCAGTCCATGGTGTCATGCTGCTGGCTGGCTGCTGCTGTTTCGTGCGCTACCATGCCATGGTCAGGTCTACCTACCACATGCAACATGCCATGCTCAACGCCATTTTGGAAATCTGCAACAAAACGACCTGCTTCCAAGCTCAACTCTGTGGACTCTGCAAGCTCGACTGTGGTTCTGTCTGGGACCTGGTGGGACTCTGCAAGCTCGACTGTGGTTCTGTTTGGGACACCGCGGGACTCTGCAAGCTCAACTGTGGCTCTGTTTGGGCTGTCACAAGGAAAATTTTCAAGCGCAGCGTGCAACATGGAACCCTCAAGCGCAACCGGCTCACCGCCTTCAAGCACAACAGGCTCCGACCAAGCACACTCATAAGATGCAACGAACTCCTCCCAATCCTCCTGGGAAAAATCCGAGCAGTCCTCTTCATCAAGCTCAACAACCGGACAAACCAGATCAACCGCGGCTGCGAAAATCTGAGGCTCCAAAGAGGCAGCCGCAACCTGCGGCTCGAGCAACGCAGCTGCTGATGCTCTTTCCCTCTTGGGCTTGGGACACTTATTCGAGTAGTGCCCGAACTGGTCACAGTTGTAGCACTTGACGTTCTTCAAGCGCTCTGCTTTCTCCTTCTCCTTGTCCTTGTCGCTTCCAGAACCTTGCTTGCCGTCCTTTGCGGCTGCGGTCTTCCCTTTGTCCTTGCCTTTGTCCTTTCCACCTTTCCCTTTTCCTTCCTTTCCTTTCTCCTTCCCTTTCTTGTTGTCCTTTCCTTTGTCCTTTCCTTTTCCTTCCTTTCCTTTGTCACCCTTCTTGCCCTTTCCCTTGTCTTCGAAGGTCAAAGCATTCGCGTGGTCCTTTGCTGCTCCCTTTCCTTCCTTCTCTTGGAAATTCAGGATCTTAAGGTTGGCATCATAAAACTTCAAAGCGGTTTCAAGCTGATCCATGGAGTCAACCCTAGCATGCAAAAGAACATACTTCTTCACTTCAACGTCAAGGTTTCTCAAAACAATCATGCAACGATCTGCCTCACTCAACGCAAGATCTGGAAACCCTGCGGTCAAGCGGGTAAACTTGGCAAGCTCCAACTGGATGTTCCGAAACATGTCAAGTGGGCGATTGGCAGGAGTGCTCGCGCGGTACTGCAAGGCCTCATTCCGAAGCGTCGAAGCCTCGATGCGGCTCGCAACAGACAACTCCTGATGCAACCTCCTCATGCACTCGTACCCAGCTGGGGAGCCAAGCTGCTCCTTCTCCACTTGCTTAACCAAGTCAAGCCCACGAGCAAACCCTTGCAACGCTTGCTTCAGGTACAAGAAGGTCCTAGTTGAACGCACGCTCTGTCCCTTTTCAAGCGATGACTGCTTGATGGTGACCTCAGAGGCAATCGACCGATGAAGCTCTTCCGGGATCCTATCATCAAAGAGGGCGATCCACGGCAAGAATTGCTCTAGGAACTCAGCCCATCCTTCGATCTCCGAGCGACGGCCTCTGCTCATCTTTCCACCATCAATTGCAGGCAACTTAGGAACATAAGCTTCAGCTTTGGGATTCCTGATGGGAGCACCTCCCTCGTCAACCTCCATCTTCCCCGACGAATCGGAGATGGAGCTAAGCTCTCCACCGTGGCCCTTGCCTCTCGCAGTAGATGGCGCAGGCACTTCCCTGCTCACAAGAGCCTGAACTAGATACGTAAGCTGAGCAACTTGCTGCTGCTGCTGCTGCACCGTCTGGTAAAGAAACGTCTCCACGGTGGGCTGTGGTGGTGCACTCACTGGCGAAACTCCACCAAACTCTGGCAAACCTGGCGGGGCTGGCAACACACCTCCAAGAGGGTTCGGCGAATTAGCTGGGCTTCCCACCACAGGGCTTCCGGTTGGATGCATACCCCGTTCCAGAGCCGACAAGTTCGACACCGGACTAAACGCAGCACCCCGAGGCACACTGCTCGCTCTTGGCCTCTGGTAAGGCGGCGCAGCGTCTGACCTGCTATTCCTTCGGATCATACCAGGCTCACCTGGCCCATCACCGATGTTGAAGTTGCTTGGCCTGCCACGGCCTTCCATTTCTCACAAGCACAACCAAGCAAGCAACACGCCTCAAGTCAACGTATTGGGCTCTTTCTTTTGGTTGCAAGGCAACGAGCGTTCACCACGCTCCGCTACCACGTTAAAAACCTAGAAGGCGAACAGCTCTTCAGGTTTACGGCAAACAAGTTCCAAGCACCCTTGCAAGCAAAGCAAGCTCACAAAACACTCGGACAGTTCACACTTTCAGCACGCACAGCTCACTGCTGGTCTCACGTGTCTTAAGCCAAACGACAGTAGTCGTGGCACCTTTTAAAAGCTCCCAAGCACTACAAAACAAGGGAAAACAGGTTGAGGCTACCGCAAAATCGTCACGCAAGCTCAAAAACTACGTTCTACAGGCACTGACCACCTGAAACTAGCAAAACAATACCAAAACTATTGTGGTTGTTTGTTCGCATTGCCAGGTTGCAGGTCGCGGATGGTGGAACCCTGCCGGACGCCTGATTCTAGGCTCTATCTTTGGATTTCAGGAGCTACCGATGAGTGCAGATCTGCATTTCTTCACAGAGGCAAGGTTTATGCACTGTGGATCATGAGAGTCTTGCTTTCTGGCAAGCACATCATCCTGTCGGACTATGACGCGGCTCCAACAGCACTTTTGGAAGTGGCAAACCTGCAGGACTTGTGCTTGGACGCACGAGTTGTTTATGTTCTCATCGGTTCAGAGAAAGTGTGGGTCATCTTTGTCACGAAGCCCTCCACAGACGCTCAAAAGGGTTTCTCGGTCTTTGCTAAGAAACACGGCCGTCGTTATACTGACGTAAGCCTATTCCCACATCGCTTACGTGACCTCGATGCTTGGCAGACTTTCGTGGCTTGTAAGATGCTGGCTCGACTCGAGCTTACCCAGTCAGGTTTAGGCTGCGAGGTCGTCTCCTTTCTGCTGTCGAAGCTTACCTACTTTGTCACTCTGCCAAGGCTGCAACTCTTCGAGCGACGTACGTACAGCCGAGCTGTTGGCCGGCACAAGCCCTGCATTGGGCCAGAAGCGCGCATGCCAATTCCACCTTGTTCGCTCTGAGTTCTAACACCTGTCGCGTGTGCAGTCTCCCTAGCGTGCCTTTTTGTGGTAAAACCCTCTCTCCAAAGGAAGGATGCATTGTGCCGGCCTTCGTGCACCGTTATGGAACGGCAAGGCCGCTCGTCCGCCTTGATCGGCTCAGGTCGCTGCCACGGAAGCCCTGTGGGGCTGGCAAGGCGCTCCACCGTGGTGGACAGTCAGGGCTTTTCTGGGACCCGAGGCATCCTCTCTTTTCGTCTGCCTCACCGCCCTCTGCATTGCACTGTCACCTCCCAGCCGACACCGAGAAGCGGAAAGCCCTCCGACGCTCGGAGCCGTCGGCATGCCAGTTGGCTTCTCGGCGCCCTGTTGCGACTTCCATGCCGGCTACGCCTTCTACATGCCTGTGACTTTCTGTGTCCGTGGCAGCCGTTTGATGCAGTCCAGGCTATCATTTGCTCTGCTCCGTGCGTGCGCGATGGAGAGGGACATGCACTGGTTGTTTAATGTGCCGGATGCATTGTATGGCCCGCAGTGCCACAGCTATCCGCAAGTCTGGCAGACCGAAGAGCCCGACGACCATGCAGGAGGCTTGTACAAGGGTGGCGTTGCGGCATAGAAGGGTGTCGAGGAAAGGAGCAAGCGTGAAACTCCCCCCCCCACGAGATCTCCCGGGTCCGTGCTTGGCGTAGCAGTCGGCAGCCTAGTCGGCACGCCGCATATGGACAAGTGGCTCTGAGGTACCTGTCAGCACCAAGTGCAGAGGTGCGTACCATGCCTCGCTTGCCCGGGCAGACTCATACCATGCCTCACAAAATGTCTGCCAATTCCCCAACGCTAACAGGCAGGCGGCGCATAGCAGCCACGTTCGTCTGCTCTGCAGCTTGTCAGTTTTTCTCTGCTTGCGCCAGTGCAGCGTGTCCAAACTGTCATTCAAGCGTGTTGTCGACTTCTTGCACTTCCAAATACAGCCAAGGCGCAGTACTGATATTAGGCAGAAGAGCCGGCAAATGTCGCACTAGAACACAAAAAAACAATCGGACTCATTTGAGGGTTGCTTTCTTCGGCTTGAGTTTCGCCAAGCAAGTTCCTCGCTGTCTTTACAAAGTCCGTAGTTCCAGAAAGAGTCAGCCGGAAAACGCCAGCGGTGCGCACGGCACAGCGACGCCAATCGTCTCAATCCTACGGCCGCCTATGTCTTAGTGAGTCAATGGCATGTCTGTTCGACCACACACACAGCCTGCACCACGGCTACAGTGTCACTTCGCGGCCAAAACCCATCTTGTGTCCACCTTTCTTATCGGGCACATCACTGCAATCTTGGCGGCGCGAGCCACCAAGCGCAGCTGGCTGGATGTCCTTGGCTGTGCAGGGTCCTCCAAAACTTCTCTTTGTGGTGTGCCCTTTGTTTGCATTGATGCCGTGTTGGAACAGAACGTGTGTTGGACCGCTCAGCAGCATTCTGCTCTCATTGCGGTCGTGCGCATTGCTACCAATCTTCTGGCGGATGCACCTCGATGGTTGCGTCCGTTGCTCGTGGTTCGGCGTGTTTCGGGCGATGCTAAGATGATTGAGCCAGACTTTGACCATGTGCCTTTCACAGAAGCGGCTGAACACATGGCAGCAAGCTTGGACGACATCGCTACGACCCGGCCGGATACAAGAGGCAGGGACACGCGGCGCACCTCCCCGTCTATCACTAGCATCATATGCTGCTGCTCACGCAAGGCTCGGGCGCCCTCCAGTTGAGATACCGCTCCTACAATGAGGTGAAGGAATTCCTCAAACACTCACATGTCATTGTCATTGACGAGAGACAGCAGGAGGGCCTCCCGGCGTCTGCCGCGATTCAGGCAAATGCGAGTCACCGGCTCGTCATCCGCACCGGGAATCCGCGGCAACCCACGGGTGGGGGCAAAGGCGAAGTGGTACAGTCCACCTCGCCAGACTCAGAGGGGCCGCTCCACACAGTCCATTGGTCTAGCCTTGGACATCGCTATGATGGCCATCATGGAACGGAGCCGCCTGGTGTCACCGAAATGAATTAGGTGTCTTCATTGACCTTTTCACCACTACGGTGTGTGCCGGCACCACGGGGGCGGTGGACATATGCTTAATCGACAAGGCTGGCAGGTTCACCATGAAAGGGGAGGATGCCCACCAGAGGCTCACGGCAGGCAGCACGCGGCCCACGGGCCCTTTGATCATTGCGGCTCCATCCCATTGGTGGGGCATCCTGCCCGAGCTCCACGTCACTCCACCACACTCTCATCAGCTGGGAGGCTCTTTACCGAACCTACGGTCTTGCGCGCCTGGGATTCCAGTCCCCGCAACGAGGACAAGGACACGGCCAATGAGTTTTACCAGCGGTGGTCTGTCAATCGCATACCGCCATTATGCGTTGCCTGCGCACCGGTGGCAGCTAGCGGCTTGCCTGAATACCCGGCACAGCTCCTGAGGCATGGATTTCGAGCACAGTGGCCCTGATGGTCAGCCGACACGAGTTCGTCCCTTCTACCCCGTGCTCGATACCAAGACTCCCATTTGCGGATTGCTGGAGTTCACGGACCCGCCACGCTTCAGCCGCTTGCGTGCACACAAGGGGAACTCCCGCATCATCGGACGTTGATCGGAGCGCACATCACGATTGACACAAGCACTACCGTGTGTCGGGGCCTGAATGAGGCTGAAGGGGTGATAGCCGCCTCTGTCCCTGGTGTGTTAATTCTATCTCTATACCACTGCTTCTGATACGGTCGACACGGCATTGCTAGGGAGGCTCCAGCACTTTGTGTCGACGCTACTGAAAAAATTCCGCTTCCCAGACGCCCTTCTTCCGCCTGCCGCCACACCAGTTTACCCCGCGCTCTCTATGACACCGATGGGTTGGCTTCACCCGACCCGGAGGACTGTGTGCCTGCTAAAGAAGATCCTGGCCTGACGGCCGAGCTACGCAGTCAAAGTTGCGCCGCATCCGTCCCCAAGGCGCCTGACACTACATGGAGCCAGCGAGTGGGTACATTGTTGGATGCCGTTGATGTATCGCCTGACCGTCTGGTGCCGGGGGTGGATGCAATACCCAGCAAGAATGTCCCGCCTGAGGAGGAAGATGACTTCGGAGAGCAGCATGAGATCCTTCGCAACTTCCAGACCAGAGGCAAACAACAGGAGTTCATCGATGGGTCTGCTAGTCTAACGGCTCTGCGGGATCTTCTCCCCAACAGCGAAGATTGCCTCTCCCTGTTACCGTTACCTCTTTCTTTGCCTGCATGTGAAGTCAAAATCAGCCCGCAGAACTTCGGAGCGCATGTGGTTGACTTTGCCGATCGCGCGCTCATGCTGCGACATTGTACGGCCAGTGAGGCTTTCCGGGTGTGCCTCACGCCAATCTTGGCAGTCTCCATTGCCCTCGCCCAGTTTTGTGACCCCGTGCTACGGCTGCCCGAAGGCCGAGTTTTTGATCTGTCATGGTGTGAATTGGCACATCCGGAAATATGGTGGTGGCTGTTATTGGACGAACTGGATGGACTCCGGTTCTCGCTTCCCAACGCTAAAGCCGGTATCAAGTCACCTGTATGCGATGGGAGCCTTATCCAAATGTCTCTCGCGCCTCGGAGAGAGCCCACCGAGTCCGGCAAACGCCATAGAGGTACCGGCTCCGACGCTCGGCGGCCCACGGCTGAAGGTGGATCGCACACTGATCCGCAGCAGGGCACACCCCTTCTCCATTGCGGAGTTTTGCTCCCTGTACAGCTCGTTTTCTACTTAGCTAGGGCTCTGGCAAACGAGCCTGCGGCGGCTCCCCTCTTGCAAATCGTACGTGTTGCGCCAGTTGCGCACAATGGCATGCAGTTGGTTGAACTCAGGGTCAAGGCAGAAGTGCCGGCATCGTTGGTTGGCAAGCCCCAAATTGCGATTGCTGCACGCATGATGGAAGGCTTTCATCGAGGACTTCTTCCCGCAAGGCGCGGCGATTTCGATCCGCAAATGTTTTCCTACCCTGGCCTTTGTAAGGGCACCTTTCGCCTCCTGCTGCCCTTAGATGATGCCTCATTGGGATTGCGGGCGCAGCCCGCTCTCCCACTTCAGTCTGCTGGGCTTTTACACGGTGCCCTGTGTCGAGTGCCCTGTGTCGACTTCGCACAGCTGCCATCACACGGGGTTGGGATCTTAGTGCGGTTGTTGTGTTCTGGTTACGCGGCCCTCGGAAAATGGACTTTTACTTCCCTGAGCGCCTGTGGCGCCATGCCTACTTCGATGCATGGGACTGTCGGGCCCAAGTTCTGATCCATCGCTTGGTGGCACAAGAAGCCAATCAGGGTGCCATGCCGGACGGTAGTCAACCTTGGTATCGGCTAGGACACCCTCGGGGACAGGACGAGTGGCGCGCTGCGGCCGAGACTTTCAGGAAACAGGGTGGGCTTGGCCCCGGCATCCAGATTCCATTCATCTCCGAAGCACTCATGCCGCACCTACATGAACCCGACATCGACACGCTACAGTATCGCTTCTATCGTCTCAAAGGATTGTATGACGAGGGTCAGTACCAATTGCTGTACCTCCTGCGGGAATCTCATTTCCCGAGCGGTGGTAATGACATACAGCGTCTGCTCGATCAATGGCCCCCCCCCTACATAGGAACCGGATTTTCGATTCCTGTTCCTTTGGCTGGCCACTGTGTCCATACCTGTCGACATTCGTCGACGGTTCCTACCATCTCCTGGCCATGGAATTTGGACTTGTGGACTTGCCGTGCACGATCGGGACACAACAGTACCTCGGGGCTGACCGTTGTTCGACAGAACGGCGGCCGGAGCCTTGGATTTGGGATCCACCGGTGGTACTGGACAGCTTTGGGCGACGGCTCACTGTTGTCGTGGAACGATCGCTGAGGACCCGTAGTTGTTGCTGAACGGCTCACGCAGGTAAAGCCTGTGCGCCGCAGCTAGGTTTGTCGTCTTAATTAGGATGTCTCACCGCTGTTTTCGTTCGTTTGTTGGTTTGTTTGTTAGTCGACGAGGCCCGCGTACGCCAAAAAACTGGAAACGGCATGCGCCGCATGTCCGTCTGTGCGAATGGATACCTTGGTCAAAGTTGGGCTGCTTGGCGACCCGTTGCGCCCACTAGCCTTGCCATTCGGCTTTGCTGCGGATGTCACGGGATTGTGGCTCTGCTTTCCTGCTAGGCCGCCGACCACCGCGCCTCTTATGCGGTGCCTCCGCGTAGAAGGGGAGGGGGAGTCGTGTGCTGGCTGCGTGATTCAGCGTTTTAATCAATTCCTGGCCTCCGGCTCGAAGGCGGAACTCTGCATGGCTTGCGCCAACGTGAGGTGTGGGGGAGAGAATTGGTCGTGCAACTACAGCCTGGCCATTTGTGGCCCACTGGCTCTGGCCATTCGGCTCTGCGGCGGCCATTTTGGAGCAGACCCTCTCTTATAGAGCGAAGGAATGCGCTGTAGGCCCGCGTGGCCCCAGTCTCTAAACGCCAATCCATTCCTGGCCACCTGATAGATCCTTTGCGTGTAATTTTACACGTTCGGAAAATTTACACGCCAAAAACGGTATAAATGATTTATACGCCAAATTGGGGTGTAAAAAAATTACACTTTTTTGTGTAAATTCTGGCGTGTAAATTTTGTCCTATTTTGTTCAATGGGCCAAGCTGTGCCGAAAAGGTGTTTTGAAAAACAGGCACTAGGAAGTGCGACGTGTCGAAAAAGTAGTGGATTCCGAATGCCGGGCAGGCCGACGTGGCGATAGATTCGTATAGATTCCGATAGCGAGATTTGCCGACAGAGACAACATGTACAGTTGTGACTCCGAAGGCCGACATGGCTTCTCTTGCTTCGGTGAAAAAACAAAAGAAAAAAAGAGAAAGAGAGAGCCAGAGAGCGAGAGTATATCCTCTAAACCACAGGAGAGCTCCTGAAATCAGTTCTTGCTTGTGTGACTTGTGCATGATTGTCCGTGAGACAGTATCACCTACCCCCCGCCATACATCACTGCAGGGCCACTGGCCTGCGGCTTGAGGGCAAGTCCCTGCACCATTCCACGGACCCAAGTGCGATGACGGCCACCGAGGTCCGGGAGTCCTTGGCCAGAGTTCGGCGATTCCGCGGGCTATTCCACCGTTTGTCGCTGGCAAACAGTGTGGAGTCACGTGCTAAGCAACCTGCTCAGAGAAATGCCTGGGGAAGCCGCGAGTTCCTTCTCGGCCACTCTTCGCGAGGTCCACAAAGGGGTCATCTCAAAGCAACGGGCTTTCGGGGGCGGCACAACCCGGAAGCACGACCCCTGAGGAAGGTGCACACCCCTCAGGCATGGCGGATCCACCCTGGCCGAGTGGAGGTGAGACTTACACTGGTGTTTGCAAAGACCACGGGGGAGGCCACACATCTAAACAGCATGGCTTGTCTTGTTTTGAACAAAAAGAGAGAGACAGCCAGAGAGCGAGAGAGCGAGGTATATATCGGGCAGGGCTATAGGGTTCCCCTGTTCCTTTCTTGGTGTTACACCGAGTTAGGGCAGGGGAACCCTATAGCACTTGGCAGGATGCAGTTTTATTATATGTATCCTAGACCGCAGAGCTCCTGAAATCCATTCTTGCTTGTGTGACTTGTGCATGATTGTCTGAGACAGTATCACCTACCCCCTGCCATACATCACTGCAGGGCCACTGGCCTGCGGCTTGAGGGCAAGTCCCTGCACCACTCCTCGACCGGCAAGTCTGGATGCAGTTCCAGACGGTAGCAGTCGACCTCCTCCAGGAACCGGCTCACGGAGGTCAGCTGCTAGAGGCCAAACAGGCCAAGAAAGCGGTCGTCCACAAGGGGATCATGAAGGAGGAGGAAGCAGACAAGCTTCCGTCCGGGCTTTCGGGGGCGGCAAAACCGGAAGCACACACTCCTGTGACCTTGTGGAAGGAAGGTGCACACCCCTCAGGCATGGCGGATCCACCCTGGCCGAGTGGAGGTGAGACTTATACACTGGTGTTTGCAAAGACCCCGGGGGAGGCCATCTAAAGCCGGAAGGCATTGCGAGTGCACTTGTGATTTTCATGCCGGGCCGTGTGTCTCTTCTCAAGCCCGCCCCAGTCCCTTTCTTGGTGTTACACCGAGTCAGGGCAGGGGTGGGTCTCTCGCACTCAGCAGAGGACATCCTTTTTTGCACTTATCCGTGTGTCTCTTCTCAAGCCCGCCCCTGTCCCTTTCTTGGTGTTACACCGAGTCAGGGCAGGGGTGGGTCTCTCGCACTCAGCAGAGAGGACATCCTTTTCTGCACTTATTACGAACATATAATATGGATGTTTTTTTCTGGTTTAGGATATATATATATATATATATGTATATATGTCGGGTTGTCGATACATATATATATATAGGGTGATTGAGAGACGAGCAGAACAAGTTCACAATCCTGTATCGTTGATAGATGCACAGTGTGCTTTGATGTGACCGCCCTGGATGGCCGGCTATGGTGTGGTGGCAGGACTTGCTCGAACAGTGAATGTGCTCCCGGTTTTGGTGATCTTTTCATCTTTGTGTGGCAGGACAGGCAAGCCGAAGATCTGCGGAGCTCCTCGTGGTCCTGGCAAACATTCTCGGTCTTTTCGTGGCAGGACCTCCGAGAGAGAGAGAGAGAGAGAGAGAGAGAGAGAGAGAGAGAGAGAGAGAGAGAGAGAGAGAGAGAGACAGAGTTGCTTGTGTGCTCACAAGACCGGATGCCAAAGCATGTTCACACATGTGCCTGTGTGTGTGGCTTCGCGAATCAGCGGCAGTTTTTTTTTGGTGTGCAACCGTCGGACGGGTTGCGAAAGCATGTTATGTTATTGACAGGTTTTCACAGACATGTGACATGTGGTAGCATAAGCAGCTTTACTTTCTTTTTGTGCCCGCCTGTCCCTTTCTTGGTGTTACACCGAGTTAGGGCAGGCATCTATAAGATGGTTAGCGAATGTATGTTATTGTTATATAGCTTAGATGTGTTTTTAATTGTAGATTTTGTTTGTGTGGGCACCTTTTATATATAGATCTAAATTCGTAGCTCCTCGCCATGGAGCCGGCCAGCGGGAGTGTGAAGAAGTTGGACAAGACGGCCCTGGAGGGGCTCGATGCCCGCACCGAGAGCACGAAAGTGCCGGAAGATGTTCTGATGGAGGAGCCAGACCCTCCGTCCGACAACGAGACCATGAGCACCGCAAAGCGGTCCAACAGCAAGCCGGAACATGGAAGAGGCCCTCTGCGTGAGGCGAAACAGGCCAAGAAAGCTTTGATCCACAAGGGGGTCATCTCGAAGGAGGAAGCAGACAAGCTGCCCGTCGAGGAGATTTTGGAGATGGTGAAGAAGTACCGCAAGGGCAGCGGCAACCTGACGGAGGCTGTCTTGGAGCAGCTCGCGGAGAACCAGAAGGAGGACCTCTTCAAGAAATTGTTTGGAGAGTTTCAAGAGAGCCCGGGCATGAAAATGCCAACGATCACGGACGAGCAGGTGGAGGAGGCGGACAAGGAACTCACTTCCTTGTTCCTGTACCAGAAGTGTCCCTTTTGCGACAGGTTTGTGGACGAGTGGCACGTGAAGAATAAGGACCACAAGAGTTACATGAGGGAGCACCTCAGGTCGTCGTACCTCCTCACGGACCCAACTGCGATGACGGCCACCGAGGTGAGGGAGTCCTTCGCGAGAGTTCGGCGATTCGGCGGGGGATTGCACCGTTTGTCGCTGGCAAACAGTGTGGAGTACTGGGGCGATGTGGAGAAGCTTCCGTCCTTGGTGCGGAGCATCCATGCCACCAAGGCGATGCAAATCAAATACGGCACGTCCAAGACCGCGAAAACGCACCTCCTGACAAAGGAGCAGGTGGGCTTGTGGGTAAAAAGGAGAACCAATAAAAAATAACGATAAGGTTTATGCTTACGTGCGAGGGACGAGTTAGTGTTTTATCACGATCATGGAAAACAAACAAGGAACGTGTTTGTTTAGGCAGAAACGTTTTGCTGCATTGAGCATGTGTGATGTGCCTGCATGTGAACGTTGCTCAAGTCGGAGCCGGGCAGAAAATTTCGAAAGGCCATTTTGGCTCAAGTCGGAGCCGGGCAGAAAATTTCGAAAGGAAATTTTCGAGAGGGGAGAGTCCCACAAGTGGACCGGGAAGGGTCCTCAAAGAAGGAAGGTTTGTGGTTGTCTCCTCAGCGTGCGAGACAACAATATTTGTGTCGTTGAAGAGTGTAAGCGCGTGATTGCAATGGCATCAGATCAAAGAGATTCTGCTTCGGATATCCACAAGCAAGTGACAGTCTCAGACAGGGTTTTTCCTTGCAAGCTTCGTTGCATAGTCGCTCTTGACCGGGTGTTGGGGCCAACGATCAGCTCCACCCTACTGCTCATGCCTCAGAGAGAGAATGCACGCAGTGTTCGCACCGACACTGCAGGCGCAGTATTACAGGTTAGAAAAGGCATAGCTCTTTCCCGGGAATCCGTGCTCGCCTCAAGCCATGTGCAACAAGCGGAGACACGTATGAGCATCATGTCAGTGCTCAGATGAAAAGAAAGGCAGGTGAGGCAGACCTGCCCTGGGACACACCTCACGGATACATTTTCCGAATGCAGGTACAAGCGAATGATCGTATTTCTCATAACACGGCCGTCACGCTCGACATCCAGCTTAGTTGCAAGGACATTGTGGATCAAGCGAAGTGGCTTGTTGCTCAAAGACTCTTCGAGCTGTTTGGTCGTTTTCCGAAGTTGAGTTCTTTTCACCTGGTTCAGGACGGCAGGCACCTTAGTTTTTCAGCGCCAGTGCTTGTAGCGAATACGCTATCACCTGTGATCTTCGTGCGAAATGCCTAAAAGCAGGAGTCTGCAGTATGTGCTCTGCGGTCTTGCTTCCGTCGCAGAGAGTTCCAAGTGACCGCAGTGGCCCATCTGACATCAAGCCGCACAAGGCGAATCCGAGGTCCCCGGTGTCGCATGGAAATCGACAGCTCGGATTACAGCGGCGATAGCCCAAGTACGCTCAGTCTCGTCAGCAGACATGTTACTGAGCTCGAGCGCCGAATTTCCACCATCCAGGCGCATGTTAGAGCGTGCGAAAGGAGGATACTCATTCTTGAACATCGCGCAGAAGCAGTCGAACCTGGCACCCCACTCAACGCCCAGGGTTACTTGCCCTGGTTCATCAGATGCTGCTGGAGCCGCGCACTGCCCTGACTCACCATCAGGGTATGTCTGCATCATCAAGGCAATCGACAGGCAGTGGGTCGGTCACTGAGAGAACACCTGCGGTCTCCCTGATGACGCGAGTTTGAATAAGCAAAAGTGTGCGTTTCTAGTGCTCCAGAGTATTGTGCAGTTCTGTCAGGCATCCCAGCGGAGATGTGTTTGTCAGGGACAGCTCCAGGAACAACCCGTAGACTGCAAATGTAGCCGTATGCAGCTCAGACACCATGTCGGCAAACAGTGAAGAGGTTTTTGAGCGGGATGAAGACATGTCGTCCTGGAGTTCGGCGTTCGCGCCGGTCAGTAAACCAGCAGATTCTCCGAAGAGCAAGCGCAAGAAGCATAAGAAGCGGAAGAAGGTGAAGAAGAGACACTCCACGACACAGGAGCGCAGGCGATGTGACAAAGAAGAGACCAAGAAGCGAAAGAAGAAAGAGAGGAAGTCGGCATCAGTCCCGGAAGATGCCGACAATCGGGCAGAGCAGTTGCCCTCCTCCAGCTACACCGCCCGAGACCCTCAGGAGCAGGAGGGTTCAGCCCACGAAGGGCTTCCCGCCAACTTGGGCAGGTGGGTCTTCCATGCCTCTTGGGAACCGACAGAAGAAGGAGACCAGCCGGAAGCGCCTCCCAAACGCAGTCCGGGGAGAGCAGCTGCGAAGATGCTGGTTCGCGCCGGCCTTCGCTGTAAATGTCATTTCGCTCTCGACTGCCCCTCTCGAGAAGGCAACAGGCACGGTCCCCAGAAGTCACTTCCTGTCGTTTTCAGACACATTCCTTGAGCAACTCTGGCCCGCGAGGGATCGCTAACACGGGCAACTCGTGTTCGAGGCCAATGCAGTGACGTGCAGGGCTGGGAGAGTTTCCTGCGTGAGCAAGACGCACCCTCGCAGAAGCCTATGATGTTTATGCTACTCGAGCCGGCTCAAGAGCTTTCAGTTTTCACCTTCGTTTCACCCTCCGTCTCACAATGGTGACGCCATTCAGCTTCGGCGCATCGCCCTACCTCCCCACTCGCATGGGCAGAGGTCGCAGAGACGACTCCGACTCCTCTGACAGTGAGGAGATGATTCCGACGATCTACGGGCTCATGCCCATGAGGCGAAAAGCTAAGAAGAACCGCAAGCACAAGAAGAGCAAAGAGTCCAAAAGAGACCGACGCACCAAGAAGAAGGCGTCGAAGAAGCGCGCACCCAAGGCAAAGAAGAGCTCGTACAGCTCTGAATCCTCCTCGTCCTCGTCTTCGCCGGAACGCCGCCGCCACAAGCGCAAGGAGCGTGCGGAAGCCGCTCCCTCGAGCCACAAGGGGGAGTCTTACCACACACCGTCCTTTACGAAGGACCATTCCTTTGGAAGTGGCAAATGGGGCGGACAGAGCTCCGGGTGGAAGCAGCCAGGCTGGCACTCGAACAAACAATGGCAAGCCAAGTCCTGGCAGCCCAGAGGCTCCGGCAAGCCCTGGAACACTTGGACGGCGCATGAGAAGGGTTACCAGTGGAAGCTCCCCGAACAGGAAGAAGAAGCCGAAGATAGGGAGGAAGCTTCCATGCAGGAAGCACTCATGAAGAGTGCAATGGAGGAGGCGTGGTCCGACCGCACTCGGACTTTGTCCTACAGTGAACTCCCGGCGGATCAGCGCGGCCCCCCCTACAAAGAAGTCATGGAGAATGTGGAAGCTGATGACATCGAGCGCATGGCCGCGCGGATCAAGGAGCACTCCCGCCTCCCGGAGGCAATGATCAACTATGTGTCCCGGTTCCTGGCCTCCCTCCCCGACGGGACGCTGCCGCAAGAGTTGAAATGGGCGCAGCATTCAGGATCGCATTTCTCCGCCTCGATCCTCGAACTGGAGCTTAAACCCGACATCGCCGCGCCGGAGCAGCTCCAGATCCCGGACCCCGTCCACTCGCAGAGTCTGACGGCCGCTCACGGCACGAAGTGGTCCTCGGCTCACGGCATTTTGAGCCAAAAGATCATCCGCCCTCAAGCAGCTCAGACCGACCAGTACCCGCCATACGGGTTCTTCGCCCGTGGCAGCTGCGAGCAGTACTCCTCGCACACGGCAATGAAGGCCCTGGAAGGGGTTGCGAGGAAAGCAAAGGCCTCGGGAAGTGGCATCGCAATTTTGGTGTCCGCAAGGGCACACGCGGTCCAACTCTTGGAAGGAGGCGTGGGCAAGCTTCATGCAGCTTGCAGAAGAGACTGGGCGGCGCGATCCTCATCGGACCAAAGTCTGTGCATCAGGTCGGAGGGCGCGACCATAAAGGCCGTGGCGTTCATGTGGCCGCGGTAGTTGCCTCCAAATCTTTTCATCTAGTTCAGTCCGAGGGACTCGAACGACCTCGGGAGATTTTGTTGTCGGGGCTCCCGGGATGATGACGAACTGCGCAACCACCGCCGAGAAAAGAAGCCGAAGCTGCCGCTTGGCTTGGAGATTGCACCCACTGAAGCGAGCATACTCCTTCGGATCATCGGATGCTAGGAAACTTGATGCATTCCCAAGGAAGACCGCCCGCGCCTCAGCAACGTCAAGCCGTACTTGAGTCATGTAAGGGTTCCAAGCATCGAGTGTCAGGAAAGACAGTGAGGGAGCATCCCAGAGAAACTGCCCACAGAAGGGCGAAACTGGCCCTGAGTGTGCCGCGGTAAATCGCTCTGGGAGTCAGAGCTGTGACGTTTCGCGAAGAAGCAAGCTTCGCTAGAAGTCCTCCGAGCAGAGGAAAACGCAGCGGGGAGATCCGCAAAACTCGCCGTCGCATGTCGCAGTTGTTTTCTGCTGAGCCTCTTGCCGTGTTGCCTTTGTCCGTGCAATTTCCTCGTTTGTCCCTGCGTTCTGCTCGAGCAAGCCGTGTCACAGTTTTGAGCCACGCTGAAAGAGAATGTATTGCCAGGACGGGCCGAGGAGCCCTTGCTAGATCACGAGGTGGAGTAGCCTCACAAAGAAGCGAGCCTACGGCATTTAGGGAAACTGACAGGTGTGTCGTGTCAGTCTCACCCAGCAGCATGGCGGAAGAGAGTGAAATCGACAGGCTGCTCGATTTGGAGCGGCTAGCAGAGTTGGAAGATCCAGGTGAGTTGGATCAGTGGCCAGAGCAGGAACGGCCCGAAGCAACATTAGCGCTCACGCCAGCTGAGTCAGAGCTTTTCTCTGCATCGGCCAGTGCCCGGCCCCAAAACCAGCAAAGTTCGCCGAGCGGCGTGCTTCAAGGGCGCGAGTACGAGCAGGCCCTGCAAGGCTGCTTGTTGAGGGCTGCTAAACGGCCAAGAATAGTCATGCCTTGGGAGACCCCCTTGATGCGGGACATTTTTGGAACCACTGAGCCCCCGGTCGTGGTGCCGCAAGCTCAGTTACAAACCACAGCCCCGCCTTCCGAGCCGGACCGAGACCCGGGCGAAGCCATTGGCAAGATACTTATGCCACCCAGAGCGGGGGCGTCATCCGCTTTGTCGGCAGTCAAGAACCGCCCCAACGTGAATTTCCCCAAGAGTGAACAAGCTTCAAGACTGAAGGGAATCTCTCTGTGGTGCGACGTCATAGGGGTCGCTCCACAACACTTCGGCATCACCAGGCACGTCCAGCTATCGGACGAAGACAACGGCGGCCAAGTCGCCACCGAGCTTTTCACGTGTGTCGATGCAGTGATGGGGGTCAAAGCCCCATCCACCATCAACTCTAGAGGGATGGTTGTGAAAAGGTACCTTTATTGGTGCACGCAGAACGACAGGTTAGCATGGCCGATGAAGGAAGCAGTGTCGTTCGATTATGTCCACCACCTCAAGGCACTTGGTGCTCCAACCGCTCCGGCCTCATTTCTGCAGGCGGTAAACTTCATGATCTACACGATTGAACCCGAGGGAGCAACGGCCATCATTTCCAGCTTCCTGATTCAGGGAGTGGCTAAGCAAGCCTCGAGCAAGAAGAGACCATTGAAGCAGGCGCCGGCGCTTACCGTCGCCATGGTACTGCGCTTGCACGCCATCCTCAGGAACACATCTGAAGGAGTTTTTGACCGGCTAGCTGCAGGACTCATGCTCATGTGCGTGTATGGACGCTGCAGATGCTCCGACCTCAGACACATTGAGGAGATATGTCTGGACATTACAGGGAGGCACGGCTTTATCGAAGTCCGGACGGAACATCACAAGACAGCCAACAGAGAAAAGAGAAGGCTCCTGCCCATCGTAGCTCCAGCCTTTGGAGTCACAGACGAGAACTGGGCCGAGCAGTTCCTAACCTTACGGAAGCAAGTCCTCGGCGAATTTGCGCCCGGGCCATTCCTCCCCGCTCCTCTTTCTGACGACTCCTTCTCTGAGCGCAGCCTCGAGAGTGACGAATTCACGTCGTTGCTGCGCTACCTACTAAGGCAGCTGGATAACGTAGAAGATCTCACGTCTCACAGTTGTAAGGAGACGGTGCTGGCATGGATGGCCCGCTTCGGGGCCGACAAACCCACCTTGGAATTCCTAGGTCGGCACGTGGGGAGCATTACGTCGAGCGACGTGTATGCCAGGGGGATGCAATCCCGGCCTCTGCGAAAGCTCGCGATGGCTCTAAACGCCATACGGGCGGGTACATTCCTGCCCGATGAGACAAGAAGCGGTCTCTTCAGGTCCCGCCAGGACAGCCGGCCCATCGAGACGGGCATTAACTCCCGTGGGGAACCATCAGAAACGACGTCTGCCTGGAAGGTAGTCTCGAACGAAGAAGAAAGGAGTCCTGCCTCTCCTGATCGAGACCAGGAAACAGCATCATTGCCGTCGGCAGCACCAGCCCCGGTGTCGGAGGAGGAAGCCAACAGCGGTGCTGAGGTTCCAAAAGAATCCGGTGCAGGCAGCACGTCGGATTCCTCGGACAGCTCTTCCTCAGAGTCGGAATCACAATCTTCCCAAGAATCAGCAGTCATGCCTCCGCCGGGGGCCGGCAACTTGTTTTTCCTGAATCCTAAAGGGAAGGTCCACATACTGGCAAACGAGTCAAGCCAGACTTTTAAGTGCGGCAGGAAGTGGCACGGCAGCATGATACCTGTCAGGTCACTAGGGCAGGGAGCCGAGACCTGCTCGCAATGTGATCCGAGTGCTTTTCCAATTCGCACAAGGGCGGACCTTATTGAAGCGATCAACAAGAAGCTCAAGCGGTGAATAAAATGCACCTCCAGTAGTTGAGAGTGAGTTATCGAGTCGAATCTCAGCTGCGGTGATGCCGCAGCCCCCCTTTTAAGAATCAAGAGATTGGCTAAAGCCTCAAATCATGACCTCACTCCTGGACAGCGAAGCTCAGTTCCTGCAGCGCGCTGCTGAGCTTGGCATACCGGATGCGGCGGCACAGGCGTTCAAGAGGCACGGTTTGGCGACACTCAATCGCTATGGTTTTGCCCACGGTCAGCCGGGGCAGCCGATCGACGAGACCCTATTCAACACCTTTTTCGAAGGCATCGCCGGGGTAGGGCAATCGCTGAGAACATTGTCAGCAGCCAGGAACCTTCTGTTTGAGGCCCACGTGTTTATCAGCGCCAGCCTCAAGAACAGGGTTGAAGCGACGGCCGACACAGCAAAGCCGGTCCCGAGAGCGGAACGCAGCGCGAGGCTCGACAGCCTTCGTGCAAAGTACCCAGGTCTCGAAATTTCCAAAGGTCTGGAGCCAGGGCACGCCATGCTGGATTCGGCCTCGCATCAAGCTGAGTCCAAAATACTCAAGTACATGCCGCCCTCCAGGTGTGCATCCAGAGAACAGGAAATGATGAGCAATAAGTCATCGGCCAAGCTCTTGGAAATTGAGGGCTCACAGGTCAAGGTCAAGGAGAACGACAAAGGACTGTTCATCGAGAACAATACCGAGTTCCTGGTCTACCAGGCACTACGCAGGCGCGGCTTGGCATATGAGTTCGCGGATCTCGTCACATTCACCGTCCACCAGAAATGGGTGGATTGGCTGTTCGGAGAACTATCCAAAGAGCAACCGGCCCGGTTCCAAAAAGTTCAGATGTTCCAGATCCTGCGAGCAGACAAGGCAGCCTGGCTTCACATGGCTGACGTGGTAAAGGATATCAGACCGTCAGACGGCACTAGACCTATCGACGCCGAGTTCGCCAGGTTGCCCACGGTACACTCGGTCGTGTTCGCACTCCTGCCCTTGCAGCAGTTCAGCCCAAAGGGAGGTGACCAGAAGGGCGACCGGGCCGGCAAGGGCAAGAATGGCAAAGGTTGGAAGGGCAACAGGCCGTCTCCGTATGACATGCCGCATCAAGACACGTGGTTTAGTCGCAAGGGAGGCAAGGACCGGAACTCCAAGGGCAAAAGCAAAGGGAAGGGCAAGGGCAAGCACCAGCAGGATAACTATGAGGCTCCTCGCATGCCCAAGCTTTTGCTTGGCCTTCACTACAAGTGCCCCACGTCTGGGAGGCCCATCTGCTTTGGGCACAACTTACCCGGGGGATGCCCCGCGGGGAAGAACAACGAGTCCGAATGCGACCGAGGCTTGCACATTTGCTCCAAGTGCCTGGGCTCTCACTCGTACAACCAGTGCCCGCAGCGGCAGACGAACTGACCATCACAGACAGAGGGCCTCTATCCCTCCTTGAATTTAGGAGGGAAAGTTTTCCAGTCATGCTTCGCCCTCGAGCTTTTCGCGGGCACCGCGGGCATCACGGCCGCCATGAAGAGTGTCGGCCTGTCAGCAAGTTTTGGCATCGATAGTTTTCTTTCTCCCTCTAGAAAGGGGCCGGTGATAAGGTTGGACCTTTCACTTGAGGCCTCTCAACACCTTGTTTTCCAGATTTTAAGTTCAGATCAGCTAGTTTTTGTGTGGATGGCGCCACCTTGTGGAACGTGTTCGCGGGCCAGGGAGATCGCCATGAGCACCTCTCGCTACGGACCAAGACCTCTCCGTTCGGATGATTTCCCAGACGGACTGCCGCATCTACTTGATCACGAAGCAGAACGTGTGAAGAAAGCAAACGAGCTGTACAAACTTGTGACTCAAGTGTGCATTAGATGCACGGACAAGCAACTCCCCTGGACGGTGGAGAACCCCTTCTCCTCCTTGTTCTGGCGAACCTCTTTCTGGACCGAGGCGCAATCTCGGTGCAATCCGAGATATGTGCAATTTCATTCGTGCATGTATGGAAGCGATCGCAAGAAGAACACCGCTCTGGCCTTTTTCGGCAAAGTGCCTCTGGACAGACTCCATGCTGAATGTGACAACAGCCACGCTCACAAATCATGGGGATGGTCCCATGAGGACCAGACCTTCTCCACTTCTTTGGAGTCGGCGTACCCGGCCAAACTGTGCAAGCAAGTGGCTCATGCTGTCAAGGATGCCTGCGAGGCAGACAATTTTGTCATGGAACCTCTAGACATGTTGCGGGCATCGCAACTGCCGCTTGCGGCAGAGAAAGTCTCAAGAGCAATGGCATCCGAGGGTACCACGAAGTCCAATCTACCCAACTTCGTTCCAGAATACCGGGTGATTCTCAAGGCATTCATTCCGAGATCTTCCTGTACGTGGCGCATCAAGGATTTCATCGAGCACCCTTTGATCACCCCGCAGGTCACCATTCCCGAAGGCTCCCGTCTGCTGGAAATCTCTCCCAGAACAGAAGGGGAGAACTCCACGATTCCAGCAGAAGCGGACACAATCTGCACATTTGGAGTGCCTTGGAGCCCCGGCGAGTTCCTGAAGGAAGCGGCGGGAAGAGGACACCCAGCCGACGCGATCTCGACAGTGCCTGAACCACTGAAAAGATCCATTTGGGAACTTGCGGCTGACGATCCATCGGCGGTCGCTGAAAGGCGAGCGTCCTTCTTCCGCAAATGGATGTCGGTTGCTTCGGAGCTCTACGAAGAGGAAAAGGCCTTGAAGGACTCGATGGACGAGGGAGTAAGGTCGGTAGTAAAGGACAAGAAGATCCTGCTCTTCAAGGAGATGGTGAACGCATACGAGCTGAACGATGCTGAAGCACACAAACTCTTGGAAGAAGGTGTTGACCTTACGGGCGAAATTCCGATGTCGAACGACCTGCCCAAGAGGTACACCCCGGCCACGATCCATGAGAGCGAGCTCGAAGCTCTTGCTCCGGTCATCAAGGATGCAGCGCTCTCAAGGGCTCTTGGAGCCGCGGAGGGCCTATCCAAGGAAGTGTGGGAGAAGACCATAACGGAAGTTTCGAGGGGATGGCTCAAGGGACCCATGGAGCCTGATGATGCCGATGCGCCCTCGGTCGTGTCTAATCGCTTTGGGGTTAAGCAGAGGGACAAGGTACGGTGCGTCGACGATATGTCGGCTAGTTTGATAAACGCTACCACCTTCGCGGAGGAAAGGATATCTCTTCATTCCGTAGATGTCATGGCTTCCGCTGTGGTTGAGTGGTGCGACGCCAGAGACGCCGCGCAGAGGCCTCGCGACTTGACCGCTAAGAGCTTCGATCTTAAGTGGGCCTTCAAGCAGATGGCAGTGTCGGCGAGCTCCAGAGACAGGGCGGGACTAGTCATCAAGGACCCGTCTGGCTGCCCCAAGGTCTTTACATCGCTGGCCCTGCCCTTCGGGGCCACTCAGAGTGTATACGCCTTCAACAGGATGAGCAGGGCACTGTGGACCCTAGGAGTCGTGGCCCTCAGTCTCATGTGGACGGTTTTCTTTGACGACTTTTGCCTGTTTTCGGAGCCCGCCCTGGAGAAGAGCTCGGACCTGGCTGCAAGGTCCCTCTTCGATATCCTTGGATGGGTGTATGACACCTCTGGCGAGAAAAACACGGTCTTCGGTAGGACACTACACGCTCTAGGAGTCAGCGTCAACCTGAGACATCTCACCAAGGGATCGCTACTCATCAGCAACACTGAGGCAAGAATCAGTGAGCTCGTGAGCGAGCTCTCAAACATTCTCGACAGGGGAAGAATATCGAGATCCGAGGCCAGGCACATGGCGGGGCGAATGAGTTTCGCCGGAGGGCAAATCTTCGGTCGACTCCCGAAGTCCTGTCTTAAAGTATTCTACTCCGTTTTGGAACGGAACTCTACCGCAATTGACGGAAGCATCTCCGCAGCACTTCGGATGTACATTGACATCGCTCAGTTCGCCCCAGCGAGGACGATTCTCCTGGGTCAGAGGCCCTGCGTCTTTATATACACTGACGCGTCCCTGGAACCGACTAAGGAAGGAAACGTCGCGGGAATAGGCGGAGTCCTGTGCGGACCCACTGGAGAGCCCCTGAGGTTCTTCTCGTACTTCCCTAGCTCAGCTGAGCTTGCTGAGGTGGGAATAGACCTAGAGTCTAAGTGCATCTTCTTGCTCGAGTTGGCTGCAGTCTGCTTGGCGTTCAAGGCTTGGGGCGAGGCCCTCAGAGGAATGAGAGTCGTATGCTACTGTGATAATGAAGGCGCCAAAGCCTGCCTTATGACTGGAGCAAGCGCTAACAGAGTCGCAAACGACTTGCTGAAGCATCAAGCCGCATATGAGCTCAAGACGGGGACTGTACCCTGGATCGCGAGAGTCCCGTCAAAATCGAACATCGCGGATGAACCCTCGAGAGTTAGGATCGAGGCTCTCACAGACTTTCCCGACGCAGTACGGTCCACGGTAAGCGTCGATCTTATAAAAGATGGGGAAAGTTCTCTCCGCTTTCAGTGACCCGATCTGTCGGGACAAAGATCTTGGAATGACTCACAAGGACGGAGACTTCGTCATCCCCACATGGAAAAAGAGAGAGCGATCTGCGTGGAAGATATTTGATTGAAGATTCTTTTATTGAAGATATTCCATTTGATTGAAATTTTCTGCCGGTCCTGTGAGTGATAAGCTTACGTGCGAGGGACGAGTTAGTGTTTTATCACGATCATGGAAAACAAACAAGGAACGTGTTTGTTTAGGCAGAAACGTTTTGCTGCATTGAGCATGTGTGATGTGCCTGCATGTGAACGTTGCTCAAGTCGGAGCCGGGCAGAAAATTTCGAAAGCCCGCCCACCCGCACCTTTTTCTTCAGTCATGCGAGTCTTACAAATTCCAGAGATCTGGTGCACCGTCAGCTTGTACCTGAGGACCAGAAGACAACGTCGCCTCAGCGCGACTGCCAAGGTCTTCCGAGCGCTGTTCAGGCGTTGGTTTCAACCAACAGGCTTCACTGACAGCAGCGAGTACGAAGAGGAGGAACCAGAAACCTCTCCTGGCAATTAGTCCACTTCTCAGAGAGCGCACAGCCGAAGCTTCGTCACCCTGTCAGGCTGTAACCTCTAAGGCTGAACCTTTGAGCGGGGGGGGAAAGTTCTCTCCGCTTTCAGTGACCCGATCTGTCGGGACAAAGATCTTGGAATGACTCACAAGGACGGAGACTTCGTCATCCCCACATGGAAAAAGAGAGAGCGATCTGCGTGGAAGATATTTGATTGAAGATTCTTTTATTGAAGATATTCCATTTGATTGAAATTTTCTGCCGGTCCTGTGAGTGATAAAGAATTTTTATAGAATAGTATAGGAAGAGTGACCACAGAGGGGGTTTGGACACGAGTCCAGGTGGCCAAGTACCATCTGGCCTGGGTGAGCTATGCTCCGACGTCCGGCAAGTACACGAATGCCTCGTACTCCAAGGACCACCTGAAGCTCCACACCGACTTCCAAAGGCCTAAACTTTTTAAACCCTGTAAACCCTCTCTATAACCCCTCTAAAAACCCTATATACCCTCTAAACCCTCTAAACCCTCTAAACCCTAAACCATAAACCATAAACCCTAAACCGCGGCCCTGAGGAACCCGCAGATGGTCTTCGAGAGCCCCGAGCCCGAGAGTAGCTGGTGGCCTGTGGTCCTGCTCCAGAGGCCTGAGGATCCCGAGTTCGAGAACTTGGCGAACATCGCGGGCACCCAGACCATCCTCATCATTTGCTGGTACCAGATCATGGAGGACGGCTTCTGGGTCTGGGTGATGACCATCGAGGCGATCTGAAGCACTCGTCATTGCCATTTTGAGCTCCCACACAAACTCCCCTGTTCCTTTCTTGGTGTTACACCGAGTCAGGGCAGGGGAGGGAGTGTGGGAGCCCCCTGTCCGTTTCTTGGTGTGAGTTGTGTGGATGTTATTTATTACTTATAATGAGCTCCCACACAAACTCCCCTGTTCCTTTCTTGGTGTTACACCGAGTCAGGGCAGGGGAGGGGGTGTGGGAGCAGGGAGGCAGTATCATAGGGGTTGACATATATTTATTACTTATAATGAGCTCCCACACAAACTCCCCTGTTCCTTTCTTGGTGTTACACCGAGTCAGGGCAGGGGAGGGGGTGTGGGAGCAGGGAGGCAGTATCATAGGGGTTGACATATATTTATTACTTATAACTATTTGCCACCAAACACAGAACATGGATAGTCACACCGAGTTATATAAGGCAGGGGAGGCCAGGCACGGCCATCGCACACAGGTGTAGCATCTTCTGCACCCCGAAAAAAGCCTCTGTGTGGCTCGGGCTGCCGTCTTGCTTCTCTGTTTCACCTGTGACTCACGGCCTTGTGCCTTCGCAAAAATCTCTATGCAGGGCGGCAGCTACATGTGTGTTTGATGGACGTGGTGTTGCAAATGTGGTGGTACGGCTGATAACATCGATTTGTTCTTTGTGCTTTTGCTGCCGCAGGAAATCCTTCGATGCCTGTGGGACATCATCTGCAAGCAGCAAGCCTCCGCCAAGGCTCGGGCAACTCGAGACATGTGTTTGATGACATTGTAGTGCCCAATGTGGTGGTACGGCTGATAACATCGATTTGTTCTTTGTGCTTTTGCTGCCGCAGGAAATCCTTCGATGCCTGTGGGACATCATGTGCAAGCAGCAAGCCTCCGCCCAGGCTCGGGCAACTCGACATGTGTTTGATGACATTGTAGTGCCCAATGTGGTGGTACGGCTGATAACATCGATTTGTTCTTTGTGCTTTTGCTGCCGCAGGAAATCCTTCGATGCCTGTGGGACATCATCTGCAAGCAGCAAGCCTCCGCCAAGGCTCGGGCAACTCGACATGTGTTTGATGACATTGTAGTGCCCAGGCTGTCAATAGCTCGAGTACAATGGGGGGGAACCCAAAACCCCAAGCTTGACGGGTTTGAAGGGCTTTACAGAGGTGTGGAGATTTGGGCTTGAGAGCTTTCCCTGCCCTAACTCGGTGTAACACCAAGAAAGGGACAGGGGACTGCTATGATACCCCCCCTAAACCCTAAACCCTAAACCCTAAACCGTAAACCCTCAACCCTAAACCGTAGCCCTAAACCCTCAACCCCTAAACCCTAACCCCTAAACCCTTCCCCTGGTTCAGGGTTAGGGTTTACTCTAGAGCTATATAGCTTTCAGAGCCATCAAGGGTTCAGGGTTAGGGTTTACTTTAGTGCTATATACAGTTTTTTCAGAGCCATGGCTACTCGTTTGGATCGTTTGATGGCAGTCCAACGGAAACCGAGCAACAAGCGAGTGTGTGCTGACTCGACTGTGTCGGTGTCAGATGTGCAAAAATGCCTCACCAGGCATTTGAGGGACAAGAGCACCACAGACCTCTGGTCATGCATCGTTCCGGGCCCGGATGGGCCCCGTACATGGACTTTCAGAAAAAGCGCTGATGCCCGGTGGATGGCGAGATTTGCCTCCCTGGCCTTTGACCTGGTCAGCGATGTTTGTCGAAATTCCAAGATACTCAGCAGAGTTATGACTCCAGCAATCGAAGCTTGCATGTTGAGCGGTGATGTTACCAACAACAGCGGCCAGGACAAGAACAAGTTCACTGCCTCTGTTGATATCACGATCAGAATATTGCTCAGCTGGTTTCGCCAGCTGAAAGTTAACAAGAAGAAACGGGACACCGCTTTCAGGCGGCTTTCTGAGGCAGAGAAAGCCAAAGTCACAATGGTCATGGATAAGATCGAGCTGAATGAGGAGGAGGCTGAAGAGGCTGCCAAGGAAGAAGGTGGCTCTGAGTCCGATGTGGACCTGACCTTTATGGTTTCTCTTGATTCCCTGTGTACGACAAACACAGCAGTGGATCATAACTCGACGACCTCTGTCGAGATCTTCGCGACCGAGGAGAGTTCTGGATTGCACCGAATGTTCGACAATGTCCTCATGTCTCCTTCCACTCCTCCTCCTTCCGGTGGTGCTCCTTCCGGTTCTGCTCCTTGCGGTTCGGATCCTTGCGGTTCGGCTCCTTCCGGTGCTGCTTCTTCCGGTGCTGCTGCGGCAGAGCAGCCGGTGACTCTGAGCAACTTGGATCTGATTGCTTTGGCCAGAAGTCGCAGGCCTGCATTCACGGAGACCAAGACAGCTTCAGGATCGAAGCCGAAGGCCAAGGCCAAGGCCAAGGCCAAGGCCAAGGCCAAGGGTAAAGCCCAGGCGACGGCCGTGGTTAAAAAGAAACTCAAGTCGAAGGCGGTTCAGAAGAAACCGGCGGCTGCGGTTGCAAAGGCCGTGCCTTCCGAACCGGCGGCGGCGGTTGCAAAGGCCGTGCCTTCCGAAGCGGCGGCGGCGGTGGCAAAGGCCGTGCCCGGTCAGGCCGAGCAAATCTTTACTGCTCCGGATGGTGCTGAGTATATGTTCATGATGTACGACAGAGGGGTTCCGACTGAGAGGATTGCCATCTGTGAGTGGCTCGGCACGAAGAGGGGCCATCAGCTTCTGCAGGTGTCCAGAGTGGGCCTGGCTTCAGAAAGGAGGGCAGCGATTGCTCGGGAGCTCATGGACATGCTGGTTGCTGGCAAATCCCTGCAAGATGTGATAGCCCGGAAGTTGGAGCTACTTAGGGCCGTGTAGTATGATCGCCCTTTTGATGTGTACAGCACGTGGCTGCCAACTCCCCTGTGCCTTTCTTGGTGTTACACCGAGTTAGGTCAGGGGATACAGCACGTGGCTGCTCGCGATTCGCTGTGTGCCCACAGCCGCAAAATCTCGTGCACCCCTGTGCTGTCTCATTTCTCTGCGGTTGATGCACCGAAATCGTTCGTCTCTCTCTCGCAACGTGTTTGTCAGTGTGTGCATATAGTGCATGGAAGCAAAAGAACGGGGCAGACTCGGTCGCATGTCGGTTGTTACAATCAAGCCACGAATCCAAAAAAGCATTGCCCCCGGACTCGCACAGTGTCCGGTTTGGACTCCTCTGCTGGAGAAGTGGTTGAGAAGTGGAAGGCCGGAGGGTGCTAGGTCGTGGCGCTTTTCGGGTTTCGGGCACACAGCGGTTCCTGTGACTTCGATTTCCTTCTCCGAACCACATCCTTGGAGGGTCTAGAGGATTCATGACGAAGGTGTGTGTTTTGGGTTCGCGGGGTTAAGAGAGAGTTCTCGGGTTAAGGGCTGGCAGGTTCGTTTCACAGGTTTATGGGGTTGGGGTTATATATATAAGGGCAGAGGGGTTCGATTTTTGGGTATATATAGCCCTCCCCCGCCCTAACTCGGTGTAACACCAAGAAAGGAACAGGGGAGTTTGCTTGTTCATCGGGGGGTGGCCATCGCTGCCAGGACCCCATGCTGGTCGGATGCCGTGTGGTCGCAGAGGAAAACATCACAGAAATAGTGTGCTTCTGTGTGCAGTGGAGAGATGTGTGTGGAATTTCGAGCTCCAAAGCAAACTCCCCTGTTCCTTTCTTGGTGTTACACCGAGTTAGGGCAGGGGAGGGCTATGTGAGCACACCAAAACACAACACAACAAAGGGACAGTTTGCTTCGCGGCCCGGTCTAGATATAGTGGAATTTCGAGCTTCAAAGCAAACTCCCCTGTTCCTTTCTTGGTGTTACGAACTCTGTCGAGCGCGCACGATATACCTTTATGAAACGTCGGACAGCCTTCCATGGGAAGGCGGTTTCGAAAAAAAAAAGAAAAGAGAGGACATGTTCTCTAACCGATTCTTGATGGATCGATTGCCATGTTTGCCACTTTAGTTTTCATGTCCTTTCTTTACCATGTACTCCGGTGGGAATTGTTTCATGGCCTCATGCCGCTGCCAGTTTCCTCAATCAGTGTGAATGAGGAAAACAAATTTTGTTGGGGCCTTTGAGGTTCAGGACCCTGCATTGAACCAGGGCCCCTCTCTCGACGTTGGGCTTAGCCCACCGTGCACGCCGCTGTCGCCGACAGCGGCAGATGGCAGCAGAGCTGAAAGATGGGCGAAGGTGATGAATCTGCCCCGTTCGACAGTCGGGCAGTGGCCTTTCATGCAGCTCATACTTGGAATGCTTATAAGAGATCGGTAGGCATCTTCCCGAGCCCTCCAGAACAAATGCATTCGCTCTTCAGGAGAAGCTGCCTCTTGCCTAGGCCGACAGGGCTCTTGCCCCCGGCGCCGGGTCCAGGGCCGATGGCCGCTTCTTCCAGCTCCGGCCCAGATCTTGGAGCCTCGCAGTCAGCATTCCTTGCAGCGGGACTGAAGCCATTGTCAGCCCGAGATGCTCACTTAAGGTCTAAGGCCCTGGATGCTAATAGAAAGTGTGCCTTGAAGAAGCGGGTTACGCTTGTTTCCTTGGATTTTAACGCCTGGGGTGTAGCCAAGCAAGCCATGGGGCCTTTCGATCCTAAATTTGCCACAGGAGGCTTGGTGGAAAGTGTGCAGGATTGTCTTGCAGACAAAGCCACAGCTACCTTGCACCAACGCGTGGGACCCATCTTCAGATACGTGCACTTCTGGAAGCTTCAGTTCGTAGTGTGCCTGCCTGTGAGAGAGCACCAGCTTTACGATTACTTCAAGGCAAATCCGAATGCGGCCCCGACTTCGTTCAGGTCGCTGCTTATCGCTTTCAGCTTCGCCAAACATTTGCTAGGCTTGATCGTGTTGGACGAAGCCCTGAGCAGCGGGAGAATCGTAGGGCTTGCAAATGCTCATTACTCGACGAGGTGTGCAGTTAAGCGCAGGCCTGCTCTAACCGTGGAGCAAGTCAAGCGACTCGAAGCTCTCGTGCTCAGCCTCCTGGCGCGGCCAATGGACCGAATCGCAGCTGGGTGTTTTCTGCTTATGATATATGGTCGCCTACGGTTTTCGGACATGCAACGCTCTTCAGGTTTCGCGATTGATTCAGCTTTGATTGATGGCGTGGAGTCAGGGTACCTTGAAGGGCAAGCCGAGAGGACCAAGACATCGGTGTCGCTTGAAAGGAAGATCCGCTCTCTTCCCATCGCTGTTCCGTTGAAATGTGTAGGAGGTAGGCCTTGGATCAGAGCATGGCTTGAGCTTCGAGAGGCAGAGGGTCTCGATAGTTCGTATCCTACACTTCCGTGCCCCGCAACCGGAGGCGGGTGGACAAGACTTCCGCTTAAGGTCTCAAGTGGAGGCGCCTGGCTGAGAAGTTTGATTCCTGGCGCGAGTGCAGCATCTGGCGACGTCCAGATCGCGACCCACTCTTGTAAGAGTACACCGCTCTCCTGGATGGCGAAAAGAGGCGTGCCGGCCGGCCCTCGTCGCACTCTGGGTTACCACGTACCGCGTAAGGACAAGTCGTTGATCATTTATGCCAGGGATTCACTAGCGGCTCCATTGCGCGAGCTGGACCGGGTCATCGACGAGATTGCTGCCGGTAGATTCAAGCCGGATCTCACTCGAAGTGGGATGATAGCCAATCTTGCAGATCCACAGCTTCCACCTGAGCATGAGGAGGAGGCTGACGCCATATCATCGAGCTCTAGCGAGGCGTCCGATGATGAGGAAGAGGCTCCCGTGAGTGACGAGGAGCAGGCCTTGGAGCAGATTGCCGGTCAGTGGGGCCCCGAGCCCGGCGACGGGCCTTGGGCTCGTCACAACTGGAAAGGCTCCTACTGACCCGGCCTTCTGGATGTTCTGATCGTCCAATGCGGATACTCTCATGGACATGTTCAAACAAATTGCAGCAACCGTACAAAGCTTCAAAGCAAATAAAGGCATGGTCAAGTTTTCAGCGAGAGTCAAACTGCATGAAAACAACATGTTTTGAAAACACATGTTGTGGCCACCAGCTGGAGTACTTCTCCCCAAGTGCGCCACTGCAGGTACGTTTTCACTGCATTCACAGAAGCGTCTTCGTTGGCTGGAGACTTCTGTGATGCACTCCAGCCCCCTGCAAACTTAAAAGCGAAAAGAGCATGAAAACAAGAAAATTCATGGGTCAAAGCAAGTACCTACAAAGAATTTCAACCAGAAACGCCGAGGAAAAGTGGACATGTGAATGCAGGTTTTTCGCATGTACAGCAGAATAACACAAACAGGCCCCCGAAGGGGCACGAAGCATCAAGGTGCAGGTCTTTTGCGACTGTTCCCAATCATCGTGTGAGCAGCAAGCCTATTGATGTCTACGCTTCTTGATGGCTCTCTCACTGCGGTCAATAACCTGGTGGTAATAGCATCGGCAATGATTGTGACCTTCGTCTGCACGAGCACATACACGACCACAGTTCGTATGAGAGCATAATCCGGAGCATCGTGACATCCTTTGTTGAAAGTCCGAAGAATCACGTAGGATTTCGACAACTCGAAGCATCAACCGAATAAGGTCTTGTGGGTGGATGTCGTTAGAGCGAAGAGCATCGAGGGCATCGGCAGCTGATGTTTGCACAATATCCTCCAAATTGTCATCGCTGGCTCGCCTCGACCCTGGTTCGTAACGAAGAGTACGACGACCACTGGACGACATGATTACGCACTGAGACTTCAAAAAAGCTTGAGCACTGCACATCAGCACGATAGAGGGCAATCCTAGGGCCACATGTCAAGACTCGCATGACCAAGGACACCATTTATACTCATGTGGCGTGATCCGCTCAAGTCCAGGTCGATTCTACACTTTACAGTGGGTGAACAATGCGGCGCACATTAAGATCATCGATGAAAGCCGACCCAATACGCACTCGGTCTTCATTGGAGTGATGAATCCATTCCACATTGGCATGGCGCACTTGGGCAAGACGCCAAAGCTGCTGAATATTGAAGAATGTGCGATCGCCAACCAATCGGATAATAGTGTAATACCATTCTTTGCACACGGACGCATACACCACAATATGAGGTAAGGCGGGAGCTTCACACGTAATCGGCGTGTATACACTGGGTCCTTGCATAAAGAACTCCCATACTTCAGCACGAAGATCCATCCCTTCTGTTCTGCATTGTGTGACAAACTGTTCAAGATCATACATCGTATGGAATCCATGTCTGCGAAGAGTAACATCCAGAGTCTCAAGTGGATCTAATGCTGGGAAGGTGAAGAAGAAAATTATATGGCGTCGGGTGCTGATAAAAGTCAGCACTTTCTCGGTCAGAACAGTAAGTTCCCACATGGCGTCGAGGAAAAGTCTACAACCTTCAGAAGGCACTACGAAACATTCGGGCTCACATCCTGCAGTAAAAGAAGGACAACTGGTAGATTGCAAAAGCAACAAAAACTCATGAGCTCGCATAACGGACCGCAATACAGCATTTATTTCTTTGATCAGCACACTGCACAAGTTCACCACGATGATTCGTGTGGCCAGGTTCTCACAAAGTGAACTGACTGCGTAGTATGCGGAAAGGCAGCAACTCGAGAAATCGAAGATGAGAATGGTAAATGTTGACCAAATTGCCGTAATTGGAAGGCGTTCAAACGGGGTGGAATCCCCGTACGGTTCGCAAGCTCATCGCACACCTTCCTCTTCAGGTCATCGATCGTAGAATCTGTAGGCAAAGAAAGCCAGAAACCCATCTCACGTCCGCCAGAGCATATATCCGGAGGAATAACAACTGGAATCCTGACCATCGGAGCTGGGGCCGGAAGGGCCGCCATACTTGCTGTTCGCTTCATCTTACAAATTGAGCCGTAAGCAACTTCAAAGTATGATGCTGCAAAAAAGCAAGAAAGCACAACACATGTCTGCGACTCAGAAGTTGCAAGCAAGTTTGGGACAACAGTTTTGTCTTCCTCGTACGTCTGGCTTACCTGATATGACGAGAACCTCCAGGTGAAACAGTGGTGCTTGATCTGGACCTAGATCTCGAACGGGATCTCTCGCGAACCTCCGATTCACTCATGGATCTGCTTCTCCGAGCAGCAGGAGCAGTCTGTTGCCGTCGACGGGGCAATGCGCCACGCTGTTGAGGGTCCGAAAGAGTCGATCCATCCATGACTATCGGTGCAGCGTCACTCGAAACAGCTCCAAGAGAGGCATCTGGAAGAGAGGGAGACGGAGAAAAAGGGAATCGGCCAGAAGCAGAGAAGGAAACAGGGAGGGGAGGAGGAAAAGCAGGAGGGGGAGGAGGCGGAGGAGGAAGGGGAGAGGGAGAAGGAGAGGGAGCAAGAAAAGAAGACAACGAAGGGACAGAGGGCACAGAGACAGAGTGGGAGGGAGCACCAAGATGTTGTGCAACAAGGGCATCCGCATCGTTCTGAATCCGACGTCGAAGATGAGAAAGAAAGACTGCCCTCTGCCGGCGATCTCCCAAGATCTGAAAAAGAGCCGTGACTTGATCTCCATCCAGACTGCTGATTATGTCATTGCAGCTCAGCAAAGAGCCAGACATTGATACGTGAACATCGGTGCATAAGTACTTGAACCAACGTCTGCCAAGACTCACGTGTTTGGCAAACTGAGGCACACAAATGGACAGAACAGTGGCGGACACTTTTTTTAACCTCAAAGCCGCCTAGATAACTCGAACATGCGCAGCAGGAAATTCGCATGCCGAGAACGTAACTTGGTGAAGTTGGCACCAACATGTCTCGATATACATAAGCTGGTATGTACAAGAGGGCTTCAATCGAGAACCATGGCAAACTCGTAATCGCATCAGAAACTTGATATGTCGCAATGTCACAGCGCGACACTGCACTGACAGGCACAGGAAGGACTCACTGCATCGTGGAAGAAGATGTGTAAAGTTGAAAGTAGCAGAGTCATTGGACAGTCCATGGTAATTGTGTGCTTGAAAACAGCGTCCCAACCCATGTATCAACCATCGCTGCCACTGGACGTGCTGCAAGTTTCGGCAAGAATCGGGATTGTCACATCTCTGTGTGCTAACATGCACACTGCTACGTACCATAAGAAAAGAGAATATGCAGAATCGAGGCGCATCCTCCATCCAAACATCACGAAACTGGCAACGGGTCATGGTCTATCGATTGGTGGAGCATACTTCTTGAGCACATGCAACAAACTTGCCTGAAAACATGCAAGCCAACCCATGCCAAGAGAGTGAGAGACATACGATGCGAATGCACGAAGCGCACCTGAAACAATCTTTTTTATGCGTCAAGTGACATGTCACTCTGACATGGCTCGTCGGAATCGTCATCATTACAGTCAGAGAAAGAAACAACAAAGGAAGAGCAAGAAGACCCAGGAAAGGAGGAGCAAGACCAAGACCGCGGAGAGGAGGAGCAAGAGGGAACAGAGGACACACGGAGAGGGCCAAAGGAAACCGACGAAGACACGAGGGAGGCAACCGAGGAAGCAGGAGAAAGAGACAACAACGGAGGACGAGCAGACGGACGGGGAGGACCAGACGGAAGAGGAAGAAGAGGAAGAGAGGGAGAAGAAGGAGGAGACAGAACCGACGAAGACAAGGACCGACCAGACGAGGAGAAAGGAAAGGCAGACAAAGACAAAGGAGGAGAAGAGAAGAGAGGACCAGAGGGAACAGACGAGGAAAGAGAGGAGCGGACAGGAACACGAAGACCGAGAAAACGAGCAAAAGAGAGACAAGAGGCATGGGGTGAAACGGGAACATGTTGCTTGACACAGAAAAGAACCATCATGATTCGAGTTCCAGTGAAAGGCATGGTGGCATGAATCACATTTCCGTCAAAGCAGCAAGGTTGTCTGACATCCAAGAGTCTGCCTTTCAAGTGAGCACCATGCGATGCAACATTGCAATTGAAATCATCAACTGTATAGGTAAAGCGACCTCGGTCTTCCACAACAAATAATTCTCCACCTGTCCAGTCTCCAATGGCCCAGCCAATGCTTGGGCCGTGATTGTTTGAATCTCTGTGCGGAATAGTCCGGACATTGCGATTGATCTGTATACTGGTAACTGCGAGATCCGAGAATTGGGAAGAATAATGTAGCATTCGGACAATCAACTTGGTAAGGCCAGGGAACCGGAATGTGTTCTTTGTAAACTGCAATCTTCCTCGAGACTGCACGCCAGAATACAAGCCAAGCAATATCTGATCTGCATGTGCTTGGTCTGTAGATCGCACCTTCTTTCGACTGTAACTCAACCACATCCGTGGAGGAATACCATCAAGAATACGAAATAGACATGCAGCCAACTCGTCCAGTGACTGAAAATTGAAACCATCGGCATCTACATCAAAAGGGCTACGCTCTATGGTGGTCATGTTGACATGGGGCTGAGCAAAAGTTCAGCACACAAGACGAAATGATGCACAAAGCGCAGCAATGCATTAGCCACTTGAGACTGCAAACCCTAGCATCCGGGCAGTTAAGTTTTCAGGCGTACCGTCCACGGCGGAGTGCAACACTCAGAATGTGGGCAAGCGATTGGTCTTATTCACTCTGAAGCCGGAAGAAAACAAGCGAAGACAACCGGGGGTAAGGAGGCATCAACAGTCACTTATGCATCACGTGCCCACGATGTCCAGAAGACAGCAGTGCCGACTAAGACACTCCGACTGGAACGAAACATCCAACGGCCGTCCTGGCCGTGAATCAAATCGCCGAAATGTCCGAATGTTTGATCGGAGGCGTTGACAGCCTTAAAATGATTGTGTTGCCTCACAAAGGTCCAGCCTAGTGCCGCACACGTACGAGAATCAACTTGCTTTCCTCCGAAGCGGCGGGCCCCCAACATCGAATTTCTCATAGCGATCAAATGCTCCGGCTGAGATCCGTCAAGCTTTGGAAGCCGAATAGCAGGTTTCGGCCAAGTCATGCGGCCGTAAAAGCCGGTAGATGGAACCCATGTGCGGTCCGCCCGATCGAAGAATGATGGTCTCACAACTTCCTGATTGATGATCGAAGCCAAGTCCTGAGGGACTGTATTGTGAACAAAGGGCACAGCGAAACAGGTGGCAGGATCATCCGGAAGCCTCGTTGTTGAAATAAGGAAAACTCCTTGGGGAGCTTCATGTGAACCATCATCAACAAGGCCAGTGTCCGGGTCCGAGTTCCCCGGGAACAACCAATAAGATCCACGGCCGGCCTGGAGATCATCTCGAACAAAAGGGCGAAGGCGAGACACGGAGGATAGAATACGGGCAAGGCTCTGAATTTGCTTTTTGGCATCCGGGCCCATAGCAAAGTAATCTTGAGCATCCGACCATGAGTAATTGGCATGATGGTCGGCACCTGCCAAAATGGTAGCTATCCATCTCTCCTGGAGATCGAAGGGTCCAGTCGGAAGGACTGGAACAACAATTTCGGCCGCACTTTTAATGCGATTGACGTCCTTCATGATCGCAGTCCGGTAGTGTAACAACACCCGTTCAATCTCAGACCAATACTTCTTCTTTTCTTTTTCGGAAGCGGTGGGATCGAAATTCCACACATTCATGCCTGCAACAGCCCGAATGGTATAGAATTGGGGCCACATCGAATGTTGAACATCAGGCCTGTCCAACTTTGTAGGTTCCAGAAATTGGACCCAAATCGGTGGTCCGGAAGAGGGCTGAACACAAACCCATTCGGTCGAGGGAGCTGGAAGCTCCGGTCCATCCGGAACTGCATACTTGTCGAGGCTGGCGTCAACAATAGCAAGCTGAGCTGAGGATGACGGCTTGTCTTCAATAGGTAGACGTTCCTCATCGGCGAGCTGACGACGCTTTCGTGGGAGAGGCGGGCACGGCTTCAAAACCGGGCTCCTTGAACGATCGTCCCGATTAGTGCCAAACAACCGAACAGAGGTCAGGCTTTCAATAACCCGATTTGCCATACCTTCGTCATGAATCTGAATAGACTGGGCCGAAGATCCACTACCTTCAGTGAGAGTCAAGAAAGGCGAAGGGGGAGGAGCTCGGGGAAGTGCAGCATCCACATGAACTTGAGGGAGCGAAGGAGTCGAAGAAGAAGAAGGAGGGGCAGGTGGTGCGGGGAGAGCGCGGCGGCCTCCGGAAGCGCTTCCGGTCGGCTGTGCCCATGCTGGAAGTGTGTCTGGCGGTGCAAGGGCTCGGTTCACCTCTTGTGCAACCCTCTTTCGAATATACATTTCCACGGAGCCACTTACAGGGCCAGGAGGGCCCGAGGACTTCGGGAACAGATTAAGACTGTCTTCCGCGGACATGGTCGAGTTTGCAGGAAGCTACAGAATATACAAGGCACAAAAGCTCTCGAGCAAAGGATACATGGCAAGCAACCAGCTCAATGGTACATGGACTGAAGCACTATGCAAACGCGCGCATCAACGAAGGCAAAGTCTGTTTACACTGCAGTCGGGCGAGCGCGAAGATTGTTAAACTGTAGCCTAACACGTTTCAGAATGGGGTACATCATCAGCGGGTCGAATCCCTGTCGTACATAGGACTGCAGTAGCTGATCGAGATCGGCCTCACGCTGTTCCGACGGCCAAGAAGCACGTGCAATCAGGTGAGCTCTGGATCGAAAGCTGCTTAACAGTGTCCGTGTGTTGGCGGCAGAATTGGGGTGTAAGAACTTCCAGGTCTCAACAGGCTGGACATACTGTACTCGTAGTTCCTGTACATCCACATGAAAACCCAGGAAAAGGTCTCCATCCTCATACTCAAGTACGATGGGCGGTATGTATACATCCTGGTGCAGAAAAGCTTGCACAGCAGCATAGTTGGCATGGCGATCAAGAATCAAGCTCATCCGGTTGTCAACATATCGAACCACAAGGCCGAAGGTTGGCAAGCGAGAAGACTCTAACAGACATTTTCCAAAGTACATGTGCTCGTATAGGCTTACCACAGCATGGCAGGCTGCCGGGGAAAAGTGGCTTCCCATCGGTGCACCTCGGATTTGTTGAATGGCCTGCTGACCCACCATGAATAGATTGAACTTGAAGGACACCTGTACAGCCTCCAGAAATAGGTCCATTGGGACGGCAACTCGTTTGTCATTCAACAGGCAATGCCGACCACGGATAGTTTTCATAACTGACATGTTGTTTTCCAAGTCCACAGTCACCACAACGCCTTTTAAGGCATGATCAAGATCCGCATCCGAGACGTCGTAAAAACGACAAAGCAATATGCGAAAGGTAATCATGAACCGCTCCCATGGAATGCTCACGAAAAAACCTGACAAGTCTTGATTATGCATGGCAAGCTTTTGTCTGTCTTGATCCGAGCTGTGACATCGCTTCTCAAAGAAAGCGTGTATGTTCTGCCAAAGCAAGATTGCATCGTTGTAAGATCGAGTGTGAGGACACACCTCAGCGACAAGCATCTCTGTGACTCGCGCCATCACAACCAAGAACTGGCGAGCCGGGTGAGAGGCAAAACTAACGATTGGCCTGCCTCCTTTCCATTCTTTCTTGAACTTGGGGAGAATGTAAGCCCATGACACACGGGCAGCACGAGATCCAAAACGGAAGGGAAAGGATTCAAGAATGCGAGGTGGCACTGCATGTTCCATCTGGACCATAATTGTCGAGGGATTCAACGACAATGGCTTGAAGACCGATTCAGCAGTAAAAGTGTTCTGGAGCATCATCCAATACTTCACAGGGCAGAAAACATGCGCATGCGAGCCTTCATGATCACGGACATGCCACACCAAGCCGTTGGTCGTTTTTCGCAACTCACGAACCTGATCCACTGACCAATGTGTTCCAACGTGTTGTGAGTGCATCTTCCAAGCCTTCTGCCACACACTTCGAATATCAACAGTCGGATAATGCATCAAGCCATGGTGATCAATCCAATGCCTCACGTCTTCAAGAAACATCGTCCAATGATCCGTGGCTTTCATGAATACCGGATTGGAGCAACTGGACTGGGCCAACTGAGTCAAATCAGGTGGCAGGGTCAACAACGTGGCAGAAGAAGCAATGTGACCCTGGACAACAGTCAGGTGTGGATGAAGTCGAAGAAGTTCATGGCAGCAACATGTGACACCAGCCTGTTGCGGCTCCTCGTGCGGGCCCCACGACTGCAGGATGGGTTTATGCGAAAACAACACATCCTTGATTTTAGGGTGACTTTTGGCAACGAGCGACGTCGCTGGAATGTGGTACGGCAGCAGTCGATCCGTCGATACGTCCAAAATATCTCTCAACATGCCGCGAACCAAGCGTTTGAAGCCTACTTCAGGCAGCAAGAACGGAGTGGAAAGGGGGCGGCATGTAGTTGGGCATCTCAACTGTCGAAATTGCAGCACAGTGTTCAATCTGGACCTGCAGATCGTCTCATAGAACGGGTCACCCAGATGAGTGGCCATCCTGAATAATCTATAGAGAAAATCCGAGTCAACTCGGTTGCTGCGCAGATATTTTTGGGCAAGAAAGGACTTCAACCCGTCAGAAGCTAAGTCAAACAGAATCTGATAACTGTATACAATGTTCTGAACAATGTGTGTCGACCGGAAGACCGAAGGAGTCAATCCAGTGAGCTGGAAATTCCGACGTCGAAAGCGTCGAAAGGTTCTCCACGAGGTCACAAATCGCCGAACACATCTGACTGGATCCGAGTTGGCAAGCTGTGCATGTTTTGCTTTGACAAGAGAGCGAACCCAAGGAGCATTTAGGTGAGGCTGTAGCAAGTTGATAAATGTCTGCTCAATCGTGTGCAAACAATCGACCTGTGGGACATGCATGATCAACAGAGGAATGGCCATGTGATAATTCTGTCGTCGATAATGCCAAAACAACGAAAGTTCACCGCACACTGACTTGCCAGCCCTGATCTGTTGGAATTTCCCCCATCTTGTACGCTCACGGTCGCCCAGTGTTTGGGATGATGATCCGACATACATGAATTTCTGTAACTCAGGCTGGAGAAAGATGCGACAATAAATCACCGACTGCGTCTGAAAGAATTTCCAGGTGTAGCTGGAGCATTTTAAACGTAGCTGAGAGGTCAATGGCGACTGTACAAGCCCGAACTCACAAGCAAGCAAAAGGAGTTTTCCACGGATCCAAATAACAATGTCCATGCATTGTCGTCCGAACATGGTAGGGGTCTCGTAGAGACCTTGGAAAAATAGATGAGCATTCCGAAGCAAATCCACTTCACTTCGGTGCCGTTTCCACCAACCTTGTGGCGGATGGTCAATGCGATACACGTCCCTGGCATCCAATATGGCCTGTAGTCAAGCCACAAGAATTGTTCCGGCAGCAAGAATACGGAGCAGAGAATTCGCCTTAAGCTTGGGAATATCACGGATGGGTACGCCCCAATTGGCAACAACCTGATCCAATTCGGCCTGTTCATTGGAAGGAAGGTCCGCATGCCATCGTTGGACATGAGCTGTCCATGTCTGGAGCTTCTGTCGATTGTTCTTGCTCAAGTTCAATCCTTCAATCCACGTCGATACTTCTTTGTCCGACTTGCAAGCCTTCCAACTGCGACTCAAGAAGTGACGTTTGCTGGGATCCGTGAGAACAATCTTCACAACCTGTCCAACATGCGAGGATGTTCCATACTCAGGCTGAGGAGCAGAACTCGAATTGCCTGGGTTGCGACCCTGGGTCTCAGCTTCATCGGGCTCGACACTCAAAGGTTCAGCGTGATTCCCGGATGGTTTGCCTTTCTGGAATGCCTGCATGAGACTGGTTTTAGGCTCAGCCGTCTGACCACGAAGAAGGCGAGTGGCACCATCCGGAACTTTCTGAGCTGAGGGCGCAGACTCCGGCACACGTCCTTGGGGGCTTTCTTCAATCGGCAACGTTTTCGGACCTGCAACCTCTTGATTAGAAGATCGGGAGGGGGAAGCATTCTCGAAATTCGCAAGTTGTTGTTGAAGAATCTGAATCTGATTGGCCATGGCTGCCTTCTCTGTGTCAACAGAGGCCTGAGGATACAGACCTAGCATGTAGTCAACAACCTTCTGTGCCAACAAGTGTGTGGCCTGCGACTTTGAGTCCGAACCGCTGCTCTTGGAAGCGGGGTCACTGATACCAAGCACAATAGAAGCAAGCTCATCCAAGTCGACGTCTTCATCTCGCAACTTTCCAAACAAGGCATGGCAAAATACAACTTCACCGATCGATTTGAAGCCTGCAAAGAAAGTCGGCTTTCCTTCGGCAATATGGCGCACCCAATACGAATTCCAACCTTGATAGAGCAACGAGTGAAGCGGTATCATATGGGTCGGACATCCATCAATCTGCTTTCGAACTGTCCAGTCAGTCTTCTTTACCCAACGGGCCAAGTTCAAGCCTGCAATACAACGGGAATCCAAATAGTTTGGGTTCTGGCAAAACTCAGCGGGCATCATCGGGCCGAAGACTCTCGGGGAGTTTGCAGCAGGAGGGGAAGGGAGGCCTGGAATGCGGGGGGTTGGCGAAATGTTCACAATCTGAGCAATACGTGGATTGGGTTGCCACGTAAGATTCTGTGGCTGAAGCACTGCCGGTCTGTTCACTGGTGGGGCAGGTCGGGGTGCAGGGTGCTGCCAACTCTCAGGGGTAGGTGGGACCGAAGCCGGCAAGGAGGAGCTCCAGAAAGGGTTGCGGCGGGGGGAACGTTCACGATCCATGGCAGAAAATGAGAACAACCACTGACTGCAAAGCTCAAGCCGGAATGATCTCAAGAAGCGACTCCAGAATGCAACTCCGATCTGATTTCCAGAGATGTGATTTCCACTCAGTGATCTCCACTTGAACATGTTGTGAGACGGAATTGATTTCCGGAGCTGCTAACACAAGAACCCCGGTGGGCCGGCAACTTCGCCGAATAGCGACAAGGCCCTCATGAGGGAGCTCTTGCCGAACACAACTGGAAAGGCTCCTACTGACCCGGCCTTCTGGATGTTCTGATCGTCCAATGCGGATACTCTCATGGACATGTTCAAACAAATTGCAGCAACCGTACAAAGCTTCAAAGCAAATAAAGGCATGGTCAAGTTTTCAGCGAGAGTCAAACTGCATGAAAACAACATGTTTTGAAAACACATGTTGTGGCCACCAGCTGGAGTACTTCTCCCCAAGTGCGCCACTGCAGGTACGTTTTCACTGCATTCACAGAAGCGTCTTCGTTGGCTGGAGACTTCTGTGATGCACTCCAGCCCCCTGCAAACTTAAAAGCGAAAAGAGCATGAAAACAAGAAAATTCATGGGTCAAAGCAAGTACCTACAAAGAATTTCAACCAGAAACGCCGAGGAAAAGTGGACATGTGAATGCAGGTTTTTCGCATGTACAGCAGAATAACACAAACAGACTAGGTTTTTGCACAAGGTGAGAGATGAGGCCGGGACCCACTTGAAGTGCGGTAGAGCGATCTCAGTGCGTTTTGAGATTTTAAGCGAGGCGCCAAGATTTATGTATCCTACATGCGCCACCTGCTTTCCGAACTCCTGAGGCTCAAAAGCCGTGTCAGGAGTCAACGCCACGCGTAGGCGAAAATCGCGGGGTCTGAGAAAAGGCAACATGCAAATGTCACCTTGGTCGTGGATGATTAACCCGCGCGATCTCGTAGTGACTGCTTATGTCTTGGAAGTGCAGAACTACAAGTGCTGTTTGAGCGATGCTTGTCACGTGAATTGTGTGGTGCACTAGGGAGCTGCCGATGACAAAAGTGATTGCAAGGCGTGCTGGGCCCTAGTCTGAGCTTGACCATCTAGAAAGAAAGAGCCATGTCGTTTGGAGAGAGTGCGGCTGTCTTCAAGGCGCGAGCCAAGGACATTGGAGTTTCAGATGAGAGCTTCGCGAAGCTTGAGGCGGAGGGGCTGACAACGATGGCAACTTTCGCCTTCTGTTGTCATTTCAACCCGTCTGCGACAGACGAGAAGCCTCTCACCGACCTGGTGACCAAGGTTCTCGGTGCTGCGCCTTCCCTTAAGGAGATGAGTTGCTTTCGGCGTCTGTTCGCCGAGGCATACGCAACTGTTGCATCCGACATACGAGCTCAAGTGGAAGCAACGGAGGATTCATCGATCAAGAAATTAGCTCCGGCCGACAGGGCTGAGCGTTTGCGGGAGCAACAGGCCAGGCTCAAAGGTCTTGACTTGAGGGGCAACATGGAGCCAGGCGATTCCTTGATAGATCGTGCTGTGGCGATCTACGAATCTGACAGACTCCAATATGTGGAGTGGCAGCATTCTGTCAGCAGGCAGCATGAGCTTCTTACCGGGCTCAAGAAGGATGCATCGCTTACTTTGGATTCTGCAGGCGGCCTGAAAATTGCCAGCAAGCCCAATGTAACTCCTTGCGATGTGTCAAATGACATGATGGTTCGCTACGCCTTAGTGCGAAGGGGCCTAGCCTTTGAACAGGCGAACATCATGGCATACCATTTGCACGATGAGTTGCTTGAAAAGTACATGTCGTTCAGGCTTACCGACCCTCCTCCGAATCATGCACGGGTGAGCTTGAAACAGATTGAGCAAGCTGACCGACAATTTACCTTGTTGCTCGCGGAACACACTCGCAGCGGCATCAAGGTGAAGGCGGGAGGATCGCGGCCATGCGATGATGCATTCCGCAAAGTGTTCGAGAGCACTGAGTTCCTCTCGATGCTAACCCCGAGGCCTCTTGCAGCGGGATCAGGAGCTAGCCGTGACGCTTCCTCAGGTGATGAGCCCCCGATCAAGCGCCATAAGGGCAATGGCAAGGGCGTGGGTCGTGGGCGCGGGGGTAAGGGCGCCGGCAAAGGATCCACCAATGCCAGGGTCCCGGCAGAGCTCCTCGCACTCGGGTGCGTGGCCGCCACGCCTAAAGGACATGCCTTATGCTTCGATTACTCGCTAGGGAAATGCTCCCGAGCAGTGGCCAACCAAAGGTGTGAAAGGGGATTGCATTTGTGTGCAGTCAAAGGATGCCACAGAGGGCACCCAGCCAAGGAATGCCCTGCGAAAAAGGCGCCTTCGTCGTGACTAATGAGTCCGACGAGCGCGCGCGCCCCACCATCGCCATTGGCGCACGGTGGGAGCGATGTCACAGAGAGCCATGGCTCAACTGCCGGTGTGGAGCCAGCAGATGATCAATCGCTCAACGATTCTTCTTGTTTTCCCCCTGAGCCACCCTGTAAGGCGGCTAAATTAGACGATGCATATGCCTTTTGCGAATCTTTGGCAAGCCACTTTTTGCAATCTTCCGACTTCAGTGCAACTAACATAGCGTCCATTTTGGACGCATTTCCTTCGGAGGACCACACTCGGACTTGGCTGGAAGCCGATGGAGACTCTAAAGCCATTACGGTAGGTGCGTGCAACCGAGGCGGGGTCACAGCAGTTCGCAGCAACACACGCCGCATGCCGGCGGTGGCAAAGTATCTTGCAGCTTGTGTCAAGTTGGTTGCACCGAAATGCGAGTTCACATCCGTGTCTGTGCACCGGAACCTACAAGCCCCAATGCATCAGGACTCCTTCAACAGCAGCGTGCCTAACGTCATTGTCCCACTATCCTCCTTTGCTGGAGGACACATCTTCGTCGTGCATCCTGAGGGCCCAGACCAAACAACCTACGAAGATGTGCCGTGGACAGGTTTCAAACTCGATTGTGCTTCTCATGCTTGGGCTTTTGATGCTAAGCACTGCAAACACTTTACTTTGCCGTGGAAAGGCTCCAGATCCCTTCTCGTTGCCTTTACCGTGGGTCACCTCTCGGGTTTAGCTCCCGGTGACAGGGATTTCTTGACCTCCCTAGGGTTTAAGGTCCCCTGCCAGGATGTGCAACAGGGCCCCACCATGAAGCCGTACCCTTTGCAAGGTTACGATTTGCGGTGTCCACAAGTGTCCACCGATTCGGCGCCGCTGGCTCAGCCGAGTCCGGCCTTCCCTTCTGCTGAGTTGCCCGCCGACGGGCCTTTGGTGATCGAGCTCTGTGCCGGGTCCGCCATTCTCAGTCAGACGGCCGCATGCCGCGGCTTTGCAATCATGCCAGTGGATCATGCGCACAATCGCCACGCTCCCAAGTGCAAGATCGTGAATCTCGACTTGACAAAAAGCCACTCCTGGGAGGTCCTCAAATTTGTAATCAAGTCCCGGCGGGTGGTGATGGTGTTTGCTGCTCCGCCTTGCGGCACCTGCAGTGCTGCTCGCAACTACCGCCCGGGACCCCCAGTGCTCCGCACCACTTCACATCCGTGGGGTGTCCCGTGGGCCTCTACCAGAGACTGTGTCAAGCTTAAAGCTGCCAATGCCATATACAAACACCTTTGTGCTTTTCTTGAAATGTGCGATCAGCACTCCGTGCCTTGGTGCGTGGAGAACCCTACCAACAGCATGTTCTGGGAACTGCCATGTCTAGCGTACCCTTTGGCTCATGGTTTCTTCGCACATTGTCAGGCATGCGCTTTCGGCAGCGAACGCGACAAGAAGACCTCCTTTTTGTGCAACAGCTCGTGTATCTCTCGCATGGCTCTCATGTGCCCAGGCTGCAAACAACATGCATCATGGGGCCAGACCTCTTCTGCCACCTTCGCCACGGCGGAGGAAGCAGCCTACCCACCGGCCATGTGTCAGGCCTTGTGTGACGTCTTTGAGTCTGAGGCTGCGCGCCTCAACTACACGTTGGGCTCGGCTCATCCAGTCCTGGCCCGAGCCCACAAGCAGCCTCGCGGGCGCCTACACCCGCAACTCCTATCGGAACATAGTGCAATCCTCTCCCGTCTGCTGCCCCGGGCGCCGACCCTTAATAACAAGCGCTGCCTCAAGCATGATGTTCACGGCGTCCCGGCCGGCAGCAAAGTCTTGCGTTCCGAGAATAGGGGAAGTAAAGGTGTCTTCTGTGTCTTTGGAGTCTTCAGGAGCCCAGAGTCTTTCGTCAGAGAGGCTAAGCTGCTGCACCACCCGTTTGATTCCCTGGCACAGCTACCAGACTACTTGATCAAATCCTTGTTTGAGCAGATAACAAAATCCCCTGCGGAGATCTGCAAGCTCAGACTTCTTCGTCTTCAAAGATGGAGGGCCAGAGCGACGGAGCTGGCGCCAGTCGAGCATGCACACCGTGCCAAGATGCAGCCTTCCGTGAGGGAAATCCTCGCCAACAAGCGTACGGCTCTCCTGGAGGAGATGGCGGCCGAAATTGATTGGCCTGACAAGGGTCTCTTCTCAGAAATGCGCCAGGGCTTCCGACTCGTTGGCTGCCTGAGCCCTTCTGGTGTGTTCAGGGAAGGAGGGTACCTCGCCTCCATCAGCGAATCGGAGTTGATGGAAAACGCTGATAGCATCAAAGATTCTCTCTTGTCACGTGTGTCATCTGATCCTCTTGACGAGAACGCTGACGAGCTGTACGATGTGACTCTTCAAGAGTCAACCCAGAAAAAGTGGCTAGAAGGGCCGATGTCTCCCGAAGACATTGGAAAGCGACTTGGGGCATGGATCCCAGTGCGCCGCTTCTGTGTTGTGCAAAAAGGACGCTTGAGACCGATCGACGACTTCAAGGAGAATCTTGTAAACCAAGCCTGCTCTACAAGCGAACGGATCGTGCTTCAGGCGATGGACCATCTTTTATGGTCTCTTTCTGTGTTGTGCCATTTCTACCGGAAGCGAGGAGCCGTCGATTTCACTTTGTCCTCTGGAGAGAGGTTGACGGGGCACGTCCACCCTGACTGGCAGAAATCGGGGGCGAGCATGCAAGTCGCCACCTTGGACTTGAAATCCGCATACAAACAGCTACCTTTGAGTCCCTGCGATTTCGACAAAAGCGTGGTGACCTTGAAGGATCCGAAAACGGGATCCATCTCTTGCTTTGTCATGCGCACGCTCCCATTCGGAGCGCTTGCATCAGTATACCACTTTCTGCGCGTCAGCTTGCTGTTGCATGCCCTCGGGTGCCACCTAGGAGCATGCTGGTCCGCATACTTCGACGATTTCCCCATGGCAACGCATTCGCTTGTGGCCACGTCAACTTCGGCTCTAGTTAAGGGGTTCCTTAAGTTAGCGGGGTTCGACTTTGCAGATGAGAAGTGCACGCCTTTCTCTGCCGATGTCGAAGTCTTGGGAGTTACTCTGGATGTATCCCAGAGCACGGAGGGACTTATCAATATCCGAAACAAGCCTTCCAGGTGCGAGGAGCTGAATGCTGTGATTGAGGAGGTTCTTAGGGATAAGTCCATAGTCCCCTGCCGGTTACCCTCCTTCATAGGCAAACTTCAGTTCGCTGACGGTCAAATCTGGGGCCGAGCTGGGCGCATGGCCTTGCGCGATCTAAGGACTTTAGGAGCATCCCCGTGCTTCTTATGGATAGCACGTGTGCCTTCAGCCTCGAACATCGCAGACTCGCCGAGCCGCGGATCGCTGTCCGAGCTTAGCCATTGGCCTCTACATGTTGAGGTACCCAAGTGCCCGCTGTCGAAAGTTGCTCTGAAGTCGATTGTGTCATCATGCTAAAGCAGACTGGGGGAATTATGACTTGAGGTGCACGGTCAAACCGAGCACGTCAGAACTGAGCTGTGGCTCTTGTGTTATGCTGGGCCGAGGGGCCCAGCAATGCAACTCATCCCCAGTTTGCCGATGTGTGCAAAACAGTCGAGCGAGCAGCTTCGTAGCAGTTACAATTTTGATATGTTTCGCAAATATGTTTGCGCGCCCATATATCATTTCGGGCAATACTGATTGATGAATCTTACTATTGTCTGATGTTCGACATTTCCTCGAAGGGGAATATACATGTCCCATTTAATACATTGAGTTTGTTTCTATGTTGTGATATTTTGAAACTCCGACGAACTTCATAAGAACTCTGTCGAGCGCGCACGATATACCTTTATGAAACGTCGGACAGCCTTCCATGGGAAGGCGGTTTCAAAAAAAAAAAAAAAGAGAGGACATGTTCTCTAACCGATTCTTGATGGATCGATTGCCATGTTTGCCACTTTAGTTTTCATGTCCTTTCTTTACCATGTACTCCGGTGGGAATTGTTTCATGGCCTCATGCCGCTGCCAGTTTCCTCAATCAGTGTGAATGAGGAAAACAAATTTTGTCCCACCCACCCAACCCTAGGGGGAATTATGACTTGAGGTGCACGGTCAAACCGAGCACGTCAGAACTGAGCTGTGGCTCTTGTGTTATGCTGGGCCGAGGGGCCCAGCAATGCAACTCATCCCCAGTTTGCCGATGTGTGCAAAACAGTCGAGCGAGCAGCTTCGTAGCAGTTACAATTTTGATATGTTTCGCAAATATGTTTGCGCGCCCATATATCATTTCGGGCAATACTGATTGATGAATCTTACTATTGTCTGATGTTCGACATTTCCTCGAAGGGGAATATACATGTCCCATTTAATACATTGAGTTTGTTTCTATGTTGTGATATTTTGAAACTCCGACGAACTTCATAAACCGAGTTAGGGCAGGGGAGGGTTATGTGAGCACACCAAAACACAACAAGGGGACAGCGAAAACCATCATGGGGGGTGGGGTGGGGTATAGGGTGGGGTGGGGTATAGGGTGGGGTGAGTGTTCTTATGCTCCCAAAACCGGTTTTTGTTGTGATTGTTCAGAATGAAATCAAAATCTTCTCAATGGTTTGAGACGGAAACCGTAGAAGTTGCATATATTTTGTGACGGTTTCACATTGTAAAACAAAAGAGTTTTGTAAATTCCGTAGCATTTCAATCATGTTCTTTAAAACAAAGAGCCAAATTTCATCCGCGAATTTAGAGTTCTGTAGAAATTCCATTGGAATCTCCATGAAAAATACTTAAAACGATTGTAATTTTGATTGGATTATCAGCAACCAGTAATAAAATTCACTGAATACATATGGATTTTATTGAAAAATGTTTTTTTACTTGCAAAAAAACACAGACGTTTGCAGAACACACATACATTTTAGCCCAAAATCTATACATTTGTACCAAAAATGTATAGATTTTAATCAAAAGTTCATACATTTCCACCAAAAATGTATCATTTTAGGTGAAAATCTATACATTTCCACCAAAAATGTATAGATTTCAATCAAAAGTTCATACATATCCAGCAAAAATGTATCATTTTAGGTGAAAATCTAGATATTTCCACCCAAAATGTATAGATTTCAATCAAAAGTTTATACATTTCCAGCAAAAATGTATCATTTTAGGTGAAAATCTAGACATTTCCACCAAAAATGTATAGATTTTAGCCAAAAATCTATACATTTCTACCAAAAATGTATAGATTTTAACCAAAAATCTATACATTTTTACCAAAATTGTATAGATTTTCACCAAAAATCTATACATTTTCACCAGAAATGCATAATTTTAGCTTAAAATCTATACATTTTCACCAAAAATGTATAGATTTCAACCAACAGTGCATACATTTTCACCAAAAGTGCATACACTTTCACCAAAAGTGCATACACTTTCACCAAAAGTGCATACATTTTCACCAAAAGTGCATACACTTTCACCAAAAGTGCATACACTTTCACCAAAAGTGCATACACTTTCACCAAAAGTGCATGCACTTTCACCAAAAGTGCATACACTTTCACCAAAAGTGCATACACTTTCACAAAAGTGTATACACTTTCTTAAAAAGTGTATACACTTTCGCCAAAAGTGTATACACTTTTGGCCAAAAGTGTATACACTTTTGCCAAAAGTCTATACACTTTCGCCAAAAGTGTATACACTTTTGGCCGAAAGTGCATACACTTTTGCTGGAAAAGTCTTCAATGTGAGCAAAAACAAAGAAAAACGGTTTCATTCTATAGCTTTTGAATACAGAAAACTATATATAAATGCAGAGATCGAGAAAAAAAGCTTATAATTTGAAATTTTGTTTTTTCTCCTTCTGGTGAATTTCGGGCCCCCACCCCCCCACCCCCCCCCCGTCCCCACCCCCCCCACGGGGCTCGGGTCGGCTCGAGCCGCGGGGCGGGCTCCGGGCTCCGGTTCGGGGCTCGGGGCTCGGGGCTCGGGGCTCAGGGGGCCAGCCCCAAAGCGAAGGCCGACCCCAAAGCGAAGGCCGACCCGAAGCCAAAGCAAATCACAAGGAAGCGAAGCATGGCAGAGGCCTTGACCGGCGACTGGATCAATGGGCTTGGGCCTGAGGAGTCCGGCGAGACTCCAGCAGAAGAGCCGGAGGAAAGCGAAGCTGGGCCGAATCGACGAGACCGCAGCAAGCAACACAAGTTCAACGTGTTGCTCGCAGCAGCAGTGCCAGAGAAGATGAAGACGGAGTGGGAGGCTTTGAGTGCCGGCGGCAACGGCAAGAGGAAGAACCTGACGAAGTTTATCGAGGACTCAGTGAGTCGTGACCCCGAGACAGGGAAGCTTGCCCTCGCCTGCGAAGCCGCAGAAGTGACGGGGGAAAGCAGTCTGGAGAAGAAGCAGTCCACTGGGTGGGGAGACAAGGGATTGCCGAGAACGCTCTTTAAAGGGCGCTTTGGGTTGTCGGATGAGCAGCTCAGGGCCGCAATCTTGAATGATGAAGTTTCCGTTGTCACCCAAGACAACGTGGTGTTCTGTCAATGGCGAACCTTGAAGTCCACTTCGATGGACGAGCGAAGGAACGTGGCAAACATCAAGTCCGAGGCTCTGAGAGTCTCAGGCTGCCAAGCAGGACAACTCCAAAACCTGTTCGACAGTGTGTCGATGGAAAGGCCTGAGCCGACAGAGGAGGACCTCAGGAACGCCGCTGCCTCATCGGCTGCTCCGCCGACCGTGGCGGTGCCAACCATCAAAGCCATCGAGGACAAGAAGGAGGAGCCTGCCGTGCCAGCGGCCTTGTCAGAGGCCGACTGGTCGAAAGCGGACGGGCTCCTAAAGAAGGCTGAAAGCGCCGTCGAGAAGCTCAAGAAGGTCCTCGCGGGAGTATCATAGCAGTTCCCTGTGTCTTTCTTGGTGTTACACCGAGTTAGGGCAGGGAATTGCACGTCACAGTTCCAGGATGCAAGCAAACTGAGCGACAAGATCAAGCAGAACAAAGACGACCCCCTCCTCAACAAAATGCATCTTATCGAGAATCTATGTAACAGAGAGTATAGAGAGCCCATGCTTCATGTCACAGCCCCCACAAGGAAGGCCACCATCCAAGCTCTGACGGACAAGAAAGCTTTGCTGGAGCATGTGCGATCCTTCCAGGACCAGAGAGATGTGTACAAGTGTGCCTATATATATGCAAATGTGTGCTGCAGGACCTGCCCGATGGCACCCGCATCAACAAGGAGAATCTCCAAACGACCCTGCTCGAAGCAGGCCACACATGCTGTGCTGAATCGGCGACCCTCTTCCCTCGACTCGCGACCCTATATACATCCGAACCCTTCTGCACAGGCCAGCTGTGCAGCCAAGTGGTCGAGGAGATCACTGGCTGGAGTGGCCAGTTGAAGGGGTTTGGGGTCCAGCCTTGAATTTTTAAGGGCTTAGGGCTTTCAAAAGGGTTTATAAAAAGAGTTGATCCTAAACCCTCTCAGAAACAGGGATAATCATGCTAAGTATTGCCCGAAGCCTGGTCCGTCTGGGCCCTAAACCCTCCAAAGTTCGGATAATCATGCTATAAGTATTGCCCAAAGCCTGGTCCGTCTTGGACCTAGACCCTCACAAGTTCGGATAATCATGCTAAGTATTGCCCAAGGCCTGGTCCGTCTTGGCCCTAAACCCGCAAAAGTTCGGATAATCATGCTAAGAATTGCCCAAAGCCCTCTTCCGTTTCAGTCTAAACCCTTCAAAACAGGGATAATCATGCTAAGTATTGCCCAAAGCCTGGTCCGTCTTGGCCCTAAACCCTCAAAGTTCGGATAATCATGCTAAATCATGCTAAGTATTGCCCAAAGCCTGGTCCGTCTTGGACCTAAACCCTCACAAGTTCGGATAATCATGCTAAGTATTGCCCAAGGCCTGGTCCGTCTTGGCCCTAAACCCGCAAAAGTTCGGATAATCATGCTAAGAATTGCCCAAAGCCCTCTTCCGTTTCAGTCTAAACCCTTCAAAACAGGGATAATCATGCTAAGTATTGCCCAAAGCCTGGTCCGTCTTTGTCCTCAACCCTCAGAAACAGGGATAATCATGCTAAGTATTGTCCAGAAAGCCTTGCCGCAGCTGTTTTTGTTTCGAATATCAAACACCACCCAGCAGTCCCGTGTCCCTTTCTTGGTGTTACACCGAGTTAGGTCAGGGCGCAATATATCAAACCACTCCCCTGTCCCTTTCTTGGTGTTACACCGAGTTAGGTCAGGGCGCAATATATCAAACCACTCCCCTGTCCCTTTCTTGGTGTTACACCGAGTTAGGTCAGGGCACAATATATCAAACCACTCCCCTGTCCCTTTCTTGGTGTTACACCGAGTTAGGTCAGGGCACAAAATATATCAAAGCACTGCCCTGTCCCTTTTTTGGTGTTACACCGAGTTAGCTCAGGGCACAATATATCAAAGCACTGCCCTGTCCCTTTCTTGGTGTTACACCGAGTTAGGTCAGGGCACAAAATCCAAGAGCTATAACCCTACGGGCTTCAGCTTCAAAAAGGTTCAGGGGTTCAGGGTTAGAGGGTTTACTTTTTAGATGAAAATATGATCGAATAGGACATTTCCTATCTCTGATGTTCTGATGGCCGGTTTGGGGCCACCACCAAAAAAAAAGAGGACCACAAGTGCTGGCATCGCAGCAGCCGCCAGTGAACTGCCAGGCTCCAGATTGAGAGTTTGGCTCCTGGAACAGTTTGCATGGGGCCTGCTATCACCACAGCAGGTGCAAGCAATATCTGCTGCAGCATTGCATGATGCCAGAGAACGAACTGTGACTGACCTCGAGCCCCTCGCCAAGCTTGGAAGCTCCGGTCAACACAGCAACAATGTCAACAGGGACTTGATGAGATTGGTCGGGCAGGAGCCACTGATGTACAATCCCAGTCGCACCACTTTGCGAAAAAATGCTTCTGAAGTGCCCGTGCCCGTCGACGGAGTGCCCAGCGACGAGCATGCCTACACCATCAGCCTGCCACACGAGTTATTTAGCAGCCTCTACCACAATTACAAGGCAGCATGGAAACAAGTGATCATGCCTGGACAGGCGTTTTTGGATCGCTTTTGGAAGTCGGCCAGAGGGCTGCCGCAGTGGGAGGGCCACCCACTGGCATCGGAGCCATCCCATCAGGTGAGAAAAATCATACCATTATCATTGCACGGGGACGAAACACCGGTGCTGGCCAAGGGGAAGATTTGGTCCTCTTCAGCCTTAGTGATGTCATGGGCTTCCCTTTTGGGTAGCGGCTCCACGAAACAAAGCCAGCTCTACATCTGGGCCGCCTGGCACAAGTCATTCTCCAAAGAGACGAATGATGACCTCTGGAGTCTTTTACTCTGGTCTTTCGAAGCCTTGTGGTCCGGCGTTTTCCCGAAAAAAGACTGGCGAGGATATGATTTCGATCCCCACAGTCCCGAGGGACAGCGAGCTGGCCAATACCTCGCGGACGGCTATAGAGCTGTCTTGGTGGCTAGCTGTGGAGACCTGGACTACATGGCACAGTTCCAGGGCCTTCCCCGGTGGAATTCCAATTCCCCTTGTTGCTTGTGCCAGTGCCAGAAGAAAGGAGACCGCAGTTGGCACTGCTTTGCGGAGGATGCCGCATGGAGGACAACTCTGTGGACCCCTGCTGCTTGGAAAGCATGGCCGAGCCGAAGCATGAACAGGATGTTCCAGAAGGACCTCTGCTCTGTGCTGGTGGTCCATTTTGACCTGATGCATTGCCGGTACCTTGGCTATCTCCAGCAGCTCTATGGATCGGTTTTTTGGGTCCTCTGTGAGGAGACGATGCAGGGGAGTCCAAGCGACAATCTGCATGAACTCTGGGGTTTTCTGAAGACATACCAATCCACCCACAAGGTGCACAGCCCGTACTCCCAGAGGCTGAACAAGGTCAGCATGTATAAGAAGAAGACCGACTTTCCGAAGCTTCGTGGAAAAGCGGCGGAGATCAAGGACATGGCAGCAGCCGTGCGGGCAATGTGGGGTCATTTTGGTGTTCCTGGTCAGGACTTCCAAGAGATTGGGTTACTCTTGGATTTGATATGCAAGTTCGAGGAGATACTGGAGGAATGGCCCATTGCAGACGGCTATTTCTGCCTTCCTGCCGAAGCTGCAGACAGACTGAAGACGAACTTTCGGGACTTCGCATGTTTGTATGTCATGGTCGGGGATCGCTTTCGCAGCGAAGATCGTCGGGCCTTCAATCCTACGGAAAAGATTCTCTTCTTCCGGAACAATGCATGTTTTTCACATTTGTGGCTTTTATAAATATACAAACACAAATCCTGCAACCCTTAAACCCTATAAACAGCCTTTTTCTAAAGCCCACAAACCTTTTCTTCCAGAGACATATAGAAGGATGCATGCCTGCGAGCATATCGTCATGCTCAGTCACTTGATTCATCCTGGCCTCACATCTTGCTGGCGAGGGGAGGACAGAAATGAATGGTCTCCTGCTTTATAAACACGTGCTCGCACAATCCAAAGGGTTTTTTTTTGTGTAGAGGTTTCATATATGTGGGTCCTAGGACTTATATATAGAGAGGGCTTCAAGTCTAAACGATTTTGGGTTTCGGGGCCCTCGAGGACTACATGTCCAAGCTCGGCACTCTGATGGCTTCCTGCTGTCGTGGTGTTCAGCGAGAGGAGGCGAGCCACAAGCTGAACCTGAAGATGAGGCTTGCACTTCACCTGCAGTGGCAGAAGCTGTCGTGACCTCTGTTCTCTGCTCTCCTGGTCCATTTTGACAGATGAGATCTCCCCTGTTCCTTTCTTGGTGTTACACCGAGTCAGTGGGGAGATCCACAAAGCAAACGCCCCTGTCCCTTTCTTGGTGTTACACCGAGTTAGGTCAGGGCGCAATATATATCAAACCACACTGCCCTGTCCCTTTCTTGGTGTTACACCGAGTCAGGTCAGGGCACAATATATCAAAGCACTGCCCTGTCCCTTTCTTGGTGTTACACCGAGTTAGGTCAGGGCACAAAATCCAAGAGCTCTCATCGCTCTCGCGGAAAAAAATTCGCAGTGCACAGAGGCCTGCCGCACAACCCTTTTAAACCCCCTCTATAGAAACCTGTAAATCCTGTGAACCCTATAAACCCTCTATAAGCCACAACAAAAGGAAGACTCTGTTTGCATCTCTCTGGCAGGCTCCATCATCCTGGACGAGGTTTTGGTGGCCAGCTGTGGAGACTTGACGGTGCTCAGCAAGGGGAACATTTGGGACTGGGCTTTGGCCCACTTTTGGCAAAGGCCTGCTCCAAGGGTTTACAGACTGTGTGTTTGCATTCCCACAAAAGAAGATTCAGAGTGTGCTCTCTGGCAGGCTCTGGCCGGCTTTGAGCTCTGGAACTTTCTGAAGACATACCCGTGTTGCTCCAAAGCAGCACACACTCCTGTGACCTTTGTTCTCTGTTCGCCTGGTCCATTTTGACAGATGAGATCTCCCCTGTTCCTTTATTGGTGTTACACCGAGTCAGTGGGGAGATCCACAAAGCAAACTCCCCTCTCTGTTCCTTTCTTGGTGTTACACCGAGTTGGGGGAGGTTTCTCGCACTTGGAGGAAGCACTCTCATCGCTCTCGCGAAAAAAAAGATGTCGTCGCAGTGCAGTTTCGAAACCTGTGACACATTGTATCGCGACTTCCAATGTGAAGAGCATCGCGTGCCTCATTGTGTGAGAAGCTTTCGCACAGCGAAACTGCGAACAGCTCTCACACATTATATAAAGCAGCAGGAAGTTTTGACCGACGAGATGTGAGGGCACACGCACAGAGAGTGAGAGAGAAACAGGGAAAACACACACGAACCCTAAGCCCTATACAGACCTTTTTGGCCCTAAACCCTATAAAACCCTACAGACCTTACACACCCTCTCATTCTTTGGATCAAATTTTCGGCTACAGACCTCACCCTAAACCCTAAAATTTATAATTCTTGTGGCTCAAGTTTTTGGCTCAAATAGAACAGAGGAGCTCTCCTCCACAAAGATGTGCTGGTGCCTCGAAATTCTGTCACTGAAACCTCGAAAAAAGTTCTTCTGGCTCAAATGTGTGGCTCAAAAGAACAGAGGACTCTCTCTCTCCTCCACACAAACATGTATATACATCTCTTGGTTCTGCTTGTTGTTATGTCGGCCGCATTCTTCAGTGGAGACAACAAAGTCTTGTTTTTCGTGTGTGTGTTTCGTCCAAATGGCATTGGGAAACACATGGAAACACAAGCACAACGGAACTTTGTGCCAGTAATCTCGGCTGCAAATGTACCGAAACAGAGTGGAATTCGGAGAACATGGGTGTATAATTTACACGTTTTGGCGTGTAATTTACACACCCAAATTTACACGAAAACGTGTAAATTTCAGGGATAGATTTACACGTCAAAAACGTGTAAAAAATTAAAAAATGTAAAATGTAAAATTACACGCAAAGGATCTATCAGGCATCTTCTTTGCGGCGGCACATGTCCTGGATGTTTAGCGCACTCGGAGTGAGGACGCCAGTGCGTCTAAGCATTCCCTGTGCCGCCGAATTGCCGCAGCATGTGGGCTCGCTGCGCACAGACCAGCAATGGCCGTGCTTCCCGCCTCATGACGACGGGCAGCTGGCTGGGTTAATCGTGTGCCTTCCTGGCGCTGCGCGTTGAGGCGAGTCTGGGTAGAGACGAGCTTTCGGAGCTTGCTGAGCTTCCTGTCATGCGGCTGTGCTCGCCGTTTTTCAATTCAACTCTGCTTCGCTGGGAGGCCACCGACTGACCCTCCGGACGCCGACCATGCGGTGTCTATGCCTGGGAACTGCGCAGTGACTCCCGGCTCGACCCCGTCTCTTGATTCTTGGGCCCGGGGCCAGTGCCATGGTGAACCCCGCCCTTGCCAGTGTTCTGTGTTCTGCCGATCTCGCTGCCGTGTCGGCCGTTTATAGCACTGGTTAGATGGCAAGCCATAGCCACGATTCCGGAGATTGTTGTGCCGCCGCTCGTCACGTACGTGTCGGTGCATTCGATCCCGGTTCTCTTTGGAGCTCCGCCCTCAGCTGCCACTCAGCAGGTGCTTTGCGCCATTGGTACGCAGGAGCGCAAGGCTGCAGGCCCACTCTTCGGCAACAGTTTGCAGAGTATCACAGCCGTGTCTCTGCATACCTGGCGCAGCGCGCTATAGTTTCCGGGTTGCGACCGATTTCCAATTGATCGTGCGACTTGGCTTCCAAGTGCGCGCCACCATTGTCCAGATCGATCTGGAGGCTTTAGTGGCGCTCGCTTCGGTGTCCCGCCTCGCCTATAGGACGGTTACTGGGCTTTACGAGGGAATCGGACTTCTTCCGCGCTGCGGCCATCCAGGCTGCACTTATTGACATGCAGCCCTGGGCGTCCCACGCTACATTGAATCTTCACCCTCCGATTAGCCCTTGCCCTTGCGAGACCCACCCAGGTGGGAAGCTGGGCGTGGGCGATTTTGCAATTCTGGGCCCCTTCATTCTTTGGGGAATATGCTCCGTGTGCCCCCGCCTTTCATCTTCCGTCCTTGCGATACCCACACATGGGAAGCTGGGCCATATGCACAAGCGGGGCCAAGAGCTGGCTTGCTAGCCACCATGGCATTTACTTTGCGGCATTGTTAGCTGCATTGCGCTCGTATTGTGCTGCCCTTGCGAGACCCACCATGGTGGGAAGCTGGGCCTGGATTAAAGTGCTTGTGTTTGCTGGCTGGTGGTAGGGGCGCCTGGGCGACTTCGACCCAATGCATTACCTGTCTGGCATGCTTGCTCTCCTGGGAAACTCCGTGGCGGGCCCCAAAGGATCTTCTACCTATGTTCAGGAGCGAGCACACAGCCGATGGCTTGGCACGGCTGGTACACTGCAGCATCATGCTTATGTGTGACTTGTTTTACCCTTGCGAGACCCACGATTCTGGAAAGCTGGGCCATTTTATTTGTTACCTCTTCTGCCACTGGAACATGCTGCTTTGGGGATGCTTGTGCTACAGCTTCGTCCTGGCCAGCAGGACACCTGAGTGAAGTTGCGCTTAGATAGGCCGAACGATCCCTGCTGGCTAAGTCTGCAAGTCGCGGCCGGTTTCACCCTTACATGATTCTCTTGTACAGCTCTTTATTGTTTTCTTGTAGTTCTTACTGGGACCGAGTGCAGCAACTGCTGTCTTTGAGGCCCGCCCACGCCAAAAAAAAAAAACTGTCCTTAGAGCACAGGTTAGGTGACCAGCCATCGGGCTGGTCCCAGAGGGTGGTTGGAACCCAGAAACCTGGGTTCCAAACAATGATCTTCTTTAAGGGCAGGTTCGGAAACCTGGATTGAACCTGGGTTCCGAAACCTGGGTTTCGAAACCCAGGTTTGAACAACTGTTTTGAAGACGGAGTTGTTCAAACCCAGGCTTGAACCTGGATTTGGACCCAGGTTCGAACTCAGGATTGAACCTGGGTTGAACGTCAGGTTCAACCTGGGTTGGAACCTGGGTTGGAATCTCGGTCGAACCTGGGTTGAAACCTGGGTTTTGAAACTGGGTTAAGCTGCATTTGAACCTGAATTGGCGGTTTTCAAGTGTGGATTAAAATCTGGATTTGAGTTTTTGAAGAACAGACGCTGTTTCTGAATTCTCATGTTTCTGCGTCAATTGACCCCCTCAAGGCGTCTGTTCACGTTCTTTTTGTCAATGGGTTGGATTTGGAGTTGAAGGTTCACGGTTTTGGCGTCAAAGGCGCGGGAAGTTTTGAACAAAAAAGAAGGGGGTTGGAGAAGGGGCGCAGCCACTTCCATTTTCAGGTCTTCGATCCTTTTATTGCGTTTAAGCCCCCTAAAGCGATTTCGTGGCATTTGTTTTCCTTGCTTTTGAACCTTGTTCTTTTTGAAATTTTTTTCGCTTTACGGTTTGGGTTTGGAAGGTTTACGGTTGCTTCCCAGGCGCGGGGAGTTTGCAATTTGCAAAACGGGGGTTGGGGGGGCGCAGCCCATTGGCTTTTCTGAGCGGACCCCGCTGAACGATTTTGTGCGGCCTTTGTGTGTCTCTGAATTTTCATGTTTCTGCCCTTCCATTTTCAGGTCTTCGATTCTTTTCATTTCCGTTTAAGCCCCCCAAAGCGATTCGTAGCATTTATTTCCTTTTGAACCCTGTTCTTTTTGTTAATTTTTTCGCTTGGTGCGGTTTGGGTTTGGAGTTGAAGGTTTACGGTTTAGCATTGAGCTTTTCTGACCCCGCTGAACGATCTTGTGCGGCCTTTGTGTGTCTCTGAATTTTTATGTTTCTTCTTGTTTATTTGCCTTTAACCCCCCTTAAGCGATTTCGTGTGGGCGTTTTCTTTCGTGTCGAAGAAGGTCCTCCTTCAGGTCTCTTCCTCAGCCTCCTTTAAGCCTTTCTTCAAACCAACCCTAGGGCCCTAGGGTTAAACCTGGGTGCTTTAAACTTGGGTTCCAAACCTGGGAGCCAAACCTGGGAGATAACCTGGGTTTTTAAACCCGGGTTCCAAATCTGGGTTAGAACCTGGGTTTCAAACCTGGGTTTGGAACCTGGGTATAACCTGGGTTTTAACCTGGGTTAAACCTGGGTTCATTAAACCCGGGTTCCAAACCTGGGTTAGAACCTGGGTTTCAAACCTGGGTTTGGAACCTGGGTTATAACCTGGGTTTAAACCTGGGTTTAACCCGGGTTGAACCCGGGTTCCAAACCTGGGTTAGAACCTGGGTTTCAAACCTGGGTTCAAACCTGGGTTATAACCTGGGTTTAAACCTGGGTTTAACCCGGGGTTGAACCCAGGTTCGAACCCCAGGTTTAACCCAGGTTCAAACCCAAATTCAAACCCAGGTTAAACCCAGGTTTCAAACCTGGGTTCCCTGGGTTGTTGTTGTTCCCCCCCCCTTCGGGGGGAGGGAACCCAGGTTCAAACCTGGGTTAAACCCCGGGGGGAGGGGGCCAGCCTCCCAGCCATGGCCACGATTCCGGAGAATCTTGCGGACAAGTCGTCACGTACATTTCGGTGCATTCGCCACCCGTGCTTTTTGGGGCCCCACCAGCATCGGCTGCCACTCTCAGCAGTGCAGCTGGCCTCGCTCTTCGACAGCAGTTTGCAGAGTATCAACGCCGAGTCTACATACTTGGCGCAACGCACTTTCGATGGCTTCAGGGTCGCGACGAATTTCCAATTGCTCGTGCGACTTGGCTTTCAAGTGCGCGCCACCCTTGTCCAAATCGATCTTGAAGCTTTAGTTGTGCTGGCATCGGCGTCGCGCCTTGTCTATCAGGCCGTCCTCGGGCTGCACGAAGGCTCGGATTTCCTGGGCTGTTGGGTGGCCTGGATTGATGAGACTGCCTTACTTTTCCATGGAGCCGCTGAACGGGCTCCCACTTACGCGCCTGCGACCTCCGCTGCCGATTTGCGTCCCACATTGCAGGGATTCTTCTTGCTCCGATGAGCCCTTGCCCTTGCGGGCCCACCGTGGTGGGAAGCTGGGCTTGGGCAATTTTGCGCAGCTCGGGGCAAACTCTGCCTCCTCCTTGGGGGGCTGGGCGTGCTCATCTCTGTTATTTTTCCTGCCCTTGCGAGACCCACTTGTGGGAAGCTGGGCTTGGTACGCGTGGTGCCATGACGCGGCTGGTCGGCCAGCACGGCAGGTACCATGCTGCTTTGTTTGCCACATTGTGTTAAAATCTGTGCGATTGCCCTGCGAGGCCCACCTTGGTGGGAAGCTGGACTGCTCATGCTTGCCGCCAGGGCATGTGCCGGCTCGGAGAGACCAGACGGCTGAAGTGTGGTCCCGGTGATTGCACGCAGCCGATGGTGCCGCATGGCGTGTACAATGCTGCCTGGCTTGCTCCATTATAAGGAAATTGTGACTCTGCCCTTGCGAGACCTGCCTTGGTGGGAAGCTGGGCATGAATTCATTTTCTAAAGCATCTACCACTGGGGCGTGTTCTCGCTTCTCTTTGGATGCTTGGACGCTGTATGCTGCGCCATGGCCCTTCCGTCTTGCCATTGTGAACCCCTTGGGATGTTGGGCCGTGTGCACAGTGAACAGGAGGGCTATCCTATGCTGCCCGCCTCCATACGATGGGGGTCTATGCGTGTGCCATTGCGCAACTCAGTGTAACTGGGAAGCGGGGCATCTGAGCGGTGTAGTTGCTAGCTTTGCGCATGTTTTGCCGAACGACGTCTGCCGGCTAAGTCTGCTAGTCGCGGCCTGTCTCACCTTGTTATATCTTCTTTGTACAGTTGATTTTGTTCTTGGCTTCTTGCAGTTCTTGCTGGGACCGAGTGCAGCAACTTGCTGTCGTTGAGGCCCGCCCACGCCAAAAAAAAGGCTGCATTCCAGCCGCACTGAACGCACGTGTCGCGCACAATTCAACCTATTGGGAAAACTTACACGTGTAGAAGTTTCCCTTCATGCGGCCAATTTGCCAAGCAGAGTTGGGAAGCGGAGACAGAAAAGCGCCTCTCTTCAGCTTTGTTGGTTTTTTCGAAGAGGACGAAAAAAACCTGGTCCGCCTGGATTTTCATTTGTCTCTCACTGGAAGAGAGTCATCCAGGTTCGAATGGATTTATCTCGGAAGAGGATTGGTCGGATTGTCAGTCGTGCTTTTTTTTGCAGCCAACGATGCACAAGCGAAGTTGGCACAGCTCTTTCAAATCGCTTTGTTGGGTGGAGACGCTAGAGCAACGTTTGGCGGGTTTGCGGGCTCGCAAGCACTTCAGGAACCCAAGAAGCTTTTGAAAAACATGGTTTTCTTTCTTTTTGTTGTTTGCTTGGAAAGCGTTTTTTTGAACGTTTCACCGTTTGGCGTTAAGGCTTCAAAAAAAAGGCAAGATTTGATGCAGCAGGTGCGGAGAGTTTGCATTTCATGGTTGGCAGATCAAGATTCACGTTGAAGGTTCTCCGTAAAGAATTTCATGCAGCTTCTCTGAATTTCATGTTTCTGCTTCTGTTTTATTCGCTTTTCCAACGTCTTGGCGATTTTGGCTCTCTGCTTTTTCAAAAAGCGGGAGGGTTGGAGGGTGCACTCCTCCATTGAGCTTTGAAGAGCGAGCCTCCACTGAACGATTTGATGCAACCTTTGTGTGTCTCTGATTTTTAATGTTTCTGCTTTCTGTTTCTTCGCTTTTGAGCCCCCCAAATCGATTTCGTGTGAGTGTGGGCGTCTCCTTTCGTGTCGAAGAAGGTCCTTCTCAGAGTGTATCTTCTCTTGTGCTTGGAAAGCAGCATGGAATTGGAGGTTTCATCGCTGTTTTCTTGTGTTTGTTTGATTAACCGTTGTTTATTGGGATGTTGCAGGCGGCTCAAACTTGGATGAGCAGCTTTGCTGCGTAATACGGCCACAAGCTCAGCGTTCTCCAACAGGGCGACTCTAAGCGGAGTCTTGCAAACTGATCGTAAAAACGCCCGGTTTGTTGGCACTGAGCAAAGTTCGAGCTGCTCAAGAGCAATTGCTTGTGGGACATGGCCGAATGTAGAAGCGTGGAAGCCTTTTTCGGGGTCTGGATACTTTTTGAAAGAATGTTTTGTGAACATGTTCCAGGTTTCGATCGCGGAAATGAACGATAGTTTGCTAATACTTGTTTTGCGGCAAAACTTTTCAACAGTCTTCTGAAGTGATGCGCCCAGTGCTAAGGTTTGAGTGCTGCGGCAGTTCTCGGTTTGCAGTTCAAGATCGCGTGCGTGCTTCGTGGTAACCCAAGAGGGCAAGGTCGCTTCCGACAAACACTTCGACCGGCTCATCATATGACTGGCAAAACAGAATCCACGCTGCACGCTTGGTTGCTTGGGGCCGGCGGTAGCTCTTGCGACAAGCTCAATCTGATGCCCCCACTCTGATGTGTTTCGATGGCAACGCGGAGTGGGTTTCTTGATACTTCGCTTTTGATACTTAAAGCGACTTTCGTCGGAGAACATGTTCCAATTTTTTTGAGTTTTCATTTCCACTAAAGCGAAGTCGTTTAGTTTTAATTTCTCGCTCTTGCCGTAAAGTCCGAGAAGACGTTTCAATTATATCGGTTTTCATTTTCTTTACGTTTCGCTTCGAAAACGAATTCGTCTGGGCTTTTCTTTTTTCGGATAAAGCGTTCAATTCTTTATCATGTTATTATCTTTGCATTTAACTTGCGAATTTGTGTGGATTCTGTCTGTGTAACAGAAAAGACGTTTATGTTCTTCGCTTCAACAAAGAGATTTTTCAAACCCTTGAAGCCCGTGACTCCGTCGTCGAAGCGCTTGCACCCCTCCTTCGCTTCCCCCTTCGAAGTTGTCTGAAGAAAATACCGTAGTATACGTCATTTTGTTTCGTCGCATTTAGTCCATCATGAGACCGGCAGCGCAGCAAAAAGCGAGAGCAAGCTCTGATCAAATGAAGTCGGTTCCGAGGGTTTAAGTTAAGTTTCAAAGTTTTCTGCTATAAATACTTGTTCAAATCTGGTAAACCTGGGTTGAGCCTGGGTTTAGGAACCGAATCTTTCGACTGTGGGCTAATGGGAACAAGACTGCAGGCACCCTTGAATGGGTTTGTTTAGGCCGAAGATTTGAACAAACAGTTCTGTTTGCTTGAAGGCCTCAGCTCGAAGCCTCACATGTCCGTAGCCTAAAATGGATCGAGTCCAATTTGCAGCGGACTGTTTGTTCTGGGATGATGTGCCATGCAAGCAAACAAAAGAATTGGTGAGTGGTTCACTTAGTGATGCCTTGACAATACATACAGGTTGGGACCGTGAAGGTGGCCTTTTTCCAGCTGTGCAAGAAGAGATGTCAGCTTTTTACATAGATGACGTCGTTCAAGCGATGTTTTCCAGGACTTTGCCGGAGCTCACGAAGCCAATGTGCAGATGCATGAAGATTTTGCATGCTGAGTTGGCGGTGCACGAGCATTTGTTTTCTTCACACGCGGATGTTGCAGTCTAACGAGCTTCCGTTTTCGAGGGGTTGTAGCCGCATGATTATACGTTGTGAAGACATGAAGCTGAGAATTCAGCATGCTTTGCCGCTCAAGTTGAAAGTCGTTTCCAGCAGTAGCGTCGTCACCGGGTCAATTTGCGTTTGTTTGTCCATCACGGAACATATTATGTTGCGATGCTACAAGTAAAGGTGCGGAGGTAGCTGCATTTCGTGATGGCATGTACACTGTTCCGACGGACCCAGCAATACCCGCCGCGACCCTGGATGTGAACAAGACCTCACATTTTGTTTTGTTGCGCTGGTCCGTCCTCGGTACAGGTTTCATCAACCGAAAGCTTCTCTTGGCTCCTCATGCCGTAGCCCTAGCTGCCCCAGAAGAACAGTGCTGACGAGTTTGGAGTGTGTTTGGACAATTGTGCTGCATGTGAACGTGCCAGGACAGCATTGTGCAGGTTCATATGCAACGCCAAGTTTTGGAAGCTTTGTTTTTTGTGCTTGTTCGTTTTACTTTACGCCGAAGCTGAAGCTGGTATCCGTACCTCCTCAAGACCATGTGCTGATTTGCATTCTTGTGTGCAAAACTACTTAAACTCCACAGGCCATGTTGCTCTGGGCTTACATTCCGCCTGTTGCAGAAAACAGGCAGAGACTTGCCGACAAATCCAACTTTCTCGAGTTGTTCTTGCGTCCATGTGGAAAACGACCTCGTGAAGGGTCTTCGGTGCACGAGACACTCGGAGGCAATAGCTTGCGGTGCCAATGCCAGCAGAGATGATGCAGACTTCCTTGATCCAGAGGCATGGCGGTGTTGCACTACGCTCTGAGACCTGCACAACGCTGCAAGAATGATGTGTGAAGGCTCCTCTCCTGGCCGACCGTGTCACTGAGTGCGCCCAGCAGTTGCGAGACAGAATCTTTTGAGCCCCAGTCCAGTCACAATGCACGTCAGGCATGGCGTGCGGGCGCTGGCGGCACATGGGAGTTTCCGAAAATAGGGGACCCTAATGTTGGACCCCAAATAGTAGGATCCTTATTATAAGGACCCCACAATAAGGTACCCTAATTTTCGGAAACTCCCACATGGATGATCCCACCTTGCAGGGCAAGGGCCTGGAGCGGCGGGCCCAGTGCTCCTTGAATGCCGCGCAGCTAAAGGATTGACTCTGTCTCCAGGCGCAGCAATGTGGGTATGGGCATGTTGGTGCTCAACCACGCCGCATGCTCAGCTGATTGCCCTCCTGTCTCCCGTGTCTGTCTGCTAAGCGTCATCAAATGATCTGTGCATTCTGGCATGCTCATCTGATTTCAGGCGGAATGCCTGGACGCTCACTTACTCCCCTCACTTACTTCTTTCACTTACTCGCCTCACTTGCTCCCCTGGCTCACTCCCCTCACTCACTCCCCTCTCTCACTCCCCTCACTCACTCCCCTCACTCACTCCCCACACTTACTCCCCGCATTCACTCCCCGCACTCATCCCCCTCTGTATCTGCAACATGTCACCTGCCCATGTTCTACTACCAGGCAATGTGCTGAATAGCAGCCAGACAAGCTCCAGAATGGCGCCGAAGACGCAGCCATATCTGTCGTATTTTATGAATACACAATGGAGGGCCCGGTCCGGGCAGTTCCCAGAATATCAAATCAACATCAAATCACCCGTCTTCTTTGCTATTCGTGGGGTAGCCCCGCAGTGGTAGCGCTCGCGAACTTTTCTGGCGACTTTTCTCGCATTGAAAGGGGTAGCCCCCAGCAGCAGCGCTCGCGAATTTTTTCTGGCGACTTTTCTCTGCCAACAAATGTCGTAGTAGGGGTCACAGAAGTTCTCTTGCCCAGCTGAGCCTTCTCAAGTTCCCGTTCCAGAGAGCATTTCGTTTGTTCTACATTCGGGGTCTCCAGATCCCAGCTTGTCAGCAGCCACCGAGGGATGTGATCTAGTCATGGAGCTGAAATGGCACATCCGATGATACGTAGCGGCCACGCTGCACGGCTGATCTACGCATACTCAATGCTGCGCTATCACAGCCTCGATGCCATGTAAATGTGCCTCTTGAAGGCACTCGTATGCACATTCGCAGGCAGACACCTGGCAGCTCCTGTCCTTGCCCGGCTTGAGATATAATGAAAGGCAGCTCCCCGCATTCTTGTCTCCGACGGCTATTTCATGGATGCGTCGAAACGCTCCTACGACCCAGAGATTTGCCAAGAGCCGCTCTGACCTGTGACGGCCTTGAACACAATGTCTACGCAACATTACTTGACTTGTGACTTAAACAGCTGCCATATTGACTCGAGCTGGACAGCGGATGATATCGCTAGCGGCACGTCGCATGGCGTCTTCTCAACTTGTCGATCCTGTGGGCTTTTACCTAAACAGGCGGGCGTTAACTTAGGGTTTAGGCCCAGCCGAAGCAGTGTCCCCAAAGCCTGAGCCTCCAGCCATGACCCTGCCACATGTCGACATTTGGTTGGCTTTCGCGCTCGTTGTTGCGATCTTCCATTGGAGGACAACAGGGGCAGATCTGGTGTCTTGGGTCAGTCGAGGCCTGAGGTACTTGGGCGCGGCGGGCACTTCTGCCGGAGTCGATTCGGAGAAGCGCGTCAACGACGCCATGGATCGGATCAGAGTGGAGAGCTGCCTTGCAACAGCCCGGCTTGTGCAACATCTCAATGCGGTGTGTGTGATTGCCGTGCCTCTTGTCTACGACTACGACGGCGGCGACTCCGTGACCTTTGCATATATGTTGCTTGCCAACTGCTTTCTGTATGCCCTGAACTGGTCGGTTGCCAGTGGACAAATTCACATCACAGTCGCACGCGTCAGAGGTGTCTGGGTATTATTCTACTCGCTTCTAGTTGTTGGTCATTGGATGGGTCCACAGTCGCACGACGTCCACGCCTCGGCCCACGTAAAGGTCCTGGAGGCTACGCAGGTCGTCGGCATCCTGGTTTTCGTGGACAGCCGGACCCACATACACGGTCAAGTATTGTTGGCGCTCACGGAGGTGTGCCGTCACGTTGTGAACCGTGGTTGGGAGCGAACGGAATTGCTTGCAACCATCCATGCCCAGCTTGTTTTTGCAGTGCTGCTCATCATTGCCGCCATCGTGTTTGAGAGTTCTCTCCGCGGACGCGTAGCCGCGCAGTTTCAACATGCGGATGCCGAGTCTTTGGTTTCCAGCTTCCGCACGCTTCTGCGAAGCGTTTGTGATGCGGAGGTGCTGTTGAGTGACAAGCTTGTGATTGAAGCGGGCACGGGTTTGAGCCGCATCCTGCTGTCAGGGAATGGGTGGGAAGGTGCCATGTTTCAGGACTTGCTATCTACAGACAGTGAGGAGCAGTGGCGTTTCCAAAATTTCATCTCAAAAGGACGGGAGGATGGTCAGCAGACAGCTGCTGCAACTGCGCCGTGCCTTCGCGTGTCGTTTCGCACTGCGCAGCAGCAGAGGGTTGGTGTGGACCTGTACCACGTGACAGTGCCGCACTTGTTTGGCTGCACGCATGCCTACCATCTGCTTGCCATGAAGATTGATCTGGAATCAACTACTATGCCAGAGGCAGTGCCAGCGCCGATTCATGCTTTCACCTTGAGGAGTAATGCCGCCGGCGGCAGTCCTCGCTCACGCGCATCCTCCGTGGCATCAAGTGCGGTGGAAGGATCAATGATTCGTGGCTTGCCACACTTGAGTGACATCATGCTGGTGGTGGGTGCACAGCATCGTCACGAAGTAGTGCAAGTGCACATTCAATACACGGAAAGCCGACAACACGACGCCGGCAGGGAGGGCAACGCGAGAGAGGTCGACACTCTGCCTTCCTTGCGGCAGTTCGTGCGGCCAACGGAGTGGCAGACGGTCTGCTCACATGTTCGTCAGGTCGCCAGCCGAGGGAGGTCGGGGAACACGCAGAAGTTCACCGTGGGCAAGGTGTGGGTCAGGATGATGGACAATCCTCGCCAGTACATGCAGGCCCGCGAGTGCACACTGCAATTTCAGGACAGAGGAGCCGGACAGGTTTGGATGCATCTGAGAGACTTCCGGCGAAGCCCTGTAGAGAGAAGCGTCGGTCGACCTAGTGAGCTTGGTGACGTCGAAGAGAATTCTGGAGAAGCTTCGGAGTGAAGCGGGTTTAAGGTTTAGGTAGGATTTCAGCTGGTGAGGCGGGGGTGGGCATGAGGGCATGTGCGGTGCAGCCCCTCCTCAAAACAGGATTTCAGTTGGTGGGTTTTGCTGTGCGTTTGATAGGAGCATCGGTGATTTATGCTAGCCACTAGCCGCTAGCCTCTTCTTGAAGCGCTTTGTGGTACTTCCACTGCCTGGGCCTGGGCCGTTCTTTTCCGCAGTCTCACCCTGACGTGTATGGATCCCCTGCTTGTCCGAGTGCGAGAGTCGAAATACCTGCAGGGTTCAAAGACCAAGGCAGTTGACTCACTGCCCTCATGTCATGATGGTGTAGAAACTGATGATGTTTCTGCTCTCCCTCCACCCCCTTTCCTCGCCTGAACTCTCACTCCCTCACTCCCATTCACATCTAGCTCCGCGCACTCCCGTTCACGCCCACTCCTATTCACACCTCACTCTCCTCACCTCCGTTCGCTCCCGGCCGCTTCACACGCCTATGCCCATCTCACTCTGTGCACTCCTGTTCCGGTCCCACTCCTACTCACTCCTCACTCTCCAGTCTCCTCACTGGCATTGACACCCACGTGCATCAATCACAGTATCAATTCAGCCAGAGTTTAGCACGTTGACCAAGCCTTGAGGTGCAGTCCTGGCAGATGTCAGCTCTTGCTGGCTACGAGCTGCTTTGAGTCCGCAGGCATGTGAACCCTACGCGGCACGGGTGACAGTAGTGTTCTGTTCTTCCCCCGGCAGACATGTTCAAAGCCCTCGCATCGGCATCTGCTAAACACTTGTCGAGGCAGCGTCCCCGTCCGCAAATTTCCCTTCTCGTACCAAAACGAAGGAGTGTGAAGCTGGTCGCTATGCAGATGCTGCTGCAGCCCGGACCTGCTCGAGATGTCCACGAGGCTTCTCTGAGACCGAGAGCTAGATCAGGGTGCACGGTTTGGCCGGTTTGGTGTTCAAGCCACTCGACGTCCTTACGCCGGGAGATGTTCAGTCTATCAGGTGCTTGATCATCCTTTCCGATCAAATGCAACACTTCCGCCTTCCTTGTCCTTACTTGGGATGGCTTCTTCCTTAGCTTGCTAACCTGTGCCTGAGATGAAGTGACCGAATGGTTTGTGGTAATATTCTACTAATTGTGGTTTGTGTTTCTCAGCAGCTTCATGGCCGAAGGGTGGACTTTCTGTTGCACTTTAGCTGACACGCATATCGGCATGCAATACAGGGAGGCCTTCTAGGTGGCTTTGTGCGCAGTTCGCTCGCGGTTTTCCACAGCCTGAGTCATTCCCGAGTCATACCTTCTTGTAATGTACCCTTCCGAGATGCATCGCGGCGCTGTATCAGCAGAAGGGGTGCCCCAAGAGTTCTGTAGGTAAGCTGTACACCCTGTACCTAAAATCGCGGGGTTCGAGGCCCGCATGACAAGTGGCTCCTTCGAGCTTAACGCCTTTCTGCCTAAAGCCTTCCGATCCGAGTCGCCGAGTCTAGTGTTCAGGTGCCCCGGCGAGGCCGATGACTGCGAAGCAGGTCTGCCGAACTGAGTACGGCACCCAGACACCTAAGGCCTAAGATTAGGCCGCCCATGAGCAGAGATTCCTTTTGAACCGTCGCTGACTTCCGCAGCGAGCCGTGTGCGCTTGCTAGGATGTGCTGTGCTGCTTTGTTGTCCTTCCCTCGAACCCCTCGCAGAACAGCTGGGGTTCTCGAGGCTGTAGGAGGGGCAGCCCCTTCGGCTCTTAGACTTCGAGCCAATGGCGTCTGGGTATGTGGCTTGCAGCGGTGAGTGCCGCGACCCCACAGGGCCCAGCCCCTTGGCCTCTTCTTCAATCTTTTTTGAAGGGCCCTTGAAAGGGTAGGGGGCCTTAATACCTTTAAGGACTCAATAAGGCCTGCTTGAGGAAGTATAGTCCGCTACCCCGCGCAAGGCTCCGTCGTCAAACTAGGCTTAGGGCAAGGCAAGAGGATGGCATAGGATAGCCATGTGGGAGTTTCCAAAAATTAGGGGTACCTTAAGATTCCTTTAAAGGTTTACTATAAAGGTTCCCTAGAAGAGTTCTATAAAGGGTTTAGGGTCTAGAGTTTCCGAAAATTAGGGGTACCATGTTTTGGGGTCCTTATAATGAGGATCCTACTATTAAGGGTTCTGTACTAGGGTCCCCAATTCTCGGAAACTCCCGTGTGGTCCAAGGCCCGCTGCACCTTGCGGTGCGGGCCTGCAAAATCGACGCCGTGCGGAAGCTTCTGGGGGCGGGTGTGGATTTGGAGGCCACTTACCGTTGGTTAGTAGGGAATGGAAGTATGGTAGTAATAGTAGTTATAATTGTACCCCATTCCTCCATTCCCTACTAACCAACGGTGAGGCCAAGGACGACTCCGGCAACACACCGCTCATCGACGCCACGCTCGAGGGCTTCGTGCCGGCAGTGACAGATTTGCTGAAGGCAAGGTCAGATGTGAATGCCGCGGACAACGGGGGCATCACTGTGCTCATCCACGCGTCCTGCGATGGCAGGGTGGGGATCGTGGCGCAGCTCCTCGCGGCACGCGCAGATCTGAATGCCCAGATCCCGGGGGGCGGGACCGCGCTGTTCTTTGCCGCCCAAGAAAGCCAGAGCAGCGTGCTGGAGCAGCTGCTTGAAGCCCGGGCCGACGTGGATGGCCCGGCCATCGATGAGTCCGGGGCCTCCCCGCTCTACATGGCAGCCCAGAATGGCCCCACCACGGCGGTGCAGTCGCTGCTGGCAGCTCGCGCTGAAGTCAACCACACGACGCCTGATGGTGCCAGGCCGGTATACATCGCATCCCAGCATGGCGCCGTCGGCTCCCTCAAGTTGCTGCTGCAAGCCCGGGGGTGCTTCGATTCGCCGATGTGTGATGGGTCCTCCTGCGTGGCTGTCGCAGCCATGCACGGCCGCGAAGATACCCTGGAGGTCTTGTTGGAGGCCCGTGCAAACGTGAACCTTGTGACGGACCACGGGGAAACGGCACTGCACTCGGCTGCGGCACAACCCACCCATACCAGGATTCTGAAACGTTTGCTGGCGGCACGTGCCGAACTGATGGCGAGACCTTCGGATGGTGTTACGCCTTTGCACCTCGCAGCGCTCGGGAACCATGCCGAGGCGGTGCCGGAGCTGATTGCAGCCCGTGCGGAGGTGGATGCCACCTCCAACGGCGCGACCCCACTGCATGTGGCGCTGAGCAACAGCCATATCGGCCCAACTCAGGACTCGGGGTTCCGGTTTGTGCTCAGACCCCTGAGGTTGCGTTACCAGTTGCGAGTATAGTTATCTTATGTTGCCTTGAATCCTAAACCCTAAACCCTTCTAGAACTCCCCACCAAGACTGCTTCGAGGAGCTGCTTCGCGCCCGAGCCTCTTTGACCGCGAAGACCTCCACCGGGCACAACGCCTTGGCCATCGCGCAGGTGACCGGACACCTCGAGATCCAGAGCCTCTTAAAGAGCTGGGACGCCAAATGACCGCCACAGCCCTAAACCCTAAACCTAAAACTCTACACCCTAAGCCGGATGAACCGTTAGTCCGTTATTCCTTACATCGCGACGGGACGTGCGGCCTGTCTTGTATTACCCATGTGGGCCATGTGGAGGGGGGAGGGTTGTCCTTTCTTGGGGGTCCCCAGGACTCCTCCGACTGAGCCCCCCCCCAAAGAGTAGTTCCTCTTTGGCGGTAGTTTATACAGCTCTCTCTACTCTATCCGAAAGTAGTGTGTGTATACATTATATATATATATATGTATATATCCTCTATATGTATATATATATATATATATATATATATATCAAGTAACGAGCCGAAAGAGGAACCACAAGTGCCCCTCGAAGAGTGGCGCATTGTGAGGATGCCGCCACCTCGACCTTTCGGGCGCGAGAAAGCGTGCCCACTGCTGAGCGAAGCTTGAAACGGGGGAGGAGGTTTAGGATTTAGCTTAACCCCAAACAACCTAGCTTCTTCAAGGACTTATATAAAGAAATCATGTTAGGGAACCCTAACAAGGTAGGCTATTTTGGGGTTCCTTCTGAACGGCCTGCCAAAACTCCTCCAAGATCTGCCTCCAGTTCCGGAAATGCCCACACAGCAGCACAGACTGGTCCCCTGTGTCCTTGCTGTAAACACACTCTCGTGGTGGACGAGGAGCTTGCGCCTCGGCTGAGCCCCCACAGCCCGGCCTTATAGCCAGGTTATATATATATATATATAATATATATATATAGAGCATTTGAAGTACTATTTTTTGTACAGTAAACTTTCTATGTATTATGTAATATACTATATGTATGTATGTATGTATGCAGGTAGTTACGTCGTGATTCCTTCGTAAACCACAGGGCTCATCTACACATCTCATGGTTCATCGTGTGCGGACGGGACGACGCGGGCTTTAGGAGGACGGATCACCGGAAACCCACAAACCCTAAACCCTAATTGGCTTCGTGATGACTGACTGCAGCTACTGACAACTTCCCAAGCACCCAGAAGCCTCCTCCTTCCACACGAGAAGCGCTTACCCTGCTCTGGCCCCTTGCCTACGTATTGGCAGTTCTCTAAATTCCCCCAAAGAGCAGTTCCTCTTCGGGTAGTATATACAACTCTCTATACTCTATCGAAAAAGGAGTCTCTGTGTGTGTATAAATTATATAAATATACTATATATATATGTGCATACTCTCTCTCTCTCTCTCTCTCCCTCTCTCTCTCTCTCTATGTACACACACACACACTCACACTCACACGCACACTCACTCACTCACTCACTTACTTATCTCTCTATAGTCAGGAGCCGAAACAGGAACCACAAGTGCCCAACCCTAAATTTGCGGGGCCTTTCGGGGAGTGGCACATTGTGAGGATGGCCACCTCGGCCCTTCGGGCGCGAGAAAGCGCGCCCAACGCCCACTGCTGAGCGAGGCTTGAAACGGGGCCATGGCACACCGCGGCAGGCACCAAGGCATAAACCCCCCACCCCTGCCTGTTCTGCCTGTTGAGGCCTCCCGGAATCGTGGAGAGAAGGAGTTCAACCGAAACACGCACCCGAATCTTCCGCAATCCTCAGGGTCGGATGCTTACCGGCTGGTTTACTCCTGACCCTAAACCCTCGGCCCGAGATGATTCTCTGCACATACTCCCCCCTGCATTGCTTTGACTGCAAGAGGGCAGCAGGCGGGTTTAGAGTTTGACTGTTGCTTGATGTCCGGGTGACGGGCAGCATTCAACCTCCAAGGCTTGACGTTAGACTGCGTTAGATCTTGAGTATCAGAGCCCCGGGTTCCCTCCCTCTGTGCAGTGACATGGTCTCACAGTGCCCAAAGGAGGCTTCTCACCCCTTTCAGCGCCCGTGCCGAAGTTTGGTCCATCAGTCCGTTGGTTGTAGTGAGCTGAGCTCCAGTCCCGAACTTTGGTCCATGGTGCAGGGAATGGATATCTTAGACACGGAGAAGAGTGGGGCTTTAGGGCAGAAGAGATCAGCAACAGCATAATGTGCCTCATTGGACGTTCACAGCCGCGGGGATTGAGCACATAAGGTAAAGACCGCCGTGGAGGTGGAATGCACATCGCCTAACAAAGTTCTATCCCAGTTCCCTCGGGCCTACTAGGGTCGTATCCAATCCGCTAAAGCCTTGAAGCCCCGTGCCTCCTAGATAGAGGAAGCCTTGACCAGTGCTTACGTGCGAACGTGAACAAAAAAGCCATGCAGGATTTGCCGAGTTCCTGCTATGCATCAGCGCAGGGCCCACGTTTGTTTCAGGTCGTTATCTGGAGTTCGCACCCACCAGCTTTTGTCATCTCACCACCAATGGACCAAATCATCTTTCTCAGGCGGGTCCCTGGGACCGAGGACAGAACGCATGCCAGAACTGTGGCTGTCGCACCCGAAGCATTTTCGGTGTAGGTAGGACGCGGTCGGTTTTGTCTGGTACTGCGAAGCAGGCCCAGATGCGCAAAGTGTTGGAATGCCTGTGGCTCGGTCTCGTCCTCACCTTCACCACCGCTGATGAATTGTCGACTGCCGTGTCACGTGGCGACGGTGTGGACCAGGCATCAGAGAGCGGCCAGGGGAAGGTCGTGACAGGAGGCTGGAACGATGTCGAAGCCATGCATGGGCCAGATGTCTTCACAACCGGCGATAGCATTGCGATCTAGCCACCCCGGCCCGGAACTAATCGACTGGCGCAGTGTTTCACGTTGTCACAGCTCCAAGGCCAGTAGGTGGTCATCACAAAGCCTAAAACGCTTAACTCGAATTTTTCTCCCGATTTCCTGAGATCTGCGAATGCAGAGCTGAGCAAAGAAAGTCTTGACGGATGTAGGCGGGGGACCAAGACTTGCAACAGCTTTGCTTGACCACCGAGACACCCCCACCCGCCAATTTCCAACCTGGACATGCTACTGCTCTCTGTGCACAGAGCAGGACTCCCAATTCGTTCTGCTAGACCAGGCAGCAGGAGACGAAATACAAAGACGACCCACCCAAGAGCCTTGGCCGATTGTTCCCCAAAACATACCCCAATGCCACCGCCGATCTCCTATCTCCAGGACCAGGCAGGATAGAGCCATTGCTCGACAGCCCAAGCGTGACAATTCCAACGCCCCTTCCAGCCCCCACAGAGCGCGCAGTGGCAATGTCTCACCACTGCGAGTTCCCCAAAGCTTGATGAAAACCAAGCAAAACAAGACCCTGCAAATGGTAGTTCCCCAATAGCTTGATGCAAAACACAAGCAAAACAAGATGCTGCAAATGGTATTTCCCGAATATTTTGATGCAAAACACAAGCAAGACAAGACCCTGCAAATGGTAATTCCCCAATAGCTTGATGCAAAACACAAGCAAACCAAGACCCTGCAGATGGTAATTTCCCAATAGCTTGATGCAAAACACAAGCAAAACAAGATGTGCAAATGGTATTTCCCGAATATTTTGATGCAAAACACAAGCAAGACAAGACCCTGCAAATGGTAATTCCCCAATATCTTGATGCAAAACACAAGCAAACCAAGACCCTGTAAATGGGTCATTCCCCAACAGCTTGATGCAAAACACAAGCAAAACGAGCGAGCCAGCTCTGGAAAGCAAACCGGGGTGCGCCAGACTTAGGGAAAAAACCCTCCGCTTCGAAACCTCGGCCGCAAGAGCTCAGGGTCTCGGCCGCTACGCGTGTTGCTGTTACTACTCCTAAGCGACGACGACGACGACACTGCTGCTGCTACCCTAACCCCTAAACGATGACGATGACACTGCTGCCGCTGCTGCCGCTTACGATATACTACCTAACGAGCTAGGTTTGTGAAAGGAAAGGCTACGCAGCCCAAAGAGCATAAAAAGAAGCCTAGGTCAGCATAAAGGAAGGAGTCACAGCATAAAGAAAACCCCGGTCAAGCATAAGAATAAGCAGGTGCAGCATGAAAACACAACCGGCCACGGGTCCAGCATAAGAAAAAGCGGGGTATAGCATAAGAAAAAATTCGGTGTCCGTTGTTAAATGCCTGAGATGCATGCATGAAACTGGGGTGAAGGTGCATCATGTGTTTTCCATTGCTCTGTTGTTTATGAGAAACATGAGGTGAGCTATCGCATGCTATCGCCATGGTACAAATGTTCAATATGTCGAGCGAGATCGGAAGGCCCTGAATTGCGCGAGCATTCCAAACAGGGACCCCCCACTCAGCCGAGTTGACGATCTTCCAAACCATGAGAGTGAAATTTGCAGCGGGCCTCCCTGTATGAGGCTCAAAGTAGTTTCAGGAGCGAGCACTGGGCAATAAGCAGTGGCGAGATCTCCTGATGGATTCAGCTTCGAACCCAGCGCAGGAATCTGTGTTTGTTCATGGTGATTGTTTCCTGGCTGCCGCACTGATAGTGGTAGAAGTTTAATAATGTTTTGTCATCACTGCCATTGTCGTTATCATGTCAGCCATGTTTCTCACTATTGGCATCATCGTTGTCCTCTTTCAATGTTATTGTTGTTGTCGGTATACTTGCAATTGTACCCGCTACTGTGATGTTTGCTGATACTGATACTGTTGCTGCCGCTGTTACTGTGGCTGCTATTGTTACTGTCGTTCTGTTTTGCTGCTTGTTGCTAGTATTTCTTCCGTCGCTGCCCTTGTACGAGGGGCTGTTATTACAGCTGTGATAGGTTTTTTCGGCTTCGGGGACCTGGATCATGGATTGACAGGTCTTTGTTAGGGCTTTGGGGTTTACGGTTTAGGGGTTTGGGGCTTGTTTTCTGATCTGGGAGTTGGACTCTTCTAGTGTAAGTTCATGTTGATTTACTGGGAGATTTGCCACCCTGCCACTTGCCGAGCTGTGAGGTTCGTACTGCCAACGTCCGAGCCTATGCAGGGAACCAAGAAAAAGTTCCGAAGACAGCGATGGCTTTCCTGTGCTTGCACAAGTTTCAAAGGCCTACACCTTACCCAGGGGTACTTAGAAATACTTTTAATTTTTGGTTACTGTAATCCCTAAGAAACAGCTAAAATTATATTTTTTTTCGTGCAAACCAAAAAATTAGATTTCTTTCTCGCGCAAACCAAAAACTTATCATTCTTGCTAGGGTTCTAAGTTCAGTGTAGCCCAGTAGGGTCCATGGATGTCCATGGTCTAACTTACCGGTATCCCGGCCCTTAGCTCTGAAAAGACATTTATCCTTGAGCTTCAAGGCCTGACCTAGAGTCTTCAAGATCCGTGCGCCCGTCGCTAGTCTTTCTTCGTGTCTGCTTGAAGCTTTCAGCACATGCAGGATGGGACTTGATTATAGTAGAAGCCAGAAACTTGGAACATGAGTATCCTCATGCCCTGAAGTTAAAGTATAAGGGATTCCAGCACTAATCCTCCTCAACCCATGTTCCAACTTTCTGGGATTCGTCATAGGGCCATTCATACAAGAATCTTTGTCGGCGTCTGGAGTTAAGGCTTGGGTTCGGGGCTTTACGGTTGAGGCTTTCGGTTTCAATAAACGCCCTTCCAACCTGAAACCCGCACCTTAAACCCTGAATTCTAAAACCTAAAGCCTAAACCCGAAAACTTAAACCCTAAATCCTAAATCCTAAGTTCTAAACCCTAAACCCGAAACGTTGGGCCCTGTCCTTCGACAGGTCGACAGCTCGTGCTTGAACCCAGGCGGGCGTCGTTGCAGCTTCAGGGTCAGAGGGGTTCAGAAACCCATGCGGGTAGTTGTCAAAATTAAGATCCCTTTTTGGGTACCCTAAATAGTAGGTGCCGTATTAGAATAAGGAGCCAAAAAGGGACCCTAATTTTGACAACCACCCATGTTGGTCTCCCTGAACCCAACCCTAGTAGTAGAGTAGGTAACTTTTAACTTGTTCGTTTTTTGGGTAGCATGGTCCCTAAAAACTCCCTATATAACCAAAAAGGTTAACCTTTATTCCCCATGATACCCGACAAGTAGGCAATACTCTGGAACCCTGGACTCCAAAAGCATGGATGCCCACAGGCAATCGTGGCCGAGGCGATGAAACTTACCACATCGACCATGTATTTACAATGGACCCGGCTTAAGCTTAAGGCTCGAACAGCCAATCTCCAGGAATAGAATACGGCCTGATTTTGAGTTGCCCTTTCTATGCAAGTTTGCCAGTGATGCGTTGATCGTGTTGTTCGGTTTTCTCGACATTGTCCACTGGTGCTGGTCTTGGCAGTGGACTGTATGTTCCGCGCAGTCGGAGCTCTTTGCAGTCTGTGTCAGCCTTTTCTGCTTCAAAACGAGGCACAATATCCAGAAAAAAAATATATATGTGTATATACATATATAGACTATATGTAGGTATACATACAGATACACATCCAAAGATACATGGCTAAACATATCCATCTGAGTACAAACAAAAGTGTAAAGAGTACGTATAGGTAAGATGTACATATAATTATATATGTAAAATATCTAGGAACAACTATGGGAATAGTTTTAAACATCAATTAAGGCTGTGGCGAGTGTGTAAAGGGCTTATTGGGAATATCATGGGTTGTTATCAGGGTGATGTTCGCTGTTTCAATCTCTCCTCACCCTCACGCCTCCCAGAGAGCCCAATACCCTTTAATTAAGGAATATGGCTTAAATCATAATATGACGCCCTATATACATATTCCTTAATTAGGGGGTATTGGGCTCTCTGGGCTGAAGCCCAGACCCCTCAGGTATGACAGCGGATGAGCTGCGATACGGCAAGCAGCCGGGGCCCCCAAAAGCCCGTAGCTTCGGGTCGCCGGGTGTGGGTGGCTGTACTTGGAGGTTCATGGGTAGTTAGAAGATGTTAGAAGTAGGGGTTATAAGTAGGGTAACTATACTTATAACCCATTTTAGGGGACTTATAACCCCACTTAGAACTACCCCTGAACCTCCAGGTGGAGTGTCTGGGCTTAGGGTCGAAGGCCTGGCTCGCGGTTTGGGGCGTTGCCTGATGGGTCGGCAGACTGGGAAGACACTGGGTTCAGGTGTGATGGAGGTGAGTTTTTTTGATCTAATGCTTTAAGGTTTAAGGTTTAGGGTTTAGGGTTTAGGGTTTAAGGTTAAGGGTTAAGGGGTCTAGGATTTGGAGTGTGCCGTCGACTGAGACCGCCTCAAAAAGCCACTGAAGCTCTCGAACAACTCCAGCCTCAAACTTCCGGATCCCAACTTGCCTTCACGATGATTGTTGCAGATGATAGTCCCTGGCAGTGTCCATCCAATAAGGTACTACAGTTGAGGGTTCCCAGAGACTCCAATATCCCTTAATTAAGGAAAAATATACCTTAAATCATTTTAGGGATCCTTACTATAATTTAAGGAATATTCCTTAATTAAGGGATATTAGACTCCCCTAAACCCTATAGATCCCTTAAAGGGAACCCTAGGAATATTCCTTAATTACGGGATATTGGAGTCTCTGGGTTTCGGGTCCCGGCCCGACCGCTCTACTGGCTTGAAAAGTCTAAGTCCAAGAACTCGACTGCAAGGCAGCTAACGGAAGCCCGTCGCAAGCGCTGCATGCTTGGGTCTCAGCACAGCTCCTCTGATATCCTCTCGGTGAGCCAAGATTCCTTAAACTGTCGTAAGGCCGTAGCAGAGGTGTCCGGTTTCTGTCGAAATCGGGGTTTAGGGTTTAGGGTTTGGCTCAGAGTGTAGCCTTCGGGGCTCGAACATCAGATCTGTCTTTGTCGGCTCTTTCAATGTTTAAGCAGTTTTCAAGCTTGAAGCCCAAGGAAGCAAAGCATTGGTGGCTCTTCTTGAAGCCTTCTGTGCTTTTGTCGCCGCTTGTGGTCTGTTTTGTGCAAGTTTCTGGCATGTCTGTGTGTGTGTGTGTGTGTGTGAACCTCCCTAGCACATGGGAGCAGAGGGTCACTCCTACACTGTTTGCAATTTTTGCTTTTCAACATAATCAGACATTGGACATTTACCAAATCAACTGTTGCAGGGGGATCAGGCTTCCAGTGACTGACCTGATCCAACGAAGCTAGGTCACTGGAAGGGAAGTGATTGAGGACGCTCAGTCATGTACCTGCACAATTTTCGGCAGCCCCCTGTGGTGCCAAGATTAGTTTGAGGACAGGCCCCCTGTGGTGTCCAGATTATACAAACAAGTTGTACGGTTGCCACAATCTGACAAACTTTTACAACATGAACAACATGCCTCTCTTTTTCCTCTTGCACTCGTACTCTTGGCCGAATCCATCAGTGTGATCAGCGTGGGTCGATGAGACTCCAGAGCAACGGCTTTCCGTCATGGCGCCGTGGTGACCCTCCGGGGAGACCGGTGATGAACCGGGTGTTCAGCCTTCGTTCAGATCGTTCAGAATCTCCCGATGCTACTTTATCTCTCTCTCTCTGATGCCCGCATGTGAGTCTGACATGAGTGCAGGTGCAGTAAGGGACGGCTAATGCAGTAAAGTGCGTCTAGTGAGCAGGTGCTACCTCTCTAGTCTGCCCCGTATTTTACCGCTTCTCTATTCCTCAGGGACTGCAAGGGCATGTGCATCTGACATGAGTGCAGACGTGGTAACAGTGTCTACAGCGAGTGAAACAGCGCTCTCTTCGGAGAGTACTCGGCCCTCTTCCTTCTCTCCGTCTACGACCTCTCAAATCAGTCCAGCAGGGACAACCAGGACAGCCTGCACTTTGCTTGTGCAACTGTGTTTGTTTCACCCACTTCGTTGCAGCTATGTGGCCGGATTATTTTGCCGCGCAGCCACCAGCAACACCATATGCACCAACAGCCCGACCGGTGCTGAATCAATTTCACCCGAACACCTGGGTACCGCAGTCACAAAGCTATCCAGCAATGATGCCAACTGGCATTGCTGCCACTCAGCAGCCCACACTGCCGACACAACCCACTACGATTCCTGTTGAGCAGACGCACAGCTTCCCCATGATGCCGTGTGGACACACCGCTCCTATTCCACAGCATCCGACGGTATTTACACATCTCAGCACACCACAACCTCAGATGCCACAACAACCTCCACCCCAGCAATTCATGTCACAACACCCTCCCACTTTTCTGAACCCTGCTCTATTGCCTACCCATCCAGCAGTTTTTCCCACGAGCCCTTCAACTCTGACACCGCATCAGCCCCAGCCTACCACATACAACATTCCTTTTACACCACCTGCTCCACAACCCCAACCTGCACCTTGCAACATTCCTTCCACACAACCCGCTCAACAACCCCACATACCGCCGCCAACAACACTCCAACAAGCTTCACAACTTCACCCCACCAGTGTTCCCACTACCGATGCCACACACATTGCCCCGCAGACACCGACAATGACTTCCCAACAACAACCAACAACCACAGCCAACACCCCCTCCGTCAGCACATTGCCACCCACACAACCACCCCCGGCTACGGGATCGGCAGACACCGACCAGTTTGCAGCACGTACTTCTCCCCACCATCCTCCGTTGCCACGCAGGCGACGGCGCTCACCCACACGCAGCAGAACTCGCACCGTGAGCACTAGGCGCCGACGTCGCACACGCAGCAGAGCACGACCGGCAAGCAGTGGGAGACACCACCACCGACGCAGACACCACCGATCCCGCGACACTCGCAGAAGTCGTTCTCGCAGGGACACCAGACAACCTTCGCCGACTCCTCCACGGACCTCGGTTGTGCTCCGTAGCTATTCTACAGTGCGTGATGATGATGCCAACAAGTGGCATTACAGAGCCACACAGCCACGTCAGAGGCCACCTACCCCACCCAAGGTCCCACAAAGGACATTGGCCTCGCAGGTTCAGCGAATCGCCCTTCGCATCAAGGGCAGTCAAGCAGCACAACAGCAGCCCCCAACAGGCCAGGGCACACCCTCTCGCCAACAGGTTCAGCACAATCCCTCCAGCTCTATTCGGACACCTGCCCCGATTTTTGATGCATCCACAACTGCTGCCCCATCGGGACAGCCAACCATTGAACAACTGGGCAAACAGAGCAGACCGCCACAGATTGATGTGGCGCCTTTCTCTGAGCTTTACGATCATGAAAAGCCGACCCCCCACGCTGTCGACATGGAGGAAGCACATAAACTCGCCAAAACCTTGGGCGAGATAGCTGCTGACAGCGATTTCAGGCAGGAGACTTTAGCCGAATTTGCACATGCCGTGCTACAGTCGGGCACGCGATCAGCGTGCAACGAACAACGCTGACGCCAATATCGGACGGCGTACATACTATGTTATTCATCCCGTGGGCTGGAGAGACTCGCAGAGCATTCGGCACTCGTGCCACCGACCCACCAGGGGAAACATACATCTACACCGCCGGACACGGCACGAGCATTGCAAGTGCCGCGCGCATAATGCGCGAGGACTTGGTCCGCCCAAGTTCAGTCAGCCATTGCTTCGACGACAAGTCCTATCCACCCATTCCCTCTTGCGTCATATACGGGAATGCGACCCCAGGAGATGTATCGGAAAGCACGGTACATATAGTTACCGATCAATGTACACGGCGGCCCAAGGGCCAACAGGGAGTGATCGTCATCGGGACAATACGGACTAAGTATCAGCATTACAAGATGACGTATCGGGACATGTACAGAGAAGCTTTCATCGTAGGGCGAAAGGGTGTAGTGCGGACCCCAGAGAAGTGGGGATTCCACTCGGGGCATTTCAGCATCGTTGGATTCGGCCTCATTCAGTGATGTTGCTTTCTTCTTTTTCTTCCGTGTCTTCCTTTCACTCTCGAGTATATTTTCTTCCAGGCCTGAATCCCGTTGCTCATAGCTGTTCGCAATCAAGCATTTGCTCCGACACCGCTTTTGAGCCAAAGAAGAGTCGATGCAGCTGCATGCTGGATGCATCGCACAAGTGGATGTTGACACTCAAGCCAACCATGATGCTCATGCATGTTCCATGTGCAGCTTTTGCAGTCACAGGCAACTGTAGTGACCCATTGTGCAACCATGTACAAGCCGTCACAGCCCCAGTGGCATACAACAATGCCAACAGGCATCATCGGTACAGCAATCAGTACGGTGCAGCGACAAACAGCCTCGAACAGTTGCACCCCAATGCACCCGATCTCCCCACCACCAGGGATTCACAACATCCCACCACACACCTCACCCCTAACCCCGACTACTTGGGGTTCAACTCACACTTACAGCCACAACACCACTTTCCCACCTTTCCCTCCACCCCCTCCCCCACCACAGCAGTTTCCCGGCCCAACATCACCCACCACACTGCCAACCCCCACACCTGCCACTCCCCAACACACATTTGTGAGTCCATCTCCGATGCCGACTCGAAACCCCAGCATTTCTTCACATACATTACCTCACGCCACCGTCACACCCCAGCAACAGCAACACCTCAATCCCACGCCTACAAATCCCCAGATTCCAAACGACTTCGTTCAAACACCAGAGCATTGGGACAACAGGCAGCTTTTTGGCCTCAACCTACCCAAACACATTCAATCTACACCACATTCAGTGCACAACCGCACGGCAGGCATGCCAATCGCAACAGCACCATTGGTCGCATTTCTGCGACACAATTGGTCCTCGTACTGGCTACGGTACGCCGCACACGGCTTCGACATCCATCTCACATGCAGCAAACACATCAGCGAAGCCGTCTTTACCACTGAACTTATGGGTCAACTCCGAGCAAGGAGAATTGATCTGGACCAAGCGGCCACCGCATTCTGCTGGCAAGAAAAGCTCACACTCGCAAAACGACCAGCAATGTCACACCTCATCAAGGAATTGGTGTTGTACCTGCAAGAGCTGCAGGACCAGTACAATGATGGCAACAAAAAGGACAAGCCAGATGTCAAATCTGACACAGACAACACACAATCGCAACCCACCGAATCTCCAACACCACCACAATCCAGCAAATCACAACCTCATCTCCCACTTCAACCTTCGCAGCCGACACAGGCAGACACTATGGCGGCACATCGTATCAGCGACCTGGAAGCACGACTTTCCACAGCACTGGAGACAATTGAAACTCTCCGTGCTCCGGATGCACACAATGAGGCACCCAGCACACCAGCACCAAAGAAACAAAAACGAACCACCGCACCCAGCACTCCCATCAACACGCCCTCTCCACCACCTCTCTCACTTTCCACAATTGAGATTTCCCCCACCACAACCACTCGTGGACAAAAACGTGCTACCATCGATGACTCTACACACACCGACACCAGGCCTACCACTGATGGCCTCTCCCCTTTCACCACAACCGCTGCAGAACAAGACAACAACCCGTTACATGCTTCCCCAGCATCGTCATCCACCACAGGTATGCACTTTCCGGGACGCTCCACTCTGGGCGCCAAGCGACAGAAGCAGTCAACTCTTACACCAACGAAGGCGGCACCCCTCGATCCCAAGATGGATCCCCAGCGCATCTTTCAGCAGCCTACAAAAGCCAGTGTTTGGTTTCAAGATCATTTCACTGGCGTTCACTCCGAATCCGGCATCACCAGATGGTTTGGTGCCATCAAAGGCATCAGCGACAAACAAAAAACACAGGTAAAAAAGTACCTTGACATTGTTGCTTCGGAATTCCCTTCACTCAGCAACTCACAAGAGCAGACACTGCAGACCGCTGCAGTCGCTTGGGGTGTCCCACCCAAAGCCATCGACAAATTTGGCTCCCCAGCACTGATCAAACTTGTCGCCATCATCAGTCAGATGACAGAGTGACTCAGGCAGTACTTGATTCAACACCGACAGACACTAGATCACACAACAATTTTCCGACAAAAACAATTCAAGAACATCATACGCATTCTGGATCAAGGCAGATCCATCTTACAATTCGTCGCACCATTGGCAGAACCAGTCTCCACACAATTCCACCAAATCATACTCTGGCTTCAAGGCCTGACTTTGTTACTTCGTACACAGCATTTCTACCTCAAACATGAGGAAGGACATTTCTCCAACCTGCAGCGACTGTTTGCACATTCAAACATTTCTTTTCCATCGTACACACTCTCTTTCTTTCGTCAGCCACAGGTGGTATACTGCAGAGTCACCACACAACAACCTTTTCGTGGCTACGTCTACATCGGCAGCACAAGTCACTCTCTCACACAAAGAGAGGGCACACGCAATCGAAAATTCAAGCAACTCCAACAACACAAGATTGTACAAGCCGAACTTGCCTTACGATGGTGGCATAAACATAAATGCTACCACCAATACACACCAATTGTACTACAAGCCAACATACCCACCGAGGAATTAGAAGCCACGGAGAACACTCTCATACAACACCACCAATCCAAGCTCAACTTTCCTTACATCACATCACACATGAAAGGAGCTTTTTCCGGCTTCACAAAAGCAGCCAACAACAAGCACAACGGCACAGCCACCTTATGGGCGAAGCAGCGCCGAGGCAAACTACACCACTCCATTCGGAGCTTCACCAATTCCACCTTATTCAACACCAGAAAGCAGGCATGGACCACAGTATCACATCTTACTTCCAACACTCGCACTAGATTCGACACAACAAAACAACTGCTTCGCTCAGACACACCAGCAGCCACAGTTTACGCTTTACACAAACTCTCCAACAACTTACCACGACGTGACCGCAGACACGCTCAAAAAGCTCTCAACACCGTCTTCAAAAAGCGACGACTAAAACCACCTCCTGTCACAAAACCCATTTACCTACAGCCACTCTTGCACCCCACCTTCACCCAACAACTACGACAATTTTTGCGCTCTCGTTTAACAAGCAACAAACAACACATTCCACCATTCCACCTTCCCAGCACAAAACCTGTCTACAAAAAGCACCCACCCATGCAACAACTTCTACACAATTGGCGCGATGCCCACACCACATGGCAACCTGATTCACCACCACCCTGTACATGCTCACCATTACACTCACAAGTACCCCAGGAGCACATTTTCCACAATCACATTGCTATCCAACTTGCAGAACTACAACCACAACATCAGTTTTTGGCATACTCTGGCAAAAGCAATTGCCTTCAAAAGCCCACACAGTTGGCCTCACAATTATGCCGAGCCATACGCACATGGCATCGCCACTATGGACTACCTTACAACCATCAAACTACAAAGCAGTTTGTATCTGAACAAATACCACAACACAACACACACTGCAGTAACAACAACATACTACAGGTCAAGATGCTCAAGCAAGTCCAACACAAAATACCCACGGGCATCATCCATTGCGAAGATCACTTCCCGAACCGACTCACGTGGTACTGCCCTGCACTATACCACACTGCCATACACAACACTTTTTTAGACAAAGAGATCTTTCGGATCTCGCAGTGCCAACCTCTACAACACCACTTCGATGTCTACACAGACATCTGCAGTCTTCTACCAACTTACACATGGGCGTTTCCACAATGGGGCCGCATCCCACGTGCCTACATTTTACCGAAGAGAAAAAAGCAATTTGCAAAAGGACGTCCTATAGTGGCGTTCATCGACACCATGGGCCGAAAATTATGGGAAGCCTTAGCAGACGTTCTGCAGCTGATGACACTTCAAGCATGCCCAAACTCCTTTCATCAAGGAGACGGGATAACACAGCTCAAGCAAACAGCACTCTTCTTGCATCAACGTAGGAAATTACAAGATTCAACAGATTACATCCTGTACAATCAGGATTTGGCTGGCTTCTTTACATCGGTCGATCAGAGCCGGTTTCTTTCAGCATACAGCATCATGGTTCGATGGTACAGAGAGAAGAACCCACTACACTCTTCCAAATTCTTCATTGACCACTCACAAAAGGACCCCACACATCGAGTCCACAGGGGCAAAAGCAGACAAAAGCAGCAAGAAGCCTCTTCCGGCAACAAACTTTGCATACAATTACAACATATACCACAACTCATCATTGCAGTGCTCCGACTCAACTATTTCACTGTTGGTACATCACTTATTGAGCAATTTCGCGGTGCACCTATGGGCTCGCCTTGCAGCCCAGCCCTATGCAACATCGTGGTTGCCGTCGAAGAACAGTGTTGGCACCACACATACAAACAACTTTTCAAGAACCACAAGCATTTTCCAGACCACAACAAGCAGGATCAAGCTTTCTTTTTTGCTACCAGATACGTCGACAACCGCGTCCTTCTTTTACCTGCACAGCTGACCCGACTGCCTCCTTTTGCACAGCTTACCGACGCATCTTTCTACAAACCACCGGTTCAGCTTGAAACTGAACCGGCCAACATTTTCCTGGGTTTCGCCATAAACCCTCAGCACAGCAGCCTTACGCATCAATGCACTTTGCACAAGGCGGATATTTTACACCCACAGTCAGCCACCTCTGTTGCAATACTTCGCAGCAGTTTTCAGGCCCGCACACGCATGGTACGCAGAGTGACAACACCATGCAGCGAGGCCACATCAGCCATTCGAGCCATGCGCGATCTCTACATCGCTGCCGGCTATACTGATCAACAGCTGTAAGCAAAACACTGTGCCAAGTTGCCGTGCGTGTGTCCAGAGTCATGCAACTTCGCAACATGAGAGCCGCCTTGTATCAACACAGTGCTTCCCGCAGCCATTTACAGGGTTAACTGAGGCATCATCATGTATAAAAGTGCCATGACTGGCAGATTGCAGCCGAGCCACAAAGCGCTGAGCGGCCGTCCTCGGCCATCCATCTCCAAGCATAGCAGACGCCGCAACGAGCAACCTGCGGTTGGCAGCCACAATCCACAGCCGGCGCTTTTGCGCTCTCAGTTCCTACGTGTTGCAGAAGACGAAGATTTCCAAGATTACCAAGAGCAACACCAAGATCCGGAAGAACAGCAGGACGCAGCAGTGGCTGCACCGGCGACCCCGCCATTTCCACCTCCGCATCATCCTGATCCGGATTCATCGACTGAGATTATGGCAGCAATAACGCAGTTTCACAATTCGTTGCTTGAATCGAATGCCAAACTCGAGCGCCTGATACAACAGGCTACAACGGTGTTGACTACTCAACACGAGGCTACCGCGGCGATCCTCGCCTCGTGCAAACAGCAGCTCGACGTACTCGAAAGCCTCATCAGGCAAAACGCGCCTGATTGGTCGTGAATATGCTGATAAGGTACGCTGGTATAAAAAGAGCCAGGTAGTGCACACTTCTCGCATTTCAACACATGTTGTTTTCAGACACACACCATAACTTTGCCTTCTGAAGTTTTGCCTCAGAGTGACACCTATCGGAATCCCGACATCGAGCCATGAGCGAAGCATCTCTTCCGACCAACACAGTGACTACAGATTCGCCACCCGTCGATGAGTCACGACGTGAAGCTCTCTCGGAGGCCCTCATGGAGATTTTGACACAGCATCGGGACTATGATTCCGAAACTGGAAGTGAACCTTCCACATTCAGTGACGAGGCTCTACGCGACCAATTAGCTGAGTTTATTCTGCAAACAACCCGGCAGATCACAGAGCTAAAGCAACGAGTGGAAAGACTCGAAGCTTCGCAACAATAGGTGATCAACCATGTTCATACCACCATCGGGTGCTTTGCAGAGGACGGTAAAAACAACGATTGTCGTTGTTGCCAATTGTGACAGTCAGTGCACTCACTTCACATATGTTTGGCATGCAGCGATTGATGCACTCTTTCCCGCAGCATTTTGCAAAACAACCAGTTGTGTTAGCACCATGGAACAACGCACCAGATCGCGATCTCCCACGGCATCACAATGGAGATGGCATTGGGCCACTAACGGCTCTTCATGGTGGCGTGAGTACTTTATCGCATCTCAAGAGTGGATACGAAAGCATGCGGAGCAACCTGATCAGCGTCCGACATCAACGCCTCCGACCCAAAAGGAGACAGTATCTACTACATCAACTCCTACATCCAACAAGAGAAAGCGGTCAAGAACTCCGTGAGCAACATTGCTGAGTTGACAATTAGATGCACATTTGCTGCCCCTGGCAGCCAACAACCACACAGCAAAGCTGTGCTGCGAACTCCATCATCCCTGATGAGGTTCAACATTAAGAGCATCATGTTGAAAGGTCATGCCGGTCGGCGAGGTTGCTCAATTGATGTCTCTGTGTACATCTCTCTCTCTCTTCTGAAGATCAGCGTATGCACATGCCTCAATGCAGTTGTGACTCCGCAGCCATTTCTCAGAACTACAGTTGTTGAAACATATTTAGGATCGCACACAGATGGACGAGGACGACGACAGCAGCCTATGGGGATCCGAAGAGATTGATGCCTTCCTGAGGAAGGATGACACCACCACATCCTCCCATGCAGTCAGTCACACACACAAGCAAAAAACAAAGCACACAACGAAGACAAAAAAGAAGAAAGACAACAAAGACAAAAAGGACAAAACAGTCATGAAAACAAAGAAAACACGCAACATCTCACCAGCATCCCAATCCACAACACAGCAACGACGCCAACATCCACATACTACAAGACGAAAGAGGACACGCTCTTCGCATTCAACATCATCAGCGTCACCTACGGCAACGTCACACATGGCTGAGGACGCACACCGATCTCCATCGCGAGATCCTTGGTCTTCTGACTCGATTGCACCTTACGATATTGTGCATCCTACTATTCAGCACAAGCGGTCCAAAACCGCTTGTGCAAAAATGCTGGTACGTGCAGGTTTTAGGTGTAGATGCCATTTCAAGATCATGAGTGACTGTCCCAACAAACTCGCTGTTGGATCCTAATACTCAGGACGGATTAGGGCTGCAAGATCCGCTAAGCGTGACAAAAAGCCTGCGCATGCGAGTGTCAGGACGACACCACTTTGTTGTTTCGCCTGAGCACACAGCATGTCCATGTTGATTTGCATTCCTTGTTCAAGCTTTTGTCGGTTGGTAGCAGCAAAAATATGACAAAGCGAAAGGCTGCCGAGGCCGGCCTTCCATGGTACTCCATGGCAGGACAATGTTTTCGGATGACTGTTGAAATTCCACCCGACCGCATCACCAGAGACAAGCACATGTTCTTACACGTGGTACTTTGTCTGGGTGACAACGTTCTACAAGCTCGCAAGATCTTCTCCTACCGCATCAAGGAGATCACCGGCAGAACTCCTAAAATCCCAGCTTTCTTCTTCGAACAAAACCGTCGACGACTACATGATTGGGATTCAGTCACCACATTAGCCACGTTGAAGCCGGTGCTTTTTGTTAGAACCTGTTCGGATCAGGAAATACGACAATCACCCGATCGCTAGTGACAGCGAGAAAAGTGCGCCATTCACTCCTTTTGCCACGCATCAGACCTTTCACTCTACTTGAAGCATGTACGCCCCATTGGGGCTGTGTGTGTGTGAACCTCCCTAGCACATGGGAGCAGAGGGTCACTCCTACACTGTTTGCAATTTTTGCTTTTCAACATAATCAGACATTGGACATTTACCAAATCAACTGTTGCAGGGGGATCAGGCTTCCAGTGACTGACCTGATCCAACGAAGCTAGGTCACTGGAAGGGAAGTGATTGAGGACGCTGAGTCATGTACCTGCGCAATTTTCGGCAGCCCCCTGTGGTGCCAAGATTAGTTTGAGGACAGGCCCCCTGTGGTGTCCAGATTATACAAACAAGTTGTACGGTTGCCACAATCTGACAAACTTTTACAACATGAACAACATGCCTCTCTTTTTCCTCTTGCACTCGTACTCTTGGCCGAATCCATCAGTGTGCTGTTCGTTCTGAACCATTGTCGGTCTTCTGGCACAACTTTTGTTTTATTGGGTCCTGCCCGCAGAAATCTCGGTGTGGGTTTAGGGTTTAAGGTTTGCGGCGTGGGGGTTTCCACACATAGGGGACCCGAATTATAGTACCCCAAATAGTAGGATCCATATAAGGACCCCGAGACAAGGTACCCCTAATTTTCGGAAACTCCCACATGGGACCCAACCCTGTAGCATAGTGCAAGAGCGTGTTTCATGAGGTCTCGCTCAAGGCCACAAGGCAAAGCCCAAGACACGCACCTCAAGACCGAACACCCATGACCCTCAACCCTCAACCCTGAACCCTAAACCTTAAACCTTGGACCCTAAACGCTAAGCTCTAAGCCCTAAGCCCTACCCTACACCTATCTCCCAGCTCCCACCGCTACATGCACTCCCTGATCCTTCGAAGTTTTGGCATCTAGACCCTGAGCCCAAGTGGGAGTTTCCGAAAATAGGGGACCCCAATATAGTATCATAAATAGTAGGATCCCCAATATGAGGACCCCAAACTCAAGTACCCCTAATTTTCGGAAGCTCTCAAGTCTTTCGTTCGCGGGAAGCTTCCTCGAACACAGCGCTGCCTCTAAAGCCAGATGTTCTCAGCATTTACCTGTAGCCGAAAAGACCTACCTTTTTAGGGTTCCTTATTATGGTTTTCTATATATAGTTCCTCAAAAAAGCAGGTCTTTTGGGCCACAGGTAGAACTTAGCAGTACCTCGCAGACCATTTAGCCCTAGACCGCAAAACATCAACCCTGAACCTGAAGCCTTTCAGCAACAAGAGCCCAAAACCCTGAACCCTGCACCCTGAACTTTAAATCTCACAACTCTAACACCCGAAACCCTCACAAGCCTGGACCCCTCCCAAGCCCCCAAACCCTTTAAAATCAACACGAACCAGGATGCACCCCAAACCCTGAACCCTAAACCTAAACCCTAAACCCTAAACCAGGATGCCCTTCACCGAGCGGATGGTGTCTGACGCGGAGTGCAAGCAGGCCTACCAACAGGCCGGGGGTTCTTAAACTCCCTGGAGCCTGCGTGGGAACAGAGTGCTTCGGGTTCGGTGCTTAGGAACTGAGTCTTCGGGTCTTTAAGCCTAAACCCTAAACCACCAACCTTAAACGCCAGACCGTAAACCGTGTGATTCGGGTCAGGGGCTGAGGGTGTTAGGGTTTCAGGGCGAAGCCACATGGGTGGTTGTCAAAATTAGGGTCCTTTTTTGGGTCCTTATTTTAATACGGCACCTAATATTTATATTTTACCACGGCACCTAATATTTATATTATAACGCGGCTCCTAATATGTAGGGTGCCCAAAAAGGGACCCTAATTTTGACAACCAGCCACATAAGTTCACCTCCGGGGGTCTTCCCCTGATAAAGGTTGGGCTGCAAGACGGGAAAGAGTTTACATAAAGAAAGGCCTACTTAGAGGTTCATGGGACTTAGTCACTACGGTTATAATGAAGGTAACTATACCTATAAATAGTTATAACCCCAACTAAGGTACTTATAACTGTAGCTACTAAGTCCCATGAACCTCCAGGTAGGGTGTGCAAAAAGAGCAGACGAGGAGGGTTTAGGGTTTAGGAGGTGTTTAGGATTGGGGGGCTTCAGGGTGTGGAGTCTAGGGGTTGAAAGAAGTTCTGGCCTGTGGTCCTTTGGGGTCTTAGCACCCCTAGAGACTCCAATATCCCTTAATTAAGGAGCATACCTTAAATTATAGTAGGATCCCTTTTTTGACTTAAGGACTTCCTTAATTAAGGGATATTGGAGTCTCTGAGCTAGGGACACCAGGGTGTTGCTTCCACTTTAGCAGGAGCCTGGGGCCTCTGTTAGTATAGGGGCCTTGATAATTACCTGTACTACTGGGGTTTCTATTGTACATATAGCATAACGGGAACGGGCCCCAAAACTCAAACCCTACACTAATTATGAAATTATGGTCCCTATATCACTCATCGAGGTTGGAGGTGGTGGGGCTTCGTTGTTCGAAGGTGTCAATGCATGTAAGGGAGCTGCGTTGCAAGCCCAGAGACTCCAATATCCCTTGATTAAGGAATATACCTTAAATCACATAAGGGATCCTACTATAATTTAAGGTATATTTCTTAATTAAGGGATATTGGAGTCTCTGGGAGGTCATGGGAATGCGGCAGAATGAATACCAGCGACAAGCACTGGACAAGCCGCTCAACTGTCCGTTCTGTGCTGAAAGCTGTGATTTTAGGATTGCAGGCCGAAGAACCAGTTAGTAAACATAATGTAGGAACCTGATTACCTGATGTCTATTCGGGTTCTTTATGTGAATGATAATATTTGGGGGTTATAGGGCGGGGGTTTTCTTAATCAGGTTCTTACATGACACTTCTCGTAGCCCCTGTAGGATCTTTGTGGCAACATATCAGCCAAAAGCTCAAGTCCGATATCCCTAGCGCCCCTATGTTCCCTAAGCCCTAAACCCTAAGCCTCAAGCACCCAGACTCTAAGCCTCTAAACCCTAAACCCTAACTAAGCCGTCAGCCTTAAGCTCTAAGACTCTAAGCCTCTAAACCTCTAAACCCTAAGCCTCTAAACCCTGAACCCTAAACCCTAAACCCCTAAACCCCTCAACCCTAAACCTCAAGGGGTGCAGAGTTGCGGATTTAGGGCTCTTGCAGTGGAGGCCGCAGGAGCCCAGGCTTAAACTCGGAGAGAAGCGGCTCCAGGGGGTTTAGGGGTTTAGGGGTTTAGGGTTTATGGGTTTAGGGTTTGGGGTTTAGGGTTTGGGGTTTAGGGGTTTGGGGTTTAGGGGTTTGGAGTTTAGGGTTTAGGGTGGGGGGCCTTAGGGTAATGTAGGAACCTGATTCAGAAAGTCTGGGCCTATAGCCCCGAAATAGTGGGATTCGTATAGGGAACCCTAATAAAGGTCCAAGGTTTCTTAATCAGGTTCCCATATTATGAAATCATGCTTGAAGATGCATTCATAGACCTAGGGGGTTATGAGTTGAGTAGCTACCATGATTGGCGATATAAGTAAGTGAGGCGGCGACGACGGTTTAAGCCTTACTTTAGCTATCCGTAAACAAACCTTCGACTACTACGGACCCTCAGAGCGATCGTGCTATCGAGTACTGTAAACCCTGCACCCGTTGGGCCCACAGATTTTCGGGCCGTGATAACAAGGACGTCATGCAGCTTGAAATCACGCCATCAACATCTTCTGAGTCCTGAAGCTTGCTGAAGATATTGCAAAACCCTCAACCCACTATTGCCTGGAACTCTAAACCCCATAACCCGTAGCCCGAACCCTGGATCCGAACCTCCAAACCCCAACACTAGCGCGCCGGAGTGTCCGAACCTTAGGATGGTGGCGTCCATGCAGCCCGCACCGGAGTTGAAGGAGCCGAAGGTGGTAAAGCACGACAGGTGCGGAGTTGTTTTACTTCTCCGGTTGATGATATAAATCCTGCATTACCCATGATAAGGAATATGTGGGAATTATGGTATTTTCCTTATTGCGGGTCATGCAGGATTTAGATCATCAACAGTCCTTCTTTATTGTGCACCCTCGTGTTTATGCTTTCTGACCATTGGCGCAGTGCTGCAGTTCGTCTTCGTGTTGTTTTCCCTTCTGCGGGTCGCTTCGTTTGCGGGTCGCTTCGTTTTGTTTTGATTGAGATTTCGGGGTTCAGGGTTTTGGTTAGGAATTCAGTCTTGGTTTATGGAAAGAAGCTCTCTCCAGATTCTGACTAGGAGTAGCTGCAATGATAGGCTCTGCAGAGTTGAACCTAAGTTCTTGACGTCAAGATTGCCCTATGGGCCATACTACCCAAGCACCATAAGCACTGAGTCACCGAAGCTACGTGTTATGGAACAGTAAATATAGTCTCATCAATAAAGAATTTTGCAATAATGATCATAATACTACTACACATGGTAAGACTACTTGGCGGTTCATGGGACTTAGTATCTACAGTTATAAGTACCATATTTGGGGTTATAGCTAGTTATAAGTATAGTTGCCTTAATTATTATGAACCTCTAGGTACTAGTTATAATGATGGAACGTCTCGAGATCAAAACTGAACCCGCGAAGCAGTCCGCGATCAAAGCAGGCGGTCCCTTTTTCAGGGCCACGCCGTGGGCTGAGAAGTGGGTATGGCAGTTGAAAGGGGGAATCCCGTGTGGCCTTGAGCATCCTAAACTGCAGGAGTTTTGGTGTCTTCTTCCCTAAATTTTTCTGTATGGAGTATTCAAGAGTCTTGCATGTGCTTGTTCATCAGGTTCGATCAGCAGTAGGAGCTACAGGCTTTCTGGTTTTGGATCATCGGGTTTAGGCTTCGCAGTTAAGGGCTGCTTTCGGTTGGAGGCAGTGCAGCGATTCAGGGTTCGGGGTTTGAACCCGGAAAGGGAGAGCCGGGGGGCATTCATGTAACGGTTTAGGGTTTAGGGTTGGGTTTAGGGTTAAGGGTCTAACCCTAAACTAAGCCCTTAGTCAGTAGAGCAGGCCGTGGCTTAGGACATACGATCTAGCACTTTGGATCTGCAGCAGGCGCTGCACCCAAGCCGTACTTCCAAGCCTCATCCTAGACAAGTGTGAGAGGTATCTTGGGTTAATCGTGCCTTAATGCTTTATTGGTCCTACTTGGCCGTAAACATGCCCTCGAGTTTCCCTGATGCTTACGTGGTTCCTCTGGTGGCAAATTTTTGTACCGCTGGCTTTGCCTAAGAGATACAGACCTTCCTGTTGGGGTGGCTGTTCGGTGCCGGAAGTGCCTCAGCCTGTTTCTCGTGCTTGATGTTGCCAAGAATGCGATCCTGATTTATACGTCATCTTACACGTTAGGTCGTC